>CP130736.1:47360594-48050678 GCA_030553155.1 Nippostrongylus brasiliensis
GTCTGCAGTTCTATGTCAGGTCCTGTCGAATTACCCCCCCCCTTCCCTCTATTAATCGAAGGTTTGGTTTTCTTTCCATTTTTGTTGATGTAAAGGTAAAAAGGTAAAGGTAAAGGTAGCGGCGTTGATCAGTTCCCTGCGCCGCCGCATTCGTGTTCAATTCAAGTCGTAGAGGCGTAGTGAATGCGTATTTGGCCTATACAATGACCTGCGGGGGCCAGCCGCTAAACCAGGTCAGTGTCTTCACCTTCCCAGACTAGTCTGGTACCAATTTACCCGACCCCTGAGGGATGGAAGGCTTGGTTAGCCCGGGCCGGGATCGATCGCTCGACCTTGCGGGTGTCGGCAGCGCCTCTTACCATTGTACCACGCCGCCCCGTTGAAACAAATGGGAAATGTTCCAACATTTATTATCCCATCATGCGACAATATGAGAAATTCTTTCGTTATTCTTTCACTTGGTAATCTTTCGTAGGCTGAAGGCAAGGTGCCAGTGACATAGGACACTCGATAATACTCTTGAATCACAGGCCATTCGTCGCATAGATGACCGAGAAAAGGCGAAAGCAGAACGTAAACTCAAACAGCAAACGTATCACGAACTACGACAAGAAAATATCGATCGAATGATGCGTGGAGAGCGGCCTGTCTTCAAGACCAAAGGTTTGTTATGTTTCTGTATAGTGTTTTATTGATCTCTGACTGGTCGTCTGTGTATTATTTGTGTATGGTTTCGCGTTTAGCGAATGTCAAAATGATGCAACTGGAGAAGAAATTCAACCAGCTGAAGAAGGACAACAAGCTGGAAAATTACATGAAACGAAAAGCGAAAAAGGAAGCTCGCAAAGAAGCGAAAAAGAAACCATCGTTCGAGCGTCAGTATGGATATCAGTAGGTCACGGAAACGTCTTCCTTTTTCTGTTCGTCAAGGAACTGATCTTGAAGGTAATATCTGTTGAACACCTCATGTATGTTTTGTTTGGATTCTTCAGCAATTACATATATGTGTATAGACATAGGCATTACTAATATTTTGTTTCCTAGTAGCACACATTTATGAGGTTGAAAAATCAGTTTTGTTCCTATTCTCTACTTCCAATTTGAGATGTTCCGTTTAGCAAAGTTCCTTTTCGTATCAATGTGAGCTGTTGTTATAAGAGTTACTCCTGAAATGTAGAAAACATTAATGCAAGAATTGTTAGGAGAGTTACAAAAAATTCATTGTTTTCGAGGCGAATGAGGCGATTTGGAGGTATAAGAAGCAGATCCTAGCCCAAGAGGAGGTGTCAGGATAAATTTTTGTTAGGTAGGTAATTTTTTTTCTTCAACACGGGCATTTGGATTCCGTGCATCAGTTCTGTCACTACCACATCGATAATTGGTGTGGATTTGTGAGGCCGATTCGTAATTTCGTTAATTTGATTCCGTAAAATTAAAATTCTTGTGTAGTACTTTCAGTCTAGCTTTTATTGTAGAATTTGGTAAGTTTTAATGCTCTGTGTTCACCTTTTACCTGCAGTTTTTGCTGTTGATTGTTGATATGGTTGGTGTTATGTGCTTTGAGATGATATTGTTAGTTTGTTGTTGACGATGCGTTTTGTTATTGTTGCGCACCTTCTAAATGAACATATGTATAACAGTTCTGTCGTCGCTGATATTTTGAAAGTTTCGGTGGTTTTGCAAGTTTCGGTAGCTGCCCCGAGCTATTGGATTGGTTTTTTCGGTGGAGTAGTCGGAATGATAAAGTTCCTCGTTACCTACGGTTTTGTTACATTTCTTGGGAGCAACGTTATGTTGAGAGTTTCGCGATAAGAGTTTCGCGCGAGTAAATTTTTGAGGTTCATGATACTTTGAGCTAGACACGGTTTCACAGCTGCTTTGCTGAGCTTCTGCCTCTTGTTTATCGCCGAGGTATGTCCTACCTTTTGTAGCCAACTGGGTGCACTTCCTTCGTTATCAAATCATTTGCTTGCAGGCATCGTCATAGAGGATGCTGGCATTTTCGGTGTTTTTGCACCGTGCACAGCGACCGGAGTTTGCCGGCATGGATCATTGGTGGGTTTTTATTATTTTTTGTTTTTTCTATTTTTTGGTATGTTTGATTTTTCTGTTGTACTTTTTCGTCTTAGTTCGTGTTCGAGGTCAGTGTTTCCTAACATTATGTAATTTTGAAGCTTTCTTTTATGGCTTTGAGTTTTTTCTCTTTTTTTTCAGCTCACCTAAATAAATTTCAAAAATGAATAAAATATTTAAATTTATATGGCGAAATGGTAGAGCGGATCCTGCTTCAAGGTGGGACAAACGTTGAAGAAGAAGAAAAGGGCTAGTTCGAGGTCTCTGAACCGTCGTTGTGCCGGTAAGGTGCCTCAGTGCACTGTTGAGTGACGGTTTACACACTAGTCGGGATTTATTTCGGCTATATCGTGAATTCGAGCGTAGTTGGTACTATTGGAGTTTTGGCCTGAAATGTCCGCGGAACGGTAGCTGAACAATCGCCGCATGTGGAAGTAGAGCCTAAAATGCGTGGGAATTTGTATGCTGTTGCGCGAGAACAGTTGTGATATACGAACTTACTATGTGGAGATATCACGAAGTTTTGCTTCTGGGAGGGGGTGGTGCTCGTGCAGGCCTGGAGTCGTGGAGAAGGAGGCGAGTTGGAGATCGCCGACAAAGATCCCTATCCTTACTATGTAATAAGCGAAACCCAGTTGTTAATTTGGATGGATGGATGTCCATTCATTTCTGTTTTGGTTTTTCGTGGTGGTGGTTTTATCACTGCTTATCACTGAGATCATTTTGAATATCACTTTCTATGATAACCCCCCCCCCACACTTCTCTCACCAGCTTTTCAGCGTTCTATAGGTGGCGACAAATGAAATGGAAATCTCGTCGCAATTCTGCCTATTGCATTACAGTGGTCAGTTAAAAATTTTCTGTATGATTTTTCCCAAACTTCATGTTAAGCATCTCAAGGGGTTATTAAGGGTGTTGATCAAGAATCTGATGTTCATTTTGATTTTGACTTTCAGATTTTTACGCGGAGGACCACCCACGTCGTCAATAAGGGTGGTCAGGTCGAAATATCATATTTGGCCCAAACTTTGTCTAGGTAGATTAATTTGCTTGTTCATCACAATTCTAGGCGCTATGTAGGATGAGAACAGAGGGGTGATTTCATCTGAACCTCCTTTTCGTGATCAGCACTTACAATAACCTATCTCAACGAACGTTCAGTCAAACGGCATACAAAAGTGCCACCTTAGATGCAGTTTTGACAAAGCCGGTGACTCCAGTTTGATAACGCCGCTTTCTGCATGGAAGTCTGCGGTCTAAATTTGTAAAACAGATGCCAGGTACGTTATCAAAATGCCAGTGAACACCCGTGGCCAATGTTTTAGACAAATTGAAAAGAAACTTTTTTTCGACCTCCAAAGTGCGCTAAGTGAAACACTGTCAAAATTTCAGTTGATCGAAGTGTGACTTAACTCGGCAAGCAGTATAGATTTATGTATTTATTTATTATTCATTTGAATACGCCTGATGGCGCGCCATCGTAACAAAACCAATCAACAGACAACGAACCCAGAGTGTCAGGGAAGGAAAAAACAATCGAAAGGTTCTCGTAGTCCTTTTAGGCACAAAAAATGCAACAGTAAGCCAAACGGTATCAATGACCTACGGTAAAAACCAGTTTGGTCCAAAATATGTCATAATAGATATTTATTTAACGAATCTGGCGAACTGACGTTTGGTGGCGATCGGCCGATGAACGGCTGGTACTATAGATATACTGGTAGCAGGAAAGAGGTGACTTACAGATCACTCATATCACATGTGATATATAAGTGATACCAGATCGCAGGAGACATTCGGAGTGCGGTAGCTCTCAGTTCACTCGTACGCCTCTGTAGTTTGGTGCTTTTAATGCTGCAGTAAGATTTGGTGGGAATGTTTATTATATAATAAATAAATGAACTTCTAGACGAATAACCATTGGTTGGCGAATTTCAGTCATGTGCCTTCCTTCCAAAAGCAGATCGGGTAAAGCAACGTCTCCAGTCCCACCTTCTGTTACACAATCAGTAAGTGCTCAATATGAGTTTTGTTCCAGTTCGATTTTCAAAAACGTTGAATTGTTTTAGAATGCATGTTTTTGAATTCTTGCATTTTAACTTCCATTGGAACAGGTTTTTATAGAAAAATAAGGCCTTACGAGACTTATGCTGCTGTCTGCTAAGTCTAAAAACGGTAACAAAGCAACCTTCTCGGCTATCTGCACACAGCAATCCACATAACACTAGATGGTTTATATCGTGGCGCAACTGACCTCGCCATCGAAATCCTCCTCAGTAAATGAAATCTCATCTGATAGCTTTCCATATTCATCAACATTTTCCTTAGGCCCTTGGGTGCTATGTGGGTTGGGGGGTGCAGCGTGCTGGTCTGTAATATTGCGTTGACTCTATGCTGGTTAACATGTTAAGTTGGTAACAATTCTGAAGAGTTTACATGTCAAGCATGTCAAAACCAACCGAAATTATCGTGAACAATGGCAGATATAACAATGATAACACGTTAAAGTCGACGTAAGGTTGCGGACCACCGCCCTGCACCCCCCCCCACCCAGCCCACATAGCGCCGGCCCTTGTTATACCTTCGCTCACCCCCAGCCTAACTCGTCCATTCAGTATCAGACACCGTGGGGCCAGACACGCTTGCACGAGTTATCGCGGTGACGCTGGCGTGGTGACGCTCACGGGCTGTTATGCACACGCTCGCGTACCTTCCACGCTCTAGTCGCTGCGCATTGCACTGCGATTGACCCTTTCGCTGGGGGTGGATCGATCACCTCGCGCATTGCTCTGTATGCTTCAGGCGCGTGCGTGCGTGCGTCGCGTGCTCAGCGTCTGAGGTTAGCGGCGCACGCGATCACCGCTCGCAAGCTGCTGACGCTCACCGCGAGCGAATGTATAACAAGGGCCTCAATGGTTGGTGGTGGATCTTGACTACTTCGCTGGCTGTTTCTTTTGCAGCTATTGTTGTACCACTCATGTATGTTACTGCTTTATAATCGAAGTGGTTTTCAAATAAACAAACTTGAATTTTGAGGGTTTTAACAGGATTTCCGTCTAGCTTCCTTCCGAATCTCGCTTTCAGGTGCTAAAAAATGAATCCGGAGATCAAAATGAGGTATGTTTGTTCTCTTCAAAAACTGCCGGGTCTGTTATGCGCCTATTGATGAGTATGGAGATAGAATAGAACTTTGCAATGACCCCATTTCGAAGTAATTCGACAGACGATCGCTTCAACTGTAATTTTTGTACCACAACCCACCCTATCAGACACATCTGTCTCATTATGGATCCTGTTCAGGTGATAAAGATTGACAAAACTCAAAGTGCAGAGGAGATGCGTCTCAACGAGGCAAGCCTACGATCATTTTGTTTTACTTATGACGAGGTTTAGCCTAACGCTAAATTCAGGTTCTTCGAGCTCTAGGCAAGGAACCAAGTACAGGAATGGGTACCAAAATCGCGAGGGAAATGCATACTAAGAGCGAAAAGAAACCTCGTTAGTCTTTTTCTTTGAGTGTAGAGAATGTTCACTCGTTAGTACGGTGTGGTTTGAGATGGGTTTAACAACATCTTTACTTCTCTGCGGTACGTAGAGAACATCGTGCTGATATCAGCTCTTCACTTCTGTCTATTATTCCCGTACTCACTCCTCAACCCGATTCTGTAATCTTATTCATTCATTTTATTATTAATTTTGATTTACAAATTATCTCCTCTTTGAACTCGGCACTGATGTGTAAGTATTCTGATGTTTATTGATTACGGCCGGATGTTTCGATCTGCTCTTCCTAAACACAGCAGCTCAAGTTTAGTTACCCGACGGTTGAGGCCGCAAAGACGGCATTCACTCTAGCATTTCTGACACATATCATGGGTACAAAATGAAACTGCAATCGCAGGGTGATAACCATACCTTACTAAGCGCTAGTGCTGTGGCCTCTTTGCCAGGGTCGAGTGCGCTATCATTCTACTTATACCGTCCATGAGTACAGTACCGGACGTGTCTTTTGAAAGCAGAAAAAGCCAGCAAAAACCGCTCCAAAGCAGCTTTTTTTGAATAACCCTGTTGAAACTCAATAATTTGCAAAAATATACGCATATTTGAGCTTAGTAGCTCGAGATCTATCGTCTGGTGTATAAATTATCCACACCTGAGAATTTTTTCAAAATATCGATTTTTTGCGTATCCCTCGTATCCAGACGAGGCCAACGGGAGGCCCCGCGTGGTTGCTTCTTCGAGCCACCCCGTGGAGACTCCCATTCCTAGCATGGTGCAGCAAGCGCCGCATATTCAAAGGCGGCGAGGAGGAGGCGGAGCCTACTTGGTGCAACCAGCGCCGCATATTTATGTGGGGAGGAGTGGGCGGAGCTTAGTCGGTCTAAAAAAATTTCAGGTGTGGATAATTTATACTCTAGACGATAGAGCTCGAGCTACTGAGCTCAAATATATGTATATTTTTTTACAAATAATTGAGTTTCAACAACGTTATTCAAAAAAAGCCACTTTGGAGCGGTTTTTGCCGGCTTTTTCGGCTTTTGATCAAAAGACAAGTGCGGTACTGTACACCGTAATAAACAATTCCACTTAACAGTCTCGATAGGCATAGTAAATCAGTCATTTTATGTTATTCATTTAAGTTCCGCGAAATTCTATGTTGGACGATACTATGTACGATCTTGTTGAATTAAGAAACAGTCAACGGGTAAAGAAGAGCGGTGCAGCAAAGACACAAACAATGTGGGTGATTCGTGTTTAGATATCGGAGGGATGAAAATTCCGAATTCCTCTTGATTAGATTGTTTTTATGCTTATTTTTCGTTGTCAGGTCTGTTGAACAACCAGCACAACCAGGAGGGGCGGCAGGAGCAGCGGCACCAAAAGCCATTCAGGCTGGGAAATTCTCGTCAGAAGTGAGTTCAGGCTCCGATTTAAAACTGAAATCAACACGCTGAGAGAGTTCATTTTGTTAGGAAGAAGATTCGTTGAACGAAGACGACTTTGCCGAACCGACGGCTGAGAACTACATGGCAAATATCACCGATATTGAATATGTCACTCACGATATGATAAGGACAATCAGTCATACCAAGGATTTGCCGTTGCCGGTCGCTATGGATGTTAGCTTCTTAATTGAATTTCTTCGTGAACGGAGGATAGAGAATGTTCTAGAGTGATGGTGCTTCCTACCTCCTCTTCTAAAGGGGCCTTGGTGGATTTCTAGCGACTTTCAAACAGTAAAAGAGTAATTTGCATTCCAGACTCACGAGGAAGATTATTTCTTTACTGTCGACCTGCCTGAGTTGGAGAAACAGCCACACTACAGCTGGCAATCATTGCAAGCAAACACGTTCCTCTCGAATGTGCTATGCTTGCCGACGGAGAAGGAAAAGGAAATTGGCAGCAGCACTAAAGACAAGTAAGGGGTAAAAGTAAAAGGTATAGTGGTCCCTTAAAACCTTTGACAGTGCGCTCAGAATCGCAGACGCAAATGTTGAATGCGTTGCCCTTCCCTAGAAGATTGGCCAACCCCCGATAATTTTACCTTCTTGACGAAGGCGAGTGTTCCAGAGGTAGTCAGGAATGATATGATCTGTTCAGACGTTCCAAAGTGACATTCTTACCGACACAATCGATGGCGGCCTTCCAGGAGAAGGAAGAGGAAGGGCTGTAAGTCAAACGCTTCTGTATAAATTAAGTTTTGGTCACAAGCTCACGAATCCAACAGGCCATGGTTGGACTAGTTCCTCACTGAGAACTACAAGCAATAATCCAGTAGTCGTAACCGCTCGTTTTAGTCACCATTGGGCCACCCACTGGACAGCTTAGATCTTAGGGCCCTTACAGACCCGACGACACGACGACGAGCATTCTCGTCCAACGCGGTATCGATTAGAGCAATGCGGCCGCTGCAAACGTCGCGTTGGACGAGAATGCTCGTCGTCGTTTGTTTCGCTCAATTTCAGTTCAGGTCTGTAAGGGCCCTTAACTCCTGTCAAATCTGTGGAAACAGAACCTCACTGGTTAGCGCTCGGGTCCGTTAAGGCTAATCTGTCGTTACCATGAAGGTGATTCCCTGGAGAGTCGGCCGACGTAGATGGCTGCTCTGAAAACTCCAAGACCAAGATATCACCTTCATAACAGCGAATTTCCCAGTCTCAGCTGAAATGCTCCAACAAAGATTCAGGAACTAGACAGTGAGACCCTATTTCATGTGCCATATTCTTCTGGCAGTTAGTTCGCGCTGTGTAGCAGTAGTTGCTCCTTTGTAACGGTTTTCTTTATGGTTAGTAGGAAAATAGGTATAATAGGTCGCTCAGTAGCTGGCTAAGGAGATCTGGAATCTGGAAGGAGCGAACATATGATCTACTTAGTATAAAGTCCACAGGGGTGGTTGGCATTGGCTATTATATTGTTTGGCGTTCTCCATAGGGCCCTTATAGACCCGACGACGTGCAATTTGAGCGACGAATTAGCCGTTGAGCGTGAAATTGAGCGAAACACACGACGACGAGCATTCTCGTCCAACGCGACGTTTGCGGCGGCCGCATTGCTCTAATCGATAACTGTTGGTGACGCGCGGTCACAGCCGCGCGAATTCGTTTTTTTGTCGTCGGGTCTGCAAGGGCCAGTAGTATCGTGAATAAAAAGTGAAGAAGAACGATTCACTTCAGGGTGCACACCTTAAAGGCGATGCTCACATTTACAAGAGAAAAGTAGATGCGACTTATAGTGCAACAGTCTTTGTTTCCGTGCCTTGACGCAGAGATTTCCTCCAATTTATCCTTTCATCTGTTTGCTCAATAGACTGTCAGTCCTTCATATTACTTGTCGACGTTACAGATATGAGACTCCTGAATAACTTTTGTTTGATGAGCTTCATTACGTTTAATATTAAAGATTTTATTCGCCAAAAATTGTGTGATAGACGCTTTTGATGTCGTTCGTGGACTACGCGTCGTGTTTGATTGTAGACTAGCTTACAGTGATGTGAATAAAAATGCTTGGAATCTGAACTTGTGGTCTTACTTTAAATGGCGAATCCATAAATTGCTACAGATCGCTGTTCAACGGTGTTTTCAATCACTTCCATTTGACGAATAAAACAAATGAAACTGGTTTTCCACTACCGGACCAAAGAGTTTGGTCCGGTAGTGCAAAACCCAAAGAGATGTGAGGTACTAATCACCTCACATCGGAAATTGTGCGGTTAAGGTACGGTGACTGTTCACCGATGGTGCAATTGCAGAATGGACCACTAGTCCGACAGTCTGAAGAGCTGTCAACTTGAATTCGAACGGTTCCCTTTAACTCCTACTCTAAATCTTGTTCAGAAGCTCTTTCTCTGCTTCTGTTTGGGTTGGGGTGCTTCCAGATGACAATTAAGTTCGGAAGGGGCTCAAACGAGAGCTCTTGTTCGATCACCATCCCGAAATCCAGTAGGAAATGATAGAAAATTTAAAGAACCTCTTTTATGAATTCTGCAGCCTGATTGTTAACAAGTTTCTCGTTCTGTGAAACTCATGTGCGATTCAAGGATGTTTTCTATTGATGTATTTTGGTGTATAGCATGTGTTTTCATATTCTCCATTTTGAAACTATTTGGAGGAAAATTTTAGCATTGTTCGATTTCTTGCACACCAGTGGTCGAAGGAAATCTTCTTGTACTGATTTTTGCTAAACTTTACGGGGCGCTGATCATGAACGTGATATCCGTTTTCCGAAATTCGGCCGAGCACCACCCATATTGTTGATTTCGGTGATCAGATCAAAACTTCAGTTTTGGCTCAAACTTCACCCAGAGCACGTACGCTCGTGTCTCGAGAGTTGGTGGGGGTAGGTTATTCAGCATGCTGATTACGATTGCGATATTGATTTATCGATTTTCACCCGATTTTGGCCGTTACGGATAGATTCGGGTAAGTAATAATGACGTGGCGGGTCAACATGGCGACGCAGAGGGGCAATTTCCTGAATCTACCAAAATCGATCGAAATCTGCGAAGAAAACATCAAATTCGTAATCATCATCCCAGATAACCTAGCCAGGCATAGTTTTACCCAAATTGGTGATCCTAGGTGGACCACTCTCCTAGATCCTGCAAGCGATATGGGTGGTCTTCGGTTTATATTCGGAAAACGGATGTGAGATGCATGATCTGCACCCCAGAATACCTCATGCAAAATTCAAGGAAAATTAAGAAGAAAAAAATTCCGACCACCAGTGAGCACTAAGTGGAATGGTGCCGAATCTCCTTCTTTTGGTGCACCTTCAAACCCACATGAAACACTTAGTTTTCTTCAACACTCAGTTTTCCTTTCTTCTTTTCTTTTCTTTTTTATACATCAGATACACTGGTGAGTTAATTGTGTTCCAGATTATGGTCAAATCGCGCTCGAAAACAAAAGCGTCAAGCAGCAAAAGCTCTTCGAAGAGGCCTCGACTGGAACCGTCCTGCTTTGTTATCAATCCGATATATCGTGATCCGGAATTCGCCAAGAATTTTCGCGTCGATCTGAAAGGTAGGAGAGTTCTCCTGTGTCTGTTTTTTTTTTAATTTAGCGTCTTATTTTTCCAGTCTGAGCAGGTTGTTTTAATGAGAAAAGAATAAAATTATATGTGAAATAAAGAAATGAACTGTACTTTGAGCACTATTCCACTTAATGCGCTCCAGTGGTCAGAAAAATTCCCTTTTGAATTTTGCTCAAGGGGGTTTTCTGTGATGCTGATCATGCACCTCACATTTTTTTCCGGATTTCGACAGGAGACCACCTATATCGCTAGCAGGGTGGTCACCGGTTTGGATATCGGGACCACCCATATCGTGAAATTTAGTGTTCAGGAGCCAACTTCCTTGGACGGTACGGCTGGTCTTCAATCGAAATTCGAAAAAACGGATGCTGGAACATCCCAAATAACCCCACATGCGAAGATTGGGGAAATTTTTATTGAAAAGAGTTTTCTTCGTCCAGTGGAGTACAACAAGTGTAATAATGCCGTATTTTGTACTCAGTATGCCTTGGGTATCTCCCTGCGTGGTTTCAGTAACATCCCATTTCGTTCATTGTGCATTTTACTGAAAATAATCATTTTGATACATCCTTTTACTTTTAATGATCAATACAATTTGTGTGGCGTGTTGTACTTGTGGACTCGTCCACGTCTTGGATAAATAAGTTAATAAATTAATACGTGGATTTGTGAATTGTTCCGTTTCAAGTGGAAAATTTTTCAGAAAAGAAGCCGTTTCCTCACTGGCAACTTCGAGACTTTCTTCAAGTTGATCCGTCGGTTATTGCCAAAGTCGAAGATGAACTTATCAACTGTCCTTCGTGGAATCGAAAGGAGAACGACCTTTACTCACTTCTTCAGACGCCTGATCTTCAGACACTAAATGCTGCAAAGTACCCAGCGATACGTGGTTTCTGGTATGCGCTCTTTCTTTCTTTCGAGGAACTTCTTTTTGTCTGTATTGGATATGAAATTATGTGTGAATTATTGATCTCATGCATGCCTCTGATCTTTGTGAACTCTTTCCATGTGGCTTGATTGTAAGAAATGCAAATGAAGGCAATGGGTTGGTGGAAAAGGCTGGTGGGTTTGTCTGCTCGTCTAGTATGTTTATTTTGTGGTGAGAATTTCTAACATCTTAACAATGCCACACAGCAGATTTTGGCTCTCGAGCAACTTACCATCTCTGTCTTGATTACGGTAAACGAGTGAGAATATGAGCTCTTCCCGAACCATTTAGTGAAACTTTTAGGGAATTCCTTTGCGGAGAAATGAGGGAGTGGCTGGGAAAGACAAGTGACATTGAGCTTCTTCCCCAGGTGGATTCCACTGGCAGTTGTTATGCTTCAACTGACTGTCTTCTTCCACATTCTGATCAGGTCTTGTTTAAGTTTTTCATTTCCTTGAATCGTTTCTATTTAAATTTCTCGAGTTTTTTCGTCACCGTGTCAGACTCCTTTCAGGTTGAAAATAGGCGTTTTGCTTTTGTGTACTATTTTACGGAGGAACCATGGAAGGAGAGCTTTGGTGGACAGTTGAATGTTTATAGTAGTGATGGTGAGCTGCTTCTGCTATTTTTTAATGTTTAGCCATTCGCACAGATTTTTTGTTTATTGGCTACTTGAATAGGTAGTGTTGCGTCTAATATTTCTTCTTTTTCTTTATGTTTTTCTTCTCTTTGCTTATGCGATTGTTTGCAGACAATTGTGACCCAACTTCGCTGTTCAGTTCCTTCCTTCCTCACAGAAACTCATTGCTGTTGTTTGAAGTTTCTGAAAGGTATTTTGCTTTGTTATTGCATTTATTAGCTGTTTACCAATTGTAAGCGCAACTAATTGGGTGGTTTATAGGTCCCTTGAGATACATCTGTCATAGTAGGCATGAAAATAATATTTATTTTATTTATTTATTTGATACACTAGTGGCCTCGTGTGGGTTACAACACTGGGACCTATGAAACCAAAAAACGAACACGATACAGTACAAATATCGACAACGCTAAAAATATCTGAATTATGTTGAAAGATTAGTGAAAGTCGCTCACAGTGGCGAAAATGAGCCAGATAAACAGTTAACAAAACCGAAAAACATTTGAGATTGCAACTTAAAGGTTGGAGCAGCGACTAAGAAATGATCTAAAAGATGATAAAAGATGATATTACACTCTCGAATCTCATTCCACGCTAAACTTATGTGAACTGCTCCAGGTGTGGTGTGAGATTGTCGGTACAACATGCACATCTTTTTAATGTTGAATTATTCATTGTGCCGTGCTGCATGAAGTCTATCGCAAAAAATAAGGAAAGTCGGTATCTATCCAATGCTTTTGTTGAAGGTCATGGCATTCTGTTGCCGAAGTAGTTGGCGAAGAACACAGTCCACGCCTCTCCATAAATGGATGGTTTCACACAACTCGCCCCATCGAACCTCGAATTCGGCCGCCACTGATTCGTCAACGTCACGTGCCCACAGGTGTAGGTCCTCTACTCTAATGATTGGTCCAGTATTTTAGTTCTATAGCCCTTTCACCAAAAAAATACTCGTGTAAGATGCGCGCTATATTTTAGGTGGCTGACCTGACAACTATCTTCAGTGGTCAACTACTGACTGAAGGTGCAAAAGAAAGTATGAGGAAGGCGTTTAAAGAAGAGAAGGAATTGCTAATCAAGAGCGCATTTCAGGTAAGTTTCCGTTCATTTCTCATTTGGTCCGCACTACTTTCTGTTCGCTCGGAAACGTTCTTTCATACCGCAAACATCTTTTAGGAAACATTCAGTAATGAAATTCTTGACGAATTGGACGAAGTAGAGTGGAACGAGAAAGGACCTGTTAACAAAAGGTACGGTACTATTCTTGGGAATTTAGAGTTTCCGGCTTTTTTTCTGAAATCAGCTTATTAAGGTGGATGGCCGAACTTGATGTCGAAAATTTCACTTCTGAGAGCGTGAACAGATTCCTCAAAACCATTCGTTCCCTGTCAATGATAGAATTTGTTAGGGAGGTGACCGGCTTCGAATACCAAGGTTAGTGAAGTTTCGAAGTTGATTCTGAGCAAATGCACAGCAAAGGAGATTTTTCTAGATCCGCAGACGATTACGTGGAGTTATCGTCTCACTCCTGGCTGCTATACTGTGTTAGGAGATGAAGATGCTGAGCAATTCATCAAGGATGGGATGTCGGTTGACTTCTGGGTGCGCCTTTTCTAAAAATCATACGATATAATTCAATTTTTATTGGCAGATGAACTTGTTCATTCCACTGAATTCCAGTTCTACTTTGGAAAGTCACAGTGGGATGAGGAGGCTGGCGGTGAGGTAGTCTACATCAGAAAGGACGAGGAAGAACCAGTGAGCAAAGTTCAACATGAAATTCTACTTTTATAAAAACGTTTCCGCGAGTTATTGCTAGGTATAGTAGAAGTAGAAGTAGGTTTTGTGATGATGGTGCATGGTCATTGCAAAAATCGCTTCTTACGCGGGATTCGAACCCGCGTCTCCGGTCCATTCGGATTAGTGCGCCGTTAGATCACTACAGCAGCGAACTTAACACGTTGACGACAGCGCCTTTTTCTCGTGTCTGGCGCGTGAGACCAACTGATTTCCTAGCGCCCCGAGGCTGTGGCATGATGCCGGCATACGGCGAATTTTTTTCAAAATGGAAGTAAATAGTAAATCTCAACGACTACATATACTGTCCTGTAATATCGGAGATTGTGACTATTCCTTTTTTGCAATGAAAATAGAAAAATAACAGCTGGAAGCTTTTAGAATGTCCTTTTTCCCTATCGAGGTTGAAAGGAAATTGTTATTTGTTTATTGTTCATTATTTGTTTGTTCTAATAATCAATATTTGTTTGTATTTATGTGTTTGTTTTAGTAACCAGTATTTGTTTGCATTTATTTGTTTCTTGCAATAACCATTATTTGTTTTTGTAAAGAAAACTAGTGCAAGTCAAAAATTCCAGTAAATCAAAAGCTAAGAATCATTTTCATGGACCATGCTTCCTATAACAATGTGCAAAGGTCTACTATGAAGTGGCACGAAAACATCCTTCGACATTCTGAAATGTATCGAGAAAAATACGATACAAGACTGTGGCGCAGCATTGCGCCACACGGTCCCACGCGGCCGCTTGAGCGTGGCGCAGCATTGCGCCACACTGTCGTCAACGTGTTAGGGAAGGCCATGGGGACAGAGACGAGCGTCCTAGCACCATCATTACAGAATCTGTTTTTTATTGCGTTGTACTGCTTTCAAGTTGCTTCCACAAGGAGGGCAATTAGAAACCTTAACGATAACATTACTTTGCGATAAAAGATTATCTTCTCAGTCAGTGTATCTAGGTGCTTCGCTGCCCGCCAACGATTGGCGCTGTCGCTATGGTCCACCGTGAGAAGGATGTGTTTCCATTCCTAAAGTACGTGAATCATTTAGCCAAATCGGAGCCTATTTATGTTTTTGGATTCTCCGTGTATGGCGGGAAGTCGTCAGCGAGCGATTGAGGAGAAATTGTTTTGTTGTTGATGAAATACGCCTAGAAATACTGATAAGCTTTCAGTTGTACGTTATTAGGTTGACATCGATTCAAGATTTTGATGTTATTTTGGATTTAAAATGGTGACGAGAGGACTTTTTTTTGTCGTTATCTTGATACTGCATATTTTTGAAGGAATAACTTAAGGTCACCATGTTAGTTATTGTTAATTGCTATTGTTCCGTGTGTTTGTTGAGGGAGACCGTTTGAAAAAATGCTAGAAGCGTCAAATGTGGTGTGCTGCACACTTGTCGTATTCCTTTGGAATTTTCATTTTCAAACATCTCCTTAACGATTGATTGAACTATTTGTTACAGCGCTTGTTCGTTAACCCTATATTTTCCTAGTTCATCGTGTACGTGTAGTTTTTCTTTTCTGTTGTTTGTTGTTTTGTTTGCGTTTGGAAAAGTTTATAACAAAGTATTTCGTTACCAAAGTATTCTTCACTGGGAAACTTCCACGGTAGATTCTTACAATAAATGTGGAACTGTTGAGAAAATTTCGGTCTGTCTGGCTTTCTTTTCTTTCCTATTTTTCCGTCACGTTGTATGAAACTTATCAAGCGATTCGCCATCGGCATGTGGAATCGTGCTCAAGCTCAGTTTTCCCGATTTTTTCAGTTTATATGCTATGTGCTGCCTAAGGGCTCGATGTGATTTGATTGCTTCATATTGATTATCTGGGAGGCTGAGCGCAGGGATTTGGATCAACGGTTGCCCCCGCAAGTAATTAGGCCAAATCGCCGGGCCTCTACGATTTGAATAGGGTACGAATAGGGCGGCGTGCCCTCAGCGCACTGCTTCAGGCAGACTACTCTGTCCTTTATTAGATTCGTGTTCTGTATTGCATAGCATTCTAAACATCATCCATCTCGAAAAGCACCAAAATATGGTGGGCTTGAATAGTAAAGATGTTGCTCGCATTTGTCATGTTCCTGTTTTGGATAACTTCGTCATGAGATGCTTCTTCAATAGTTCCACTTTTTGTGTGACCTTAGCTTTATAAGGAAAGCTGCCTTGTACTTGCATGTTAGATGCCTTTTTTTCAGTCAAATTCTGGATCTAAAGAAAGTCGTAGCTCATCTAGTGAACAAATCACAAAAAACGAATCACCACAATCGGGGAAAGGGAAAGGATCTGCAACGGAGAGCTATTCTGAACAATCACCTGTTGTACCGGCAGAACGGCGGAGCTACTTTAACGTTAGACCAGGGTTTGTTAAGCGGCACATTTCGTTATAAAGCTACTTGGACAGCTTAGATATTCTACTTTTATTACTGCGTTTTACGAGCTGCTGCTATGAAGAGAAAAAGCGGACGTTGTTCTGAGTTGATCCCGTCTGAGTCGTAATTTTTTGAATTTTCGAGGCGCCTTGTTCCATTTTCAGATTCAGGGGTCATTTTTCAGATATTTGTACTTCTTGGTATCGATACCATTTCTTCAAGTGACACGGTTTGGGCTTGGCGTCAAACACTACCGTAACCAGGTTATTGACAGCATAGTCGAGCGGGGTGAGTGATTATAATTATCAGCTGCTGCTATTCCTCACAAGCTCTGATATTTGTTATCTTGATGAATAATAAATCTCATCTGCGCCGTAATGACATCTGATTTGTCTGTTGCTTAAATTCTAAACCGCTTGTTTTTGTTTTTCTTTGTTTGTTTTGTAGGCTCCACCTCTGCAGGATCGCTGCAGGTGTTAGATCACATTTGCAATATTAGCGCAATGCCTGTCACAGATAAGGATAAGGAGATAAACTTATGGAGAATTTAAAATGATCGTCGACAGGCCGCTGGAGCCATATGCTGTGGAAGCAATGGAGGCGAATGAAGATACTTTTCGTTGGATTGGAAATCGGTCGCTGCTCTTTCCTAAATTTTGTTGGAAATGTGTATATACCCGCTTTTGAAGTGCGGAAATGCACTTTATCCTCTATCAGCGTTAGAATGATCTTGAACAATTGAACAGTTCATTTTTAGCCTTCTTTCATTGCAGCAGGTGACCTCAGCTCCCTGCGTCGCCGAATCATTTGGCAGCTGAATCTGCTCGGTGGAACACTGTTTTTAATTACTCAAATCGATATTTACGATGCAGCCACAAGCTATGGTATGTGTTTACTGTAGGTCAATAGGTCATGCATACCACGATACGATTGTTTTTAGATGGCCCCTGCTCCGCAGGAACCAGTGGGAGCTATGCCTGAACAGAACATGATGGCAGCACCGGAACCAGCCATCATGCAGCAAGCTCCGGCCGCAGATGTGATACCGGAAGAACGAAGAAGAAATTTCATGATTAAGCCAGGGTTAGTTCACAGTCGAATTTGGAAAAACTCACCTGATTCCTTTAGTTTTTGTCAGTACATTTACTAGAGGGCATGAGTAGTAAGGAGCGCAACTGAAACCCGCACATTCGAGTGTTCGAACCACGCCCGGCTAACTGAGCCTTCTATTCCTCAAGGTTTGACACCAGACCGGTCCGAGAAGGTTAGGACTCCGAACTGAAGCGGTGATTGGCCTCCGCAGATCGTTACATAGTCCAAATATGCATCCACTATGGCTCTACGATTTTGAATGGAAGACGAAATTAATCCTTAGGGCACTAATAGACGCCGATTTTACCTTCTCCGTTTACAGTTTCTTCTCCGTTTTTAGAGAACGGTCTGCGTTTTACTTAGGTTAAGGTTATTGGTTGAATGCAGTAGAGGAATGATAAGCGTTGTCGATGATGAATATGTAGGTTCTGGGGTTGGCGGGTGCAGCGTGCTGGTCTGCAATATTGCGTCGGCACTATCATTGTCATATCTATCATTGTTTTACTGTGATGGTGGGGGTGTGAACAATTGTGTAGAGTTCACACGCCAAACATGTCCAAATCGACCGAGTTGATCGTAAATAATGGGGTGCTATGTGGGTTGGAGGGTCCAGGGGATGTGAGCTAACTGAAACCCATCGCTGCAGTTTGAATTGCGCGCGCACCTGCACATCTAGTGGCGGCGCGGTCGAGGGCATTGTCTGACTGGGAGTGGCCCGTTCATAAGGGAACCGAGAGAGAGCGCCGAACAGTGGAAATGGTCCAGTGGCAGTGATGGCCGCTATTGTACAGTGGTTGAGGGTTCAGGTTCATGCGATTTCATTGTCTTTGCAATGCTTAGGGTAAGCTTGGTCATCGTTTTTGTTCGATCATTATCGTTCACACTCTCCACTGGCAGGGCACTAGTCGTCCATTCACCTCAGAGTTCCTTCCTTAGGTTATTCTTAGGTTTAAGCTTCGGCTTGAGCTTAAGGTACAGATTGCTTCATTGTTAGCTGTCGTGTTTAATGTCTTTCCATGTACTGTGCTTTTGCAATGCGTGGTTACAGCTTGAGTTATCGTTTTCCTCCGTATCCTCATCGCTAAGCCTCTCCACCACCCGTAAATGAGTAAGCTCACTCATCCCGGAGTTCCTCCCCTAGCCTAGCCGCTTCAATACAATAGGCTACTATATGGTGCTTGACCCATCCAGCTCGCCTTTGCCTATTTCGTCCCTCCTGAGGCCCAGTACAGTCGCTTCACTACCGTTGACGCGCCGCGAGCGCGTCGCTAGAAGCGGGTTTCATATAGCAGCGATCGGTGCAGGGTGGTGATCTGTAATATTGCGTCGACCCTATGCTGGTTAACATGTTAAGGCGTGCACGATTGTGAAGAGTTTACATGTCAAAAATGTCAAAACCGACCGAGTTGATCGTAAACAATGGCAGATATCACAATGATAACACGTTAAAGTCGACGTAAATTTGCAGACCACCACTCTGCACCCCCCCCCAACCCACATAGCGCCAATAATGGCAGATACGACAATGATAACACGTTAGAGTCAACGCAATGTTGCGAACCAGCACTCTTACAATAGTGGTCTCGTATACCGGGAGAATACGGTAATGGCTCTCACACTCGGCAACAACGGCAAATGCTGTGAGATATGTACATCCTACCTTTGCCTCGATACCCAATTTATCAAAGTCGCCGTCGCTGTTGCCGCTGGTCTCTCGCCGAACGTAAGGAGAACTCAGCAAAGTGATTTATCTCAAAGAGGGCGAGTGTCGTTTGTTCGCAATGTCGGCTCGACCAAGATAGGGCCACAAAGGGATTCGAATAAGCACTCACTGGATTCGAAACCATGGAAACTCATACATTTTCCGAATCAGAATTTTATTCTCTATCGAATGAGCTAAGTAACAAAACAAAGTCCGGTGCCAGTTTGCAGGATCGCGAAGGTGAGGAAGGGCAGGTTAGATTAGGCGAGAATTAACCGTGCGGGCGTCGGTGGTGCGACTTACCACTGCATCACTCGCGCGCCGGTGGAAACCAACCCCCTGAAAAAGTGATGTTTTATTCGATGACCGAAAAATAACGTTACAGTGGGTGGTGATGTAACGCACAGCGAACTATTCCATGCATGACGTAGCAGCAGCGTTTTGGTGTTGAATAAGATCCCGTTTGATGTATTTTACATAAATAAGTTATACTGCGCTGCCGATGAATTCACCTCCCGTTGAGTAGCGGTTATTCTTAGGTAGTTATATAACATGCAAATCGGCAAATTTTTCAGGTATGCATACTTCTTGGTGACGATAGTTTTCACCCCAGGAGTCCGCTTCGGCCTTGGTGTTAAGCATTACCGAAATCAGGTCATAGTTAGCAAAGTAGAGAGTGGTTCGTTATTCCAACCGTTCTCGTTTTTCTCCTGATCTCATTCGAAAATTCTTTATGAATGTGATGGAACCTATTGTTACAGCTAGGCAGGTGCAATGTTCCTAATCAGGACCAAATTTAATTTGAGAAATTTTCTAGTTTTGCAAGGGTTTCACTAACGGAGATGCAATGACAGTTTCTTGATTTTGCAGGGTCGATGGTATCCGACACCCTGAAAGTGCTGGATCGCGTCTGTGATGTTTGCTCGAAACCAGTGACCGACAAGGAAGTATGCAAGACTATGATTGTGAAGGCTTTGCAGAACAATGGCTGCGTTGACATGATTATTGAACGTCCTGTGGAAGCGGAAGCGATACAGACTATGGAGGTATATAGACTTATATATTTCTTTAGTATGTTCTGAATATCAAATACCAGCCATTCAGCGGCCTGCGGGCAGCTAAATGAACTAATGAATAGTAGGAAACATATATAAAACATTTATAATAACAAATAAAACGAAGAACAAAAAGCATGTAGCAAAAGACGGCGAGCTACTGATAAAACACGTCACTGGGAGTACGGTAACGGGCAGTCGCGGCAGGACCCTAGAGTTGACAAACAGACATGGTGGTTTCGCTTATTTATTAGTAAGATAATACAACGTCAGAACGCTCTCAATGCATCAAAAATGCAACAACCGTCAGTCGCTATGGCCTCGGATGTGAAAGATATTCTCCGCCGATACAACGAGAAGCTGAAACAAGGCCACGGACAGATGCCAGTGGTATTTATTTGTATTTATTTATAATGCACCGAACATGTCGAATTATGCATAAGAAAGTAGAGTACATAAGAATATGTATAAGAAAGGCCGTACGATTTAATGGTTTCATTATTGTCGGAAGCAAACTGGTTCTAATAGCCGTGCGAGCAATCAACTAAGTTTGACGTACAACTGGTTGTGTGACGCGTATTTTTTATTTTTATATATTTATTTTTAGCGCAGAGCATTGAGCGATCCCAATGCCAATGCGCAAAGGAATGCAGTGAACGTCAAGCTCAACGAGGGTGCCAATAAGTCAAGGATGTGCCAATTGATCGGAAGTGATTTCACGACGGATCAAGAAAACCAGATGATGGTATGCATTTTTAGCTGCAGTTGACGTCGGATCGTAAACAACCCCGATGGTATTCTACTGTCTTGTCACCAATTGAGGGTTTATCGATGTCCGTTGAACATACCTAACCGAGGAACATGACAACTAGTCCCCAAAACCATTCGTCACGCGCGAGATGAGAGATTCAAAGATAGAATTCGAAAGATAGGATTAGAATTAGATTATTTTTTTTTATTTTTTTTTAGGAAAGATAGGATTAGAATTAAAGATAGAAAAGAAAAAAAGATAGAATTCTCGGCGGGGCATGGTAGAGTGACCGCGTGGCTTCGCCACGCGGTCAGGCTAGGGGAGGAGCTTTGGGGTGGGTGAGAATTTGTTCCGGTGTGAAAAAAACGTTTCTCTCCAACCTCGTAGTAGTGTTCGTTGATGGGCGCGTGGAGGCGGCAGACGGTATGACGAAAAACCGCGCGGCTGGGGTTCCTGCCACGCTTGGGGACCAGATACCCGGCAACCACATTAGCTGAGATGCCGCTCAGTTTCCATTTTCAACTTCAATTTTTCGAAGTTTGAAGGGAAAATAACATTGCTAATTAGCAAACAGAACATAGTTAAAATTACAGCGCAGAACCCGAAGCGAATAGCGACCGAATACACGCCAGAATAAATTTTGATAAAAAATCGGACCTATCGATTTGTGAACTGACGGCCGCTTACCCATAACAGCCGTGATCACGGCCGTCCGTTGCATTGCTTCACGTAGGGCATCGCAAACCCGACTGTAATGAATGCGAATATTGGGGGAGGATTGATCGGGTTTATCTCGCCCGGAGTGTTATATACCCCAAATTTTCGTTCATGAATTTGGACCCTGGTTGCTCAGTCTATACGCCATCGACATCGTTAACGTACGCGCTATGCAAATTTCATTTTAGATTTATCTGCACGCAAAATTGAGTTCTGCTACATGAGACGTAGTAATGACATCTAGTGAACTGTTGCATTTCAGAAAGTTCCGCCACGTCCGAGTATGTTCGGCCCACCGCAGCAATAAAATTTTGAAGAGGAAGATAACCAACTACTGGTATTCAAATCTAATTCGAGAATTTGTATGTATCGTGATTCACTCGAGTCGTACCGAATACAACTGAAAAGTCTGTGATCTGTGACACATTGTGTAATATTGACTTGCGAACGGACCAACGAAAGATGGCGCTCGGTCCGGAGACGCGTTCTATTCACCGTAGTATTATATACATGAATGCTTGCAACAGCTTCATTTCACCTGAAATACTACGAAAGCTGTACCAGCGCAATTTATGGAAAGCGGAATAGGATCGCTCATCAATTTTAGTTCTTTTGTTCCTTCACCAACGCTCGTGGTGAGCGTCAGCTGCTTGCGAGCGGTGAGCGCCCAGCCGCTAACCTCAGACGCTGAGCACGCGACGCACGCACGCACGCGCACGAAGCATACAGAGCAATGCGCGAGGTGATCGACCGACCCCCAGCGAAAGGGTCAATCGCAGTGCACTGCACAGCGACTAGAGCGTGGAAGGTACGCGAGCGTCTGCGTAACAGCCCGTGAGCGTCACCACGCCAACGTCTACGTGATAACTTGCACAAACGCGTCTGGCCCCACGGTGTCTGATACTGAATGGGACGAGTTGCGCTGGCAGACGCTGGGGGTGAGCGTCGGTATAACAAAGGCCCTAAGTATTATATGTAGTAACTTACAATTAGTCGTAATAAGCCGTTTTTATTATTCAGCGTTCAGTTTATCAGCGGCGAACGGTTGTCTGGTGGTGCTGTGGTAATGTTCTCATCTGCCGCGCGTGCGTTTTGGGTTTAATGCGCCCACATGAGAAATCGAAAATTGCCGAGTGCAAGCAGTGCAGAAAATTTGCAAATTCGCCCAGGTCCCGACGTGTTGAGGGTGGGCTTCGAGCCTTTGATTAGAGATGGACGGAAGTCCAGTGGTAGTCGTCTCGCCTGTCACGCGTGCGGACCGGGTTCGATTCCCGGGCAACGCGCGGGTGTGCTTGTCGCATTGCTGTTCCTCACATAGGAGTGCGACGGGGGAGACTCGTGCGTCGCCCGGGAATCGAACCCAGTCCGCACGAGGCGAGACGAGTGAAGAGAGGAGTTTAGTCATTTTCCAATTTTCGTTTTGGAGCAACAAAAAAAAATAGAAAAACAGATTCATAGATCTGTTCGGCGTAAGCATAACAGAGCGTCGAGTACTTCGCTCCGCTTTCCAAAAATTTTGCTTCTTGCCCAATCCCTCACCATTTTCGACGGTGAGGTCGGGCAAAAATTGCATAAATTCGGGCTCAGCATCCGGTGATGAGCCCAAAATTATTGCACACCTGGCCACTGGTGTGCTGCCCCAACTCGGAAATCATCGCCCGAATGGCTGGTCCCGCCACCCTCCCGGACGGCCTCGTAATGCGAGAGTCGCATCTCGCCTCGCCCACGCGCACCAGATGATAACCGATGCCTCAGGGCATCGGTTATCATCTGGTGCGCTGTGGGCTCGGCGAGATGCGACTCTCGCATTGTGGGCATCTGGCGGTGCCGCGTACATTGAGCAAGTAGCTTATCAGTTAAACAATAGGGTAAAGATTTATCCAACTGGTGTGAAAGGATTTCTCAGGAGAATTGTGATCAAACCAAAATTCGATGTGACGGGAATCGATCCTCGGCCTTCATCACGCGAAACGAACGCGTTAGCCACTGCGCCTTCTTTCTTTACGACATCAGGGCAGTGATATACCCAAAAACGTCGGCGCTGATGGGTCACAGTTCTCCCACCATGCGATAGAACTCTTCTCCTTCTCCGGCAGGTTCATGGAAGGCAAGAATCGATTTGAACTTTATTCCAGAAAAGAAGAAACAAACAAAAAACACGATCGTTGGGAGATTGATAAGGCTGATATGTTATCACTGCGTACAAATCCAGTTGGGTAAACAGACAAAAACAAGGTTTGCGTTAGGCTTAGTAACTAAACTCATCAAAAGAAAGAACAAAATGCGGAAGTTAATCCACAAAAATCTCTAAAACATGCGTTCAGCGAGAGAACCTTCGTTCACAATACAGTACTCAAATTACAAAGCAGAGAAGGAGGTTTTTCGGCGTCGACCCTATTTTAGAAAATTGCAATTTTCTGCCCTCAGGGCACAAATCGAGCCCCGGTTCAAGCGTAATCGTTCTCAGCTAATCAAGAGCTTTCGAATGATACTAATTAGAACGCGAAAGCACGGAAAATCACAAAATTTTTTCCGCAAATTTTCGTGACCCAATTTTAGAAAATTGCAATTTTCTGCCCTCAGGGCACGAATCGAGCCCTGGTTCAAGCGTAATCGTTCTCAGCTAATCAAGAGCTTTCGAATGATACTAATTAGAACGCGAAAGCACGGAAAATCACAAAATTTTTTCCGCAAATTTTCGTGACCCAATTTTAGAAAATTGCAATTTTCTGCCCTCAGGGCACGAATCGAGCCCCGGTTCAAGCGTAATAGTTCTCAGCTAATCAGGAGCTTTCGAATGATACTAATTAGAACGCGAAAGCACGGAAAATCACAAAATTTTTTCCGCAAATTTTCGTGACCCAATTTTAGAAAATTGCAATTTTCTGCCCTCAGGGCACGAATCGAGCCCTGATTCGAGCGTAATCGTTCTCAGCTAATCAAGAGCTTTCGAATGATACTAATTAGAACGCGAAAGCACGGAAAATCACAAAATTTTTTCCGCAAATTTTCGTGACCCAATTTTAGAAAATTGCAATTTTCTGCCCTCAGGGCACGAATCGAGCCCCGGTTCAAGCGTAATAGTTCTCAGCTAATCAAGAGCTTTCGAATGATACTAATTAGAACGCGAAAGCACGGAAAATCACAAAATTTTTTCCGCAAATTTTCGTGACCCAATTTTAGAAAATTGCAATTTTCTGCCCTCAGGGCACGAATCGAGCCCTGATCCGAGCGTAATCGTTCTCAGCTAATCAAGAGCTTTCGAATGATACTAATTAGAACGCGAAAGCACGGAAAATCACAAAAAAAATTTCCGCAAATTTTCGTGACCCAATTTTAGAAAATTGCAATTTTCTGCCCTCAGGGCACGAATCGAGCCCTGATTCGAGCGTAATCGTTCTCACCTAATCAAGAGCTTTCGAACGATACTAATTAGAACGCGAAAGCACGGAAAATCACAAAAAAAATTTCCGCAAATTTTCGTGACCCAATTTTAGAAAATTGCAATTTTCTGCCCTCAGGGCACGAATCGAGCCCTGATTCGAGCGTAATCGTTCTCAGATAATCAAGAGCTTTCGAATGATACTAATTAGAACGCGAAAGCACGGAAAATCACAAATTTTTTTCCGCAAATTTTCGTGACCCAATTTTAGAAAATTGCAATTTTCTGCCCTCAGGGCACGAATCGAGCCCTGATTCGAGCGTAATCGTTCTCAGCTAATCAATAGCTTTCGAATGATACTAATTAGAACGCGAAAGCACGGAAAATCACAAAAATTTTTCCGCAAATTTTCGTGACCCAATTTTAGAAAATTGCAATTTTCTGCCCTCAGGGCACGAATCGAGCCCTGATTCGAGCGTAATCGTTCTCAGCTAATCAAGAGCTTTCGAATGATACTAATTAGAACGCGAAAGCACGGAAAATCACAAAATTTTTTCCGCAAATTTTCGTGACCCAATTTTAGAAAATTGCAATTTTCTGCCCTCATGGCACGAAACGAGCCCTGATTCGAGCGTAATCGTTCTCAGCTAATCAAGAGCTTTCGAATGATACTAATTAGAACGCGAAAGCACGGAAAAAAAACACAAAATTTTTTCCGCAAATTTTCGTGACCCAATTTTAGAAAATCGCAATTTTCTGCCCTCAGGGCACGAATCGAGCCCTGATTCGAGCGTAATCGTTCTCAGCTAATCAAGAGCTTTCGAATGATACTAATTAGAACGCGAAAGCACGGAAAATCACAAAATTTTTTCCGCAAATTTTCGTGACCCAATTTTAGAAAATTGCAATTTTCTGCCCTCAGGGCATGAATCGAGCCCTGATTCGAGCGTAATCGTTCTCAGATAATCAAGAGCTTTCGAATGATACTAATTAGAACGCGAAAGCACGGAAAATCACAAAATTTTTTCCGCAAATTTTCGTGACCCAATTTCAGAAAATTGCAATTTTCTGCCCTCGGGGCACGAATCGAGCCCTGATTCGAGCGTAATCGTTCTCAGATAATCAAGAGCTTTCGAATGATACTAATTAGAACGCGAAAGCACGGAAAATCACAAAATTTTTTCCGCAAATTTTCGTGACCCAATTTTAGAAAATTGCAATTTTCTGCCCTCAGGGCACGAATCGAGCCCTGATTCGAGCGTAATCGTTCTCAGATAATCAAGAGCTTTCGAATGATACTAATTAGAACGCGAAAGCACGGAAAATCACAAAATTTTTTCCGCAAATTTTCGTGACCCAATTTCAGAAAATTGCAATTTTCTGCCCTCAGGGCACGAATTGAGCCCTGATTCAAGCGTAATCGTTCTCAGCTAATCAGGAGCTTTCGAATGATACTAATTAGAACGCGAAAGCACGGAAAATCACAAAATTTTTTCCGCAAATTTTCGTGACCCAATTTCAGAAAATTGCAATTTTCTGCCCTCGGGGCACGAATCGAGCCCTGATTCGAGCGTAATCGTTCTCAGCTAATCAATAGCTTTCGAATGATACTAATTAGAACGCGAAAGCACGGAAAATCACAAAAATTTTTCCGCAAATTTTCGTGACCCAATTTTAGAAAATTGCAATTTTCTGCCCTCAGGGCACGAATCGAGCCCTGATTCGAGCGTAATCGTTCTCAGATAATCAAGAGCTTTCGAATGATACTAATTAGAACACGAAAGCACGGAAAATCACAAAATTTTTTCCGCAAATTTTCGTGACCCAATTTCAGAAAATTGCAATTTTCTGCCCTCAGGGCACGAATTGAGCCCTGATTCAAGCGTAATCGTTCTCAGATAATCAAGAGCTTTCGAATGATACTAATTAGAACGCGAAAGCACGGAAAATCACAAAATTTTTTCCGCAAATTTTCGTGACCCAATTTCAGAAAATTGCAATTTTCTGCCCTCAGGGCACGAATTGAGCCCTGATTCAAGCGTAATCGTTCTCAGCTAATCAAGAGCTTTCGAATGATACTAATTAGAACGCGAAAGCACGGAAAATCACAAAATTTTTTCCGCAAATTTTCGTGACCCAATTTCAGAAAATTGCAATTTTCTGCCCTCGGGGCACGAATCGAGCCCTGATTCGAGCGTAATCGTTCTCAGCTAATCAATAGCTTTCGAATGATACTAATTAGAACGCGAAAGCACGGAAAATCACAAAATTTTTTCCGCAAATTTTCGTGACCCAATTTTAGAAAATTGCAATTTTCTGCCCTCGGGGCACGAATCGAGCCCTGATTCGAGCGTAATCGTTCTCAGCTAATCAAGAGCTTTCGAATGATACTAATTAGAACGCGAAAGCACGGAAAATCACAAAATTTTTTCCGCAAATTTTCGTGACCCAATTTCAGAAAATTGCAATTTTCTGCCCTCAGGGCACGAATCGAGCCCTGATTCAAGCGTAATCGTTCTCAGCTAATCAAGAGCTTTCGAATGATACTAATTAGAACGCGAAAGCACGGAAAATCACAAAATTTTTTCCGCAAATTTTCGTGACCCAATTTCAGAAAATTGCAATTTTCTGCCCTCGGGGCACGAATCGAGCCCTGATTCGAGCGTAATCGTTCTCAGCTAATCAAGAGCTTTCGAATGATACTAATTAGAACGCGAAAGCACGGAAAATCACAAAATTTTTTCCGCAAATTTTCGTGACCCAATTTTAGAAAATTGCAATTTTCCCTCGGGGCACGAATCGAGCCCTGATTCGAGCGTAATCGTTCTCAGACACCGTAGACCTAGCTAGAGAAGTAGTTAGAACAATCACTGGCAGATCTAATCAAGCACTATTTGATGAAATTAATATGAGTGCTAATCAAGAGCCCGCATCGATGATTCTTTTTCGAATGATACTAATTAGAACGCGAAAGCACGGAAAATCACAAAATTTTTTCCGCAAATTTTCGTGACCCAATTTTAGAAAATTGCAATTTTCTGCCCTCAGGGCACGAATCGAGCCCTGATTCGAGAGTAATCGTTCTCAGCTAATCAAGAGCTTTCGAATGATACTAATTAGAACGCGAAAGCACGGAAAATCACAAAATTTTTTCCGCAAATTTTCGTGACGCAAATTTTCGTGACCCAATTTTAGAAAATCGCAATTTTCTGCCCTCAGGGCACGAATCGAGCCCTGATTCGAGCGTAATCGTTCTCAGCTAATCAAGAGCTTTCGAATGATACTAATTAGAACGCGAAAGCACGGAAAATCACAAAATTTTTTTCGCAAATTTTCGTGACCCAATTTTAGAAAATTGCAATTTTCTGCCCTCAGGGCACGAATCGAGCCCTGATTCGAGCGTAATCGTTCTCAGCTAATCAGGAGCTTTCGAATGATACTAATTAGAACGCGAAAGCACGGAAAATCACAAAATTTTTTACGCAAATTTTCGTGACCCAATTTTAGAAAATTGCAATTTTCTGTCCTCAGGGCACGAATCGAGCCCTGATTCAAGCGTAATCGTTCTCAGCTAATCAAGAGCTTTCGAATGATACTAATTAGAACGCGAAAGCACGGAAAATCACAAAATTTTTTTCCGCAAATTTTCGTGACCCAATTTTAGAAAATTGCAATTTTCTGCCCTCAGGGCACGAATAGGGCCCAATCTCTGGCAGAATCGTTCTCAGCTCTAGGAGAGTTTTTGAACGGTAATATAACGAACACCGAGAAGCGAAAAATTACAATTTTCGAAACGCAAATTTTCGTGACCAGCTTCTGTTCGTCTTCCATCTTTCTCGCGAACTTCGCTCGCTGTCATTCCATTTCGTTCGCTTTCCACTTTCCCATACTTTCAGCCTTAGCCAGCAAAGAGAAATTGCTTACCACACCGCATAATCGTCTTTATTAAATTGGTTTAAACATAAATCTTGGAAATACGAAACAACACATTGGCTTTACATAGCTGTGTTTGCACGCCTTGAAATAAGTGAAAAGGCAACAGATTAAGAATGGCAAATTGCAACAATCTGTAACTTCAAATTTCTTATGCACTAAATAAATACTGGTTATGGAGTAAATCGCAATCATTTCCCATTAGTAGCAAGAAAAAGGAGTGAAAAGTGTAAGTCCCCCTAACAAGTTTCTTACAATGTCACTCGTTTCGGTTTGAACAAACAGAAGGGGACACAGGAGATTCACATAATAAATACTTTCTTTTCAAGATGCTCCTCCCAGTTCGGACGAGTTGGGATGAGGCCAGAGAGTTTGCCTAATTGGTACTACAAATTGAAGTTTTGAACTTTCTTAAACGTACTCTTTAAAACAAACGCAATGGTCCCAAAAAACTGGAGGGTAAGTGATGAGTGAAAAGTGTGTGAACAGTTCGATCGTTCGCACATCGAATTTACACAACAATGATAGAGAGAAAAAATATCTTAAGGATGGAATGTGGTCTCTTCATTACGCCGCCCATGGGTTATTCCGCTGATCGAGATTTGTAGCTCAACAACAGCGTGCAACTATATGGGAATGTCTTACACTCGGGACTTAGCCGCTCGAAACACAGAAGAATGTGCAGTCCCATCAATCGATCATTTCAGAAAATCGGTAGTTTTAGCAAACGAGTCAATTGGGACAAGTTATTGAAAGAAGCAGAACTGTCATAACAATGGACACGCGTGGCGTCTCGGAGAGACATGGGATCTAGATTATATCACACAATTCGTTTCAGTTCGACATAACTACACGATTTGAATGCGCGGAATTCTTGGTGGAATCCCAGAGGTAATGAGACAGTGGAAGCATACTCTTACTGAACAAACTCGGCAAGAGCACGGGCTGGTGCCATCGGTCGCCTTTCACTTGCTCGTCGAATCACGCCATGCTTCTTCTGCACCGGTACCAAAGGCTGCTTCATCGGTGGTGCCATACGCCACTGCACATGTGGAGCGGTAGAATTATGACGTCGAAACTAAAACAGAGCGTGTGATAATGAGAACTGCAACAAGCGAAGAACTCAGTAGAAAACGTATTACGCCTTTCTCACTCGACTAGCTAGAGAATTTCTAACAATAGAATACACCTATAATTGGAGATGCTAGGTTATTCGCAAAACACTGACATCGGACGGGAATTGAACCCGCGTCTTTCTGTTTCCGGCAGACTGCACTAACCACTGTGCTACCGATGTACTACGTTGCGAATCTCCTAGCATCTCTTTCTTGAGCCCGGTCGGGCTGTTGCTATCAGCATTCACCCGCAAACACGGGAATGAGCCGGTAAGCCGTTATCGGCAGTTACCAGTTAAGCTGGTAGCATTATCGATATAACACGAAACTAGTCTGTTAATTGCCGCTTTTTGTTTAGCGGTTTATAGATGAGAACTAGTTGAATGACATATATATTTGGAGATGCTAGGTTATTCGCAAAACACTGACATCGGATGGGAAATGAACCCGCGTCTTTCTGTTTCCGACCGGGCTTGAGAAAAATGCTAGGAAAATCGCAACGTGCATCGGTAGCACAGTGGTTAATGCAGCCTGCCGGAAACAGAAAGACGCGGGTTCAATTCCCGTCCGATGTCAGTGTTTTGCGAATAACCTAGCATCTCGAAATATATATGTCATTTAACTAGTTCTCGTCTATAAAATGCTAAACAAAAAGCGGCAATCAACAGACTAGTTTCGTGTTATATCAATAGAGTACAAAATTTTAGCTCCAGCTAGTCGAAACAGAATGACAGAAACACACTTCAAGTGCTTAGAAAATGATCTATCAAAACCGTGCATACTGAACAAAGCATTCCAACAAGAAAACCAAGTCATGAGAAACTTCAAAGAAAAACCCTTTAGATTGCTGTTAACCAGTTTCAACCCAAATCACACACAAATTTGAATGAGTTGCCTTGCTAATAAAAGTCCCTAAAGTCCAACTACGTTACTAGGCTACTACAGCACTTCAACTACGAACTGTTGTAACAACAGCACTCAGACCAGAACAACAAAAACTGCACGACATTACGAGCATTCGCCTCACCGCATTCTTCTTCTAGCGCCGACGATGCGCACAATGCCATGGCAGCTTCTACTCGAGCACGTTCGCTTTGTGCACACTACATATTTAAAAGAAATCAATGCATTTGATACGCTTTCAAAAACAAAAGAATCCATTGCCCTCGGAAGCGCTGATTTTTGTGTGTAGATAGAGTAAGGTAAACGCGTAACAACGGGAACGATGGCAACAGAAATCAAGTCGGCATTTTTATTTATTTATTTATTTATTCAATACGCTGCATAAGGCAGACGTGGGAAATGAAAACCTAAAGCGGGAACCAAAACAACAAACAAACAGAGAACATCATAGAACGGTTGTAAATGAGAACCTAAAAAGACAACAATCGTTTCCCTGCCATGCGCTTAAAGGTCGAAAATAGTGGCGGTACAGGGAGGACGTCGCTATTGAGCGCAATATAAGCTGAGCCAGCTCTACACGTAAACAAGTTTGCCCGAGTTCGTATTCTAGGCGTTTTATAGGCAATTTTCTCTGAATTTCTCCGAGTTTTTGAAATAAAGGGACGATAAAAATTTTTTCTATGTATCTTTATTAATCCCGAGAGTATTTTAAAAACCATACACACATCATTTCGTTTTCGCCGCGACTCCAGCGAGTGAAGTTGCAACTGTCATTGTGCAATAATGCATTTCTCGTCGATTAATAAAATAATAATAAAATAGCAAAAAAATTTAGCAAAATAGCAATAGCAGCTAACCTTTGTGCTGGCAATGTAAGCGGCCTTAACAGTCAGCACTACGGCTCCCAGAAGGTTTCTAGCCGTTTGAATCAACGACATAGCTGACTCTAAGCCGGATACCACCACATCGTTGCCGATCTGCTGCACGTCGGCTTTCACCTGAGAAGTGTTTAATACGGTAAGCGCTCTTCACAGCTAATAAGGAACTAATTGGGTTGAGGGTGGAGCCAAAGGTCTCACTTTTCCCCAGAAATCTGCAACAATCACTGTTCGAGTATGGGTAACTCGAACACACATATTTGAAAACAATTTGATCCTTCTGAAGAAGTAAGACCTCTTCTGTTAGTTACACCCTCCAATCCGCATAACACCGTTGATAAATTCTACACAAACTCCCCTCACCATCACTATGATACCTGTTTGTTCGAATACAAAGTTAGACAGAATTCTTCCATTGAAAAAAAGATCAAACCTTGCTGCATATGTTCAGCTGTTGGCAATATAACGTGATACGCGACAAGTAGGCAAACAAATCCGCTTTCGTGTTGGAGTCAACACTCTCATCACCGATTTGTTTAGCTAGCGCATTCAACTGAAACATGACATCTTGAATGCATGCCTTTTTAGACACGTTCGGTAAGTGTAAAAATCGAAAGGAAATCACCTTCGAACCATCAACCGAAATTTCCTGCGCGGCTCGGATAACATCCATTGTCGTTTTCAGTGGACCGTGTCCCCTAAGAATCAGAAATCATACATAAATCAGTGTGTTTCCGTGTAGGAAAAGATTGCAATCGTCCGAATGAACATACGAATTAGGTCAATTTCGCCAACACGCACGAACAAAAATGAGAAAACGACAAAAAATAGCAGAACTAAAAAATTGAAAACAAAGCAGAGGCCCACCTTGTGAAGTCAGTCATGTCCGTCATTATCATACACATGTGTTTGGCTAGAACGATGATGTCATTTCCGCTCTCGTCCCATTTCGCCACTTCACGCTCGAACTTCGTTTGCGTAATCTATAAAGTACTTTATATGATTTTTTCCTGCATAAGTATAAGCCGCACTTTCCAATGGATTGAGCTCACCTTGAACACATCTATTTGCTCCTGGATCTTTTTCTTGTCTTCTTCGGGCAATCGTCTCATAATTTTCTGCTGATTTTCGCCTTCCGAGATCTGTAAATATTTACAGAATACGTCAAAGTTCCCACGGCTGACTAATTTCAGTTTCAATTTCTACATAAAACGCCCTAATTATACATTGAATTGTTCTAACAGACCGAACCGTAGAAAAACAAACCCGACTGGTATTGTCGTGCATATTGGTTTGCCCGTCGTCCTCGTATTCATTATCAGAATCGACGTCTTCAGGATGTCGATTTACAAGCAGTGCGTTACGGATCTCCTTTACGGCATCATGCACTAACGTGCACGCATTGATGAACTCATCAGAGTCACGGTCTCTAAAAATGTTCAACTTCAATTTCTACGAACGAAAGGGTTTCGAGGAGACGCTCCTAATCAAAATTTATCAACTGCAACTCTCTTGAAAACATGGCTTGCAACATCACCACTGCAAATTAGTCTGAAAATATCCACTTGCCTCTCCTCTTGCGTGGAATTCGGTCCGGTGGCTTCAAGACGAGTAACAACTGCTTCAGCTCGGACGGCGTACTGACTAAGCACTACAAAAACCACGTTACGTAAAAATTAACGACAAGTAATTGAAGACCGACTTTCATCCCTCAATCTTCTCGTGGCCATCTTAACCCTTTCTGTATAGGTGCTTGCTTGCATTGTGTCCATTTCTGCGTCAACTGTAGAACATACCTAAACAGATTAAATTAAAATTCGTACCGTCCGGAACCGTAAAAAATATAACATTTTTACATCTGAGAGTACTATCTACCTCTATATGACTTACATAACGGGTATTTCTGGATAAAATTGTTTCTGCCGTATATTACTAGTTACTTGCGGGCAGGACATAGTTCTAGATAAATTTCTATGAAGACGAATGAGGGAAGAGCAAAGAATAATGCAAATAAAATGTAAAAAGAAAGAAGAACGCTTACCCGCAACGACCTCCCGCGAATAGCACCAGATGCACGATCAAGCATATCGCCGTCGCCTTCATGGACCGCCTAAAAGTACCAACGTTGGTGGCAACAACTGATAGACAGCTGACAGTTACAGTACCCTAAAGTCTCGCAGTTAAGTCCGCCTCGCGCGCGCCGCGGCGCGGCGCCAGCAGGCGAGCAACTTGCTAAACAATAGGCAACACATAAGGTTTCTCGGTGTTATACAGACGTTCCTCCTTCATGTTTAGCAATGTGTTTAGCAGGTGTTGAGGTGCGTAGTGAAGAGATGAACTTGTAGTGGCCTACATGTAAAGGGAAACGTAACAACGCTGCAGGTTTTTATTGCCTTCCGGATGTTTTCTCTTCTGCTTTATGGAAGGCTGTTTAGGGTTCTTTGAATTTTCTTGGTTTTGACCAAAGATCCAATGGCCTGAAGAAGGTCATACACTGCTGGCTACAAGCTTGATGCGGCGGCACTACAACAGTGACCCTTCGCAATCCCTAAAAATCCTGCCTTACCGAAACTATTTTGAAGATGATACCTGAACAGTTCTCTAGTCTAATTAGAAATAGCTAAAACTACAGTGTCAAGAAATAGCTAAAACTACAGTGTGAAAAAATACGAACCTCAGAAAAAGAACAATACATCAGATAAGACGCAGCATATGGATAGTCTACCACCGATCAATACGCCGCGGCGCGGCACCCGCAAGGCGGACTTATCTGCGAGACTTTAGGGTAGTTAAATGTTTCAGTATACATCTTGGTATCGCAAGAGTAGTTCTAACAATTCGACCATCCAGTAACTCAACGTTTTTCACTAGTAAGCCAAAGGTCCACACAAAGAATTAGATAAGGTCGGATAGGCGAAGTAACAAAGTAAAAAGCTACCAAAATTGGGTGAGAAGCGCCCCGGAATCTGAGTAGTTGATCGAATCTGAAAAGATGAAGAAATTCAGGTAGTTACCTGCAATCCAGTCATGGCATCCTCGACAATATGTGCTTCACTGACGGCCAGAAAATCGTCCAACGTCATAATCGAGTCGATGGCCATCGTTAGCAGTCGAACCTTTATAAACAGAGAAATGAAACGGCTAACCACGGCTGAAGTAGTAGAACCATAAATACCTTGTCTTGCCAGATTTCTCTGAAAAGCTCCATGTTTTCCTGCGCGATTTTGCTATCAGCCCTGGCACACAATAAATGAGCGGCATTGACCACCTGAAATAAAATGCCCTCTGGAAATGATTATGCGCATCCTTTGTTAAGGTTTGCCTTCCAAATTATGGCATCACTAGCAGTTACTCACTTCTTGGAACTTCCAACACAAAAACACGGAATAATAACAAAAATGATATTAAATCAATATTCAACCCAAAGGACGCCATCAGATCGCTTTCCCGTTGATTTGTGTTGAAGAACACGGACAACAAGAATGCCAACTACCATCACAATAGTGATGAACCAACCTGTGGAGCTAATTTCCTGAGTTGATTCGCCGTATATCGTATAATTCGTACGCCCTCCACATCGGACGACATTTCGCACGCCAAGTGAGCAACCTAGAGTCAACAAAGCTTTAAGAAGTTTTTAATCGCAACATATTTTGATGAACCACAATTTCAATATTCTGTAGATACTTTCCGCAGAAAAAACTCCTGAACCGGACTATTCAGAATCCATAAGAGGAGTTCTTTATAACACCTACACTCGCAAGTTCAACCCCAGCGAATGGTACCAAATTTATTTAATTAAAAAAAAGCAATCGAATCTGTCAAACAGTCCAACCCAAAATCAAACGAATTCATGTTACTGTGACTTCGTTGCGCTCCAATAATATATGTAGAACTGGCCGACAAATCTGAGTAAAAGACTCAAACCTGATGGAGCATTCTCCACGCTCTTACTTAGAGAAAGCCCGACATTTTCTCAAACGTGTTATGCTGAGTTGCCGAAGGAGGTTAGGATCCCAGCGCCTCTGACAGAAACGTCAAAAATTTCAGGCCAATAAAGGAACCAACTACTTACATTGTCCGGCAAAGCAGCCTAATCTAAGCACTACAATTTGGAATAAAACACTTAAATTTAAAAAAGAGTAAAACTTACGTCCACCAACTTATTAGCATGCTCAAGGAACAGATGACCGGCTTGACTAGTGGCCTCACTGTCTCTTCGTTTTGCAGCATCGATTAGGATTAACAGTGGAGTACTGGTATCCAGGAACGCATCGCTTACATGATCGACAACAGCTCGACGAAGATGTCTGAAGTTCGTGCGGTTATAAATTGATCAATTAACATGCCGATAACATGTGACGATAATTCAAAACCGCAACAAAATAGGACAGCAATCAACTACAAAGTACATTTCTTTACAACATCGTTATACCCAGTATAGAACCTGAAAGGTGCCAGCGGAACCAGGATGACATTCTCAGAATCTTCTAACATACATTTCACTCATTAAGATATCTCTAGGACCGTAACCATACAGATCAATGACAAGATTGAACTACTCTTCCATTGACCACTGAGAAAAATGAGCACTGAACGCAACAATTTCAGTCTGATGAAGGAAATCGATGAACATAGGCAAACCTTCTCAAATCCTTCGCTTTACGTCCAACAAGAACCATGGCCAAGTCCACATCTTCGTTGTTATCTCTGCCACACTGAAAACGTGACAGATCAGAGCAATTATTATATAGTGAGTGCATTTACCAAGGTGGTTAGAGGCATTATGAAACTGAATAACTCGATTAACAATTAGTTTTTTATAGCTTCAATGAGTTCTGTTCGATCAGGTCTTTTTTAAGGATTCTGTCGCTAAATCTTCTCCGATCTTAGAAATTTTTTTTGTAATGTTCGGTACTAGTCTCCATAAAACACGATATAGAACGCATTGACATATTATCCAAACCCAAAAATCTTCATTAAAAAAAAAACGTCAAATTTCGACGGGGAGCCACAGAAGCGCTCGTCCCAATATATTTTTCCTCTCTTTTCTTCTTTCTCACCTTCTTCTAGTCAATTTTCCGTAAAAATGAATCGACTGGAAACTATTTTTCGGTGTTTTCGAACTTATGAGTTCCAAAACGTCGAAAATTAGTTTCCAGTCGATTCATTTTTACGAAAAATCGACTAAAAGAAAGAGAGAAAGAAGAAAAACCCAAAACAGAAGACGTTACTATATTAGTGAAGATTTTAACATTCCTATCACTATGCTTATGAGTGGGTATCAGAACATTATCAAAGTCTATAATGAAAATGTAATATACTGCATGAATGCTTTGCATTCTCATCCTCAGCTTACCGTTTCCGTTGAATGAAACATTTCTACGATGACTCCAAACTAAAACTTGAACATTTCCATATTCAAATATCTTTCATTCGATTCTAGAAATCGATTAGAACACGAATTTGAGTTACACAGCTGCTCGATTATCTTATAAGGTTGGGAATGTACCCGATGGACGCTGAATGCTTGCTTTTTCGTAAAACTGAACCCACGGATGGGAACGAAGATATTTACCCAAAATTCGATCAGATAAGTCCGCCTTTCGCGCGCCACAACACGGCGTACCGCGGTGGGTAATCGATACACCTGCGCGTAATACGTCGCGAAGTCGAACACGATGTAAACAACCAGATTACGGACAATCAGCATTAAAAGGTATCTGACCAGGTATTTAATAACTCCTTGTTGTTGTTTTCCTCAATATGAAAGAGCATTCAGGTACGAATTTAACCGCTAGACCTGCGAACACATGTTTAGGGATTCACTGTGGAGGATTCCTTGTTAATTGATGGTTCCAACGGCGAGAAGAAAATCATACACGGCTGCTTTTGAACTCGATGCGGTGAAATTCAGTGAGGAACGTGGGACTGCTGCTGCAGTTCTTCATTTCGAGGTTGATAGAAGGGTGATTCCATTTGCACAAGCTGCCGTCCACAAAGCGAGCGCTTCGCTTTAGAAAACCAAAAGCGACAGAAATTGAGGGCTTTTTCTACTCGTGGCTTACTCAGAAACAAGAACTCATCAAGAAGGGTAGAGCATATCTATAGGGTGTCGATACTCCGCGTTGCGGCGCGCACAGGGCGGACTTATCTGGCCGACTATAGGGTACTTTTCATAGATCGTTTGCATTCCTGTTAGGTATCCTTATAAGAGTTCGTCTAGAAGTGGAGAGTTACAAAGGACGTCGAGTGGATCATCATTTCTCTGCCTATCGCACAGGCATCTCTAATGGACCCCCGAAATGGCGCCGTTCGATCACTCGCGATCCCTCTCTGATGCGCTCCGTTGACCTTTAGCCTTGACATGCGCGTTCATGTGATGATTACTCATGCCTGATCGCACCCTTCACTCGTGACGACGATTCGAGCACGCACTATAACCGCCGTCTTCATATCTTTTCACAATCAATATCGAGAAACATGTTGTAGAAGTTGGAAGACCAAACTGAGATCGTCAGACAAACGCCACACTTCGCGTTTGGGCTTACTAAGCCAAAAGCCGACTATCAAGTCGACTTGAAGCACTTTTCAATCCTATGGTGTCAACATCGTCGGCGAGCAGGGGATGACTCAGCTTATGTTATTCCAGATATGACACACGAACATTAATTTCGACAGAAACATGATTACGACGCGTTGCGAGCGACGCTATTCGTTCCATTCGCAGCGTACGGAACGAATAGAGACGGGACGAGGTAGTACTGTCGATAAAAGGAAGGATTATATCAGAAACCCAGCCGATATTCGAATCAAAAAGAACTCTGTTAACAGAAAATTGTCCAGATACCCAGTGCAGTCCAGTGGTGCTCAAGATATGACCTTCAAGTGGGTATTCTCCAGAATGCTCTTCGACTTTTCAGGCTATGTTGATGAGGCGAAAAGCGCCTCAAGCGTAACCTATCCCAACAAGAAAGACACACAAATATTGTTCCACATATTGTATAATTAACCGCATAATTTAGTTATCAACAATGCACATAGGTGCGCTGACAATAAAAACGGCTAGTAGGCCACATAAAATTGTGAAACCACTGAAAAGAATAAAATCAAGTGGTCAGTAAACAGTGTAAACAGGTGTGCGAACGAATACTCATGAGTATCATATTTGGAACTTTTCGCAGCTCATATTTGTGCAGGCATTATAACAGATCTTTTCTATGTCTGAATGCAATTTTATTAAAATGTTTTCATTTATTGATGATCAGACACTAAAGCTTTCGGAAAGATATGCCATGAAGACTGCCTCATGTAGAAGTTTGCAAAAAATAAGGTTCGATAGACGACAAGCCTCTACCTAACTTTATTAAATACTTAGTAGTGGCAGCAAATATCAATCAGCTTAATGTTTAAATGAAGTGATGCTCCCGTGAGTAACCTGCTCAATGAAATCAGACTGGGCTCTCCTCTTCTGGCGAAATAAGTACTCGACTAAACAATATGAAACACTCAATGGAAGCGCAGGGAAGATAATTATTGGAAATACATTAGAAAGCTCTCTTGAAAAATACGAGTTGCATTTAGCAGGTATCCTTTTTTTTCCAACGATTACATCTTACAAATCGTGACTGCTTGAGTATTTGCCAACCCATTAACGTTTCACCCCACTCAGCCTCGTTCTCTCTGGAAAACACGAATGGTGTGAAAAAGCCGTGGACCTTTTAGAAGTGCAAGTCAACAAATCCTCTCTAGTTCACTCTTTTCAGCACTTACACATCCAGCGAATGGAAAATTAATTGCTAATGAAACTATGGAAAGTATGGGAAAAGGTCATTTGAAAATGCTCCGACAACACGGACTCAGCGCAAGTCAAAAAATGGCATTTTTCCACTTTTTGCACCCCAGTGATTGAAGAATACTTTCCTCTCAATTTTGCACAAACCTCGCCGGCTAGGGTTTACTGGGGTGCTGATCACGAATCTGACGTCCGTTTTTCGAATTTCGATAGTAGATCCCCCATATAGCTTCCACGGGCTAGCAGAGTGATCCAACTAAGATAACCTATTTCGTTGAATTTTCGTCTAGAATGGTTATTTGTAGTTAATTTGAATGCTTATAACGATTCCGACGTTCGTATTTCGAGTTTCGACCCGTGGCAACCCACAACCTAACGGCCAAATCGACCCAAATTCGGAAAAACAACATTGTAATCATGATCAGCATACAAAATAACCTACGTAGATTGATTTTGAGCAAAATCTGGAAGTTCAACCCGATCATCCTAGTCACCCTATATGGGTGGTCTTCCGACGAAATTCGAAAAACGGATACCAGAATCGTTAACAAATGTGCACAATAACCCATTTAGTAGAGGTTTCAGCAGAATCTTTTATATTGATGAGACCACCGTTGACGTATCAAGCATACAGCTTGTCCTCGGCCGAAATTTGTGTACTAATTTAAAAATGAAAAGATCTGCTTAAACAACTGATTCCAACATTGAATTCACAGAAAATTCACAGTCATCGAAATTATATACCTAGAGCTGAACAACTAAATCCATTCCTTTCAAACGAATTGAGCATGCTTGTACTACCATCAACTATGTACTGGTGCGTAAACAGATTTTGCTTCTTCCGAAAATTATTATTTCTCCACCCTCATCGCAAAGATACTGTCAACAACCTTGGGTCTGCAGGGTCTACCATCCAAACTGCTCCACGTGCCCTTCTTAATCGGCCCCCATAAGCCACCTCCTACGACGATAATCCGTTCTCAGTAGACGAGCATATAATAGTTGGCCATCACAGCGGTCCACAATTGATCATGTCGTCGCGAACGTGCGACACTCCATTTACATAATTGAGGACGACGTGCCGATGTAAACTCTCGACGCTTAAGTAGGGGTTTTCCATTGGACGGTTGAGAGTCTCTCCATCTTCCAGATAGGCACACTACTTTCTATTGATTACCGATAAGCAGACCGAATCTGGACAGCTTCAAAATTTTAAACAACCCCTGTTTCAAAAAAAGCTCACATCTAGAAGTCTCATTGAGTAACCAGTGATTTACTCTAACTCATCGTAAGATACCATAGGACAGAAGTGATGGTTTAAAATACTACTCCGATGCATCATGTTCAGGACACGCCTCAGTGGCTATTCTAAAACGCACTACCCCATGTGCTGTACAATTCCGGTTCATTTTTGTGTTAGGCCCTTGTTATACGTTCGCTCACCCCCCAGCGTAACTCGTCCATTCAGTATCAGACACCGTGGGGCCAGACACGTTTGTACGAGTTCACCACGCCAGCGTCACCATGATAACTCGTACAAACGTGTCTGGCCCTACGGTGTCTGATACCGAATGGACGAGTTACGCGTGGGGTGAGCGAACGTATAATGAGGGCCTTAGCACGGAAAAGGAAGGTTAGACCGTCTCCGATGTTGAAAAGTCAACAAAAAACGAGAGATAGCCTCGTCTGATAAGCTGCAAGTAAATACGCACAGGAGAATCATGGGGACGGGAAAGGTTACACCATGAAGACTGCTTAGCCTACATTAAATCAACTAGAAAAATCTGCGTTGAAGCAGAACCAAGAGAACGGTCTGCGGACTTTACCGTAGCACCAATATCATTTTATTAGTATTTCACTACGAAAAACATCTTTCTATTGAATGTAATGGATCTGGCCAAAAGAAATCCGTTTTCGCTATTCAAATAGACATTCTGATCCCTAAAACTTCCGTATCAGCGGTCGTTCGCTGTCAAAAGAGGATTAGAAGATTCTTCTCGCAAATGAATGCTTGTGTTCCCACCTTCCGTGAAGTTGAGACAGCTCGGGAATTTAGCCAATTTTTCCAACAAATCGGTGATGCACTACTGTTATGACAATTAAGAGAAAATATTTAAAAAATGAAAGGTGAGGGAGGTTTTCCAATGAATGCTGACAACGTACGCTTCGTTCATATTCTCCAAGTAAATCCTGAAGAGCTTGCCGAAGATTGTTGCACTCGTTTACTATCTTTTGCTTTCGATCAGCACGAGTGCTTCCTGCAAAATGAATCCATTGAATAGAAATCAGAGCGGCTAGGAATAGAGAAGTACTTGATAACAACAGAACAAATAATGGGCAAAACTAGTCACTACCTGAATCAGCAATGGCCGCAGAACCGCTGACTATGCGCTCTAGGAGCTCTTCCAACTCAGGTCGATGAATGTGGGCTTTGTACGTACCAGGTTCAAGATATACACGATTCTAGAATAATATAAATAATTTAACGCCGAGATTCCTGGAGAAAAAACCGCGTATCTCACTTGAAACTGGTCCAATTCGCTGACTAGTTGTCCTAGGCGACCTTGCGATGTAAAAGACATATCAGGCCGTTCACCTAAACTACAGTAAACAGGGTGAGCATAAAAGAAAAATTAAATATATTGATGCAATACGGAAATAGCTGAACAAGTATCGAATTGTAAATAGCTAAACAAGTATCGAATAACATGATAATAATGACGGAACCTCTCAAAATAGCATCCATTGCACTCAGCGCCATGAACGCTTCTCCGTGAGCGTAGTCCCTATTCTGGCGTGCTTCGTCGCTCTCAGGATGTCGTACAAAAGCCTAGATTTAGTAATTGAAAATTTAACCCAACAGACTTTTAGAAGACAACGATTAGGAATACAAGAAAAAATGTTAAAAACACTGAATGAAAAGGAGAACCTTCGTTGTTGCGAATACTATCGGACACAATGACTTCAAGTGTGCTTTGCATGCAAGAAGATCGTCCCTCTGGTTAGGATCTCGGAGATCAAAAATTCGTCGTCTGGAATTTCAAAATCTACAGCAAAAGCATTACGATGTGTAAGTTGTACAGTTGACTGACTACTTATCAACGATTACACTTCACTGTGACGCCAAACAGAAACACATTGAAAGATATACTGATAAAAAACAGCAACCTAGTCTCGTTGAACGAAACACCAGCACCAGAAAGGGTCAAAACGCTTACTTCACCGTCTCTTCAACCTCTTCGATTTCAGCGATGAGTAATTGATATTGATCGATTACTTCTTGATTCGATGTGGACGCTCGAACGCCGTCGAGAAGAGTGCGAATCTTCAACGAGAAAATGAAACATGGTGGAGAAAAAAAAAACAGGAGAAAGAGATGATAAACTTTTATAGGAATTCATAATGCACATAGACTACCAGAAGGAAACTTTTATAGGAATTCATACAAGCACATAGACTACCAGACATTCATCTGTTATTTTTGTGGAACATTTTTTCAGTCTGCTATGACGGAATGCTTGAACGCGATATTCAGAGTTCTTTTAAATAGCCCGACACTAAATGTGACAAGAAAGCGTCTTGAAACCTACGAGGGGGCATGAAATCAATGAAGAAACGATTTCAGTGGCTATAGAAAGACTACAAGTAACAACCAAGTGAAAGAACTCAGACGATAAGTTCATCTTGACTTCCTAAAGAATAAAGCCGCCAAAAGAAGTTCCAGGACTTCAAGGTCACTGTGTTCCAGCCTTGTTAAGGTCATTTAAAGTCACGTAGTAACAGAATCAAAAGTAGGAAAATATTAGATTGCGCATTTTACACGCATAACAAGATTGAACAGACCAGAAATGTCGGTAAATACACACCTTCTCAACTCCGTCAATTATCAGCTCCACATCAACGGAATCTGCCAGTATAAGGAAATGGGCGACTGCCTGAAGAGAGAAGAAAAATCAGATGACGGAATGTACGTGAAAGGTGGAATAAATGAAATCTGAGCAAGTACCTGAAGCAAGCTTTTCCCAGCATTGACTGCGGCCGAGCGACGCTGAGATGATGAACTATCGCGAACAAAGTCGCGGCCGGCGAATGACATGGACTGCCCTGAACGTACAAAGTGATATTGAAAAATCACCCTACGCAAGAAATGAAAAAAAAATCACGACGATAGATAAGGATGATATTCGGCGATGAAGTCACTTATCGTCATGAAATCAAAGCCGAACAAGGTGCACTATGTTCCGATCGAAATCTCGAAATTGAAGGTGACATTAGAAAGTGCAAACAGATAAAGATGAAAAAATAGGGTCACTCCCCACCGCATCAAACATCTTTCTTGATGCTAGAAATTTGAGGAAAAATTCTGTTATTCGAACGATTCACGCCCATGAGCTGCACTCAGGCGTTGCAGGTGACACTGATTAACGATGTGTTCAAATATATCATAAATAAATAAACAAAACATATGAGGAAAAGTGAGTAGCGAGAAGGCAGCAGAAATAACTCACTTTACTTCTTATCTTTTACTTACCAATATAATCCTTGACTTCAGTAACGTAAAATTTTTTTATTTCAAATCCTTAAAAACTCAACAGGATTTACATTGCTTGCTATAAAGAAGAGAAATTCGCCTCTGTGTGTCAGCAAACGTAAAAACGAATTGAAAATATGGAGCAAAAAAATTGAAACTAACGATAATCAAGGCACATACCAGTATCACGAACGTCGACGAGAGCATCAGTTAAGATTTCCAGCGCATCCCCATGCGCTAAAGGACACGATCGGATAGCTTTGTCGCCGTGTTCAAGAAACTGCTGCACACTGCGTTCCACAGCCACTACCAGGCTCTCAGCAGTTTGGCCAGGTTGAAGGGGAAATGTTTCAGTGATGTTAGTTACCTAAATGTAAAATAAAAGCTCATGCAATATGGGTGGTCTTTGGTGGAAATTTGGGAAACGGACATGAAATTCGCAATCACCGCCCCGAAAAACTCCTACATGTAAACCAAGTCTCACCGAAAATTAAATTTTCGACCCCAACATGAAGAAAAATGGTAATGTAAACCAAAAAACTTACATCGTTAATGAGCTGAAATATTAGATTCTCGACGGTTTTTGTTTTCACTTGATTGAAGTTGAAAGACGACTGAACCGAGGCTCTAACCACCATGAATATTTGGCAATAGAACCAAGATCAGCAAATATGAATGTGATATAGCTTCCTGTAACAGGTATATGTAGAAGCGACAAAATGCATAGGTTTACTTTGAAAACGTTCTCATATCGACATAAAATCAACAATAAACGATAAATACAAGAAATAGAAGGACAACAAGAGACAGAAAAGGTTACGAGAGCAGCCGAGCGTGCATCATCACCGTCACTGCACAACGGTCGGTGACGGCCGTCCACCATGACGAATTTTCGGTACGTAAAAGCGCGTAGCGATTGCACAAGCTGCTCACCTACCGTACGGTGAAATTACAGCGGCGAGTTTCCCCGTCGTGCTAAGCGTTCATTCCTTGAATAACGAGGATAATTCTTTGACTAGACGAATTACTGTGAGGAGCAGGAAGTATTTTCTTACATAAGGATGATTTTTCTAAGGGCCGGGGCATACTAATGGCGGACGGCAGCGGACGACAGCGGACGGCGACGGACGGGGATTAGCGATTCAAGGGAACTGGAACATTTTTGTTTAAGAGAACATATGTACATATATAACATATAACATATATAACAACATAACAATTGTCATTATAATTGTTTCCGGATATAATGACGGCACTGGCCTGATTGCAAGTGTTCCTTCGGTCTGTTGTTCTTACGTTATCCTAAAGCTTCAATAATGTTTGTTTGTTTATTGTTCTTAGTTTTTTTTCATTTACAAGACTAGTTATATTTGTTATTGTAATGACAAGTTGTCTGGAATACGTTGTTGTTGACGGGCGGCGACGGGCGGCGGCGGGCGATGAAGTATAACCCGGGCCTAATTCGAACTTCACCGCTCTACAACATGATGTATGAGCTTCCAGATCAATTACATGGCGTTTAAAGAATGGAAACCCGTTCACCCCGTTCCAAAAACGTTCCACTAATCACTCCCAAGATGAACTTCACAACGACTCCAAAATGCTGATAAAATGAAGGTTTGAGGTTTCTTTAGTTTTCACTGGATTAACAGCACAAGACACAAACTCAAATTCGTTTATTTTTTTTATCACTTCATCGTTACATATGTGTGTGCTGTTAAATAAGTAAGTACGTTACCGAGGTGACAGCACTGTTCGGAAATTTTTACCCTGTTTAGAACAACTTCTTGCGTGAACCATACAACCACAACATTTTAATCTTCTAAGTGGTAAGCTTACATGTAATAACAAATCTATTACTAAAGTCTCACTTTTTTCCAAATTGCACTAGTGGGAAGCTATGAAAAGGGAACAGTAAGATGTAGGACAGAAGTGTACATTTCATATTTTTTTCTAAAAAAGGGAATTAAAATCATTGCGTGAGAAACAGCCCAGCCAAACATTTAAAGGGTTCGCAATAGGCTAAACATTCGCAAGTTGAAATCTCTACGTCAGGCGCTTGCTTAAACGACGAGTAGTTCATCACAAAGTCTTTCATTGTTTTGGGGGCGGGATGGCTAAGAGGTTAAGAGCCTAGGCTCATGATCTCGATGGTCAGGGTTCAATTCCGTCCCAGGCAGAAACCCTTGCGTAGCTTAGAAATAGCTGAAAGGGTGTCGGTACCAGCGTCAGCACCGGATGACAGGTCGGCTAATGGAGGAAAACTCACAATCACAAGACGGATCGACCGTCGCATGCAAGGAAGCGGCACCCAAGGACCTGCGGTCGAGTACGATATGACCACACCATATGCAGCACTAGACCGAGACAAGATGGAAGTGTGGCACCTCGATAAACGTGGAAGCAGCGCCAAGGAGAAAGAAGACGGCACGGCACGACTATCATGAAAGACGTATCCCGTAAATGATCGGGATAGAAACGTTGTGGAATAAAAAATTGTCTTCTATTGTTTTCTTAATGCATGCATTAATATCAAGTATTTATTTATTCTACGCCTATCCTATTCATATGCAACGTTCATAGACAATGCTAACGGTCATGGTGATCAGAGATCAAACTGAACTCTAAGGTTGACACATTTAGGGCTAGTAACACAAACATTAACGACAATGGAAGCGAGCCGCCAGTGTAGGAACCCCATTGAATGAATGACTGCAGGCTGACTGTTGAAATTAAAAATAGTGGGAGCCATAAACACCAGCAGTTGAGCATATGATACAGCTCATTCAATAACGAATAACATGTACCTCGACCCAATCCGACGCCAACACACGCTTTCCAGCCTTCCCTTTCCAAAAAGAAATTAAACTTTTTATAAACAATACATTTTTGCCGAAAAGAACGGTGGAAGGATGATCTTGTCTGGCAGCCCTATAATTTGTGTCTTGGAAAATATCTGGTTGAAATTTTCTCCAACTCTCGAAGTCGGCGCTAACTTTTAATCACGATCTCAGGCAGCAGCTCCTACCTTACACCACCAAAAATAACGTTATCCACGCATTTGAGACAAATTCTGCAATATTTGAAACCAAATTTATTATACAGCAAGAGTAACGGCAGGCTATTTACAACCAATGTATCTTATATGTACCAAACAACGTTGCTGGGAGAAAAGCTACAATAATCACAGACGTATTCTCAGCAACAGGCTGAGCTATGTTGTTCTTGTTGGCAGAGCGCCCTGAGCACACTGCTTCGATAAGAAATCTGACGTTAAAACTTATTTTGACTACAGATAAAGTGAAGACTCGGAAGAACAACAACAGTGAATTTGTTGCCTAACTAATTGAAACGAAAGGAATGGCACAATAAATAACAAACAATCAGTACACATGCACCATACCGTACAGAAATACCCAGAAAAGAATGTAGGTGAACAATCCGCCCACAATCGAATGCGTTACGGAAAGCGAGCGATCGAGAAAGTACGATTTCCATTCAAAACCAGCTTTTGCCTCCCAGAATAGAGCCTGAAAACGATATAATACATGGAAAAAATCTGAAAGTGAAGGAGTACTTGGTGCACTAGTGCCTCTGCAGCGCATAAGGCACAGGGTGTACTCAGTTAGTGGAGAATTCGTCACCAAAATGATTTGAAACTTACTACATAGGACACGCTATATATATAAGTACTAAACACAAAAGAAAAAAAGGAAAAAAATATGAAAGCCATCGTAAACCCTACATCCGCTTTTCAGTCTACTTTGCCTACCCCCATTTCTGTATGTAGAAATAATGGTTCAGAAGAGTTTAAGGCCCTTGTTATACGTTCGCTCACCCCCCAGCGTAACTCGTCCATTCAGTATCAGGCACCGTGGGGCCAGACACGTTTGTACGAGTTATCATGGTGACGCTGGCGTGGTGAACTCGTACAAACGTGTCTGGCCCCACGGTGTCTGATACTGAATGGACGAGTTACGCCGGGGGTGAGCGAACGTATAACAAGGGCCTAAGAATTGACAATATCAAATTTTTCGTTCCACTTTCAAATGTTAGCGGAATCTCTAACGACAATAGTAGCGTAAAGACAATGCTTGGAGTGGTGTATGAAACAACTGAATGTTCCACATGGAAAATTAACAAATATCGAGGGCTCCCTGTTTCACAAACATTCAAGTCTGGCAATGTTGGCTTGTAGGTGATCATGCGATGGACAACATTAATCCGAATAATTGGAAAACAATGCAGTAAAGGAATAAAGCTCACCTGAATTGCTACTGTCACGAAGTAGAAAATAAAACCAGGTATTCCAGTCAATCCGAGTATACCTGAAAAGAAAAACATGTCAGGGGCACCACAGAAAGGAAGGACACAAATTGAAGTTACGTTGGAACTCACCTGCAGCCATACCCGACGCTGCAGATTGGCAAGTCCTGCTGTATTCCAAAGCGCTATAGTTGTTTCGCATCGCCGATTCACTTAAAGAAGAGCAATTAAGTCTCATATTGATCAGGGTAACATCCACCCAGTACGAAAAGCACTGGAGTTTGAGGTTCCCGGAAAGCGACCACGAGGAGCGTCCAAGAAAAGGTGGAGCGACGTAATTAAGAACGACCTCAAGGAAGTTGGGGCAACGCTCCATGACGCCCATGATAGATGCAAGTGGCGACTATTGACGAGGACAGCGGACCCCGCGACGGTGCGGGACTAAACGCTAAGGAGATGATGATGATGATTGATCAGGGTAACATATCAAAAGCAATATTGCGACAAAATTTCTCATTTAGCTAGTCCTAGGTAGAATAGTAAGAGGTGGAGAGAGCAGTAAACGGTGCCATACAAATTAACCCCGTTCATGCATTACTTCGTGATCAAGAGTTCAAACTGTGAAAGGCGATGAATGAATATTCGTTGTTTATGCATTGCCGTCTCGATGTTTTCTCACGCGTGCCTTATTTACCGTATTCGAATAAATAAATAAGTAAATAAATAAATAAATAAATATGCACGTGCTATAAGAAAGACTGCAGCATACGAACGGTCAACCGGAAAACGGATTCCCGTGAGTACTTTGGATCGTCACTTTTCCAAGACGCTGTGGCGGTGGAAAAAGTGAAAACTCTTCTACGAATTCTAGAGCAGGGTTATTAAAAGGGTTCCTACTATATAAAATGCACAACGTAACAACCCGTTGGTGCTACTTTGTTGATGTTGTTGTTCTTGCTAGATATCTCGAAAATGATCAAATAACATACGTATTTTAGTATGTCAGAATCTGCTACATGTGTCAGCTAGGCAGGTTTCTATGAAAAATAAGGTATACGGAGATTTGTTCTTTCATTTACAACTCCCCGTAGAGCACCGAACATTCTTGTGTGGTAATATCGAAAACATCGCAGTCATAATAGAAAAGTGGTTGTTAGAACAATTAACTTTAAAATTTCGAGCAAACCAGCTACCGCGCAGGAACACTGTGAATTACAAACCTGAACACTTCGAGACCTTTTTGTTTGTCCTTGCTTCTTTCCAACAGTTTTGTCTTGGGTGCCATGATGTCTGAAATGGGAACCTCAACGTAATCACGAAGAACCATCGTCGTTTTTCTAATCCCATCAGCAACAATAAACACAAGCGAATTAGAAAAAAGAAAAATCGCAAACAAAAACTACTTAGACGCCTGTGCAGATTTAGGGAACCTTAGTTTCCAACATTCAAGAAAAGGTGAAATAATTCTCCCGGTCAGAATGTCAATTTTCCCAGTGGTTAGCTCAAAAACTAAAAATTGTAGAGAAGGCAGAAACAAATACGGACGTCAAGAATTGGATTCTGTGAAATCAACCGTGAGTGCAAATCTAATTAGATGCAATAGAGCAAAACCGTCCCATTTTCAACGAACCCAGGCACAGCATTTGCGCCGTTTAAGGAAGGCGTACGTTACATGATGTTGTCTGCAATCCCACACCGGGGCTTTGGGGTTGGTAAAAACGATACCGATACCCAGAATCAGTTGCTGGGAATGTTGTGGAAAGCGCAGATCTCTGAGTTGAGGAAGTGGAAAAGCGGTTGAACGTCGAAACTCAGCCGCACCGATGATATAAGGAACAGCATGTTGTTGATTGTACTACCGTGTCTGACAATGATAGAGCAAATCTATAAAAGCGATCAAGTCGAAACCGAAGCCCAGTCTGATAGAATGAGCAACGCTACACCGGCGATAGGTTCACCGGAGGAGACGACGACGGTGGGTGGTTCAGTATCGCCGTAGCCACTTCAGCAGACCTGAAACAGTCAAGGTGGACTGGGTTCGTCTACCAGCAGCCGAGTGAAAGTGAAAATACCACTTTTTCCACAAATTCAGTCTTATTATTAGGGAGGTCTAAGCGACCGTTTGCTTCATCTCTAGCGGGTATCTTAATCTAATCAATACCGATAGAGGATCGGTTGCTGTTGAAGCGTCTTGACCTGTAGATGATGACCGGAAGTTTCGAGAACTTCGGCCAGTTCCGGAAATAGTGAGGAACTGAATTACTTAAAAACTGAAGTAAAGTATCCGGGTAGATGGTTGCTCCGTTTCTACACAGCATCGGTGAACTATCTTCTGCAGGCTGAGCATACCACTAGTCCGACAAGCTTGTTTGGCGAAAACTTGAATAGAAAGTAAGTCATACTCGAAATACAATTGTTTTTTTTTGTATTCGCCTGCACAACACATCGATCGACCCCCAGAGTACAGCTATGCGCTTCTCAACGAAAATCGTACGCATGGCGCGTTCCAAGAGTACTGACCAACGAACCCGTATGTTGGTTTTTATAGTAACGGAACGGGGTTCAATCGATTGACAGTTGCTTTGGAGGAGCATGAAGCGGTGACCTCATCACCACTTCATGCTCTTTCAAATCAAATGTCAATTTACGTAATGCTATACGATTTCAGTAGCCTTCTGATAATAATTTCTGGTTCTGTGGTTGCATTACTATGTATTATCTTAGCCATCTTAACCCCATTTGTGGTATCTATGAAGAGAAGACGCAAGGTGTGCAACGATTCAATTCAGCGTTCATGACGATGACATTCACCTCTCAAGGAAAGAGGTACAAAAGTAGAAATGAGACGAGAACTCTAAGCGACAAAGTGCAAAATGCACAACATTTCTTACACCAGCGGTGGTTTAGAACTATTTGAGAACAGCTATCTAAATCGTCGTCATGAACGTTATGCTTTTGATGTAAGACACAAGAAGCTTCAACGAGATCATATTCAGAAAGCAATGAAGCAAGTAGAATCGGGTGAAAAACGCAGGCGAAGGCGGAGGGACAAGAAAGGCTCCAAAGATTCGAAAGATTCAAAGGAAGGCGGTTCAAAAGATTCAAAAGATTCAAAGGATTCAAAGGATCGTTCGAGGGAAAAAGGCTCGAAGGAGGGTGGTTCACAGGAACCGGTGTTTAAGGAGGAATTCTCCTATGTTCCCGCTCCCAAAGAACATGTAGCAGAAGACCAGAGTGCCTATAACATTCCCGATGGCGATGGAGTTGTATCTGTCTATCCTGACGCAGTGCGTAAGCCACGACCTAGGTAGAGGTGACATCTACATGCCATCATTGTAAGCTGTTCATAATAACTAAAACTATGTTGAATAAAGTACTTATTAATGATTTGATTCAAGATATTAGCCTGAAGGGGAAGGCTCACAATCCGACCACATCTTCCGTCTGAGTTTTAGAAGTCGTAGAAATATAGCAGAACACCTCTCGACAGCACGACACAGATCAGAAATATTTGAAGAAAAAAAAACGTTGTGTTTCTTTGTAAACACGCATCAGCAATTTGGGCTTGATGAATATCGAGAGCTTACCCCGCAACAACTTGCTACAACCACCCTTACAAAATTTAGAAAAAATCCGAGTAGATGTCTCCAAGGATATCTCGGTCACCAGCGCGCCGGTCACCTCACAATCATGCCCCGCCCATTACCTGAAGCGACTGTGACTACATCCGCCGAGAAACAAGTGAGCGAAGTGGCATAGGTTGATGTTATTAAAACGTATCGTTGGGTCTGAGGGAAAAAATAGAGGATTAAGAAGAAACCTTAAATACTGAATCCATTTCCCACATGTGGAGCGTATAACTATAACATTAACTACAAAACTTTGATAGCGATGACATCCGTTAGCCTTAAGGGCTCGGCACACTTTTTCGTGCCCTCGACGTCGGCGGCAGCGGCAGTTAGTGGGAGGAGCAACGTTCCTGCCACCAGCTGCCGCTGGCACCAAAAGTGTGCATACACCCAAACAGCGACGAAAAACATGGAAAAAAGAAACAAACAACGAAAAAAGTCAAGAAAATACAAAACAACACGAAAAAATGAATTGAAATCCTCTGGTTACTGATCCAGGACGGTGTACCGTCCTCTTTGTGTAGTGGTAGTAGGCGCATCAATTGCATCGGGCCCACGACCCACGGGACGTCGCCGGCGACGCCGCCACAAAAATGAAAAAAAAACATTCCCTCGGCGGCGTCGGTGGCGGCGTCGTCGGCGGCGTCGTCGGCGGCGTCGTCGGCGATGTCGCCGCTGCCACCGCCGCCGCCGAAGTATGCGTATCCCCCTCTTCGGCGGCATCGCAATCAGTTCGCCGGCGACGCCGCTGGATCGATACTCCCCTATCCTTCATCACTGCCGCTGCCGCCGCCGCTCGCCGCTCCAGCGAGTGTGCCGAGCCCTATAGGGGAGTATCGACCCAGCGGCGTCGCCGGCGACCTCGCCGCGATGCCGCCGGAGGGGGGGTACGCATACTTTGGCGGCGGCGGTGGCAGCGGTGACATCGCGGGAATGTTTTTTTTTCATTTTTGTGACGGCGCCGCCGGTGACGTGGCCGTGGGACGTGGGCTCGATGCAATTGGTGCACCTACGACCACTGCACTTGTGTTTTCTTGACTTTTTTCGTTGTTTGCTTTTTCCTGATTTCTCGTCGTTGTTTGGGTGTATATACTCTTTTTGGTGCCAGCGACAGTGGCGGCAGCAGCAGTTGGTGGGAGGAGCCTTGCTCATGCTCATTTTCAAAGCCGGAAGTACATTTTAGACAGGCAGTATGGTCTTTGGAAGGACGCTGCCCACGGCGCCTTGAGCGAATCACGCACATTGTGGAGAATCCTTCATGCACTCTTACTATTCTCTAGACCATCCTCATTGTCTTCTAATGATAATGACTTCATAGACAGGTACTATGGGACATCGTGGACAGGCGCCCGCCCCTGCTGCCAACCGGTCAATAGCGTCGCCCCTGACCGCGTGGCGAAGCGATTTCAATATAATACGTCGGGATTAGGGGCGGGGGAGGACGGGGAGGGGGTGGGCGAGGGGCGACGCTATTGACCGGTTGGCAGCAGGGGCGGGCGCCTGTCCACGATCTCCCATAGTACCCATAGACATACTAACCTTACTATATAATAAGCGAAACCCAGTTGTTTATTTGGATGTATGGATGCATGGATGTCAATTCATTTTTCAAATGATTGGTGGTTGTGGCGGTTGATGGTTTTATCAACGCTTATCACTGAAATCATTCTGAAAATCGCTTTCTATGATAATGCTGGTCAGGTTAAAATTTCATATTCAGCTCAAACTTGGCCTAGGTAGGTTATTTTGCATGCTGATGGCGATTCTAGGTGCTTCTTGGGCTTTATTTGAACTCGACACAAGGTTGGTATATTACATTTATTGGCTGGCGTTTCGGTGGAATCACCTTCTTCGGAGCATGAAAAGATCTAGACGATTTGAGGAACTATTCGACAAAACGTCGCATCGAATCTAACAGGAATTCACGATCTATTCTCCAAACCGCTAAGTCAAGAGAGAACGGGATAACATACCTCAGCCTGATCCACGGATCGGCAGTAAAGCGAGGAAGCGACGAGCAGGGGTACCAAATGATGTGAGGATGACCCCAAGTCAGAATGCCTGTCTTAGGTGGGGTCTGAGCTCCCGCGTTATATGTAGGCACTTTTCCTTCCGGTTGACCTTAGGATCGCTCGCGTAAATCCAGAATGCCTTCAGCGATTTCCGCGCTGGCGTGTGGGCCTCACACGCCAAGATTTGAATCTTGACCTCTAAATCGTCGCCGCTGCGACGCTGGACGCGGTGGTAACCTAGTGCGGTGGACTGCCTCGACCTAGCCTTACCCTCCAAATGCCCTTTTACTCTAACCCGAAAAGGGCGCGCTGTTTCACCGAGATATTCCTCGGCACAGCGTAAACAGGTGATAGGGTAGACCACGCCGGATACGGCGCAGTCACCTTCCCTGCCAGCCGGGCAAACGACGCAACCAGGTGTGGGGCAGAGACGATCATAAAAAGCCGATATCGAACTGGTAGGCGTTTAAGGTTGCCCGCAAGCAAGTCCACAACCGACACCAAATTTTCCAAGGTTGATCTCCTCAGGCAATGCCGAATGGCAGCGCTTACTTCATCGGAGATGAAAGGTACCAGAAACGGAATTTTATTGGTGAGGGAGGTATTGACTATATTTCTACTGGTGGCCCCAACAGCGAGTCTACGTGAACGGGTGGCTACGTGCTCGTAGCCATTGGAAGCAGCTATTTCGCGGGCTAGCGTAAGCCCTTGTTATACATTCGCTCGCGGTGAGCGTCAGCGGCTTGCGAGCGGTGATCGCGTGCGCCGCTAACCTCAGACGTTGAGCACGCGACGCACGCACGCACGCGCCCGAAGCATACAGAGCAATGCGCGAGGTGATCGACCCACCTCCAGCAGTGCAATGCGCAGCGACTAGAGCGTGGAAGGTATGCGAGCGTGTGCATAACAGCCCGTGAGCGTCACCACGCCAGCGTCACCGTGATGACTCGTACAAACGTGTCTGGCCCCACGGTGTCTGATACTGAATGGACGAGTTACGCTGGGGGGGGGAGCGAAGGTATAACAAGGGCCTAAAGCAAGTCGAAAATTTGTGACTGATCCATCGGGTAGGTCACAACATTTGTGATATCTATCGAGTCTCGTCTTTACCGTCTCGTCGATTATCGATTTGTTCGAGCGAGCCCCAGCGACGTGAGGAACCGTTAACTCTCCCGACCAAAACAGCTCATGTCTTTCTAGCCCGAGGGCATGAAAAACGTCTCATCTACCGCTCACGTATTTGACGAAGAATCCGAACCATTGTAGAGGCCGGACCATTGACTTCCCAACCCATGTAGGATATTCTTTTAAATAAGCGTTAACGAGACATAGGAGACAGACCTATCTCACGTGGAAATTCCTACAAGCTCGATCAAAAACGCCCAGCACATTCGTTCTGGCCGAGTAACAGATAGTACAAGAAGCGCACTACCACCCGTTAAATGATGGTGTGATTGCCGGTCGTGGATCATCACTCCCGTGACGCCTCATTCTAGTGTTCAAAAACACGCATGTGGGAGGTGTTCAACAGATATGGCGATAAATTGACGCCTTTGTGTGCCGCTTATTTCACGTCGACGATAATGTTGTGATGGAGTGGGGTGATCATGGTCGTAGAACACTTATGGAGCCCACGAACTGTTTCCACGTGCAGAGTGGGGAAGTCCTGCTTGCTCTACAGAGGTTAAGCCAGTCTGCAGGGCAAGCAGGACTGCACTGAAAGTCGAAAGAATCGTAGGCCTTTTTGAGCCAAAAATCTTTAGCCAAAAAATTATGCGCAATCTCGCAAAATCCCATGATCAGGGTAGGTCAAGAAGCATGGAGCTAACCTATGGGTCATATTTTCTTACCAACTTTCAGATTTTGCTTTCTTGACTCGTTGTTTATTAGCTGCACATCATCCACCTTCCGTTTGATGACATGAAAGCTCTTGCAAAAAGTCTTGAAATGGGTGAGCATCAACCGTCAAAACTCATTTGATATTCATAATCATAGGGAAGCATTGTGCATTTAGTTCCTTTCGTCTATTGGCTGGTTGTCGTGCGCATCAAACACGCAGATGGATTTGCATTTTGCTGCACGGAGAATAGTGTACGCTTTTTACTTGCGTCCTTAGTTATGTATCAAGGAGAAATACAGTTAGTTCCTAGCAAACGCATCGTACCGTACACTGCTAACAAAAGGCGTAAAATGGTACCGAAAAAGGCGCTGCTACAAGGCAATAAAATACGGACGAGTGACAAGATTTGGAAGGACGACCTTGAATAACGATGCTGGCGGAAGTCACCTCAGCAATAATTCGGACAGCGAATTTCATACACTGAAGCTACTTCCAACAGCGTAGAAGATATTTATTTATTCATTTCTACGCAATCTAAAGGCGTGCTAGCAACTAAAACAGGGTTAGTAACGAAGAAAACAACGACAAACGATATTGCGAGGTCCTTCCAAATCTTGTCACTCCTCCGTATTTTATTGCTTTGTTCGACAATTGTTCGTCGATTGCAAACGAGAGTTGCTCACTAGGTCATCCGAAATGAGCGTCAACATGTTTTCAACGAATTTTTATTTAAGACAAACGATCAAGTGTCGTCCGTTCAACTCATCTACACAGTTGATGGTGGTAAAAAAGATCTTTGGACCGTTGTTCACAAGGGCGTATCTAAGGTAAACTTCAGTGCAGTATGTAGAGTCTGAATACTGATCGCTATGAGACACCTTTGTACATCTTCTCGCGCACTTCCATAAGCTTTTGCAAATTCATTAACATTCAGAAGTGTGAATTGAGTTTCCAGCAACGTTTTTGCAACTGCCTAAGCGCCTTTTGCGAGAATCCAATCGAATTTATTTTGCTAAATAATCACTCGATACTTGCGTCGCGCAGCTCTTAACAGATATTGCTCATATAAAGTCACTGTAACTTTCGACATTTATTTCTGTAGCCGTGTTAAGATCAGAGTAACGAAAGGTGCTCGAGAGACGCTAGGCGGTAAAACACCTCCAAATTTATGCTCATCGAAGAACGAAAGAGAAAACTAATACCGACAAACATTAAGCATTATGTACCGCTCGCTAATTCTCTCTTTCTAAGAGATTAAGAAAACCTGTCGAATGTGAAATCTACGGGAATAACACGCGAAATGAATGGGAAACATTCAAATTTTCCGGTAAGTATGTCTGCCTCGAAAGTCTCTTCTGTAGTCGCTGCTGAATTTCAGCATTCCAAACGCTCTTAGAATCGTTATATTCAGGAGGCCTCTGATCCTTCTACTTTTTGGACTTAAACGGGTCCACAATTTTCTTGAACTAAGTCACCCGAATACGTGCAGTAATCATCGTTTCACTATGCCACATATACCTTCTTGCAGATATACATTCACACAACGAGAGCTTGATAATTACCGTTTTTTGCTTCTGCAACATGTCGGATAGATGTCACGCATCGCCAGAAACGTTTGCGGTTGAGTGCTTGTTTCTACTTTTTTTTGACGAAATATCACAACAAAATAAGACATAAAACAGCGGCGTCTCTGAAACACTCATACAACTTTCCCCTCGCACAAACTTTGAATTTGTGTTATGTGCAGGACTTTGTATCTCATCTTCCCGATGAAGAGTCCACGTTTTATAAGCATTATGTCCTTCCCGCCATCAAACCTCCATTCAAACAAGGTACACCTAATATATTAAATCTGTTAAAAAATCTTAAAATCTTATTACGAACATGAACACACAACACAAATTTAGACGAGCTGCTACAACCAGAAAGTACAACACACGCCATCACAACCACAAAGGTAGCACTTTTTCCATGAATTCAGTCTTAGTGAGGTATTTGGACGTCTAAGTGACCATTTACTTCATCCTAGCGGGTATCCTAATCTAATCATTGCCGACAGAGGATCGGTATGGAAGGCTCAGCCTATTGAAGCGTGCTGACCTATAGATGATGCCCAGAAATTTCGAGATTTCGGCCAGTTTCGCAAATAGTGAGAAACTGGACTACTGTAAAGTATCCGGGTGAATGACTGCTCCGTTCCTATCCAGCGTCATGGAACTATCTTCTGCAGGCTCAGCTTACCACTAGTCCGACAAGCTGGTTCGCCGGAAACATGACTAGAAGGTAAGTCATACTCGAAATATTAGGTTGGCAAGTAAGTTCGTGGACTGTTTTGCAGTTGTTATTAGGTTGTAAACCTCCCGATTGAATATTTGCCACATCTTAATTTTTCAAATTTATTCCGTTGAAAAAGAACTCAGCTGAGATATATATGAAACAATGTTGGACTACTATGTGCTGCCTTCCTGCTAGTAATTATTTTATCCAATACGCGTGGAAGCCTGTCGGTTTATTCACGAAAGACTTTTGCACTCCCGTTTTGAGATGACCTTACTTGTTCAATTTTTTTCTTCCGTGAGATTGGGAAGAAGCGCGAATAAATGGTATTCTGTAGGAGCTCTCTCTGTAAATTTCGTTGTAGGGAATACCGTTCTCCAATAATCCTCCAAGAATTTTTCCATGTGATTTTTTGAAGACGTCGTTGGCGGCGTCGGGTGTGTAGCGTACTCAGCCCTGCTTATCATTTGGTTTGCAAGCCATGCAATCCAATTACTGACTGAATAGTTTGACAGTCACTAGTGCATCTTTATGTAGGAGCTCCTGTTCGATAAATCTAGAGGAACTTCACAATATGAAAGGAATCTCCACCTTGAAGTGCAATTCAAACTTGGTCCTGATTTCCCTTGTTTACCAGATCAAGTCTCTGCGGTCTCCGGCTGTGAGCATCCTACCTCGTTTGCTTCTCAGCTGCTACAGCCAAATAATGTTCACGGCTGAACTTCCTTCTAAAACTTCGAAACTTCATAGGCGATGTGACCCCAGCATTGAGCTGTGTAGGCGACATATTGTTGGTAAGCTTTCAGCCATACTTTCGTAACTTCCCAATACAGTAAGACGCTTTACAGCTATGTTGTATGAGCACTGGAACTCCTCTTCAATCAGTGAGTGCTGTTTGATGGTTTGACTTCTGTGGCGGCTTTCAACTCATCCCAGTCAGTGCTAGGTGTCTCTCAAAGAATGGCTGATTCTCCAGCCCATCGTAGTCTTCCTTGTCTTCTTAGAGCCAACCTGTTCTGGAGGAATATACGGGACACATTACTCCACTGCACTGCGGAATTACACGTCTGAACACTGCAAGGGAACGCAGTAGTGGAGGCTTATTGAACTTATGCAGTTGGGGCACCATGATTTCGGCTTCATAATTTGAAGGAATTCTATCGAGATCGAGTGGGCGATAAATACTTTGAAAGAGCTTCAGCCTCCCTACTAAAACACTACCATAGAAAAATGCGGAAGCTTCGCTAGAACTTTTACTACGCGATGAAAAAATATTCAATCGGGAGGTTCACAACCTAATACTTCTAGCAAGCGCAACTTGTTTGAATGTTCACCAATTTCATTGCTCTTTTAATAGTGTGATAGCGCATATGAAGTAATTTTCAATACCGTTCATGAACCCTGTTACTTTGGTTTGCTGGGAAAGTTTTTCCACTTGAAATGAAAACACCCGAAACCAGCGTTTACCAAGCCCTTCTTTATGAGTACCTGCTTAGCCACTAGGTTACTGAAGCGTTGCAATTTGTGTGTGCTGCACCTCAAGATGAAATCCTAATACGACTGATGGTACTCAAAAAGATGAAGAGATTTCAAGAGCGTAGGTCAAAGCGAAGGAAAATTTGCACTTCAGACGATTTACGGATCACGCTCGGAAGGCCATAATTAGTTCATTCGAGTGAAATCAGAGCTCGATGACACCTGAGTTGACTCTCGAAGTCAAATGCTCAAATAGCCCAACTGAAAAAGTTCTGCAACATCTTGGTTTTTTGTAAAACTGGCCAACAAGTGCCTAACGATTTGACCCATCGCGGAGATGGGTGGGTCTGATGCCGCAATTGAACGTCGAGTTTGCCCTAAAAAAGAACCACCTGTTCACAAGGTGGTAACGTGCGATAGGATGTGGACATTACTTCATAATTGCTGGCTTGCTTGCCGGCCACCCAAAGCATAATGAGGGCCGCTGCAGATTTTCAAATCCACCCCTTACAAGAAACTGATGATCTCAGTTTGGAGGTTCTACGAAAATGCCGCCTTTCAAAATTGATTGACTGTAGCCTCAGCATTCACGTAAAACCCTTCTGTCTTTAGCCTGACAATGTATAGGTTGAACTACGCCACAGTCGGTTTAAGCAGCTCTCTGAAAGTTGTGGCACCACTCATCAAGACAACACCGGCAAACATCACGCTGCGTTTGGATCGCTCCAAAATTCCAAGGATGTAAGCTGGGAGACTCTTGTTCATGTAGATTGCACAGTACCGGACAAGTCTTTTGATCAAAAGTCGAAAAAGCCGGCAAAAACCGCTCCAAAGCGGCTTTTTCGAATAACTTTGTCATAATTCAACCATTTGTGAAATTAGGCCTAGATTTGAGCTCAGCAGCTCGAGCTCTATCCATCCATATACACTTGTTTCCAAATTCGTGAAACTTGCTTTCAGTCGATTTTTTGACCCCTCGATTTTCAGATCCCGTTGCCGCTTCGGTCCCTCGCTTGATGACTCACCACCGACTAAGCTCCGCCCTCTCCTCGCCGCATATAAATATGCGACGCTCATTGCACCGAGCCAGGAGTGGGAGTCCCCACGGGGTGACTCGAAGGGATCCCCTGTTGGGGCCCCCGTCGAGGCAATCGATGGATACGAGGGACACGCAAAAAATCGATATTTTGTAAAAACTCTCAGTGTGGGTAATTCATACACCAAACGATAGGGCTCGAGCTGCTGAGCTCAAATCTAGGCCTAATTTCACAAATAGTTGAAATATAAGAAAGTTATTTGAAAAAGCCGCTTTGGAGCGGTTTTGCCGGCTTTTCGGCTTTTGATCAAAAGACACGTCCGGTACTGTAGTACAGATAGTGCACTTTAGAAATAATACTTGTTTCGGTTTTTCGTGCATTATCTGTTGCAAAGACGATCTAGTAATGTGGTGTGGGTCAAAATGCACCTATGAAAATAATTCATTTCAAAAACTCAGTATTTATCAGGAAGTGGAACGGGGCATCTACCTGAGAGTGAGGAACTACCTGTTTGTTTTGACGATTTATATATCATATATATCGTTTGGATAACTTTTTCTTTATTAGGGAATTAACGCTTTTGGGTGCTAGGACTCGACGCCGACACGCGCCCGCCCCTGCGTCACTCGTCCCCCCCCTACCCCCCCCCTCCATCGGTCCGCAGCATAGACGCATGCCAATAGGGCCGTGCACAGTCGACGACCAATACGACACGACAAATCGCCGCACTGTTCGCCGCGCGCGAATGAGCGTAAAGTGTGCTGCGGGGGCCGCAAATTGCGTACGCTGCAACCGATAGGCGGGCCGTCAGCTGTTTTGAGCGCACTCCTGCTAATTTTTTAAGCTATTTTCTAGTTTTTTCTTGTGTTTCCTCGTTGTTTATCGTATGACGTGTGCTGTTCTTCTAACAGGTTCTCTAGAAGATGTTTGGTGTAGAATAGGCGTCCCTGTCGTTGTTTTTCTTTTTTCAAACGTATTTTTCGTATCAATTGCCATTTTAATTCTCTCCTATTGTTAAATTTTGTTCCAACTTCGTTGTGGTTAGTTTCTATGTTTATAGTGCCATAGTTTTGATGTTAGATACTTTTTCCGTTAGGTTAGGTTCTTTTTCCTGAGACAAAAACCTATTAGGAAGCTTGAAACAGCAAGAAAGTAGCAAAAACTACGTCGAAATGCTCTGACACACGCAAACAAAAGGAAGTAATTCAAGATGATTAAAAAAAGAGTGAAACAACGTAAAAATTAACAAATACTATTACAAAACAAATAAAATAACATAACAAATACAAATACTGAAAAGGATTGGTGCAAAAGCGCATGTTTCTCGCACGCAATTCCACACAACCCTGTACGACACGACGCCGCACACGCGGTGTCGTACTCGTCGTGTACGACAACTTCGGCAACGCAAATGCCTTGTCGCACTTGTCGTATACGACAAGCGCGACACGACCAATACGACACCGGCCGCTATCTCTTATCATTGTCGTGTCGTATTGGTCGTCGACTGTGCACGACCCTAATGTCGTGCCAATAACGACTATTGATGGGGGGTAGGGAGGGGGGGGGGGTGGGTGGGTGAGGGGGCCACGTTATTGGCTGGCCAGCAGCAGGGGCGGGCGCGTGTCGGCGTCGAGTCCTAGCACCCACTTTTGTCGAAGGCGCTTGAGAGTCCACGAACTTAGTTGCCAGCCTAATACAATTGTTTATAATCTGTATTCGCCTGCACAGCATATCGATCGACCCCCAGAGTACAGCTCTGTGCTTCTCACTCAAAATCGAACGCATGGTGCGTTCGTACTGACCGACAAACATGTATGTTGGGTTTTATACTAATAAAACGGGGTTCGATCGATTGAAATTTGATTTGAAGGAGCATGAAGCGATGATCTCATCACCACTTCATGCTCTTCCAAATCAAATATCAATTTAAGTAATGCTATACGATTTCAGTAACTTTCTGATAATAGTTTCTGGTGCTGTGGTTGCATTACTGTGCATAATCTTAGCCATCTTAACCCCATTCGTGGTATCTACCGAGAGAAGACGCAAGGTGTGCAATGATTCAATTCAGCGTTTATGACGATGACTTTCACGTCTCAAAGAAAGTGGAACGAAGGTAGAAATGACAGCGGGGAGACGAGAACTCCGAGCGAAAAAGTACAAAATGCACAACATTTCCTACACCAGCGGTGGTTTAAAACTATTTGAGAACAGCTATCTAAATCGTCGTCATGAACGTTATGCTTTTGATGTAAGACACAAGAAGCTTCAACGAGATCATATTCAGAAAGCAATGAAGCATGTAGATTCGGGTGAAAAACACAGGCGAAGGCGGAAGGGCAAGAGAGGCTCTAAAGATTCGAAAGATTCAAAGGAAGGCGGTTCAAAGGATTCAAGGGAATCAAGAGAACGTTCGAAGGAAAGAGGCTCAAAGGAGGGCGGTTCACAGGAACCGGTGTTCAGAGAGGAATTCTCCTATGTTCCCGCTCCTAAAGAACCTGTAGCAGAAGACCAGAGCGCCTATAATTTTTCTCATGGCGATGGAATTGTTTCTGCCTATCCTGATGCAGTGCGTAAGCCTCAATATTGGTATAGGTAACATGTACGTGTTATCACTCTAGAGTGTTCATAATAACTAAAACCACGTTGAATAAAGTACTTTTAATGATTTGATTCAAGATATTTGCATGAGGAGGAAGGCTTATAATCCGACTACATCTTCCGTCTGAATTTTAGAAGTCGAAAAACAATAACAGAACACCTCTCGACAGCGTAAGACGGATAAGAAATATTCGAGAAAACTGTTGTGTTTCTTTACAAAAAAAAACATACGCAATCAATCAGGGCTTGATATATATCGAGAGCTTCCCGCAACAGCTTTCTACAGTCACCCTTACAAGATTAAAAAAATGCGAATAGGCGTTTCCAAGGATATCCGGCCAGTGGCGCTCCGCCCATTACCTGTAGCGACTGTGATTACATCCGCTGCACCTTTCACGTGAGGTATCGCTATACCTGTCGGTTTCGTTGGAACGCTATTTTAGGGGACATACTATTGGAGGGGTAAATATTGTTCGAAGTGTCTCAAACCCACTGTCTGTGAATTCTCGCCCAGATCGAACGTTTTCTATCATCATCATTACGAGTCATCCGTTCATCGCCTAAAAGCCCAGAGTCGACGACAGCGCCGCCGCCGGTTTCGGCGGCAAGTGGGGGTGGAGCCTCGTTTTGACGATGCCGCAGGGATGAAGGTATTCAGAGTTGGCGGCAGCGATGCCGAAATTTGCCGCTGGGCGCGGCAAATCTAAAACCTAGAGGCGCTCAAACTGGTTTCGTATTTGCAACAACGACATCGTCGAATTTGTGAACTTTTTCACATCACTACACATAGGACTGTTAACATTTTTGGTTATTGATGTGTTCGAACATGCATGGATGCACGTTCATTAGAATGAAGGGAAAAATCATTCGAAAAACATTCAATAAATTTTGTTGAAAACAACTGAAATGGAAAATGACCGCAATAGTATCGACAATCATTAGAAATCTATCCTTAACCATTGCCGGCTTGCCGCTGCCGCGGACTCTGGATGGACTTTTAGCATTCTTTAGGCCATTGTTATACCGACGCTCACCCTCCAGCGTCTGCCAGCGCAACTCGTCCCATTCAGTATCAGACATCCTGGCGGGACAACTAACACACGCACGTCAGCTACCACGGTGTCTGATACTGAATGGGACGAGTTGCGCTGGCAGACATTGGAGGGTGAGCGTCGGTATAACAATGGCCTTAGACCATACTCATTGTCTTCCAATTAGAATGACTTCGTAGAAATACTATAAATATAAACCTGAGTGTTGAGCTGTGATCAAAAATAACAACAGCCACAACGGTTCAGTGAGGTGCATTTCTAGTCTTAGCCCTTTCAAGAAGGTATCTACAAACACAGTGAGTGATTGCGGTAGGTTTGCTACAACAACGTATCGCACGCGGTTGTCGAATCCACAGAACAGCTGCACAAGATGAGAGCAGTGTCTAAAGTAAGGCAAGTCGAAAATTTGTGCCTGATCTATCGGGAAGGTCACAAAACTTAGCTCCAACAACGTGTCGAACTGTCAACTCTCCCGACCAAGACAGCCCATGGTGTCTTTCTTGCGCGAGGGCATGAAAAGCGTCTTATTAACTGCTCACGTCTTTGACGAAGAATCCGAACCATTGCAGAGGTCGGACCATTGACTTCCCAACCCAAATATGTAGGATATTCGTTTCGATAACATGACGAGACATACATAGGAGATAAACCCATGTCACGTGAAACTTCCCACCAGCGTGATCAAAAACGTCCAGCACATTCTTTACATTACATTAGTTGGGTAGCAGGTACATAGTGCAGCAAGTGCACTACCACCCGTTAAATGATGGTGTGATTGCTGGTCGTGGATTTTCACTTCTGTGACGCCTCATTCTATTGTTCAAAAACACGCATGAGGGAGGCGTTCAATAGATATGGCGATAAATTGTCACATTTGTGTGCAGCTTATTGCAGCTTATTTCACGTCGACGATAATGTTGTGATGGAGTGGGGTGATCATGGTCGTAGAACACTTATGGGGCCCACGAACTGTTTCCACGTGAAGAGTGGGGAAGTCCTGCTTGCTCTACAGAGGTTAAGCCAGTCTGCAGGGCAAGCAGGACTGCACTGAAAGTCGAAAGAATCGTAAGCCTTTTTGAGCCAAAAATCTTTAGCCAAAAAATTATGCGCAATCTCGCAAAATCCCTTGATCAGGGTAGGTCAAGAAGCATGGAGCTAACCTATGGGTCTTACCAACTTTCAGATTTTGCTTTCTTGACTCGTTGTTTATTAGCTGCACATCATCCACCTTCCGTTTGATGACATGAAAGCTGTTGCAAAAAGTCTTGAAATGGGTGAGCATCAACCGTCAAAACTCATTTGATATTCATAATCATAGCGAAGCATTGTGCATTTTAGTTCTTTTCGTTTATTGGCTGGTTGTCGTGCGCATCAAACACGCAGATGGATTTGCATTTTGCTGCACGGAGAATAGTGTACGCTTTTTACTTGCGCCCTTAGTTATGTGTCAAGGAGAAATACAGTTAGTTCCTAGAAAACGCATCGTACCGTACATTGCTAACAAAAGGCGTAAAATGGTACCGAAAAAGGCGCTGCTACAAAGCAATAAAATACGGATGAGTGACAAGATTTGGAAGGACGACCTTGAATAACGATGCTGGCGGAATTCACCTCAGCAATAATTCGGACAGCGAATTTCATAAACTGAAGCTACTTCCAACAGCGTAGAAGATGTTTATTTATCCATTTCTACGCAATCTAAAGGTGCGCTAGCAACTAAAACTGGGTTAGTAACGAATAAAACAACGACAAACGATATTGCGAGGAAACTCACAGTGACGTATCAGTGTCCTGCCACTTCCTTGTTGTACAATGCAGTACCGAACGCGCCGCAACGATAAAACGGCTGTAGTGGCGCTCCGGAGCGCCGAAATGCGCCGTTTCGGTGTCCAGGCGTGGTCACCCGGGCGGAGCCAACCGCAGCTCATTTGCGCCCCATGCCCAACGGGGGGCTACGCGTGGTAGCTCCTTCGAGCCACCCCGTGGAGCCCCCTACCCCTAGCTTGGGGCGCTAGGAAAGGACGCGTAGCATATTTATATTCGGCGATGAGCGGAGCCCAGTCGGTGCTGAGTCAATAAGCGAGGGACCGAAGCGGCAACGGGATCCGAAAATCAAGGAGTCAAAAAAACTGACTGAAAACAAGTTTCACGAATTTGGGAAACGTGTATATAGAAGGATAGAGCTCAAGCTGCTAAGCTCGAATATATACTTATTTTTGCTAATAAACCAATTATAAAGAAGTTATTTGAAAACGGCGGGTTTCGGCGCTCCGAAGCGCCGCTACCGCCGTTTTATCGTTGCGGCGCGTCCGCTACTGTCCAGAATCGACATGTGTTCGTCGATTACGAACGAGAGTTGTTCACTACGTCATTAAAATTGAGCGACAACATGTTTTCAACGAATCTTTATTTAAGAAAAACGATCCTGATCGAGCGTCGTCCGTTCAACTCATCTACACAGTTGATGGTGATAAAAAAGATCTTTGGTCCGTTGTTCACAAGGGCGTATCTAAGGTAAACTTCAGTGCAGTATGTAGAGTCTGAATACTGATCGCTATGAGCCACCTTTGTACATCTTCTCGCGCACTTCCATAAGCTTTTGCAAATTCATTAACATTCAGAAGTGTGAATTGAGTTTCCAGCAACGTTTTTGCAACTGCCTAAGCGCCTTTTGCGAGAATCCAATCGAGTTTATTTTGCTTAATAATCACTCGATACTTGCGTCGCGCAGCTCTTAATAAATATTGCTCTTATGAAGTCGCTGTAACTTTCGACATTTACTTCCGTAGCCGTGTTAGGATCAGAGTAACGAAAGGTGCTCGAGAGACGCTAGGCGGTAAAACACCTCCAAATTTATGTTCATCGAGAACGAAAGAGAAAACTGAAACGTCAAACATTGAACATTATGTACCACACGCTAATTCTCTCTTTCTAAGCGATTAAGAAAACCTGTCGAATGTGAAATCTACGGGAACAACACGCGAAATGAATGGGAAACATTCAAATTTTCCGGTAAGTATGTCTGCCTTGAAAGTCTCTTCTGTAGTCACCGCTGAATTTCAGCATTCCAAACGCTCTTACTAGGGAGGTTACCGAGCGTGACCCGAAGATTCCGAACGAGACCTACATAGTTTTGTAGAGAGTCGAGCGGGGATTACAGCAATGTAGTTCATTTTAGCTGTGCGCCACTGGGGGGGGGGGTTCAAAAAAGCCAAAAAAACAATCTCCGTTGTTGCATAGGGGCCGGGTGCCACCCTTCCCCGCTAGTGGCGCGGTGACGCAGTGGTTAACACAGAGGGTTTGCAGGTGACGGTCTGGGGTTCGGAAACCCATTGATGCATTTGCTGTAAACAATTTAGCCTCGAGTTCTTTTAACTAGAACTGAGCAAAGTTTTGCGATTTGAGCAAAATTTTGCGTTATAGCCATCCCAACAACGAATTAAAACATAGGTATTTTGCACAGCGCATTATAGGGTGTGCCAAATTCAAATGTTTTGATTGCTTCTTTGTGCAATATCACAATTGTTAGCAAGGTAAACTTCTTGAGTTCCTTATTTTTATTTGTTAGTATTGTTGAACACTCAAAAATTGGCAATCGGTAGGCAATATAACTATTGATGAACTGCAAGGAGTGAATATAAGATGTACTTTGTTGGGATGGTTATAACGCCCTACTTTGATGGGATGGTTATAACGCAAAATTTTGCTCAAATCGCAAAACTTTGCACAGTTCCAGTTAAAGGAGGTCGAGGCAAAACTGACCGCAGCAATTGCATCATCGGAGATCCGAACCCCGGACCGTCACCTGCAAATCCGCTGCCTTAGCCGCTGCGCCACCGCACCTCTGACGGGTATGGGTGACACTCGGTAACCCTCTCGCAACAGCTGAGACTCTGCGCAACAACTGAGATGGTTTTTTGCCTTTTTTGGACCACCCAGTGGCGCACAGCAAAAATGAACTACATTGCTGTAATCCTCGCTCGACGCTCTACCAAACTATGTAGGTCTCGTTCGGAATCTTCGGGTCACGCTCGGTAACCTCCCTAGTTAGAATCGTTATATTCAGGAGGCCTCTGATCCTTCTACTTTTTGGACTTAAACGGGTCCACAAATTTCTTGAACTAAGTCACCCGAATACGTGCAGTAATCGTCGCTTCACTATGCCACAAATACCTTCTTGCAGATATACATTCACACAATGAGAGCTTGGTAATTACCGTTTTTTGCTTCTGCAACATGTCGGATAGATGTCACGCATCGCCAGAAACGTTTGCGGTTGAGTGCTTGTTTCTACTTTTTTTGAAGAAATATCACAAAAAATAAGACATAAAACAGCAGCGTCTCCGAAACACTCATACAACTTTCCCCTCGCACAAACTTTGAATTTGTGTTATGTGCAGGACTTTGTATCTCATCTTCCCGATGAAGAGTCCACGTTTTATAAGCATTATGTCCTTCCCGCCATCAAACCTCCATTCAAACAAGGTACACCTAATATATTAAATCTGTTAGAAAATCTTAAAATCTTATTACGAACACGAACACACAACACAAATTTAGACGAGCTGCTACACCCAGAGAGTACAACACACGCCATCACAACCACAAAGGTAGCACTTTTCCCATGAATTCAGTCTTAGAGAGGTATTTGGACGTCTAAGTGACCATTTACTTCATCCTAGCGGGTATCCTAATCTAGTCAATGCCGACAGAGGATCGGTATGGAAGGCTCAGCCTATTGAAGCGTGCTGACCTATAGATGATGCCCAGAAATTTCGAGATTTCGGCCAGTTTCGCAAATAGTGAGAAACTGGACTACTGTAAAGTTTCCGGGTAGATGCCTGCTCCGTTTCTATCCAGCGTCATGGAACTATCTTCTGCAGGCTCAGCTTACCACTAGTCCGACAAGCCGGTTCGCCGGAAACATGACTAGAAGGTAAGTCATACTCGAAATATTAGGTTGGCAAGTAAGTTCGTGGACTGTTTTGCAATTGTTACTTCTAGCAAGCGCAACTTGTTTGAATGTTCACCAATTTCATTGCTCTTTAATAGTGTGATAGCGCATATGAAGTAATTTTCAAAACCATTCATAAACCCTGTTGCTTTGGTTTGCTGGGAAAGTTTTTCCACTTGAAATGAAAACGTCCAAAACCAGCGTTTACCAAGCCCTTCCTCATGAGTACCTGCTTAACCAGTAGGTTACTGAAGCGTTGCAATTTGTGTGTGCTGCATCTCAATATGAAGTTCAAATACCATAATTTTGAACATTTGATTTAAAACATTTGATCTGAAAGAGCATGAAGTGGTGATCTCGAAATGTCAGTTTACGTAATGCTATACGATTTCAGTAGCCTTGTGATAGTAATTTCTTGTGCTGTGGGTGCACTTCTGTGCATAATCTTAACCATCTTAACCGCATTTGTGATCTCTACCAAGAGAAGACGCAAGGTGTGCACCGATTCAATTTAGCGTTCATGACGATGACTTTCGCCTCTCAAGGAAAGATGAACAGAAGCAGAAATGACAGCGGGAGACGAGAACTCTAAGCGACAAAGTACAAAATGCACAACATTTCTTACACCAGCGGTGTTTTAGAGCTATTTGAGAACAGTTAACTAAATCGTCGTCATGAACGCCATGTCTTTAATGTAATAAACAGGAAGCTTCAATGAGATCATATTCAGAAAGCAATGATGGAAGTAGGATCGGGTGAAAAACGCAGGCGAAGGCGGAGGGACAAGAGAGGCTCCGACGATTCGAGAGATTCAAAGGAAGGCGGTTCAAAGGATTCAAGGGAATCAAGAGAACGTTCGAAGGAAAAAGGCTCAAAGGAGGGTGGTTCACGGGAACCGGTGTACAAAGAGGAATTCTTCTATGTTCCCGCTCCCAAAGAACCTGCAACAGAATACCAGAACGCCTATAATATTCCTTATGGCGGAATTGTTCCTGTCTATCCTGATGCACTGCGTAGGCCACAACCTTGGTATAGGTAACATCTACGTGTTATCACTATAGGGTGTTTATAATAACTAAAACCATGTTGAATAAAGTACTTATTAATGATTTGATTCAAGATATTTGCATGAGGAGGAAGGCTCACAATCCGACCACATCTTCCGTCTGAGTTTTAGAAGTCGTAGAAATACAGGGTGTCCCAAAAAGATGTATACACTGTTTGAAATGCCATAACTTTGGTGAAAGTGAACCAATCGAAACGACTCATAGCTTGGATGAAAGCTAAGAAAAAAGAAAATTTTCTGGTATGTGTTTGGTGAGGATTGCGCCATGTACTCGACCATGGCTTCGGATTTTGTACCTGATTGATAGTGCATGGGTTACATACTCGCTATATTTTGGTCGTAAATAAGTGATATCGCTACTATGGGTTACCTCTGAGGCAGTAAACATATCGACTTGTAGCAGCTTTTGGTTAAGCATGGAACAACATCAATATCGATCAATAATGGTAACCACTGTTTGAGAATCTAAAATTCTTCCAACAAAGATGCAATCATAAGAAAAGGGTTCAGAGGAATGTAAAATGTATGAACTATGAAGATTGCGCCATGCACCTCTCCGAATCGTCGAATTCTAGACCTGATTAAAAGTGCATGGGTCATATGCTTGCAGGAAAATGGCCATCAAATCGAACAGTTGTCATAATGATTATGTTTAATTGTTCATACTGATTCCTGTCACGTTATTTTCTAACTTTCCTAACTATAAATTGTCGTCTTTCATTTTAATCTCAATTTAGAAAAGATATTATCGTATTGTGCACGTGCATCTTAAAGTGCATGTTAAATTTGCTATGTTTTCATGTTTTTATGTTTACAGCATCAAGAGAAACGCGTATCAGTGATATCACCTGTTGGCGACCAAAGTAGAACAGACATGTTATCCGTGAACTTTCAATCAGGTCTAGAATTCGACGATTCGCACAGGTGCATAGCGCAAGCTTCGTGGTTCATACATTTTACATTCCTCTAAACCCTTTTCTTATGATTGCATCAATGTTGGAAGAATTTTAGCTTCTCAAACAGTGGTTACAATTATTGACCGATATTGATGTTATTCCATGCTTAACCAAAAGCTGCGGCAAATCGGTATGTTTACTGCTTCAGAAGTAACTCATAGCAACGATATCACCTGTTTACGACCAAAGTGGAGCAAACATATAACCCGTGCACTATCAATCAGGTACAAAATCCGAAGCCATAGTCGAGTACATGGCGCAATTCTCACCTAACACATACCAGAAAATTTTCTTTTTTCTTAGCTTCCATCCAAGCTATGAGTCGTTTCGATTGGTTCACTTTCGCCAAAGTTATGGCATTTCAAACAGTGTATACATCTTTTTGGGACACCCTGTATAACAGAACACCTGTCGACAGCGCAACACAGATCAGAAATATTCAAAAAAAACTGTTGTGATTCTTCACAAAAACACATCAGCAATCTGAGCTTGATGAATATCGAGAGCTTCCCCCGCCACAACTTGCTACAGCCACCCTTACAAAGTTGAAAAAAACCGAATAGATGTCTCTAAGGATATTCCAGTCAGCAGCGCTGCGGTCACCTCACAATCATGCCCGGCCCTTTACCAGAAGCCACTGTGATTACATCAGTCGATAAAGAGGTGAGCGAAGTAGCCGAGGTTGTTGTTGTTAAAACGTATCGTTGGGTCTGATGGAAAAAAAAAGAGGATTAAGAAGAAACCTACAATGCTGAATCGGTTTCCCACATGTGAAGCGTGTAACTATAACATTAACAACAAAACTTTGATAGTGATGACATCCGTCAGCCCTAGACCGGACGGTAATATCATGAATAATATTCTTGTATTGGCTTGTTTGTTCTCGTTCTCGCACATATTGCTCACTTTTGCTGTTTCCTTGTTTACTTCTCTTTATAATACATTGATATTGCACGGTGCACGTTAAGTGCATGCTTAATAAATAAATAAACAACTGATAAGGCTTATGAGACCATTGTCTGGCACCGGTTCTGGCTTATCATTGTTATCACAACCGATAAACGCAAAACGATGAAAGACTGATGAGCAGGGGGTAAGTACGGTAAGTACGTAATTGGTCGAACAATTTACCACTGGTACTTTTATAGTCATGCAGCCGCACTCTGCCATCTATCTCTTCGAAATCACTACTGGATGCTTTCTCAGAATAGACACGACCGTTCTGATCTGAATGATTGCTGACAATAGTGAAATCGAAAGATTTCAAGCATGAATGCGTCTAGGCCATATTGAGCTATTGTACTTTAGTTGCTGGTTGTTAACTACTCCCGAAGCCCAAGCCGTTTTCATGTTATGGGAAAAAATTCAAACAGAAGACAGAACAGAAGTCAATCATGGCATAAGCGCGTTCCTCTAAAGAAAACACAAGAACATACAACAAAAAGCTCTAAAACAGCTTGCATAATGAACGCATAGTAGAAAGTAAAGTTCTCAAATTCAGGATGTACTTGTCTAGGCAGAGTAGAAATTTGTCTCTTTGTCGGTATGGTCTGCCCCTATTGGTTACACTACCCATCTCGAAAACCGATATATCGTGACTCTCAATGTGAAGTAAAGGGAAGTTTATGACCGATAATGTAGTCGAGTTCCTCAGTGGATAATAACAATGCATAATAATGATAAAGAGAATCATTATTGTGCATCATTATCATTACAAGAGGGACTGCTAAAAACAGCACACGGCAATTGTCCACCTGACAAAGGAAGACGTTGTGAACATTTTCATTTCAATTCCAAGTCTGACAAGGGAAGGTTGTTAGCGATCGGTGGCGATTCATAACGAAACCTATATGAGCGTGTAGGGCTCTGCACGAGGAATGCAACGATGTGTTCACCAGATGCCGTCGCCACTTGGTTGATCTGAAAATGGCCGGCGAAATTTTGCACTGAAATTTTACACGTAGGCTCCCCGCCAGCTGGAGTAGAGGGGCCAGTTCCTAGGCTGTCGCGACGAGGTGGCCGAGTGGGTAGTGCTACGGTCTTAAAATCCGACGACCGGGGTTCGATCCCTGCGTGCAGCTGACGTTTTGCCTTCATGCGCTAGATTCCAAGTTACGCTCCTTTTGCAATTTTGCCGCAGTTTCGAGATAGAATCGCGTTTGGGACGAGTATCACCAGCAGTGTACGCACGGAGGACCAAATCTACTATGTTCGTGGCCCATACTTACCGAAACCAACCCAAATCCATCCCAAATTCAGAAACTAATGTCAGATTCGTGTTCAGCGCCCCGAATAACTCCCGTAGACAAAGTTTCAGCTCAATCGGTGATTTCGACCCAATCACTCTACTTTGGCTACGAACCCTAGCAAGCGCACGCCAGACATAACGGGAAAAGCCGATGTTAGATTTGTGAATTGTGGATTTGTCAACTGCCCAGGTAATCTTCTTTGATGAATATGAAAAGAAACTCATCCAAAATAGAGTCTCTGTTCTCTAGAGTCGAAAAAGTGGAGCAATAGAACAAAGAATATTCTCGGCAAGTGGACCTTCATACAACTACTCACTTGGCACTATCAAGGCTGGTTAGGTCAGAATCACTGATTTAGCACAAACTTTGTCTGGTTATTCGGGGCGCTGATCTCGAATCTGACATTAGTTTCTGAATTTGGGATGGATTTGGGTTACGGTAAGTATGGGCCGCGAACATAGCAGATTTCGTCCTCCGTGCGTACTCTGTTGGTCATATTCGTCCCAAACGCGATTCTATCTCGAAACTGCGGCGAAACCGCAGAAGGAGCGTATTTTGGAATCTAGCGCATGAAGGCAAAAGAAAAGCAACACGGAGGGATCGTTCCCCGGTCATCAGATTTTAAGTCCGTAGCCTACGTGTGCGGCAGTGTAAAATTTCGCCTGCCATTTTCAGATCAACCAGGTAGCGACGGCACCTGGTGAACACATCGTTGCATTCCTCGTGCAAAGCCCTACACGCTCATATGGGTTTCGTTATGAATCGTCACCGATCGCTCACAACCTTCCCTTGTGAGTTTGCAAGTGAGAGGCAAATAGCAACTGGCAGCTCTCGCTCTTCGATATTTTATAGCTAAAAACCAACGGGTGAGAGATGTTAGGTCCTCCGGCGAGGGGCGTTTCTCACAGAACTCTTATTGTCCCATCCGCCGACTACATGTTGAACGCAGCAATAGCTTACTGCTTCGGTGGGTGTCACGGAGCAAGTCTAGTTGGCTCTTCAGGATAAGCAGACCACCTTTGTGCAAGCCGATGCGGGACCATACTTACTCCTCCCGTAGGCGACTGTAGTAGAGTGCTCATAAGGACGCTGCCCACAGCGCCTTGAGCGAATCACGCCCATCGTAGAGAATCCCTCATGCTCCCTTAGCATTCTCTAGACCATACTCATTGTCTTCTAATGAGACTGACTTCGTAGGCATACTATAGATATACACCTACAAACATATGATATGATATACACCTGAGTATTGACCTACGATCAAAAATAACAACAGCCACAACGGTTGAGTGAGGTGCATTTCTAGTCCTAGCCCTTCCAAGAAGGCATCTACAAACATAGTGAGTGATTGCGGTGGGTTTGCTACAACAAAGTATCGCATGCGGTTGTCGAATCCACAGAACATCTGCATAAGATGAGAGCAGTGTCTAAACTAAGGCAAGTCGAAAATTTGTGATTAATCCATCGGGTAGGTCACAAAATTTGTGATATCTGTCAAGTATCGCCTTTATCGTCTCGTCGATCACCGATTTGTTCAAGCGAGCCCCAGCGACGTGCGGAACCGTTAACTCTCCCGACCAAGACAGCTCATGTCTTTCTAGCCCGAGGGCTGAAAAGCGTCTTATCTACCTTTCACGTATTTGACGAAGAAGCCAACCCATTGACTTCCCAACCCAAGTATGTAGGCTATTCGTTTCGATAAGCGTTTTAAGGGCTCAGCACACTTTTTGGAGCGGCGAGCGGCGGCGGCAGCGGCAATGATGAAGAATAGGGAGTATCGATCCAGCGGCATCGCCGGCGACCTCGGCGCGATGCCGCCAGAGGTGAGTGATACGCATAGCGAATTTGCCGTGTCTAGTCTGCCCACCCCTGGTGGGGTTGGTGGCCGCCGCCGCCGCTGGCACCAAAAAGTGTGCCGAGCCCTTTGAACGAGACATAGAAGACGAACTCATCTCACGTGAAACTTCCCACAAGCGCGATCAAAAACGTCCAGCACATTTGTTCTGCCCGGATAACAGATAGTGCAATAAATGCACTATATTGAAACGTTTATTCCACAGCCGAACGTGTTTCCATTGCGCGTCAATCTGCGCGCTGTGTGTGTAACTGAACACGCGGATTTCACGCGCACGGTGCCGTATACAGGTGGAATCTACATAAGAGATCCAAGAACAGTTGCCATTGTGGTTGGGATGGCTGAGTGGATATCGAGGGTGATTGTTGTGTACGGCTTGAAGGTTACAATCCTTTCTGCTCCGCAGTTTTGCAATACTCAGTTCACAATCTATGCACTCGGCGGTTTCTTTCATAAATTTCAAGTTTACAGAACTGCTCTGTATATACTCGAATAAAAATTAAATTTGTTGTTATTCTTGGAGTGATCTACTTCCTACGACCACCGTCAGACATGATCATCGCCATTCGAATGAAAATGTTCAACACATTCATATGAATGGAGAGTTGTGCATTGATAGGATCGTAGTTCTTGATGTCCATTGGCAAACCGTATATTTGCTCGCGTCGAGGATACATTTGTGCACGCTTTACCACACGCTGCGTGTAAAAATGCAGAGAAGAGAATAATTCAAGTTCAACCATCGCTCTGCTTTCGATTGTTATCCTTCAGACCCTCCACCTGTTGGGAACCAGTCGTTCACCCACCCCGGATTTCCTCCCCGTCTCGGTCACTCCTCTCTGTGTGTTGAAGACGCTTTATTAGTCGGCAGGCCCGAGGGATACAGACGAATGGAATGAATCTCACTAAGATCTTATCTTATATTCATATATTAGGTTGTCCAATAAGTTCTTGCGATTTCCATAACAATTTTCAAAGTTTCACAAATTTTGACTGAATCAACCTTACCCATCGAAGTACCGCCCATCTTTGTCAATGACTGTCCTCCATCGATTCGGTAGGGAATGGATACCGTTGCGGTAGAACTCCGGAGGTTTTGATTCGAAGAAGTGGCGAAGGTCGATCTCGAGTGCAGCTCGATCATCGTATCGTTTTCCTTCCAGAAAGTGAGCTAGCGAGCGGAACAGATGGTAGTCAGTAGGGGCAAGGTCTGGTGAGTAGGGTGGGTGGGGAATCACTTCCCACCCCAGCATCTGCAGCTTTTGGCGGGTCAACGTGGAAGTGTGCGGTCTAGCATTATCATGGAGAAAATATATTTTGTCGATTTCTGGACGAGTAACACGGACAGCGTCGCTGAGTTTTTGCAGTTGGTTGCAATACACTTCGCTGTTGACGGTACTACCAGAAGGACAGAGCTTCCAGTACAGAATTCCTCGGACGTCCCAGAAAACTCCCGGCATCTCCTTCCTCGGTTTGGGCCCACCTTTGGGAATTGCTGGTGGCTTCTTCTCTGCTGGGACCCATGCATGTCTGGTTGTACGTGACCTACAACACCCACTTCTCATCTCCTGTAGTGAGTGAGTCCAACCAGTCAAAACGGCGAGAGCTATGAGAGTCAAAGCGACAAGCTTGGAATCCGTGAAGAAGGCGGTGACGAAGATAAATCTTTGATGACTCATATAGTTGTAAACAACCGGCTGATATAAAGCGAAAATGTTGTGTACGCATAAGCTAACCTTTGACCTTTTATATACCCTACTGCTAAACGATAATACGTCTCAACCAGGAACGCCAGGTCAAAACACAAAATCGCAAGAACTTATTGGACAACCTAGTACTTGGAATAAGTGATAAGATAGTAATCACTGAGACTCAACAAGTTTTCACTGACCCTAAACACGTTAACACAGATCCTCAACACTGTGCACACTATTTCGTCGCCAAATCAGCAACTGGGCATTATTCGACGCGCAATTGAAATCCGTTCGGCTGTGGAATTTTCGTGCTAGTACGCACTATCACCCGTCAAATGATGGTGTGGTTTCCGGTCATGGATCTCGCTCCCGTGACGCCTCATTCTAGTGTTCAAATACACGTATGAGGTAGGCGTTCAACAGCTGTGGCGATAAATTGTCTCCTGGTGATCATGGTCGTAAGACATTTGTGGGAACTCACGGACTGTTTCCACGTGCAGAGTGGAAAAGTCCTGCTTGCCCTACAGAGCCTACACCAGTCTGCAGGACAAGCAAGACTGCACCAAAAGTCGAAAGAGTCGTAGGCCTCTTCGAGATTAATTAAAGGGAGGAACAGCGGCGTACTGTACTATCGGGACGCCTCAATGAATTGAGAGAACTGGTGACGGTATGCTTACGGACGACTGCTAAAATAATGATGTGCCAAAAAGTTATTGTGATCTAGTGAGGCATTCTCTATGATTAGTCAAAAATTATACGCAACCTGAATCCGGAAAATCCCATAATGAGGGTAGGTCTGGAAGGCTTCAGCTGATCTATGGCAAAGATTTTCTTAACAACTTTCAGATTTTGCTTTCTTGACTCGTGGTGTATTAGCTGCACATCATTCACCTTTCGTTTGATGAGATGAAAGCTTTCGCAAAATTTCTTCAAAAGTGTGAGCATCAACCGTTAACTTATTTGATACTCATGATCGTAGCGAAGAATTGTGCACTTTAGCTCTCATCGTTTATTGGTTGGCTGTCGTGCACATCAAACACGCAGATGGATTTGGATTTTGCTGCATGGATCATAATGTACGTTTCTTTATTCGCGTCCTTTCGATTAATTATGGATTAAAGAGAAGTGCAGTTAATAGTTACTAACAAACGTATCATACCCTACACTGCTAACAGATGGCATAAAAATGGTACCGGAAGTCACCTCAGCAAAAATTCGGACAGCGAATTTTACTCACTGAAGCTACAGTACCGGACGCCCCGCAACGATAAAACGGCGGTAGCGGCGCCTCGGAGCGCCGAAACCCGCCGTTTTTAAATAACTTCTTTATAATTGGTTTATTAGCAAAAATAAGTATATATATTCGAGCTTCTCAGCTTGAACTCTATCCCTTCATATACACTTTTCCCAAATTCGTGAAACTTGTTTTCAGTCGATTTTTTGACATCTCATTTTCGGAACCCGTTGCCGATTCGCTCCGTCGCTTTGTGGCTCACCACCGACTAGGCTCCGCCCCTTCTAGGCAACTATAAATATGCAGTGCGTCTTTTCCTATTGTCTCAAGCTAGGATTAGGGGGCCCCACGGGGTGGCTTGAAGGAGCTACCACACGTCGTCCCCCGTTGGGCATGGGGCGCAAATGAACTGCGGCTGACTCCGCTCAGTTCACCACGCGTGGACACCGAAACGGCGCACTTCGTCGCTCCGGAGCGCCGCTACCGCCGTTTTATCGTTGCGGCGCGTCCGGTATTGTACTTCCAACAGCGTAACAGATATTGCAAGGGAACTCACAGTAACGCATCAGTGTCCTGGCACTTCCTTGTTGTACAATACATAGTCGACATTTGTTCGTCGATTCCGAACAACGGTGGTTTACTACGTCATCTAAATTGAGCGACAACATGTTTTCAACGAATCTTTATTTTAGAAAATTAATCATGATCGAGTGTCGTCTGTTCAACTCATCTACACAGTTGACTATGGCAAAAAAGATCTTTGGACCGTTTTTCACAAGGACGTATCTAAGGTAAACTTCAGTGCAGTATGTACAGTCTGAATGCTGATCGCAGTGAGACATCTCTGCACATCTTCTCGGGCACTTACAGAAGCTTTTGCAAATTTCAATCAGAAGTGTAAACTGGCGATGAGTTTCCAGCAACGTTTTTGCAACCGCCTGAGCGCCTTTTGCGAGAGCCCAATCGAATTTCTTTTTCCAAATAACCACTCGATACTTGTGTCGCGCAGCTCTTAACAAATATTACTCTTATAAAGTCGCTGTAACTTTCGATATTTACTTCTGTAGCCGTGTTACGATCAGAGTAACGAAAGGCGCTCGAGAGACGCTAGGCGGTAAAGCACCTCCAAATTTATGTTCATCGAGAACGAAAGAGAAAACTAAAACGACAATTAAAACATTATGTACCGCACGCTAATTCTCTGTTTCTAAGAGATTAACACAATCTGTCGAATGTGAAATCTACCTGGAGAACACACGAAAGGAATGGGAAAAATTCAAATTTTCCAGTGAGTATGTCTGCCTCGAAAGTCTCTTCTGTAGTCACTACTGAATTTTAGCATTCAAAACATTCATAGAATCGTTATATTTAGGAACTCTCCGATGCTCCGATTTTTTTTTGGAGTTGAACAAGCTCAAAATTTTCTCGAATTAAGCCTTCTTGCAGATGCACTTTCACAATACAGGAACTTGGTAATTACCGTTGCTTGCTTCTGCAACATGTCGGATATATGTCATGAATCGCCGGAAACGTTTGCGGTTGAGTACTTATCTCGGATTTTTTGGTTGACAAAAAATCACAGCAAAATAAAACATAAAACGTCAGTCTCTGAAACCCTCACACAATTTCACCCTCGCACAAACTTTGAATTTGTTTTTCTTAACAGGACTTTGTATCTCATCTTCCCGATGAAGAGGCCACGTTCTATAAGAACAATGTCCTTCCCGCCATCAAACCTCCATTCAAGCAAGGTACACTTATTATATTGAACCTGTTAAGAAAATCTTAATATCTCATAACGATCACGAACACACAACACAAATTTAGACGAGCCGGAACCTACAGATACTACAAAATACGCCACCACATCCTTTGCCATGTAAGATTCTAGTGTACAAATAGCGACAATGATTTTGACAGTTCAAATATCAAAAATTGAAAAAAACACTAGACCACTAGGAAGCGTTTTTCATGTGGCATTCCCACGTGCCTCATATTTCGTACTTTAAAGCCTCTATTTATAATACCATCTGTAAATTCAGTGGCATAGGTTTACTGACCCTCAAGATAAAAAGATTTAACATAGGGTATAGATGAAAAAGTAGAGATCGAGGTATTCATAGAGAAAAAGCCAGAAGAACAGGTCACATTTGTCCTAATAGCCCCGACACAACAACCGAAGAGCCCGCTGAAACGACAACGACCCACCAACGCAGCACACATGAGTCACCCGAAGTCACGACGGCAAGCCATATTACTGAAGTTCAAGTTCATCATAGTAGCCCAACCGCAACTACGACAGGAGAGGAACCGCCCATTGAGGTGCCGCACGACGATAAGGTGAGATTGCAACAGATCTCTTTACATTACATTCACAGCTAGGTGTTTGAGGCTCTTTCAAATTGGCACTTAATATTTGCCTAAGGAAGCGCGTGGTGTTCCGTTAATAGGTGCCTCTTCCACAGCATGAACGAGACCGCGATCCTCGTCCAGCCTGATCAAGTCATACATCCATCAATGATAACAGGGAAGAATGATAACACGCATGTCTGGGATGACGCTGACTTGATAAAGCGTGGTGTAGCGAATCCACCGAAGTCATTGCTATACGCCAAACGACCATGCCTCCACGGTACTTAATGGAAAACGAATGCGTGGGCCCCCCTAAGGTGACTAACCAACGGCGACCGCTTCAACTTTAACTACCTCCCGTTTACTCATCACATTAGATAAATATCATTCGAGTAAGAGTTTCTCGCCATGCCTTGTTTTGTTCCTCTGAAGCTTGACTTTGCTCATTTCTGTCATCGAATAAGGATGGTCCAGTGAAGAAAATGATCTCCTTCCCCATCGCTAGCATTTTCACTTCTACTCAAGAACGCGAAATTCCCTCTTGAATGATAGTAAACTTCACTGTCATAAGCGTTGAGGCGTATATGTGATATTGAAACACTGCCATTGATCGGGCACCTTACACATTACTAATGGAAACATAGTGGCCAAAAAGACTCAAAAACAGCCAGACAAGGTTCATGGATCAACGTTGACGCTAAGTAAGCGAAAACGTGATTAAGGTGCTAGAAAAAACTCTTTTGAGCCTACCTAGTACAGTACCGGACGCCATCGATAAAACGGCGGTAGCTCTTCGTAGTTGTTGCTTCTTCGAGTCACTCCATGGGGCCCACTACTACTAGCTTGGGACCCTAGGAAAAGACGCGCCCTAAGTAAAACTCTGCACAGCGGCAGCGAAAAAGACACTTTCATGACACGCCTACTCAAAAGATGTTCTCCTTCATCTCCCCTGCAACAAAATCATCAACAAAACATGTCTGTAGGAAGGCTGGTGTTTCCATCGTGAGTGGTCCTGTAAGAAATTTGAGTCACTTAGAGAGTTAGCCGGAAATGATGCACTCTCTGTGGAGAGCCTTATACAACATGTCTGTAGGAGGTCGACTATGTCAACGAGTCGGGAGTGTTCAGGCGGAAATCATGGATTATGCAATAAATCAGAATCAGTACACGGTAGCATAGAGGGTCGTGATAGTGTGGAGACGGTGAAAACGTTGACCTGACCAGTACCTAGGCCCACATGCCGTCGTATGGGACGAAGACGCATTCCCCATGTCTGCCACTTTGAATGAAGGACGAGTGCATGGCGTGTCCTTTGAACCTTCGAAATGTATTTGGCTTCGTATTATCCTGACATTGTTCCGTTCTTTAAAAGAGTACAGCAAACGAGCGCCGCATATTTATAGGCGGGGTGGAGTGGGAGCCTAGTCGGCGGTGAGTCGCCAAGCGAGGGACCGAAAATCGAGGGGTCAAAAAATCGACCGAAAACATTCTTTACGAATTTGGGAAACTGTATATGGAGAGATAGAGCTCGAGCTGCTGAGCTCGAATATACACTTATTTTAGCAAATAGGTTAAATTTAAAGAAGTTATTAAAGACCGGCGGTTCCAGCGCTCCGAAGCGCCGCTACCGCCGCGGCGCGTCCGATACTGTAGTTCTTATCTGTTTCAGTACAGAAGAGAAACGCCACCGCCGCAAGAAGACGATTTACAAAGGCGAGTAATTGGAGTCCAATAGCCTACGACGTGAAGGCTTAGCCAACCAAGATACACTGTGTCTCAAAAGTATAGGTACACCCGAAAGTCATACGTTTCTCTTAGTTACCCGGCGGAAACTGATCTGAAAGTTGCTCTATGGAATTTCGCATGGCGAAAAACATAGACAAGCAAGGAATGAGCGAAATCCGCCAAGAAGGGCTTCGATCCGCAATTCGACACGCATGGGATGAACTTCCTCTCCAAACATTTCAAAATCGTGTTGCCTCGATGCCAACCCGACTTGCTGAAGTTGCTATGAATCGTGGAGGGCCAACTGAGTATGAGTTATCGACTGCTGATTTTTATTTAAAGAATAAAGTTATTTTTTACAGGTGTCCCTAATCATTTGAGACAGTCGAATACAATGTGCTATCATGTGACTGTTTCCCATTTCTTACCTCCTTGACGGATTTCATTCCTCATCTCATTCCTTGCTTGTCTATGTTTTTCGCCGTGTGGAATTCCATAGCGCAACTTTCAGATCAGTTTCCGCCACGTAACTAACAGAAACGTATGATTTTCAGGTGTCTCTATACTTGAGGCACAGTGTATGTCAGAACTAAGCTTGTTGGCCCATTCGCCTCAATTGTAGCTCAGAAACTTGAAGAAGAACTCTAAATTCTTAGCTCCGACGAAGACAAATGGGCCAAAGCGCATAGATCACGAAATGCATGGCCGATCAATCGGCATAAGAGCAGATTTTTAGTCCGACTAAGTTTTACAAAAGTCTCGCACTACTGACGCAACTTTTCTAAAAGATTAGAAAAGAAAATGTCTCTACCGTTCAAATTATAGTACCATAGTTGATTCTCCAACCAAATCTTGGACGGCGCCCGCCTCATCGTCTAAGCAGCCTTACTAAGTCTACATAAGCCACCACTACGATTTTTACAGCTCTCATTCAAATGCTCATTTCTACGAAATGTTCAACACCCCACTATAGACCTATCTGATGGGTGTTATCGAATTCCGGCTGATTTTTCAGCACTCTCGTAATCGAAGTAACCATAGCAACATTTGCATTAGTGCTTATTGTCGTCACGATTACCACAATTCTTCTGTTGGCGGCCATTCGGAGGCAGAAGGTATGCTTGGTTTGGCACCTAACACGATGGAGCTGCAGGCAAAATTTAGGCGAAACGGAAACCTACGACGCCGGATAAGAAGTCACAGCAGCAAGAACAACCGCAGCAGACGATGAAAAGTGGGGAGAGTAAAAAGAAAAGCTCCGTGGATACAAAATAGACCAAGAACGCACAACAAATCGGTGTATGATATGTTTAATTATGGAGAAACGTACAATTGCACCTTAGTAATTGAAACAGATTCTGTTTAACGATCCAACGTTGCTATAAACACCGTTTAATCTTGTCAGCTTCAAACGACAGTGTATCGGACGGCTTCCAAAGAAAGTATTCAAAAAACGCCTGCACAAAAAAGAGGCACTTTAGGGGATAGTGGAATTGAAGTAAAAGTGAAAGGCAAGCGTTTATTTGGAAATAAGAAGTGGAGCGAACACAAATAGGTATGATAATGATGATGACAGGCTTTACATTTCAACTGAGACGTTCAGCACCGAACATCCCTACCGAATAGATAAAACTACAAATTTTTTTTTTAAAAAAAAGCCCGGGAGGGTGGTAGAATGATAAGAGGCGCCACTGACACCTGCAGGTCGAGCGATCGAATATGAATGAAGTCGTTGTCCAAACCTAGTACGCATTCACCATACTTCTACGATTCCGAATGGAAGACGAATGTACGGCGCGTCCTTGGGAACTAATAAACGTCGACCGCCTTACCATCGCTTCTTTTGCCATTTACTCGGGGTGTAAGAAGTAGAGGGGAACTGAAGCGTCGTGAGCTGACAGCGAAGTCTCTTGCCAGTTACTGAACAAACACCCTCCTTCATCATTAGCCCTTATCGAAGTTTCAGCTTCACCCCAACTGAACACATCTTTTTTCACCTTACGATAAGGCTCCGGGAGTTGGTGTTGATCAGTCCCTTAAGGCCAGAAATCTTTGGGGGAAGTTCACTGACCTTCCTCGTAAGTCAGGCGGTTGCGATCTAGAAACCCATTCTAAACTGGTTAGCGGTCAAGATTTTTTGCCTTTCTGCGTCATCCATTTGCATTTGGCAAAAACAAACTATACCGTTGTAATCGTCATTCGATGCTCTACGAAACAATGTGGGTCTCGTTGTGAATCTTTGGGTCACGCTGACCAACCTCCCTTGTTAGTCGGGCCGGCCAGAGTACACGATCACCTCCGCAATGCCCTCGTCGTCTGCCCACTCCTGCCACGCCTACCTCTACCAATCCAAGAAGCTCAAGCTCCAGCACCGTCCCTCTACCAACTCAGTCTGTATAGTACGCTCGCACAATAAAGTCGTTATACAGTCTCTTGTGCACAAAACAACAGAATATTACCACAGGGCCGGCCAGAGTACACGAGTTCAGAAGCGTTTTCATGACACGACTATAATTGCAGGGCGACTCATATCGGCCACGACGAATTAGTGTGCACAGAGAGGAGTGACCGAAACCGCGTGGCTTCGCCACGCGGTCGGGCTAGGGGAGGAAATCCGGGGTGGGCGAACCAGTAGTGGTGATATGATATGTAGTGGTCACCAGTAGTTGTTTATCATATGATACGCATCATATGATCATATGATCATATGATACGGGATATGATAGTAATATGGGTCGACCTGCAATTATATTCTCTGGAGCATGCTCGTCTAACCCTGGGGATGACGTGGATGAAATGATCCCCAAGCCACGTCATCCTCGACGCGCGGTGGCTGATATGAGTCGACCTGCAATTATATTCCTCTGTTTTCATGCACTAGCTTCCCAGAATGATAGTTGATAAAAATCCGGCAACAAAGTTCCTTGTTATCGAAAGTGAAGGTGAGACTCATTTTTAATCGGCATCAGCTAGACGAAGGTGGGAATTAAACCCGCCGCTGCAACGTGAAGCTCCTGCCACAAGTTTTGGTGAGATCTCACCCTCTTCGAGCATCGCTGTGGTTTTCTACGAGAGGTTCCGTTGTGTAATTCTCCATAAACTACAGTTCCTTCCTCGCGTTGATTCTCAACTTCAATAGTGTTGATGCCAACTTATCGTTCGGTTTTAGGGTGTCGGCTCTAGCGCGCACATGAGAAAGTGACAGGTCCTCCGAAGACATGATCAAGTAGTTATCTCAGCCCTGGGATTGGAGTACAGGGCGCCAGTCTGTAATATTTCGTTAACTCCAGCGTGTTATCATTGTCATATCTACCATCATTTACGATCAACTCGGTTGGTTTTGACATGTTTGACATGCAAACCCTATACAATTGTTCACACCATCAGAATGAAACTATGATAGATATGACAATGATAACATGTCAGCCAGCATAGAGTCGACGCAATATTGCAGACCAACTGCACCCCCCCCCCTCTCACTCCCGACCCACATAGCACCGCGAACTCGTTATATCCCAGTAACATCCACGGTATCGTTCTGCCTATATCAACAACCTAATGGGAGGAAGAGGTTATCATGCTCAAAAGTTTAATCAAGAGCGTTGATTAGTATAAGCAGAGGAATAGGAGCACAAGAAAGTAGTTCAGTGTAAAACGCGTCATGAAAATGAACAGTTCTGAACTTCAACTATCTCACTGCGTACAGCAGCAGTTCCAGGAATTTCAGTTCTCGGTCGTCAGACTGGTTACAAATCACTCCAGCAGCTAGATGACATGGGAAGATTTTCAAAAATTTTCAATACGTGTGAGGTTTCTGAACTTGGCGAAACCGATGGCAAAATACGCACGCATACTGATGTTCTAGGTTTTTTCGTCTATTGGATTGTTACTGTTCGAATCGATAGCGCAGATGGATTTTGTTGTGTAAGTTTTCGGTTGCACTGAACACTCTCCTACCCTCCCCTCGCCCCCATTTTCACAGCAGCGGTCTTCTTTCAGAGGTCATCTACTGGTAAAGCCCATCACGAAGGGAAGTCGATTTCGCAGCATTGTAGATAATAGGCTCTTCCCGTCCAATAAGGGAATCTACCGGTTCCTCCCCACCATGGCTTCTTCCTTTACATTCGGCTAGGAGGACGAATAGGGGGGGGGGTGTGGACAATCGCTATCCCGTCGGAGGCGAAAGGGCATACAGCATATCCCACTCTCTGACTTTCTGCAATTTCTCGAAATACGAAAAAACGTTCTTGTCGAGAATGAGCTATTCCCATTAAGAACGACACAGCAACTGACAACCGTGCTACCCAGCTCGTTTATGAAGTCCAGAATGACAAGAAAAAGCTTTGGACAATATTTTTCAGTAAACCAAACACAGTGAGTTCCGAAGTCTAAGCCTAAAACACTAAGGAATGACTCGAACAAAGAAGAAGTTCGCGTGAACTCAACAACTAAAGATCTGAAGTAGTCAAAAAAAATTATTAGAATAGTGTTTGTGGACAGATAATGACACTATCTGAAGAAAAGAGTACAGAGTCGAGACTAGGCAATTCCACCATTATGTTCATGGGAAAACAAATAAGAATTCAGGAAGATATTAGGTTGTCCAATAAGTTCTTGCGATTTTGTGTTTTGACCTGGCGTTCCTGGTTGAGACGTATTATCGTTTAGCAGTAGGGTATATAAAAGGTCAAAGGTTAGCTTATGCGTACACAACATTTTCGCTTTATATCAGCCGGTTGTTTACAACTATATGAGTCATCAAAGATTTATCTTCGTCACCGCCTTCTTCACGGATTCCAAGCTTGTCGCTTTGACTCTCATAGCTCTCGCCGTTTTGACTGGTTGGACTCACTCACTACAGGAGATGAGAAGTGGGTGTTGTAGGTCACGTACAACCAGACATGCATGGGTCCCAGCAGAGAAGAAGCCACCAGCAATTCCCAAAGGTGGGCCCAAACCGAGGAAGGAGATGCCGGGAGTTTTCTGGGACGTCCGAGGAATTCTGTACTGGAAGCTCTGTCCTTCTGGTAGTACCGTCAACAGCGAAGTGTATTGCAACCAACTGCAAAAACTCAGCGACGCTGTCCGTGTTACTCGTCCAGAAATCGACAAAATATATTTTCTCCATGATAATGCTAGACCGCACACTTCCACGTTGACCCGCCAAAAGCTGCAGATGCTGGGGTGAGAAGTGATTCCCCACCCACCCTACTCACCAGACCTTGCCCCTACTGACTACCATCTGTTCCGCTCGCTAGCTCACTTTCTGGAAGGAAAACGATACGATGATCGAGCTGCACTCGAAATCGACCTTCGCCACTTCTTCGAATCAAAACCTCCGGAGTTCTCCCGCAACGGTATCCATTCCCTACCGAATCGATGGAGGACAGTCATTGACAAAGATGGGCGGTACTTCGATGGGTAAGGTTGATTCAGTCAAAATTTGTGAAACTTTGAAAATTGTTATGGAAATCGCAAGAACTTATTGGACAACCTAATATACGCCTCACACCAAAACTATGCAACAAACTCGAACTATTCAATTTCAGACTTTGGAAAACTCAGTGGAATGTAGGGTATACGAGCGCAATAAAGAGCTGGAGTGGCAGAGAATCAATTTTTCGGGTTTGTTTTTCTTTGAATGCGTTCTTTTGGAGTGGCACACCTGGGTTTTTTTCTTTTTTTTACTTTTTTTTCGAGCCTCAATCAATGGTTTTCAAATCAGATTGTATTTACGGCCATGGATTAGATTCCTGATAGCGAACGTGAAGATGAGCCTGGAGATTTGCTCACAACATAACTGCTGAAAGCTAAACTTCTTCTCGTAGTCCCTGAATGATCATAAGGACTGCTAGTAATCGCAGCCTATGATTCGAACCCTACTGAATAATTACGGATTTCCTCTCTGGGAACGTGGTTCATCAGTCATCACGCTACACATATCAATTATGACCATTTTTGCAATAATTGACGCCCAGCGCTGAGCAATGGTCCATTGCAGAATACTCTGAGCCCAGTAAAAATGAGAAGAAAGTGATTAATGTCGTATGCATGTGCAATACGTCGCACTTGTGTCACTTTTCTTCAGAAACGTTCAAGGGTAAGTAATTTTCCTTTGAACAAACGGATATAAAGAATATTTCAAAGAAATCGCTTCCTTTTACGCCTTTATTATGAAACAACTACTAATAAAGTATTTGAAATCACTCAAAGAGATACGAAAAATTAAAAAATATTTTGTTGCACACTCAGCTGAACCCTTTTTGGTTATTTTCCTTCAAAGTTGAGACAATGCAGGGTAACTGACGACCACCATTCATTTTGCGTTTCTGAAACATGAGGTGAAACGTTCCATGGAGTCTACGCATTCTAGAGTAGTCTCCTCCGGTCGCATTCAAAGCAAAACCCCCAAGTAAGGTTCAATTGGAGCCGAGCGACGGTTTTCAATCTATTTGTAAACTTGGAATGCGTTTCTTAATGAACGTGCTCTATTTCCAACTATCTGCGTAGGCTATGAGCATTACTGTCGAAATTTCACAGTTTTACACAGGGTATGAAGGTACGCCCGACTTCGAGCCCATAAAAGACCGTGCTTTGTGTGATCTCCAAAGAGGTACTATAATTTATCTTTCACCCCACAAATACCTCAATTTATAGGGATAATTTAGTGGCAACAAAAGGAGAACTTGGGCACGATGTTGAGTGCGATATGGTGGATGGCGGGTAAATGACAAACACACTGATTCATGACACGTCTTAGCAAAAAAATAGATCATCTGATACAACTGAAATTCAGGTCTCTGAAAGGGTGTCTGAAAATATCATCTTTCGAAATGGGAGTTCAGTGAGGATACATATGTAGATAGTGTTACACATTCCTAGGCTGGAATTCTGTCGGAAATCCAAATACACGAAAATTCCTCTTCACGCGATCTAACACCCATACTTTACAAGAAAAACAACACATAGGTTTGCATAAGCCATACTTTGTTAAATTAAGGACAACAACAACTACTTTTCCAACGACAACGACTGGCACATCAACTACCACATTTCCGACGACAGCACCTTCGTTCACCACTACCGTACCCTCTTGGAGTACTCCGGTACCACGACTCACTTCATGTTCATCTTAGCAAGTACTAGAAAAGATTATATATAAGTATTCGGAAAAGGTTTATTCGATCACGACCAATTGGGAAGAGGCCAACTATATTCACAATGGTATGGCTGCTCGTTGGATTTTTCCCTGATTTCGCATTTTCTACTACATCACCAACTAGATGAAGTATAAGAAGAAAATGGAAATCTGGCAGTAGGAAGAAAGAATGAGAAAAAAGACGATTGGAGATGATAGTATGACCGAAAGGATAGCTCCCTCACTTCAACGAATTTATAATTGCTTGAAAGGAGAGGTAGGACGTCCGGAGAAGGTTAGCTTGCGGGTAACAGCGAACCAAATTATCTCAGGATTACATAACGAGAGTGTAAGTACTCGTTTCATTTGAATATAGAAAAGCAGCATGCGTTGACATTGACTGCTTCCACTGAAAATCAACAAAATGATGACGGTTGACTTAACTGCAGACAGAATCACGTTCTTAATACATATTCTCCCATGGAGTCAACCGTAGGGCCCTTGGTATACTCCCGTTGTTGGTCGCCGTCGATCGCCGTCGGTCGCATGCGCTGCGACTGCGACCGACGGCGATCGACGGCGATGGCCGACGGGAGTATAGCAAGGGTCCGCGACGGCCCGCGATGGCCGGCGATGGCCAACGTCGACTGGCGATCCTTCGCATTGGGGCGCACTTTCGCGCATTGAACCGTTGCTAGGACCCGACCACCCAATTTGAGAATATGGGTGATCCTTGGCCGAAATTCGAAAAATGACATTCAGAATCGTTATCACCATGTACAATTGCCGCCCTAGACGAAATTTTAACCAAATCGGTGATACTACCTGCATCACCCAGATTGCTTCTGCAAGTGGTAGGGGTGGTCTCCAGTCAGAATTCAGAAGACGGATGCCAAATTCGTGATCCTCGCCTAAGAAAGTTCGCAAAGCTGTGCTTATTTCTGATTTTATTTGTATGTCTGATCTTTCTGTTGTGATTTTTCGGACTTTTCCCTGCTTTATGTCGATGTCGCTAACGCAGTGCTACTTTGAAGCTTTCTTTCGTTGTTTCGAGATTCTCTTCCTTTTTTCTCCCCAGTTAAATTGAAGAAAAAAAAACAAATGAATAATAAATTTAGATTCACTTCAGTTGAAATTCCTCCCTCAGTTCAATTTTGAATTTACAAACTTAAATTAAATGCAATTTTTCTGAATTTAAATTTAGAGACAATTTGAAATTAAATATAATTTAAATTGAAATTGGATTTTAAAAAATTTAAATTGAACTGTATTCAATTTTCTATTTATTTCTTAATTTTCAAAACTAAGTTGAGGAGAAAGAGAAACAGCAAAAGAAAGCTTCAAAATAACATAATTTTAGCAAACACTGATCTAAAACAAGAACAGAGGCAGAAAAGTACAATAGAAGAATCAAACATACAAAAAAGTGGGAAACAAACACAAAAGATTCATAAAACCCATCAATGGTCCATGCCCGTCGCTGGCCGTCGCCGGCCATCGCAGCGCTCTGCGCTACGACGGCCTGCGACGGCCAGCGACGGCCGACGATGGGATTTCATCGCAGGCCGTCGCGGGCCGTCGCAGGCCGTCGGCGATCGATGACGGGACTATAACATAGCCCCGTCGCTGGCCGTCGTTGTCGATCGCAGACCGGAGGCGTGGCAGCGGACAACTGCCACGCCGACCGTCATTTACTGCGACGAGTAACAATTGCGCAGCTCCCCCCGCGACGGACAACGGGAGTATACCAAGGGCCTAGAAGCAACCGCCGTACTCCAATGTAGGATTCAAGGGTCTCGTTTCTCGTTCCCCATAGTACGAGTTCTCTTGAGCCAAATCCCAATCGCCCTATTTTTCCTTTTACTCACAAATCACAATCATCAAATTACAGTACTTTAGGGCATTTCGTCATCAAGCCCCGCAATAACACTACATTTATTTGATACAACGACAACAACCAGAGCGGGATTTACGACAATTGGAACTGCAACGCAACTGGGAACGGAGGCGCCTACTGGGACAATAGCTACGACGTCAGTACCAGCGAGAACTACAACCAAAAGCAGGGAAACTCAGTATTCGGTGAGTTTATTCAAGAGAACAAGAAGCCGAGCTTATTTAAAGAAGACCGATTTTTCTATCCAATACATTTAACGAGAAGGATCGTAGAGAGCTTACAAACTGAGTTTTCCCCAGGTGATTCCTCTAAATCTACTTGCACCGTGATTGAAAAATATTGCTGAAGTACAGTACCGGACGTGTCTTTTACCCAAAAGCCGAAAAAAACCGGCGGAAACCGCTCCAAAGCGGCTTTTTCGAATAACTTTCTTATAATTCAACTATTTGTGAAATTAGGCCTAGATTTGAGCTCAGCAGCTCGAGCTCTATCCATCCATACACACTTTTCCAAATTCGTGAAACTTGCTTTCAGTCGATTTTTTGACCCCTCGATTTTCCGATCGCGTTGCCGCTTCGGTCCCTCGCTTGGTGACTCACCACCGACTAAGCTCCGCCCTCTCCTCGCCGCATATAAATATGCGACGCTCATTGCACCGAACCATGAGTGGGAGTCCCCACGGGGTGACTCGAAGGGATCCCCTGTTGGGGTTCCCGTCGAGGCAATCGATGGATACGAGGGGCACGCAGAAAAATCGATATTCGTAAAAACTCTCAGGTGTGGGTATTTTATACACCAAACGATAACGCTCGAGCTGCTGAGCTCAAATCTAGGCCTAATTTCACAAATAGTTGAATTATGAGAAAGATATTCGAAAAGCCGCTCTGGAGCGGTTTTTGCCGACTTTTTCGGCTTTTGATCAAAAGACACGTCCGGTACTGTAGTACGTCCAATACAAGCACAACCAAGAAGCAATGGAAAGGGTGCCCGATACTGCGGAAGGGTCAAAGACTAATGGGCGGGCAAATAATCGCTACTCGTTTTCCAGGACGAACAAACGGATGAACAACCGTATGTATCCTGGAAACTCGACGAACCCGAACGAGAAAGGCTAGTCATAATCGTCGGAAAAGAGTGCGCAATGCGAAAAATGCTTTGAGCGATTTTAGCGCCTTTGCAATCCTATCTGTAGCATTCTATAATATTAATAGTTGATTCAAAAAACATTACTATGGCAAAAACCTTATAGAGAAGGTAAAACTCAGGGCTGTGGGATGTGGTTCAGTGTGAAACTTTCTAATCGAAGAAAAAACACTTATTGAGTCATATCTATTTGGAGATGCTAGGTTATTCGCAAAACACTGACATCGGACGGGAATTGAACCCGCGAACGAACTTATTGAGTCGTTTTCAGTACTATGGTAGAAGTGACCATCATAACGACCGTGCTCACCGTCGTGCTGATTGTAGTTTGCGCAACGCTTTGCATAGTTAACATGAAGAAGCGAAGCGAGGTTAGGTGTTACTATTAGGGCCCTTACAGACCCGACGACGTGCAATTTGAGCGACGAATTAGCCGTTGTTTGTGCAATTGAGCGAAACACGCGACGACAAGCATTCTCGTCCAACGCGACGTTTGCAGCGGCCGCATTGCTCTATGCGATACCGCGTTGGACGAGAATGCTCATCGTCGTGGCGTCGGGTTTAAAAGGGCCCTCAGGCTTAGCGTTCGTGTTTATGCTGATGCTAGCTTACTTAAGGAAAAAAGAGTTCAACTCGAATGGGAGGCGCGCCAGTTGGAAAACACTCGATCAAAGGATTCGGCAGAAAAGATAAAACGAGAGCCTGAGCGAGGGAAACGCACTAGAAAGCGCCGAAAAGGTCGCAAGAGAAGTGCTGAAAAGTCAGGTTCCGCAGAGCGTGGTTCAAAAGAAGAAGTTCGAAAAGAAATCCCATCACAGGATTCTAGAGAAAGTGTATCTAGAAGTCGAGAAGCTGTCAGTGTATCTAGAAGTCGAGAAGCTGTCAGTGTATCTAAAAGTCGAGAAGCTGTCAAAGCTCCATCGTCGAAGGAAGTTGTAATAGATCTATACACCAATAAACCAGTGGATCAAAAAACTCCCACCATGAATGCCTCCAAAGAACAAGCAGCTTCTAAAGAACCAACGACAAGGAAAGAAGGCATTGTCGAGGGCAGAACGCAGGAGGATGAGAAAACCAGACTTATCTCACTGAACCAGATTACGCCACAGCAATTGAAATGATTTCGAGATAAGGAGCGTAGGTTAAATAGTAAAAAGCATATCAAACGAAGTGAACTCATAAAGCTAAATGAAATATTTCCAATTTTAGAAAAATAAAGATTTCCTGGTTTTCTTTGTGAAAGCAATTCTAGCGAAGGCTCTCGTCCTTGTCCCCGTTGCCGAAAATGGGTTTAACATAGGCTATGCAAACAAAAAATAGGAAGACAGTCGCTCGAAGCACATTCATCATCTGCTGTAGAACTTGGAAAACAGGATAATGTTATCAGCAAAATGTATTTCGTGCCTTTAAACTACACATTCTCATTCATTTGTACAGGTGGACCGTGCAAGTGTGGTGATCTCACCTGACCGCAAGTTGGTTGTGCATTAACAGAGATGACTTTCTTGCAAACCATTATGTTCAGACTACGGTCCCTTACAGACCCGACGACGTGTAATTTGAGCGACAAATTAGCCGTCATAAACGAAATTGAGCGAAACACACGACGACGAGCAATCTCGTCCAGCGCGACGTTTGCGGCGGCCGCATTGTTCTAATCGATTGCTGTTGGTGACGCGCGGTCACCGCTGCGCGAATTCGTCGCTCAATTTTTTTGTCGTCGGGTCTGTAAGGGTCCTAAGCAAGGGTTCGATGGGCCTGATCTTGAAGGTAATCACCGCCTCAAAATACTCATTGGCTCGTTATTACTACCTTTGATATTTGAGTGGGCGGGGCCAGAGGGTGGAGTCGACCAATGAGCGATGTCCTGGCCTGAAACCAAAGCACCACCGGTGTCCAGCAGGGTATCGCTGAATGCCCTTGGCTCCGTCCACTCAAATGTCTGAGCTACAGCAGAAAAGAGACCTGCGTGGTACAGTGGTAAGAGGCGCTGCTGTCACCCGCACGGTCAAGCGATTGATCCCGGTCCGGGCTAACCAAACCTTCCATCCCTCCGCGTTCGGGTAAATTGGTACCAGACTTGTCTGCGAAGGTAAAGACACTGACCTGGTATAGCGGCTGGCCCCCGCAGGTCATTGTATATGCCAAATATGCATTCACTATGCCTCTATGACTTGAATCAAACTCGAATGCGGCGGCGCGTCCTCAGGGGACTGATCAACGCCGGTACCTCTACCTTTACCTTACCTTTACAGTAGAAAAGGATCTATCTATTACACCACCTCTTTATAACCGAGAGACTGTTGTAGGAAGTGGAGCCATACTCGTCCCTCAATGAGAGGGAAAGGGAATCCTTCTGGCCCGCCCACATCAGTCTTTTCTCTTTAGGTTTCACGACGATCACTAGTGCTTGCTGCTTGAAGGGCGGGCTGGGGATCCCCTTCCAACAGCGGCGAGAGACGAATATACACTCCCCGTATTTATTTCAGTGATCACAGTCTTGCATTGGGCGCTTGGATTGTTATTGTTAGCAACTGCGGGGGGAAGGAAGTGCTACATCACAAGCAAAAGAAAAGTCGAAGTGTGTTCCTTATCTTTACTGCTCTCTGAGAACACAAGCACGATTCTATCGGAGGGTGTCCATTTGTCTACCGTAATCCGTCGTTACAGAACACGCGACAGGCGCCTCGCCCCGACTTTGCATCAATGCGGCCCTTGGCGCGAACTCGGTGCAAATTCGGTAAGAGGGCCTAACAAATTACGTATGCGGGTTTGTATAAGGACTAAAATCGACACGATATCATGGCTATAATATAGTTCTTGGGAGAAAACGTATATAAAAGATAAATAATGTCAAGGGTATAAATTTGTTATTCACGAAAAAGTCACTGAGCTGACGACGGGTTACGGTAGACAATTGACTCTCTGCGATAAAATCGTTTCTTATCTGAGAACAACTCTAGAATTTTAAGATTTTGTTGAATGGACGGCCGCTAATCTGTCTCACCTGATATTATGATGCCAATTTTTAGAATAACTTGCCCAGGTTCCAAAATCTCAACATAGACATACCCGAATGTTCACACATAAACACATCTCTTGATCTAAATCGTTCTTACAATCTCGATAGACCAATCTGATACATCTTCCAATCCCTTCTTTAACGTCACGAAGTACATGAATCGAAGTCAGAAAACTTTCGGAACTTCGTTGTCCGAAGAGAAAATGGTTGTTTAGATTCACGACATATGCGTACTTAAAGTCAAATTTGCAAGCCGCACATGCGACATATTTCACCTGGAACTTTTGGGAACAAGAAACGTGGGTCCTCTTCCATCCCATTCAGTGTTTCGAAAAAAAAAGCTAAATATTCTAGATGAACCAGACGGTGGGGAGCTGCGAACAGTCGCGGGAAAATAACAGCACCGAAGTTTTCAGTTGCTTTTGCGATGCTCCCGATCGATGTTCAGAAAAGTGGCAGACATTTCAGTTAAGTGGCTTCAGGCATAATAAATAATATACATAATATTTATAATATAAGCATGCACAAACATGAAGATCGACAGGAGTACAAGACTACTAAATTGGAAACGGATCAGAAATCTCCTAAAAGCTGATAATTTGGTCGGGGCTGTGCTCCTTTTCCTAAGAATTCCATATGCTGTATTAGCTCTGAGCATGAAGAAATTACGTCTACCGTTAGTATATATACATATGTATTTATTCATTTATTTATTTATTCGGCTTGGGCGCCATGAACTATTAAGCCAACCAAGGAACATGTAAAGATAACCCAAAGAATAGCTAATCGAACGAATAAATATAATGTAAATAAATGAACAAATAAATAAAGAGAACTGCAGAGATCGATATCATTTTAGGCGTATTTGAATGGAACTGGACATTCGTCGCTTCACGACTGTTTCGAAAAGATGCTCAAGAACGGTTGGAAAACTTTGATTGAGATTTATTATCAGTTTGATAGCACGACGAATATCTTTCTTCAATGCGTTTCCAATTCAGATCTATTCAATGCGCAGAATATCAATAGACAAGTATGTTTATTATATTCCTACATGTACGATAACAGCTACCATTGATTTCAATTGCACTTCCAGACAGATCGCATATCTCGGAGGCCCTTTTTCAGTGAAGAGGGACACTCGTAGGTCTTATGGAAGTACTAATTTACGATTTTTGAGTTTCTTGAAAAAAGCAAAGTTCAAAAGAGCTGTAGTGGGGTTTGCTCAACCAAGCAGAAAAGGAAAAATGCAAAGAAGACGAAAACTAACCTCATCGGCTGCCGTCGCCAACTTTTGCGGCTTGTGTTGGAACTACATATGCCGGGCCTTTCCCTCCGATTCCGATAATCCTATGCGGTGACCTGGAAGATCACAGATTCGTTCAATTGGAGCTTATATAAAATTATGGTTTCCTCACGGTTCCGGTACGCTTTTATTATTGGTTGTTACCGACTACGACGAATTCTGTAAAACTGAAAACAAGAGAAATAGAACGCGCTCGCAATGAGAACCACAAAAATCAGAACCAGACCACGTCATTACAGAATCAGACACGAATAAACATAAAGTATTTTTAAGATTGAAAGTATATTATGGAGGTCCCAGAAGAGGTGCTGGCGGTGAGATCGGCTGTACGGATGACAACAAACGAGGCGAAATCGATCCCAATTGACCCAACGGCAAGCAAGGCCGCCGAGTTTCCCGCCGATCTACCGTCGGCTGAACACATTAGATCAAGAGCAGCATCATAACCCGAATTGCCAGCACTACACCATATCAAGCAAATCCCTATCAATGCGGTCCCCTTCCATCCTTCCTTACCCAACCTAAAATCATGGTCAGCCGATTGTCAATGTTATCTGTAGACAGTAACTCTTCTAGAGAAGGCAAGGTTTATTCGCACAGGCGCACCTAAAGAAGGATTGACCTTAGAAAACGAGCATGCCATGCACCAACAGCATGCGTGGTGGCAACGCCAGCGGGGTGATGGAATGGGGTCGACCCAAACGTACCCGAACAGATCGGATCAGTATCGGCAGAATTCCCATCATCAACATCCGCCACTCCGCCACACTAACCAGTCTTTTCCTGGCGTCCCCCTGCAACATGCTATTTTTTCCCTAATTTTAAAATCATCTCATTCCCCACCCCGAATTAGAAGGCCTTTTTCCCATTGGCTCATACTAAGAGACAACTACATTTGTTGTGCTATTTGAAAATAAAAATTAGTGAGAAGATTCACCACAGCAGCACCAACCCGCTTAGCCACAGCCATCATATTTTAATTTGCGAATCCTTTTTAATTTCATGCTTTTTGTATTTTTAGTTTCTTTTCAGCGCGTTGTTTAGTCGAGCCTTTAAAAATGGCGTTCGCGGTGCCACCAGAATCCACTGGTGGTGGCCCGGGAATGGGAATCGATACCATCAGACATTGTGGAGAGCATCGAGCATCTAGAACCGCCTGATCATATAATATCAATATCGGCCGAATCCACATCAAGAACATTTATTTAGTGCGCTACTGAAAAAGGCGCCGAAAAAAACTTGAAATACAAAAAGCGCAAATTAAAAGGGAATTGCAAATTAAAATATGATGGATATGATGTGCTTTGAACAAGAACAATGGTGCAAAGCACAGCATATCCATTATATTACAAAAATTTTGTCATCGAAGAGATGCAGATTTATTTTCAGACTGCTAGTGAAATGGTTGCAAATCTCCGGTGGTGTTTTGGGTGCATTAACGCTTCTTCTGGTGGCCGTTGGTTATTTTGCTTTTACCGGCAGTACAAGACCACGGCCAAGATCCAAATCAAGAACAAGTGACACTTATTAGTGCGTAACATAATTTACTGTGCCGTCGCGCTTGTTTTTATTGGCTTGGCTATCGCCTTATTGCATGAGTACTTTCAAAATTTAGTTTTAGAAGATAAAAATAAAAAAATTAAAAAAAAATTAAATTATTTTTAGAGAGATCGTATAGCGGGTGGTAGGTGGCGGAGTACTGCAGCATTAAACATCTCCATTTAAGGTTTCATGCAATGAGAAATATGAAGAATAGCTCTGGCAAAAGTCACTATAGCAGAAATAAAAATCACTCACAAAAACAAACAATGCTTTCGTGTGAATAAACATTTAAACTTCCGCGTCACATAGCCTTGTTCATCAATGATGAGTTGAAATTCGCAAGTACTGAACCATGTTCTGCTCTCTAAATCTACTTATCTTTTTGATTATATGAAAGAAAGCCGGAGTCGAGAGAGTTGATGAATCCTCCAGCACACTAAAACATTGTTGAATCTAAACAATTTCACGGGGTGGGATGTTCAGAACAAGCCAAAAAACTCCATACCTTTGATGATCAATTAATTCTATATTTTGAGATTTGTGCGACTAGCGTGAGCTGTCATCGACTCTACTCAAATCTGAACCGACAACGGTTTTCAAAAGTTGGTCAATCATTCTATTATGGTTTGGAGTTCAAACAACAATTGGGAACCGAAGGTTACTTACCGTCGTGATTGCTGTTCTTCAAAGTACGTCCTTCAGCTTGTCAGCTTTAAATACCCCTTCACACTTTACTTCTGCAAGGGTGAGGGATAGGGACCCGCGGCACGCGCCGCAGCATGTCACCCAAAAACCGGATCTGACTTCGATCAAATTATTTTTCACTACGAATTCGCTTCGTGAGGTTATCATATTGTCAACAAAGTTCTAAATATCTGGTTTACTGCCACAGTAGAGTCTGAAAGGGCCCTAAAAGCTTCAATAGGGAAAATCAGGACGCCCTCGCGACCGCTTGTGTGGCACAAAAGGTGCATACAGCCGTCTCCAGTTGCACCTATCTGGCTTGTTGCAGCAGCGGATGCTCTATTCGGTTTACTATCTGTTTGAGTTTCAGCAGCGAATAGTGCGGTATGTCCTTCTTAACGTGATACTACCTCAAACGTCCTGTTTTGCCAGACAGAAGTGGGAATCATCATCGTAATCATCGCTACTTGCGAATTTCAAAGCACATTTTCGTTCACCATCGGCAAGATCAAGGAACAGTGAACAATAGAGGATCAACCCTCAGGATCACTCAAGCAATATATGACATATCAAGTTCCAACTGTTTATAAAGGCAAAATGTCGACGATTATCGTCGAGGAACTTCTTAGCTGCAATCGTCCGGCTTTGAGCAACCAAGACTGTGATCGTAGACGGAGACGAGCACGTATCCATCCCGACAGAAGCATCGTTCTTCTTCTCCGCACTCGATACCGTCGTATGCTAGACAAGGGAATTTGTAAGGATTGCGAAGGTTTCTTATTTCTTTAGAACTCACCCACATGCAGTTCGCTTCGCAAATGGGAGGACACTTGCCCGATATCATGCTCGGTGCACAGGAATCTTCAAGAAGTACACTGCAGAAAGCAGAACTGAAAAGCAATTAGTTAACGGCACCCAATCTGATTTCCAGATACCTCCTGATCTTCTGCGGAAAATAGGATCTGAACTTGCTTTCAAGACGATGAAAGGCGAAAATAGCGAACCGAGTATGAAACATAACAATGTTTATTAAACGAAAGCCCACCTGACTCTTTGCGGAAGACTGAAGCAGAGGCAACAGCTGAAGAATAAAAGTAAAAACCAACAGTAGGCCCGAGAACGCCTTCATTGTTTGCTTTGAACATTAGCCTCCCTTATTATACCACCAACATAAATTAATTTTTTGCAGTGAAAACAGCATCCCAAATTCGGATACAATCGTATTCCTCCCTCTCTATACTATGCTCATTGCTATTCCATTCGGTTTTCTATCTGTTTGAATAGAAACTGGCCGCACATTTCCACTTTCACCACTTTTCTGGTGAAACGTCGCTGTATTGAATCGCGTGCAGTTTTTTGAACTACCACTTACAAACTAATTTCAACTGCTGAGTGGACTAACAGCAGCCCTCATCAAAGATTGGATTCAAGGAGCTCAGTGAACGACGACATGTCCGATAGGTTTCTCTTTTACACATAGACATAACAACAAAAAGTTTATTAATTTACAAAATGTGAGTTAGATGATACGTTATTTACAATAATCTGTATGTTGTTCTTGAACTTCTGGATGTTCTTCAGCTCAAAACAACTGAAACAGAAAAGTTTGGAGGGCTTCCAAAAATCATTTAGATCTGTAAATTCCACCTCTATGTGAAAAATAAATAACGCTTATCTGTCCAATTTGCATAGTTTTAGAGTGAATAGCCTTCCATGGATTACGTTTCGAATTGTGAATGACTTACGTCATTGAGGACTGAAAAATATCCGGAAACGCAAATAACCACCATGAGCAATATCATGATGAAAATGTTCCTGGCAATCGCCCAATCCAGATACCTTAACGAAATGCGACTTTTCTAACTGAAAAAGCACAAGGTTGCAGTGGGTCGGTTCCAATCAACCGCTGATCGCAGGTGAAGGTCTTCAACGTTACATCAGCTGCTGTGGTTTACCACGACTGGGTATGTATAAACAAGGGCTAAACCGTTGATTAGTTTTCGCCAACTGCTCTACTACCACTCAACCGAGTTATTGAACCGCTATCTCTCCCCTCTATCCAATTACCATCCTGTTAATATCACGTGTGTCCCTACTTTCTTGGAATTTATCACGAATATTAATATCGAAGACCCACTCTTTTTCTTCGTCGGTGAGGGTGAACTGTTGCTCCTCTTCCGCCTGTGTCTGAATGTGTAGGTGAAAACGGTAGATTTGCATTGTGTACCAAAATGAAAAGGGGCCATTAGCTTGAATACATCATATCAAAAGTTGTCAAATTCGCTTAAAGCCAAAGCAAGGGGCGATGTTACGACAAAACCGTCGCGAAAATTTGAAACAGTTGACACGACAGACGGAAGGAGGAAAGAACGAATTACCGCCGATCCAACATCTGGTTCCCTGAAAGGAGGTGGTCACGGGTAGAAACAGCAGAAGGTACATTATTGACATACACACTAACTCCCGAATTCGCGGAACTGACAGAACTTACGTTGTTGTAGGCGGCGAACCAAAGAATTCTGCAATGAACCATTGTCAGTTTCGTGAATTTTACGGTATTATTTAGGCCTTTTATTCAAATAGGTACGGGTCACCATGAGGAAGAAAACAATCAAGTGAAACAAAGCCTGAAAAGGGCACGCATCTGAAGGACGTGTATCCGCACAAGAAAGAATGGCTGTAGGATGAGGGGAGTTAGTTAGGGAACAGAACGAAATGTGAGCTTCATAATAAAATTGTAAGTTGGCAAACTGAATACTGAGTGCGATAGGATTAAAGGCCGATTCAGAGTGTTGCTGCATGCAGCTGCAGCAATGATGAAGGATAGGAAATGCAGCACTGCAGCAGCTGCATGCAGCACTCTGCAGCAAGGGGGGTGTTCAGAGTGCTGCAGAGTGCTGCAGCTGCATGCAGCACTCTGCAGCAGCTGCAGAAGAGGTTGTGGCTGCGGACTCGAATGAATGATCGATTCTGAAGAGTTCACATGTCAAACATGTCAAAACCGACCGAGCTGCTGCTGTACGTTGCTGCAGAAAACTGCAGCAACGCGGCGGTCCTGAACGGAACGACGCTCCGCCCCTCCGCTGCTGCAGAATCATGCAGCAACACTCTGAATCGGCCCTAATTCGTAACAGCAGCTGGTAAACAGTGATGATAATGTCCAGATTGATTAACCACTCGGATCCATTAATAAAAAGCAACGGAGACAACAAACCTTGCTGGAGGCTATTTTGAAGGCAACTGTAGTAGTACGATTCCTCATTCTGTAGGTTAATTTTGTATTGGAGATGCTCCTTAAAAGGGCATTGAAGGAAATCGCAACAGATCGGTGCTTTGTCTCAAATCTGACAAGCACCATGCAGATACCGTAGTTGTTATTGCGACAGATATACTTTACACAAACAAAGTGAGAAAACGCGGCGACGTTTTCAACGCCAGAAGAAACGTTGAAAACGGCAATAAGTGATAACCGTGCGAATCTCGAACGGAGCGATATATCCAGAACGTTCATTCTTGTTTTCCTCACGAATACTATTGAGTTTTTTATTCACTGTGAAAGGAGCTTAGTTCCACGAAATCCATTCCTTTATTAACCCAAGCTAGAACTAATGGAAAAACTCGACAAATGAAAAAATTGATCAAGCCCATACCTGGAAGGTAGATAATCTTAGAACGCAGAAGGTGTCCGAATCACACATGCATATCACTCTCCTAGCGGGATAATATTCCCCTACGTAATCCTGTTCTCTGTCGATGCAAGTACCCGAAGGAAAAACCGTCTGAACACACGAACGTTTGTATTGTTAAAACATGGGTGCTATGTGGGTTAGGGGTGAAGTGAAGCGGACCACAACCCAGCACCCCCAACCCACATAGCGTCAAAATATGTGGATTTAATGTTTGAACGACCTACACTTTGGTTTGCGGGTCCCCACAATTTATAGTCGAGTATCTCGCATTCACTATATCCGCGGAAGTCTACACTGAGAGCGCACGACAATTTATCCTGTTCCAAACATTATTTACAATCATCAACCTCGAGCTACTTGAACCGTACTTTCCCCTCTTGGTAAAAAAAACTGTGGGCACTATTCAACCTAACGGACACCAGTACTCGACTTTTTTTCAGTCAGAATTTTTTTTTCAAAAATTCGCTGAAACTTTACCGATGGCGATTATTTGGGGTCCAGAACACGAATCTGTTGTCCGTTTTTCACGTGGGTGGTCTTGGACCACCCAAGTCGACTTCGGTGGTCCGAGACCAAACACGGTCCAGTCAGGATCACCGATTTCGCTGGAACTTCGCCTATCGGGGTTCTCAGGTGTCCTGAATATGATGGTGAAGCCCGTTTTCCAAATGGCGGCTGAATGCGGTTGCGGTTCTCACCAGGTAAGGCCGGTAAATACTTACCTATAACTACCGTATTCGATCCACATTTGGAGAACGGACTTCACCATCGTATTTCAGGACACCAAAGAACCCCTACGGGCAAAGTTTCAGCGAAATCGGTGATGCTGACTGGACCACTCAATTAGCGATTTGGGTGGTCCGAGACCACCTATGTGAGAAACGGATAGCAGATTCGCGTTCTGGACCCAAAATAACCCCCACAGGCAAGGATCAGCGGAGTCAGTGATCCTGACTGGACCACCCAAGTAGCGATTTGGGTGGTCCGAGCCCACCCACATGAAAACGGACAGCATATTCGTAATCAGCGCCCTCAATTACCCCCCCCCCTATGCGAAGTTTCAGCGAATTTCGACGACTGAAAAAATCGAGTACTGGTGTCCGTTAAGTTGAATAGTCCCAAACTGTAGTGGAACGATTTTGGAACAAACGGAATGGATTTCCACCCACCCCGGAGCTTCTCCCCTAGCCTGAACGCGCGGTCACTCCTCATTATGCACACTATTTCGTCGCCAAATCAGCAACTGGGCAGAGAGGCAGAGAGAAGCGAAATAGTCTGCCTCTAGAGGAGAGTGTGCGCAGCGCTAGAGACGCAGAGTCGTTTGGCTTCGCCACGCGATCACTCCTCATCATGCACACTATTTCGTCGCCAAATCAGCAACTGGGCAGAGAGGCAGAGAAAAGCGAAATAGTCTGCCTCTAGAGGAGAGTGTGCGCAGCGCTAGAGACGCAGAGTCATTTGCGTGTCTGCCCGTGGCGCACTATTTCGCACTGACATCATCACGGAAGTCCATTCCGTTTGTTCCATTATCGCGCTAGTCCAAACTGCGCTTTACCATACAACCTCTTTTTACTGCTTGTTCTCTTCCTAACTTTTCCCATTGCACTCCACACTTTTTAGAAATGTAGAACACGATTTTCAACATTCAAGGGAGAACCCCACTGCTTGGGAAGTCTCCCTGAAATTTTTTAAAATACGGAACGCTGCCATCAACAATCTTTCGAAAAATTTTTATGTTATTCAAAGCGAACGCTCGTAGTCAAAAATTTTCTAGAGCGCTGAAATCATGAACTTTTCTAAATGCTGGCTTCATACCTTGTATGTTTGATGTTGCGTTAAATAGCACTGCAGAGCTTTGGTTCCCGTCGTGCACACAAACCATACCACAAGACACAGTATAATACTCACTTGAATATGAAGAAAATTTGAAGACAAAGTCAACTCAAGCAACAAGGCTCTTACTTCGAAAAGCTAGTTGTACGGCCGCACACGCTCATTAAACAACTGAGTATTACCGCTAACGAGCTAGAGCACGGTATCAGACAACGCCTATCAATATCATTCTTAACAGGTCAAGGGTAGCTGAAGTACAACTCGGTGGCGATGACCTGGCGCCTAGCCCGGAGTGATGCACACCCCATAGTCTGCACCCTTTCCCAAACTTCATCAGCTCCGCTGTTGCTGCCGATTTGAAGCATCTTCTATCACCCTATGGTTCCTGTTCTACGTTCCTCATCCTTTAACTTCCATCAATAACAACTCTAACCAAGTGAAACAAACGGGAGCCACAACTACAACATTAGTTTCCATGGGAAAAATCGCGGAGCCGGAGTACCGTAGCGCCCAAAATCTATTCTCTGAAAGAGCCGGAACCGAAAACTGACTTCTTCGCTTAACCAACCAGAGATGAGGGGCACGGCTCCATCATGCGTTACGAAGGAGACAATTCCACAGCGTGCAACACAGTTGTCCATATTGATGGTCAGTACCTGCTACGTGAACGGAGAAGTGGAGAAATGCGATATCAAAACAAACGCTTTGTTACCAAATCAAACAAGAACGTAACAAAGACGAACAGCAACACGTAATCGACACCGGAGAAACGCATAACTAGCAACAATTCAATTAACAGAACAAAAAACAAATATGATTATTAACAATCAAACATACCGAAACCACAACCATGTTACTTTGTCTTCTTTCCTTTTCTTTTAATCCTGTCAGGCAGCTGCTGAATCATAATCAACCCATGATAGAACAGAAGGTGGCACATGGCTTGCACTTCGGCTCCATTCATCTCATCCGGCATTTCTGACAGTGACATCCATTCCGGATAACTATTGCAAAGAGCGTTAAAACCAGTAATGAACTGAAATGAGGCAATGAGTTTGATTATGAAGGAGGAATTTGGTTTAAGTTCTATAAAGCAAACAATAGTAAACTAGCTGTAAGAAAACCAATACTAACATCACTGGGAAACTCGAATGTTTGCTCTGGAAGGCCCTCGTAAAGGCGAGAATTTGCCATGCGGTGCGAAATATAGCAGCTGTCTTCGTTTTCAAACAACAGCCTGAATCTTTCCATGTTTGCACAGCACGATTAGACAACGACATGGCAAAAACTTAAGTGACAGAGTTCTCGGCTAACCTTTGCGCATGACGTCTAATAAGCTTGACCTTTGTGCTAGGACGGAATTCTACATCCTCACCACTCAAAATGTTCGTACCACTTCCGACCACACTGCGCGCTTTCTCTTCTGAAAAAAAGGTACACATAAACATCGAAGCAACACTATTTGCAGCTCACACCCGATTGAATTATATGGAGGTGGTTAAGGGGAAAACGCAAAAAATGTTGGCAAGAGGAAGAACGCGAAAAAAGATGGGCGAAAACGTCTATTATTCTAAAGGAAAAATCATTCTATTGCAATAATATTATCTACCATTTGTTAATCTCGGTGGCAGCGCAGTTCTCATGAAGATTCTTGCCATATGATCAATTCCGCCATCACATATTTCCCTCATTGAGTTGCGTAGAGTGGTCATGTGACGATCTACTACCCGTTTCCATCTGAAATCCTAACATCAACGAAAATTTTCGTAGGAAAAACGAAGGCGCTGCACATACTCGTCATGGAAGTGTTCCTCTAAACGGTAGTCGATCTCGGCAACACCGTTCATGTCGAGCATGCCAACTGGAAGAGACTTGCGCATTTTCCAACTATTTCTTGCCATCGCTGACACTGCTTCGGGTACCTTCAATATAGGTAAGCAATGGATGAATCTCGAGACAAAGAAGAAATCTGGTTCAATGGATAAAGAAAACGAAGAAAGCTGGTTGAAACTACTCAAATCCTAACCACTTTTTCTAGAAGGTCCGCAAACGTCCAAAGCCTTCCGCTCGATATGGTTATGTGCAATGAGTGCACATCATCGGCAGTAGATGCCTGCAGTGATGAAATATTGCTCCAGGACACCCTATCGATAAGTACTGAGATCACTTGTAGAACACTTTGTTTCTGTTCACCTGATGAATAAATCCACGAGGAATATACAGTAGATCTCCCGCTTCGATCCAACCTTCAAACGTCGGCTTACGGCCTTCCATGTCTTCGTCGGTGAAGTTCCCTTTAACATGAGCTAGCACGCATAACGGCAGACGAATATCGTCACTATTTCCGAAACTTACCACTGGATTCCCTAGGAAGCTCGTTCTCTCTGGAATCCGGCGCGTAGACTTTCCAGTATTTCTTTCCTTCCAATTGCAGCAGGAATGCATCGATCTCGTCCCAATGTGGAGCGAATCCAGCAGAGCCCGGAGGAGTCAAGTAGCTAAAAGTAACGCATTGTTTAGTTTTCTTTCACCTTCTACTAGCACCTAAAGCAAAAAAACCAACGTGTTCGCGCCAACGAAGCAACCAAACATTTCTTGCAGAACTTCGCAAAAATACCATACGCGATCGTCGAACGTCTGCGGGTTCACAAACTGCACCGATCTTCCAACCTGAAAAAAAAACTTTTATAGCGCAATGTTTTTGTAGTGGTATACCCCATCTTTTTAGGCAAAAGGATCACTTACAGATAAGTGCTGCGTGAGGTGGTGAGGGTACACACGGCCAACTCCATTTGGTGTTATGCGAACTCCGTCCTTATACTCAGCAATATTTATGTTTGTACCGTATTCCAGGTGATTCTTTTCCAACACCTCAACCAAGCGTTGTGTTGAGAACAAGTTATTATAGTAATTGGGTGTGCTCCGCTTCGCAATGAGCGCATTCGTTTGGAAGAAGTCCCTGAAGGTTTAAGGTAGACTGAAGGTTTCCTTCAATACAATATAAAACTACATTTCAACAGACTTGAAGAACGACTGGACATCACAAGGAGCAACCATCCATGCAAAGGCTCGTGTCGCGGTCACGCTCGAGTCCTCGTCCGTAAACGGAAAGTTGTCGAAGTCCGGTAAAGTCAGGATCGCGTCGGCATCTTTGTACTGTAAAAAAAACATGAACGGAAATTCATTTCTATAGAAGCACCTTCTTATGCCCCAATAGAAAGCCTATCAGACAGAGGAGCCGATCTGCAAAAAACACAGAACATGAAATGTAGTTCGTATAAATACGCATTGAAGCACAAGAAAATTGATACAGGACTACAACCATCTCCCAGAATGGAAAAGTATAGGGGAGGACGGTGTGCAAAAACAAGTGGGCCGAATCTTTTGACGATTTAACCCATTCAATAGCATTCAATAACCTTTTGAGAACTCGAAATCTGACGGCGAACTGTACTGCACTCACCTGCAGCACCATGGCTTCTCTATCTTCACCCAGATTTGCTTCATCTTCCGAATCATAGCCCTCGGAATCGTATGACTCGTGCCCTTCGTCGTCCGATTCGTCCTCCATATTTGAAATCTGTAATCACACAGTCTTCGCATCTTGTGCTCGAAAGACCTATAGATATCGTCAAGGAAAACTAATAAAAATTACTAGGAAAAGGTACTACCTCTTCATCATCTAATTCCTCCTCGCCTAGATCTTCAGACTCGTCGTCATCTCCATCAACAACGCATTGATCTAACCCCTGAAACATGTAACCAGATTTTTTTCCAACCCAATAATAATGGAATCGCAAAGGGTATGTTCGAACAGACTTTCGAATCTTCACGTTCGGAGTCGCTTCCATCTGACTCATCAATGCCATCTTGCACATCCTCTTCATCAAACTCCTCGTCTTCTTCGGAATCTACAACGGCAAAAGGATCGACAAGAAACGCAAGCGTCAAACTAGGAGCACCGAAGAAAGAACCTACCGTAGCTGTCATCACTTTCAAGCCCTTCCAGATTTTCCTCGTTCTCTGAAGCAAACACATTAACAATAAAACACACTAATTAGTGCAAATCCCACAGATCTCACCTTTGTTGACTTTTGCCGATTCAGAGAAGGGCCTTTTGATCTGAAAACAAACGTATTTTGTCGCGTTCGAAGACCGATAACGGGCGTTATTTGCCTCACCCCTTTCTTCTTTGTCGACTCTCCCGTTCCTTTACTTTCTATAACACCTGCGAAGACGTTCACGCTGTCACCATCCTCATCTAAAGCAGTGTATACACGTTGAATTTGCAGCCAGCTGCTGAGACACTTACTTAATTTCGCCTTCTTTGTGGGCATCTTCGATGCAGGTGAGGCGACGTTCTCCGCCTCATCGATGTGATTCCTTCTCTTTATAGGTTTTAGTGCTCCGCTATGGACTTCCACCCGCTTAGCTTGATATCCATCACTTATGCGTTGTTTTTTGTTTTTAAACTGCAAAGAAACAGATTCATGATGCAAGTAATTTCCTGTTGCTTCCCATCTCCACAAAAAACAGTTTGACCGACCTTCTCGTAGTGCTTGACACGAGGCTCCTTTGGCTCCGGCTTCTTGTAAAAAACTTCACCTAGAAATACGGACATTTAATTCGCGCATCCATCCTCCTACAACAAGAACAGTTTTCCAGAGAACATCAGAATTATTTTAAGGAAGACGTAAACTTTTATCCAGAAGCTTAAATATCCTACAAGCAATCGAATGATAAGACGAAAGGTTGTAGAGCGAAAGTGTAGGAAAAAACAGGGCGTCTTGTACCCAGTGAACTCAATCGATTCAAGATCGGCAGGCAGGGATGATGTAGCCGAGGTCGGTCCACTGAAGACCACTGCCGACGACAGAATCTTCTAGAATCTTCTTTTGGGGAGTTTCCGGGTCCTCCCGCCCGGGCGCGCCAAAATCAGTGGCGCGAGATTAGGGGTCAAAAGAGAGACCGCTCTATCGTCAATTAGCACAGACCACCCCATTCCCGCAGTACCACTTTGAACGGGTAAAGCAACCATTTCAACCAGACAGAGATCCTGGTTAATTCACCAAATGTTGAAAACGCAGAGCTGTGGGAGCAACATCACATCGACATCCACACCGGACACCAGCAATAACTGTCATCATGCAAAAAGACGCGATGCCATTGAAACGCTAAATAAACTCACGTGCCGACACAGCTTCGCCTTTCTCTATGGAAGCCCAGGGATCGGATCCATTGGATCCTTTCGATTTGGAATTGTTCAAATCAGCGCCATTCGAATCACTTTCAAGCTCAACAATGACAGGAGTCTTCACTTTCTGTCGGGCTGCACTTCGCGCCTTTCCCATCTGAAATAAGTGAAACAAACAATGGCAGTCAAGGAAGAAGAGTAATTCCACAAAATCAGCTTTACATCAAACCTCAGCACGATCAAACTTTTACATATTCTCATACATGGGGTTTGAAGGGAAGTCTTTATCTTAAGACATCCTCACAATAACGTGAATTTAAAATTTCACCAACCCATTCCATGGATTAAGTGGGAGGAAAAGCATGCAAAATATTTTCGACCTAGTCTCCCAAAATCACTCAAACTCACCCTCGTATGCTCACGTTGCAGCACAATAGGATTAGAAATTACATATGGGTGTTACATATAGAACCCTACCTTTAAGCTTTGTCAGTACATATTTTTCAATATGTGGCCACATGACCAGGAAACAGAAGAGGAACAATGACAAGTCAAATACTTTACACAAGTTTTTGTAATAACCATTAGCAGTGCACTTTATACGGTTGAAAAGCGGCTCCAATAAACATCACGACTTTTCTAGAAAGCAGTTTGCGAATTAATTCCACACATTCAGATTCCATGACAACTCCACCAATTCGGTTACTTCCTAGGATTCTCAATAAATACGAAAACATGCACAAGTAAATGGAACAACGCCTTTGCCAAGGTTAAGCAGCAAAGTAGTAAAAGTGAATCTACAAATAGAGCTCCTCCGGTGCCCCTTCTTTCTTCCGATACAAAACGTTTTCCTTCGATTTCTGGAAGTCCTCCATTGTAACGCGCATGCGACGTTCACGAAGTGCTAGCAGTCCGGCTTCTGTACACATCGCCTGAAAACAGCAGAAATAATTAATATAAAAAAAGCGCCTAACAAAGCACATCACCAGCTCAGCCCACCTTTATATCCGCCCCGCTAAGTTCATCCTTGGCGAGGATAAACTCCTCAAGGTTCACATCCTCGCTCAACGTCATTCGGGAAGTGTGAATCTATAAACACAAGAGGATTTATTGTCAGGAATAAAAAGCAAAAGTTAATTAACCTGGAAAATCCTTCGCTTCGTTTTCTCATCCGGAAGTGGGAATTCGATTTTTCTGTCGATACGACCAGGCCGAATAAGAGCAGGGTCAAGAGATTCAATACGGTTTGTTGCCATGAGCACCTGCAAATCAACTTGTTGAGGAAAAGCGATAAGAACAGTCAGTTTTCCGATAATTTCGTATTTTTGGAACAACTATATTTCGATGAAAGCAACTACGGAAGAAATGAAGCTGATAGTAATCACCTTTACATCTCCTCGAGAATCGAAGCCGTCAAGTTGATTTAGAAGCTCAAGCATGGTACGCTGAATCTCACGCTCTCCTCCAGAATTGGAGTCATAGCGTTTTGTTCCGACAGCATCGATCTCGTCAATGAAAACAATGGACTGGAATTAAACCACAGATTGCAACAGCGGCAAAAAGAAAAAATTACTCGTGACTCACGGGAGCGTTCTCCTCTGCGACGCGGAACAGCTCTCGAACCATTTTTGGACCGTCACCGAGATACTTCTGGATAAGTTCGGATCCGACAATACGAAGGAACGTAGCAGACGTTTGATTTGCCACCGCCTTGGCAAGCAACGTCTTTCCAGTACCTGGACAGCCGTAGAGTATAACACCTGCAAATTTTTCTTTTATGCACTCCAAAGTAAACTATTTATGCAACTATCGATGTCCCGTCTACCTTTCGGTGGTTTGATTCCCATCTCTTCGTAGTACTCAGGATGAGTCAGAGGTAACTCTACTGACTCCTTAATTTCCTGGATCTGCTGGTCTAATCCACCAACATCAGCGTACGTTTCCTAAAATAATATCGACAACATGCCACAACTTGACCTTTCCAACGACTTTTGAGAAGTGACAAAATATGAATTCACGAGGCACCTGCGGGGCTTTCTCCAACTTCATGACGGAGACCATAGGGTCTGTGTCATCGGCAAGCACTCCAATGACAGCATGATTCTAGAACGACGGAAGTACGAGATGAATTACCAATTAACAATAGGTAATAATCCATAAAAACAAAACTATATCAATAAAGAGAGCAGTAGTATGCTACAACTTACCTTGTGGTTGAGCAAAACAGCACAACCTGGCTCCAGCTGCTCTTTGTCAACAAAGGACATGATATTCACATAATGTTCACTGCCAACATTCTGAAAAACAGCAAACATTAAATTCGAAGCACATGAAATATTGCGAGAGATATGATGGCTACCTATCTTTGTCAGAGGAATTTTTCATCAATCAATACTCCTGAAGCACATTCTACTACTATATTACAAGCGAAACGCAAGAATTGTCTGTCTGAATAGATGTCAATTTCATTTTTCCGATAAGAGCGATCGTTCGTGGTTTTATTACTGTTTATGAAATCATTTCATTTTGACCGATTTCGGCCCTTGCAGGCACAAGCATACAGTTCACCCACGAAGGCGGGGGGTAATGGTGAGGAGAAGGAGTATCTATCTGAACCTGACAAACTGTGATAAACACACTAAAACCCGAGTGCAAAGTTAGCCGAAAATTTCTTCGTCCACTTGAGTAGTGCCACCATTTCAAATGAAATGAATGGTGTGACTTACTTCGGCAAGTAGGACGAGCTTGCATTTTTGTTTATATTTAATAAAGCTCGCAACGCAAACAGACGCCGGCCAACGGTCCGATGAACGGCTGTTGACGGAATATGCGACGATTATGCATTAGAAAAGACCCTTACCGTGGAAACAATGGCGTGCTGGTCGTCAATGATCTCCTCCAACGATCCCACTGCCATAGGTGTCCCTCGAAGTTCGTCAACCTGAAGTCACAACTCAGTTGCACGCACTAAAAACTATTCGGAAAGACTTACCTTTGTCCTCTCCTCTTCCTGACGTTCTTCTTGTGGCTTCAACCGCTCCTGGTTCTGTATGAATTCCTGCTCCATTAGGAGATAGTCTTTTATTCGCTCACTTTTAAGTAACTTCAGGCGACATCGAGCATGCGGAGTAACTGAAAAATCCAATTTTTTTCACCACCCATGATAGTATTATCACAACTGTAAATACAATGGGAGCACAAACCAGGCTTTACAAACCAGAGAAAGATTACACCCCATGTAAAAAGTTACGTCCACATGAAGCTCCACTACTACCACATTTCCCATTGAGGTAATATCCGGCAGGACAAAGTGACACTCGCTTCTATTGCGCTAGTTCATAACATGTGAAATTCATTTACACAAGATAGCAAATACGAAAGGAACATACTGGCCGGAAGCTTGCTGGCAGTGTCCGGTCCTTTGGAGCCCTTCTTTCGTTTTCCGATGCGAGACGGAATTGGGGCTTCATATTTCTTTTTCTTCTCCTTGTCAGCATCTCCACCACCTCGTTCGTTTCCCTTTCCACCAAAGCCGGACTGTTGCTGTCCCATTCCTGGAAGCAAGTAGGAACATCGTCGAACAACATTCTAAGACAGCCGTCTACGTAGTTTTCTGAACGGTTAGCAGCAATCTGGGCGCTAGTTCCGACTCCACGGACCGGGTCTGGGTAAAAATATACGTTTCGAAAAGACATTACGGTCTAGGACCACCGATATCGCCCAACTGGGTGGTCGGTTGTAAATCACCGATTACTGACCCAACCTAGGTTGATGAATTCGAAACTTTCAACTAGTGCCGCAAGCTGTCACGTCTGCTTATTTATTTTCATTTATAGAAGAGCTCTGTTTCCAGATCTTCCGAAAATACGTCAAATCAACAATATAAGAGCTTGTCGATTCAAAAATAATTCAGTGAGAATAGCTAAAAACAAAGACTGGGAAAGTCGGAGACCAGTGGCAACGAGTGTCGACGAGCTAGCGCAGGTCTATGGAATGAACGATGATGATTTGAACGTTCTCGGAAAGCTCGTCCACGCGCGAGCAGTTCGGTCGCGAGCGACATGCGGGGATGTGTGCACGTCTCCCCCACGAGTTGTGGGAGATCCCTCGTCCCCGCTCCCCATTTGCCAGACGTAGTGGAAAACCCTCCGGGACCAAGACCCGACTCCCGAGTTGGGGAGAGACGTGCAAACCGGCAGTGGACGAGTTCGGCTTGTCTCGCCGCGGTCCACTACTTTGCCGTAGAGCGCCGCTGCTCTCGAACAGTTCATTGTTCTATATTTTCTCATTACAATTCGTGGTATTTTCCTTGTACATTTTAAACTCTTGTGGATTGATGTTACCGGTCGCTCATTGGGATATTTAAAATGTTTCTTGGTGCGCTGGCCCACAGCCTTATGTTGCGCTAGGGCCATTTTTCTTCAGAAACGTCCAACAGCTCGACATCATCGAAAGCGAAATTTCGTGATTTCCAGTGTGAAGAAGTGAGGAATTTTCGAGGGTCCGGCACGCGTGGGTTGGTGGGTGCAGGAGATCTCCCCTTCCTCTGGCTAGGCTTTCGAGCAGCGGGCGAATCCTCCCTAACCAGAACTAGAGGATGAGTCTACCTGCCCGGGAAAGGAGAGCATACGGCCCCAGAGTGCTTGTCTACAATATTGTGTTAATTCTAACGTGTTGTCGTTATCTATCGTTGCTTTCGATCAACTCCTCGTTGTTTTTGACATGCTTGAACTATAAACTCTACACAGTTCACATCACCACAATGAAGCAGTGATAGACATGAGAATGACAAAACAAAAACCCCGGATGTGGAAATCAGTCTTTATTCTTCTTAGGTAATATGGGCCGACGGAGGGTATGCAAAAGGCCATTTACACCGGATCCTCCACCTCAGTCAGCAGCTCCGAAACACAATAGCGAGAGTGACGACGGCGAGGAGATTATCGATGTTGAAACTGTTCCCTCTGTACAGGTGCGACATTTTCTTTGACTTATACTTCTAGTTTTTTCCAACCTGAATGTTTTCGTTTAATGGTCTTGACTGACTGGAATAAGAACCAAGTTAGATAGTGTGTTTTTCTAGGACCCGTCCTCGCAAATAATCGACATCAAACGAACACACGCAGTTTCCCCAGGTATATCTCAATTCAGCTGTCACCTTTTGTTACTGATATGCTTTATCTTGTCCGCTTTTTCACTTCAATGATAACCTAGGTCATGAGGGACTAAGACGAGTTGGTGGACGTGTATCCAGAACGACTAAAACTGTTGGACCTTGTTCGCTGGCGCGGACTACTCCTAGGATTACATTGATTGGTCGAGGTAATTTTGAGTAACTTAGCTTTTTTATTTCAGCACAGAGGCCTATTGATTATGTAGCAGGCATATTGACTACGTTTCTTCAAGTGTTCAAACAAGTACTATCCAGCTAAAACTGACTCTTTCAGCGAAGGTTCAATTACAAATAACTTGCTGAGTCAAATATTTTTATAACGCACAAAAACAAAAACGAAACGATAAAGACTTGTGAATACCAGAAAGAGCAGATAGAAGAGGAACAGACGGTGCAAAGAAGAACAACGGCGGCAAAATCGCCATTGATCGAATTCTTTCCGTTACCGCGCCCATGTAGATCAATATCTACCACACTCTTGACCATCCGATCTCATGATAAAAGTACTCGCGGAGTCAATATTCTCAGTAAAATTCATCGAGAGCTGGACGTGAAATGTATTCTTGTAACATATTGTTCAGTAGAAGTGGTAGATGAACATCGCAATTACAGGCAGAGCAAAAAGTACTTCCTATATTCCGTATTCTGGTTTCTCAAAAAGGAGAAAGGAGGATGGTTCTGACGTGTCCGAATCATCTCCAGCTAAACGCATTCCTGTGCTCGCTGTAGGTTCATTTCAGCGCTTCATAATGATCGACTCAGAACCCATTTCATTTACTATCGATTCGTCATGCTTCAGGATGAAGGGATCGGTACGCTTGTCGTTCCCAAACTGCCACTGGAAGAAATGTCCATGTCTACCAGGGTCAGTTGCGAGCTTTGCTAGCGTTTTTATTTCATGGTCAATTCAAAGTTATTTTAGGCGTTACGAGCCATACAGGAAGACCACAGCTTGTCAGCGAATCGGCTTCCAGAGTTTGTTGATGAGCAGTGTTCTCAACTTGTTAAAGAAGATTTGGATCTTGACAGTAAGTGTTCCTCTTTTTTTGCTAAAAAAGTTTCTATCATAATTTGTTTTAGAAAACATAAGTTCTTCTGCTCACCATACCTCACAAGAGCCATCGACATCGTCATCTTCGGATTGTCCGTCAAAGCATCAGGTGCAACATTATTGTTATCTACACGTCACCAGATCCTCAGATAGTGCCTTGAAAAGAAAACTTGCTACTAATTCGACATAGAAGTTGAAAAACTGAAATTTCGCTTGATAGGCAGCACTGGACACCCTTCTGTGTGCTCATCCACACTGTCACGCGACGTTTCCTGATATAAGTGACTTAATCTCACATTTGGTCAGCTTTCACTGTCAACACCAGTTCAGACTGAGAAAGTTGACGTTTGTTTCTATGGAGAAATATGAGGTGAGGGTACCTTTTCATTTGATTTCAACATTCTCCAAGGTCAGTGGTTCAGTATCTGCTATTCAGTCGTGGAAATCACAGCATGAGAAGACTTATGGGACTGTTATGGTCGAACATGGAGAACGAGAGGAAACAGAAGGTGAACAGAAGATTTTTCATCAGCGCTACCCTATGGAACATAAACATTGACAGGAGTGCTTCGTATTCGTTATCATTGTGAGTACTGCAATAATTGGAGGCGACAATTCGAGCATCCGAACAGCGTCGTCGGGAGCTGCGTGCAGGTCACGGTTGGCTGCCCTTCTCACCTAGTCGTTTCTGTATTCGAAGAGAAGAAGTGAGTGTTTAGAGATCCTTCTCAGCTCGATCTATGATTTTAATATATTTTTATACGCATAGACATAGTGCCCTCTGATTTAAGCACTGTTTCTGTTGTGGGTTGCTTCGCGCATCTCGGTCACACGAAAAAATTAGTTTCTCGCAGTATGAGGAAAGCAATAGCTTTGACGCAGAGATCAACAATGTCTCCGGTACGTTCTTTGGCCGGGAGTTCAGCACATGGGACTATCCTAGAATTTATGTTCAGGCACAATGTAAATACTGTCGAAGATGGTTTGCTTCGCAACTGATGATGAATCGTCACGTAAAGGACGAGCACAATGACGTTAATTATGCCAAGTGGGTTTCAGTTGCCGGATAATCGAGCTTATTAGAAGGACACTGAAGATTATAATGCCTCCCTTTTTCAATCGTTTCTGAAATACCTGTGCCGCTACTGAATCGTTGTGAGTCAAAACCAACCTTACAGAGGAACGACAATTGAATGTGGTGATCCTCAGTGTGATGTGGTTTGCGACCGCATGTCGACGTTGTGCGAGCATGTTGCTCAGGAACATGGACGTGAGGATCTTGCCATCGAGGAAATCAGATTCGCAAGCAGTCAAAGATTCAAGGTTGGATCTATAAAATCACCATCACTAATTATTTTGTGAAATGAGAAAAATCAGGAATGGAAAGATGAAGTGGAGGTGGACACAATGTCTAAATATGTGCTTTCTTCAAGCCGAACGCGGGCAAGTGGAGTGATTCAATCGTGAGTTCGTTTACAAGTGGCACGCTGTTGTCACTATTTGACCCCTTAATATCCCATGATATATGTGTGCAGAAATTCATTATTTTAGGTACTATTTGTGCCATTTAAGTGGTTACGCAAATCGTTCTCGTCATTCCACTGTTCAGGTAAGTCGGCTGAGGGCGACGAAAAAGCTGGGACGATATTGTACAGCATTTCTAAACACGAAGGAACTACCAGACGGGTGTGTTTCGGATCAAGACTCTCCTCTGAGAATGGCATTTATTCCAATAGTTACAGAACCGTAATAGTGCAGTGTTGTTTGGGGCACTTCGGTCACGACTTTGATGTCCGAAGATTGCCTCTTCCATCGCGCGTAAGGGACGAGGTAGCCGACCTGCTGATGAAAGGAACTGATCCTCAATTAGTTTATGACATTGTTCGAAGTGAGTCTTCCAAGTTATCGGTAGTCCATCAGCTCGTTAATCTGTTTATATTTTTAGAGAAATATACCGCTGCTGAAAGAGGGTACTATCTGAAGCGGTACGAAGTCCGAAACATTGCTGATAAACTCAGGAAGCAAGGCCTGATATCAGAGAGAGGAAGAGATTTGGTGAGTGATTGATACAGGATCGCGTTTGCTTGCGCTTTGCACAATTTCTTATCTTAGTTATTAAAAAATCCAGGTGTTTCCTTCGTTAGCATCAGCACACGGAGAACACGCTCTGGGTAAGGCGGTGGTCAAACGTCCACAGCAAAATATCAGGTTCCAGTCCTTACGATCACTTCCCGAGTTGGTTCTTTTTCATGGTTTTGTTTTCTCTCGCTAATGTTGAAAGTACAAACACTACATTTTTACGCATTGCAGTCATGGGCAGCACGCAAAACTCCTCAGTGATGCCGAGACGAGAACTGGTGGCTCGCGAGATAGTCATTAGTAAGTTATTGGGTTCACTCGGTTTTGTAGGTCCTATCCCCAGAACTTGTTATTGTCATTTTCATAGCTTTCTTTACTTCAGTACCTATTCTGTGAGAGGAAATACGAGAACAGAGAATAGCTCCACGATTGAAGGTTTACGAGACGTTTCGCCACCGGTAAATTCATATGGAAACCCCGCATGAAAGTTGCACCTCTAATAATAATAAGAATTCCAGATAATAGGGCCGTGCGAATACGTTCAGTACAGTGGAGATAGTTATGAAGAAATAGACGTGGTATGCATAATCAGTTGTAATAGGTGTGTTACGACTTAACAACAGAACCTTTGCAGATTGTAAGAGAAGATGACGATGACGTTGCGTATTACGTTGAAGAGTCGCAAGATTCCGAAAGTGTTCTCGACATTGTGCATAATGCCCGAGGTGAGAACTTGAAGTGAATGATGTGATGTGACTACTCGATGTACTAACCTCTTCCATTAGGCCTCCCTATCTTCACAGCTTGCGGAGTAGCCGCCATGCGGAAGGAGAGGGCGATGGTCTTCTTCATGAAAATGATGACTTTTGTGCACCTGAAATTCCTGTTCAGTGTTCTGAGTTACGGTCCCATTCCAGGTCTAGAAAATGCGTCGTCATCGAGGACTACCAAACTGACACCTCTGCTGATGGAACCTCAACCCACAGGAAACGTTGGATTTGACGAAACTATGAGTAGTCTGAGAAGAAGGATAAATGTATGTTAGCATCTCAACTGTAGGGAATTCATCTCGTCTGACTGTAATGTAAAACAATCGATTAAGGCATTGTGTGCCGAAATGAAGCAAACTTCGGATGAAGGAAAGCTAAATGTGCTAATGGCTGAGGTCCGAGACTTACAAGCCCAGCTTGTCCGAGGTGTACCGCAAACGAGTGTCCTACTACAACCAGTAGAGCAAGATTTTGATGGTGAAGATGATGGAGATGAAGGGCGATATGAGCGTAGGTTCTACTCTTCTTCCTTTGCTTTGGCTTTTACGGAAGAGGAATTGTCAACCGATGAAAATATTCTTTAGCAATCGAACGTGATGACGCTGTATGCCAGGAGGTAGAAGTAGAAAGCTCAGAAGCACCATTCACAAGTGCGCCTGAGGCTGATGAGCATTACGAAGATGATTTGTCAACGGTGACGTTCGAAACAGGGCCGTATGGAGATGTCGCGTCGATGCGCTATGAACATTCGCCAGCTTTGGATTACAATTCCTAACAACATTATTGTCTGGTAAAATCTTACACTTAACTATTCAAGACACGGGATCTTGTGCACTCAGCTGCAGGTGTTCGCACTGTGTACTGGGCCCTAGTAGTGCTCAGTACAGTACACAATGCAGGAATGAGTTAGGAATAGATTTGTAGGGCGGCCCTACAAATCCACTCCTTACTTATTGATTCTGGACAGTAGCTGCGAAGACAGCTGGATGATATGTTTGAACCTACCAAGAAGAGGTCGGCGAATAGGTCTGACTCGTGAGTGACGGCTGTACACCCGAGCTTTTTGAATGAAACAGGAAAGCTGATAGGCCCCTTGTGTTATCTTCAGCAAATCAGTAGACGTGTCAATTCGTTATCCCTAAATATGAGAAAAGTAACATATAATTTATCCAGCAATAAAATTCTGTAACGACTATCAGTTGGTGTAGGACACCACTTTCACCGAGGGATCGCAACGGAAAATCCAACTCGACGATTTCCAAAGTCGAAAAGATTGCAGTAGGCGCGAAACCACGGCATACCTAGAATCCATTCCGTGTATAAACCGAGTCCTGTTGTGCCGTAGAACGCGAGGAGACACTGAAAATTAGTGATAGAATTCAGATATCCTATTATTGAACATTCGATTTTATATCTGCCACTATGTAACTTAGAAATTTGTAACGAAAAAAAATCACCATGGGAATTTAGTCTTGTTACGTGTCAAAATCAAAAGTCTAGCCTTGTTGTAGTCACACTACGTAACATATTCAAAAGGCAATTAACCTCAGAGAATTCATGTTGTCAGGCTTTGTTAGGGGGATTTTTTGGGATGTTTCGGGTCTCTGAACTGCCGTATGGCGCATCGACTTTTGCCGACCTGTGCCGTAGGTTTACAAGTGAGGCCTAGCAGCGCGAACCATTTTTTGAATTTTTCAGCAGTCACCTAGAGCTGAGGTTACAATGGTGCAACGCTATAGTTTCGTGCCTTCTTAATTTTTGCTAAGGATTGTCGTATCCTGAGAGAGAAAAATAACTAACTTACCTCGTTGTTACCCATATTGGTGTCAACAACATATTGATCAGATGGAAGGGTGTAATCGATTCCTTCAATACTATAATGAATAATAGGTTGGGTCCTGATCGTTGCGCAGTTGACTGTGTGACCGTTATGCTGGTTGTTCCATCGAGCGCTAGTCTGCTGCACGATGGCGTTGAGAACGGAGTTGGGAACTCCCATACGTGAGGATCCAGAATCAACAAGTACCTGAAATACAAGGGACCGTACGCAGTGTTTGAGGGCTTGCTGAAAACCACTGCTGAAGTTAATCGATGGACACCAAGGATGGATCCTATGTGAAAGCAGCCTAGAAAATGAAAAAAAAAACCTTGTAGCTGCCGGTGATTGAATAGGATCCGATTCTGAACCCTTGGAGAGGAACTTCCCACATGGATGGCCTAGTCATTGGCACATAGACCCAGTATGGACGGCAATTAATGTTGTCGACAGCTCCATAAGTAATCACTCCAGCGCTTTGACCGCGGCTTACCGGATAGATCTGAAAAATGCTCATATAAATCATATAAATATAAATATAAACATCATTGCGGAATCGTCTCCTATGCTTTCTTTGAATTTGGCTCCCAAAAAATTATGGGAGACGAGACCTTACTCACTTCTCACGGTAGATGTCTTGTTTCGCTTATTTCATCTCATGCTTGTCCTAGACATTGCATATGTGGGTCCACCCTGACAGTAATTCTAATTCTCTAGAGCATTTCATTGATAGTAAATCCACAAACACGGCAGTAGATCTATACAAATTCTCATCACCTCCATGACCTGCTTTGTTTTCTTATTTAGGTTCCATAATGAAGTATTTATGAATGCTTTTCCAACTTAACAAACCATTTGTGAACAATCCTCACCTGTTTACTGCACATTGCCGACCCCTACCTTTTACCTTTTTACCACCGGTCCAGTGGTAAAAAGGTAAAAGGTAGGGGTCGGCAATTACCTTTGGGACGCGCCACCGCATTTGCGCTCTTCAATTCGTAGAGGCGTCGTGGACGGATATTTGAGCTATACAATGACTTGCCATTATCGCCTATCACCTTCAAGACAAGTCTGGTACCAACTTAACCTATTCCGGAGAAACGGAAGGCTTGGCTAGCCGGGAATGGATAAGGATCGACCACTCGACCATTCGGATGCCAGTAGCATCTCTTACCACTGCACCACGGCTGCCCCGAAGGCAAACAAAGAAAAGTTACTCACAATGCGATTCATCCAAATGGTGAACAATGGGCTATCGAGAGCATTAATAACGTTTTGCATGGGAGCTGCCACCTGAAAATTTTCACTAGTCGACTTCTTTCAGTGAGCCCAGCATGCTGAATCTACTGTCCGAGTTTTCGATACTCACCGCGCCTGCAATGGGCCACCCGAGCCCAAATATGCCATCAATGGGGCTTGTAGCCCAACCATTATCCACATGCGTTGCAACACCAATCCTTTGCCCCGTCACGGTGACGCCTAAAGGGAAGCACATTCTAACGCTGCACGTTGGATGTTCTTTCGGTGTTGTTGTGAAAACAGCCCTCAGAAAGCTCAGGGTCCCGACCATTTTGTGGTGCAAACCTCGTGCAAACGAACGAACAAGACAATAAACTAGAATAGCTGACCTCCAACGTGAATGGAGTCTTCTGCTTCATAGCCGCTGACTCCTCCGGATGCGTAACCGGTGGAAAAGTTTCTGGCTATAAATCTGAAGGTGTACGACCACGCCGGATTATACTTCGACCTGGAACGACCGTTCCGAGGATTTCCATTACACGTAGCCGTGTTGCAGCTTTGATCAATAACCCAGATACCCGACGAACCAGTGTCCATCATCATAAGGAAGTTCTGCCCTAGAAAGACACATCTGACTTTGCAGAGGGAAATTCAGTCAGTTTCTCTTTTGTCATTCTTACTCGGTGTTCCAATGCCGATAATACCGAGATAGTGTACATCATAGTAGTCGACCAGGCCGTGTGAGGTAACGAATCGCTTGGAACGGCCACGATCTCTAAAATTGTATTGTTCAGCACCGATTCCTAATTTCACTGCAGAACTTTCAAACTTCTACAGCATTTATGCCATACTTCTCACAGAAAAATTATAAAGGCCTTCTCCAGAACTTCACCTGGAATTGTGACATTTTAATTGTAAATACTGCATAACAACTTGCCCAAAGTTACATATCGCGCTCAACACTCAAGGACTTAGTGGACGATCGCCCCTTCGCCGTCTATTTGTAGTCGGTGAAAAAAATGGATACCACAGAAAAGTCGAAAACGCACGCTGGATATCGAGGACTCCGTTCGAAAGCAAACATTTCCATGGAGAAATTCAGTCCATCGGATAGAACTACCAAGGTTGTTAACAAGCAGACTGTCCTCATAACTAAACGTAGTAAATTATCGCACTCATATAACTTTCACTGAAGATGAGGAAATCAATCGAGAAGTTTCAAATTACCTGTGGAAGGTAGAAGCAGTATAACCAAAATGAAGGGATTCTTGTTGAAACGTCAATGGCAAATGACGCCATTTATACGGTGAGTGCTATCCCGTCTCTACTGTGACCGACGAACAGGTTCGTTGCTCGAGGTGTTCCTAGTGGATAGAAGGATCCGGTGTTGAAGTCAGTAAATTGCTTCATCTCGAAAAGGCAACCCGTCCCCTTAGGGTAGGTCTGACCAAAGGTGAAAATAACGCCCACCTGTCGATCACTACAAAGCACTTACGTTTTGAACACTTCGGGAGGGCTGTCCATCAGTTTGGGCGACGATGTGTCGTCTCCAATAATCCATACCTTTCAGAGCCCACATCGTTCGAATGTTCCTGAAAAGCATTCAAGAAAAGGCAGCAAAGGGACTCCTTCGGCTTTGAATACTATGGTTAGTTTTTGAGATAATCAGAAGAAAATGGATAAGTGGACCGCTAAAATGATCTTCGGAAGAAGGTATGAGAACACTGAAAGTCTGCCTAGTTCTAGGATATGGCAAAACCACACCACTTGCTTGTTCTCGGCCTGTCACAAAGGTTAGACTGAGATGGGCAACCAGATGGCAGCCGATTAATCTGGTTCTTGTTGACAGACGTCAAGGGATCCGCTGGATCTCTACGCTTGAAAGAAAAACGTTTAAACTTTAAAAAGACGGCGCTTCTGTAGGAGAGGAGTGGATAGTACTTATCTAGGAATATGCAAATATTCCATGGGATTCCACGGCAGACACTTATAAGCCCAAAATCATGTCACCTAGCGCCGCAGCGCATCCCCAATCACAACTACGAACTCCGCTAGGCCGAACCATTCATTTCTAGGAAGTCAAGTAAAAAAAAACTCCGCCGTTCTCGAAGAGCGACATCACTCGGCTGCTCTTATCAGAGAACCCAAAGTGCATAATTCCACTAGTTGAGGGAACGTGACATTATTGAAGAGTGCATTCATTAATACCTTCATGTGCCGGCTGCTTTAGCAATATTTAGCTCTCCAGTTCTCCCAAATCAATTCAGCAACAAGATCAAATTGCTTCGCTAATTTTCAGATTCATAATACGAACATGAAGATTCTCATATTTTTCATCTTTATGGCAAGCTCGAGCGGTGAGATATTCACAATGAGGACCAGGGCGCTGGGTTCCGTGCGAGAGAGGCTAATCAGGTGTGTCAGCGTCTAAATCATAATTATAGACACCGATACTCATAGACGAAAACAATTCTATGAGAAGTGCTAACGGCTCAGAAGAAAACTCAAAAAGATGGGGATTTGAGATCATCTGAGGGAAGGGGGAAGAGAGAGACGAAAAGAAAACTAAATGCGCCCGTTACCATTCATTGTCAGCTGTTGATAATTTTAACCTTTTGTTGTCTACAGTCTCATATCTTCGGAACCATGAACTGTTCTCAAATCTGAACTAGGAACAAGCCGAGTTCAACACGAAACTACCCTCTCAGCACTAGATCAAAAAACTCACACTCGGTTTCTCAGAAAAAAGTTGGAGACAATAGGTGGACCATCGAACGAGTGCAAGAAGTCAGAAAAGGCTAACCTTTATCGAGAGAACTGGTAAGGTCCACCTATGTAATGACGCAGTAACCAGCCGATTCAGCAGGAAACGTTGGATTCGACGAAACGATGAGTAGCCCGAGAAAAAGGGAAATGTACGTTAGCATTTCAACCATAGGGAATTTATCTAATGTGACTGAAATCTAAAACAACCGATTAAAACATCGTATGCCCAAAGTGAATATAGGATGAAGGAAAGCTAAATTTGTTAATGGCCGAGATCTGAGACCTACAAGCACAGCTTGTCCGAGGTGTACAGCAAATGACTGTCCTACCAGTGGCCATCTTACCGCTCGAATTTGACCTCGTGGCGCCAAATACGCTAGAAGGGCTTCGGGTGGCGGCCAGATACCCCGGAATCAATAGGTAAGACGAACGTGTGGCAGTGACCCAGGAGCTGCCATCGTTCATCGTCAACGTGCTTGATCTTGACCCACAGGGTCATGCCCCAGCAGCCCACCAGGCGGATGGTCCCTAGACGTAGAGCCCCACTTATCTTCGCTCTCTCTCAGCTATCGGTTGCTCAGTGGACCTCACTAGTCCACATCATAATGGCTAGCCTTTCTGATCTACCACCATTGTTTGGTAGACGTTCGATTGCCTGTTATATTGAATTTTGTACACTGATTTAAGGAGGTATTTTGTTTTTAATTTTCGAATAGTGGTGGACATAGAAGTGATTTTTGTTCTCCAGAACAGGCAGATACGACGAATTCCTTCGCATCCACAATGGACGAAGGAGCCAGTTAACGAAAAGCCACTCCCAGATCCTCAGAGATTACTACGACAATGCGTATATAGGCGAAATTCAAATAGGAACGCCAGGCTAGTAGTTTCGACAGAATTCTTCTCTCTCGCTGCATTAACATTTTCTGGTTCCTGTAAGGTCGCAATTTTTTGCTTAGAGAGTAGGAGAATAGAAAAATATGTGTATATCCAACGAAATGTCATTCAAGTTTGCAGAGTCACTTGAATGTGAGAAAAATTCGTTGAATTTAAGCGCAGACGATGGCAGTGGTGATGGACACGGGTTCCGCGAACCTGTGGGTGATCGACGAGGACTGCAAAACGGACCAATGCAACGGCTATCCAGACAGCGACTACCAGAAACACAAGTTCGCCAGGAGGAATTCGTCTACATTTGTGAGCCTATTCGAAGATATCGCTCTGTTTTACGGATCTGGTTTTTGCAAAGGATATCTGGCTATGGACGCTCTTTCATTTGCAGGTGCGACTTTCCTCTGCCTGCGCTTCTGCAAACTTGCAAACTCCCACTTTTCCATAGCGGCACCCACATTCATGAAGTGAGGGATGAAGCTTTTAGGATGAGTACAGTTTAAGACGATATCGAGCTTTATGAGAACGAATACCCCCACTTCCGAACTTCGAGCGCTTTTTCAAGAACTGCAATTCGTAAGTGAAGAGCCCGCATGTAATTGAATTTCGTTAAAGGTTTGAACGTGACAGAACAGACGTTTGCAATGGCTACAAATATCGCAGAAGTGTTCGGATATCAGCCAATCGACGGGATCTTCGGTTTAGGATGGCCTGCTTTGGCCGAAAAGGGGGTGATTTTCTCAGGATTCACAATTTCAATTCAACGCTTATCCTACTTGCGTAATTGTCAATTGTTTTCTAGGTGACGCCCCCAGTGCAAAACGTTCTTAAGCAGCTCGACAAGCCGTTATTTACCGTTTGGATGGATCGGAAGGTAAGCCTTGACCCATCTCACTGAGCAAACCTGATGGGCTTACAATGATTCAGGTGAAACCATCGAAAGGAGAAAGTGGCGGATTAATCACTTTCGGTGATCTTGATAAATATAATTGTGTACCAACGGTGAACTACGTGAATCTTTCGTCGCTGACTTACTGGCAGTTCCCAATCGATGGATTTTCCTTCGGTCAGTACTCACAGAAGAAGACTGAAGAGGTCTGTGTTACGCTGCGAAACTACTCCATTCTTTTCTATATGGTAACATCTTGCGTAGGCAATATCCGACACCGGCACCTCCTGGATTGGTGCACCTCCCAATGCAGTTTACATAATCGCGCGGCAGTTGGGAGCCAGATTCCATCCAATCTACGAACTCTATTCAATGCCCTGCTATGCAATGAGAGCATTGCCAAATTTGACGTTTACAATTGGCGGCCATGATTACGCCATACCATCTGTCGAGTATGTCCTCGACATGGGATTGCCGGATCAACAGGTTTGTTATTTATCGACTTTTTACAAGTAAAAAAGAGTATTAACGCATATTTTTGCCCACTACCCCACTAAGTCCTGCTGATCGTTACCCGCTGAGGTGTCTAGGAATGACAGCTACGTCGTCCTACATGTAGCAAACCCAATTTTTGATTTCAGTGTGCTCTGACGTTCTTCGAAATGAACTCCGGAGGATTTGGCCCCGCATGGATTCTCGGCGACACTTTCATTCGCTCCTACTGCAACATTCATGATATAGGACAGAAGAGAATCGGATTCGCTAAATCGATCCATATTCACCCTAATGCTGCATGAAAGAATCGTTCTCACCTGCCAGTGAATTATTCTTCCTCCTGTACAGCAGAGAAATTTGTGAACGGTTAATCAAACGGCGTTCTTCACAATGGACGGAATTACAGAAAGAATCGTTAGCTATCCATGTGCACGCATGCAGCAGTAACTGAAAAAAAACGTTTTCCAAGATACATTTCACTCTCCATGGTTTCATATAATATGTAACTCTCTAGAAACAGCACACTGCGGTGGGGAACTATTGTAACGCCTCTGCTGGGCATAGAATCTTGAAGTGTTTCTCTCGCAACAACAAGCTCGCTTGCAAGGAAATTCTGTCGCAAAGTCCGAATGGTTTCGTTTTGTCTGATAAGCAGCGCTGTGCTTACGCACTTGAGCGCTGTAAACTCGTACATCGAGGCGATGACCCAAAGAATGCACCATTCAGTTGATAAGCAGCATAAGAACAAAGGATTCGACTGCGGATTCGTACCACACCTTGATTCGTTTCAGATGGAACAGTAATCGTTTGTGACATTTGAAACAAACTGCTGGCAGGATGTGGCGAACATTGGGCCTCATTTGAAGGATTTGCTAGTTGCGCGGAAATTTACCGTTGAATATCAACAGTAGCGCAGTGGTCCTTACATCTTTGGTGGTAAGAACGTGTAAACGAAAACCGACTCTCCGGCTTAGGACAATACAACGTCGCCCGTCTGCTCGACAGAAAAGAGGTGTATGGGATACTGTACGCACCAAAGGTGTTCATAGAGCTCACACAGTATTTATTTATTTATTTATTTATTCAAAATATCGGTAACGTAGCTAGCACCAGTATTAGGTTGAAGTGCTAAAGTTCTCGGGCATTTGGGATACAAAACAGTTCATTTTATAATGTCTGGACGATAGCAAGGAGTCATTTGAAGTGGGCACCGTTACCATCAATGGTCTTCTCTTCTCTATAACATTTTTTTTTGACTGGGGCCGAAAATACCGGGGAAATTCTTTTAAAATTCAAGAAGTCGCAAACGTCCGAGGACTTCTGCACCAACCTAATACCACTGTCGTGTAGGTCCACTGGAATTAACAACGTCAAATTTAGATCAGTTGACCACCTGGGCCTAAATTCATGACGGGTATCGGCACAATATACCTGAGAATAAACCCCGGTCTGCGCAATTATTCGCATTCATGAATGCGCCGCGGAGTTTATTTGGGGGATATCACGGGTCTATTCCACTCCGCGGCGCGTTCATGAATGCGAACAATTGTGCCGACCGGGGTTTATTCTCAGGTATATTGTGCCGATACCCGTCATGAATTTAGGCCCTGGTGTCTACCAATCAAAGACATCTGAGCGAAATCCTTTTCAACCCTCACTCAAGTGATTCAGCTCAAATGTTGTGCAGTGCGTGCTAGGGGGTGGGGAAGACCTTTCCATGTTTTAAATTATGATTGTGTGGTCCAAAACAAAAACTCGGACAATTGTTAGCTCTGAGCAATTCACTGGTTACTTCCACTTTCCAACGGGAAGCTAGCCCGCACCATTCTTCGTACTGATAACGCTTCAGATCACCTAAACCACGACACATCTCTTTGTCACGCTGCTTGCTATCAGGCGTATTACGCCTGAAATTCGGTTAACGAAACTGATAGTAGAGAGCCATTTTATCTGTGCCGTATAAAAACCAGCCTACTACGCTGCTGCACACCACAGTCACCATCTTTCTCTCTCTCGAATCCGTAGTACTCCGTACACCTGAGCCTAAGCATCACCTTATTTTTAAACCTTATTTTAAACCTTATCACCTTATTTGATCATAAGAAAAGGCTTCCTGTTCAAAAAGGGCAAAAAATCTTGAGCGTCTCCGATTCCGTTTTGTTCATAAGTGCGCCTACTGGGTTCGAAAAAGCTGTCATAGTCGCCATTGATGTCGAGTAGATAGAAAGCAGTTTCGTCTTCAACTTACATGAAGCTTTTCGGGGTTCATTCCGAAGAAGGCGTAGATATTCTCGTTGTCTACAATTTGTGAGCATTAGCCCACCGCATCTGAATGCTCATTGTTGCAGGTATGAAGACCATCGCCTTGTTGCTCGCCCTCGTGGCGGTGCTCTACGCCAAAACTTTCACCATGGAGACCCGCTCGTCAGGATCGCTGAGGGCGAAGCTCATTGCGTAAGTGATCAGAGAAACTGCCTAAACAAGAAACCATAACAAAACAATGAGGACAATGCACAATAGTAACTAAAAATTAAAGACCTCAAATGTCGAACAAACAATCTGCTAGAAGGCTAACCATCAAACCAATGCTGAACATCAGAATGACATTCACATCTTTAAAAGATCATTCCGGAATTGACAAATAAAGGTTTAATACGGCATTTTAGATCGAATCTCTATCAGCAATATCTGGAGCAACAGCACCTGATCCGTGCCCAGATCCTCGCTTCTGGCTCGCAGCCTTTCATCGACTACGCCGATGACTTCTACCTCGGAAACGTCACCGTCGGAACTCCTCGTGAGTTTTCGAGAAATCAGAAATCTCCAAGAGCAACTGTATGAGTGTCACTATTACCTGAATTTTTAGAGCACGGACAGTGTGAAGCATACAAAAAAACCTAGATGGGGGGTCCTCTACAAGGCAGAATAGTTGAAGCGGTCTCGTAAAACGGAGAATCACAAACGATTTCAAGAAATGAATAATCTGGTGCGAAATGAAAATGCGAAAATAATTGTCACGGGAATCTCACTCGCAATCATTTTGTTAACGCCACACCCCCCCCCCCTGACGCCACTACAGAGAATGACCGAATTTCTCACCGATCGATCGAAGTTGGGCGTTGCAACGCCATGCCGCAGTGTAGAAGTTTATCGATCGCAGATCATACAGGGGTCAAAAAAATCAACTGAAGACAAGTTCCACGAATTTGGTAAAAGTGTATATGGATAGATAGAGCTCAAGCTGCTAAGCTCGAATATATACTTATTTTTGCAAATAAACCAGTTTTAAAGAAGTTATTTAAAAACGGCTGGTTTCGGCGTTCCGGGCGCCGCTGTCGCCGTTTTATCGTTGCGGCGCGTCCGGTACTGTAAGGGCTTGTTCAGACGACGCGCGTCGAAAATGCAAAATTGAAGCTCAATCAATAATTAACGTCATTGATCGAATTTGCTCCTTTGCGTTAGTGGCGCAGTCCGGTTGCGCCTCATATAGGCAAAAAAAATTAGGCATATAATCACATAGGAAAGAAATTGAACGAAAAAAGTGAATTTTGTCAAAATTTCCATTAATAAAGAATAGCAGCCTTCTAAAAAACCCGAGCAACCAGTAAGTTTGCCTATATGAGGCGCAACCGGACTGCGCCACTAATGCAAAAGAGCAAATTCGATCAAGGGCGTTAATTATCGATTGAGCTTCGATTTTGCATTTTCGACGCGCGTCGTCTGAACAAGCCCTAAGTAATCAGCCTCGCTAATACTGCGCTCGCAACGATCCAGATAGCTACCGCAGAGAGTTTTGCAGTGAAAAATTTTGCACAAAAGAATTACCCCTTCACAGCCATACGACTTCCATGCTCTTAAAGTAACTTTATGAAAAGTTGATAAAGGCCAACAGTCACCATTCCTCTCTGTTTCAGCACAGACCGTCACCCTTGTGCTCGACACCGGATCATCCAACTTGTGGGTGATCGATGCCGCCTGCACGACCGCCGCCTGCAACGGTGAGCCGAACAGCGGATACACAAAGCACAAATTCGACACCACCAAGTCATCGACATTCACCAAGGAAGCCCGCACATTCTCGATCCAGTACGGATCTGGATCCTGCAACGGATACCTCGGCACTGACACCGTTAGCTTTGGAGGTGAGTTTTTACAAACGAAAAGGATCGAAAATAGCGGATTAGTAATTCTGTTATTTCCTCAAGACGTAGGACTCACTCGTTGCAGGTCTGACCATTGCCAAGCAAGAGTTCGGAGTTGCCACAACTCTCGCTCAGGTGTTCGGATACCAGCCAGTTGACGGTATTCTTGGACTCGGATGGCCAGCTCTTGCTGTCGACAAGGTTACGCCACCAATGCAGAACCTTCTCAGCCAGCTTGACCAGCCCCTCTTCACAGTCTGGATGGACAGAAAGGTCAGTCACATAGATCAGCTAATCTCTGCCCCCACTATGCCAGCTTGGAGGAGTCTCTATCTTCATCTATGCGTCACTGAACTTTGCCACAATTGGAGTTTCAGCTCAAATCCAGCACTGGAGGCAACGGAGGTCTGATCACCTACGGTGCCATCGACAAACAGAACTGCAAATCTGACCTCACCTATGTGCCACTGTCAGCTGAAACCTACTGGCAGTTCCCCATCCAGGGCTTCACTATCGGAAGCTTCTCCGAGACCAAGAAGGAGCAGGTGAGTGTTCTTATCTAGGGTGGTCCATCGTTTCTCGTTTGAAAGCGAGTCTTTTAGGTTATCTCCGACACTGGCACTTCATGGATCGGAGCTCCAAGCAGCGTTGTGAGCGGTGTTGTCAAGCAGACCGGCGCCAAGTACGACTTCGCCAACGAGCTCTACACCGTTGCCTGCTCCACTCAGAAGACCCAGCCCGACCTTGTGTGGACCATCAATGGCGTCAAGTACACCGTACCATCGGTTGAATACGTGCTCGACCTCGGACTCGGAAACGGAAAGGTTCGTAATTACTCGTGTTACTGAAATTATTCAACTCTTGTGGCAGCAACGGCAGTATTGACCGCTATAATTCTGTTTCCATCAATCTCAAGTAGAATAGGCATGGAGTTATGACGTAACTGCAACATTTGGTTCAAGATGTACCAATCCACTTCACAATCCACTTCACAATCTAACCCCCTACCTCCAAGATCACCAACGGTCGCTCGAAACATAGCGATTGAAAATTGTGAAAAGCATACTTTGGAACATTAAGCATTAACTAACTTGATTAGCACAGGCTCAGCTTATCTCCGATATTTTCAGTGCGCTATCACCTTCTTCGGAATGAGCGGTGGTGGCTTCGGCCCTGCCTGGATTCTCGGTGACACCTGGATCCGCACTTACTGCAACGTCTACGATATTGGAAACAAGCGAATCGGATTCGCCACTGCAATCCATTCTGGACTTTAAAGTATTCGTCAAGAAAATATAAATATGTACATGTCATATGTCGAACACATGTCATGTACACGTGCTTCGAACTCTCAATCTAGCACATCAGAGGCAGCGGTGGTACAACGTTCGAATAGCAAAAATGATGGAAAAAAGCAAAAATGAGAAAAGGTGGGGGAATTTCGGACGAATAGTTATCGGCATCACAACCGACGCGCGGATAGCAACACCAGCGATGTCGGTGTTTTAGGTTCACGTTCGCACATTCGCCTTGCAGCGACGGTGATGAACGAAATCCATAAGGGCTTTGTTATACCAACGCTCGTGGTGAGCATCAGCTGCATGCGAGCGGTGAGCGCGCAGCCGCTAACCTCAGACGCTGAGCGCGCGACGCAAGCACGCACGCGCCCGAAGCATACAGAGCAATGCGCGAGGTGATCGACCGACCCCAGCGAAAGGGTCAATCGCAGTGCAATGCGCAGCGACTAGAGCGTGGAAGGTACGCGAGCGTCTGCATAACAGCCCGTGAGCGTCACCACGCCAGCGTCTACGTGATAACTCGTACAAACGTGTCTGGCCCCACGGTGTCTGATACTGAATGGACGAGTTGCGCTGGCAGACGCTGGGGGGTGAGCGTCGGTATAACAAAGGCCTAACACGTTGACGATAGTGTGGCATGATGCCCTGCCACGCTCAAGCGGCCGCGCGGGACCGTGTCACATGATGCCATGCTACAGCTTAATATATATATTTTCTAAACGGTGTCGAAGGGTTCAGGCAATCTTTCCTTTACGATATATTGTTCACCTTTAGACATTGCTTTGGAAGGAGTGGTCCATGAAAACAGTTTTCAGTGGCTGATTTATAAATCAAAATATACAAGTAATCAAGTAGATCAAAATATGCACAGGTCTTCTCCAATACTCTAAACAAATATTGATCGTTGGAAAGGTTTTTAGGTGTTTTCAAAGACGACATTAGACACAAATAAACCGTAGATCATTCCGAGAAAATTCTGTCATTTGAAAAAGGTGTTATTACATAAGGATATCGCTAAGACTAAAGATCCCGATTTCTATTTTTTTTGCTCTTTTCTTTTACTTTCACCACGCCCTGAACGCGGCGAAAAATCTATCGATCCCACGCTCCAAACACGCAAAAAGGGTGTGGTCGTCAACGTGTTGAGAGCTCTCTCTTTCACTCGAACATTTCCAAGCAACGTAGCTGGACAAACATTTCCAATTTCATCTAAGAATCACCATAGTGTGTGCAAATTCAAAAGAAATGTTAGCCAGCTGAAGTAGCCATTGCGCCACCTCGACACAGTCGAGCCGTTGGTTTCTAATATTGTAGGACCACAAACGGTGGCTGACAGCTACGGCAAAGCGCAGGGCACTCAACACTCGCTAGCAAAAGCTTGTGAATACCAACGTTTCCCTTCCGATGTCTATGAATAGACGTCAAATTGAATGCATAGGCAGCGATCGTCATTTAAAGATTCTCCGGACCAGAGCAGAAATTCACGTCTGGGTAGACGATACCCACTGGAATACATTTTTTGTCGGTCAGCACTACATTCATTGAAGCTCTTGTACGTGCAGGCTAGATTAATATGTAGTATACATAGGTTTTTGGGGTCCCAATGATTCTGGACAAAGTGTAAGCGCTGCATGAGCTTAATCCTGCTCATGCAGCGCTTACTTATATCCTCAAAAAGATACCGTAACGTGGTACATATCCGGAAACAAATGTCGAGTTAATGATGCAATTTCAAATGAGAGCGCGTTCGTACCAGGATAGTGAATACAAAAGAAGGAAACAGAAGGAATCAAACCATCAAGTCACACTTGCGAGCCCTCGGAGGTACCCACTGTACCACCGCATCCACAAAACAACATGACTTCTCATGTTGAAGTGCGCAAACCGGGAACTGGCAGCAACTTTAGAAAACGCAGGCCAGTGAATCACTATCCTATCCACAACGATTGGTATCGACCAGCTGCTGGTCAGGCCGCCTGATCTCCACAATGAGCCATCTCGTAAAGTCTTAAATGAGGCCGAATCGCAATTCTATCCCTCTAGGGTTAATGTAGTAACTCATCAAACCCCACCTAGCTCGGTGATTGCCTAGGTCACCTCGCGTGTGGTCCGCCCTGCTATGGTACATGGCGGCGCTCACACCGATAGCAGAGACTGCCAATGTAGCACCAATTAACCGGTCGATCGGCGATTGAGCCGTGAATGTCGGCTTGAGCGACTCATTCTACCACGTGAACTCACTTATTCGGGTACTTGTAAGGTTCTAACAGTCCACGATGGAGATCTTCTCAATAATTAAAGTCTTAAGGGTTCTAGCTTAGGGAATACTTTAGATGGTAGGTCCTTAGCGTAAAAACCGGAAAAGTTCTTAGATGGGAGGTTGTAAAGGTACGGCTTGGAAATAATCCTGGGTCTGGAGGCCCTGGGAGCCTTAAATGCCGTCCAATTGTCACCTCACCTAGCTCAGTGATTGCTTACGTCATCCCGCGTGTGGTCCGCCCTGCTATGGGTATAGGGCGGCGGTCTCAGCAATAGCAGAGGCTGCCAATGTAGCCCGATTAGCCGGTCGATCGGCGATTGAGCTGTGAATGTCGACCTGAGCGATCCATTTCACCACGTGAATTCACTTGTTAGGGTACTTGGTTGGTTGAAATTAAAAGAAACTATTTAAAAAACAAAAAAAACAAAAAAACCTCAGCAGAGAGGTGGTTAGGAGCATTTGAATCGGCTGGCAGTCAGCTGTCCGCTGTATAGCTGGAGTAGTCTTGCCTGCGGAGCCCGCATACCGTCATGAAAATCGCCGCCGTTGCGTGATGGTTCCGATGATCACGATAAACTTTGGCCCATTATTTCTTACACTAAATATGTTCAAAAACCCACAATAGATTCACCTAATAGACCAAACTTCAAGAGAGTGCGAAGGTGCGGTGTGAGGTTGAACGCGATAATAGCATCTGAACTTCCTCAAAGAAAATCGCTCTTATGGTAAGAAAGTGCGAAGGTAAACATTTTTAGCATCAGGTCAGTGATCTGTGCGGTCAATAACGGAGGAGGGCAATATAGAGAGCATTCCATAACATTATATACATAGTCCGTTTAGTATCAAATTCGAACCACTCGTCATTAACAGCAGAAATCCCTGACGAACAACTCTTGGCACGTTATATAGGATTGTGCTGCATCAGAGAAGAATCATTTGAACAATGAAAAGCACTAGGAAATACTGAAGGAAATTACAAATTTTGGGACGAACCGCAACAGGGGAGAACGACTCAAAATACTGTACCCCATGTCCAGTTCAATTACCTACGGACTATTATAGTGAGGACGAGGACGCTGCTACTGGCGTATTTCTTTAATAGGTAGCATTTCTTTCATGGAGCTAATGTATTAGGCAGAAATTCAAACACTTACGTTTTCTTAGTCCGTAGGTAAATAAACTAAACGAGGCGTACGGTATTTTGAAACGGTTGTGTGCAGTCGGACAAAAGGCAATATAATAGACTTGGGGAGTGCCCGACATCTCCATGTAAGTGACATCAGAACCGTGTCTTGGTTAGCGATCCCGCCCCTGATGTTGCCTGGAGCTAAGGCATCTTTTATCCGTCGAGGGTCGCGACAATACGCCACAGGCATGTTATCGGACGCCGCCAGCCAGGACACGGTCCTTCCTGGAGGCAACGATGACCTATGAATTACGATTTCCCACAGATCTACCACATTTGCCGTGATTGCGATCCGAAGCGATTTTATACGAGTACCTTGATCAGTTCAGCTAATTCATAATGCTGCGATTCAGTTATATCCATCCCGAAAGCTTCTTCTCTATCCAGAGGGCTAAACCAAGACGTCGTCAAGTCTACCATTTGGGCGGAATTTTCCATGTTGATGAATGAATTCAGATTTATGGAAGTTGAGTTGCACTAAAAATTGATGGGCTCGCGAGACGACGTTCAGCGGAAGGATTTCGTCTGTGTTCGAAAACTTGGAGACCAAGCCATCCTAGATATTATGCTTAAATCACCCGCGTTATGCAACTGACAAGGGAGGTCAGTGAACTTCCCCCGACGATTCTTAACAAGACCTATATGGTCTTATAGAGCTTGAAGCGTAGATCACAGATATGTAATTTATTTTTGCTGAATGGTAGTGGGTGGTCCGAAAATTGCAAAAAAAGTAAGCGCTGCTCTGACAACACTGCTGAGGGGCGCTGAATAGCCCCTGAGGTGAGAGGTCCACCCAAGTGCGCTTCGGTAGCGCAGCGGTGCCGCAGTGGACTGTCGTTCAGAAGGTCAGGGGTTTGGATCCCGTGGTTGTGTTTTCGTTTTGCTTCAATCGCATTTATACCAAATGGTGCTCATTTTGCGATTTTGTCATGGGGATTGAAGAAAATCATGTTTGGACCACTCTAAACCGCACAAATTTTAGTAAATGACAACATTAATATGGGTAGCCAATATCTACCGTAACTTACCTTAAACAGACGCAAATTCAGAAACTAATGTTGGATTCGTGATCAGCGACCCAAATAACCCCCACATATGAAGTTTGGACAGAATCGGTTATTTTGACCTTGGCACCTCACTTACCCACCCTTTCCATTGCAAGCGCTCACCAGTCAGAAATCCAGAAGCAAAAGTAAAATTCGTGATCAGCAATCCAGGTGAGACTCCTAGGCCATTTCTGGAACGAAGGTAGTGGATGCTGACGATTTTCTGACAGCTAAAGTCTGAATGGTGCCATAATATTACCAGTAATTCATCAGAGACTCAACCTTGGGCAACTCTACCGACACCTGACATGAGGCTCGAGACGTCATGGTCACCCATTTCGTCCACACTTTGCTAATGAGACTATTTGAGACGCTGGCCGCGAATATAGCACTAGTTTTGTGATTTGAAACAAGTGAGGGTATCTAATGACGAGTTGCGTTGTACGTGGACTGGTGAGCCCTTGCAATGGTAAGGGTGGGTAAGTGAGGTGCGTGGGTCAAAATCGCCGATTTCGTCCAAACTTCGTGCGTAAGGGTTATTTGGGTCGCTGATCACGAATCCAACATTAGTATCTGAATTTGCGTCTGTTTAAGGTAAGTTACGGTAGATATTGGCTACCCATATTAATGTTGTCATTTACTAAATTTTGTGCGGTTTAGAGTGCTCCAAACATGATTTTCTTCAATCCCCATGACAAAATCGCAAAATGAGCACCATTTGGTATCAATGCGATTGAAGCAAAACGAAAACACATCCACAGGATCCAAACCCTTGACCACCTGAACGACAGTCCACTGCGGTACCGCTGCGCTGCCGACGCACGTTTGCACGAACTTCGCACCTCAGCGGCTGTTCAGCGCCCCTCAGCAGTGTTGTCAGAGCAGTGCTTACTTTTTTTGCAATTTTCGGACCACCCACTGCCATTCAGCAAAAATAAATTCCACATCTGTGATCTACGCTACAAGCTCTATAAGACCATATAGGTCTTGTTAAGAATCGTCGGGGGAAGTTCACTGACCTCCCTTGTGAGTCGATGCCCGGACGATTAGCGCGGGCTTCGGCCCCACAGGCGAAGTTACCCGGTCAGGCGATGGCCCGTTAGCGGACAATCGATTCAAAGGTTCATCACCCATCCTGCAGAGGCGTTCCCGCATCTTATGATTTCCTTCCGGTTGCTTGCTACTGTTCATAGTGAAATGTGTTCTTTTCCACCTGAACTGTGTTATTTATTGAATGCTCTCAATATCGCTTCCTACCATCATTAACCTTCCAGCTTTTCCGGATTGCTAGGCTGATGCTAAAAGTGTTTAATTTCACGTTCTGTTATTATGAAACTGATTTTCCTTGGAATTGTTCAGTTCCGATTATCGCCTTGGATACCGCACTCCTAGTATAATTTATTAAGATTATTAGGAATTTTGGAAGTATCCGAATTATCTCGCGACAGCTATACTTTACACTTCCGGTCCCATAGTTTGAGATGAGTAACACCCGGTCATAACGTTTTAAATTACATTCTGTATCTTCTTCTGCTTTCACTCCCATCCTGAAGTGAATGCTATGAATGTAATCTTCATTCCTGCAATTGCTTCTAAAAATTTCCTACCTCCAAAGCTGACGACGTCAGTTCCGAGACATGCGCTGCATGATTTCGATCCGTACTCGATCGAGGTCGATGTGTTGCCCTCTCTGGTGAAGGTCGTCGATGCTGTGGTATCCAGTTTGTGCTTAATGAAGTCACTAATTCAGCAGCATTTCCCATGGCTCCGAATTAGACTGGTAAACTGTTAGGCCCTTGTTATACGTTCGCTCACCCCCCGCGTAACTCGTCCATTCAGTATCAGACATCGTGGGGCCAGACACGTTTGTACGAGTTCACCACGCCAGCGTCATCATGATAACTCGTACAAACGTGTCTGGCCCCACGGTGTCTGATACTGAATGGACGAGTTACGCTGGGGGGTGAGCGAACGTATAACAAGGGCCTTAGGGCTGAGAGTGCGCGATGACAAAAATTGGGTGTGGTAGAACTACGGAATGTTTTCTCTGAACAGAAACCATGAATTTGAAGAATAATTGAGCGATCAAGAGTAGAAAAACCATTCATACTCCGTGAAAGGACATCTATGAAACAATTTCCATCGAGTGTCCGCAGTTTTCCTGTTTTCATCTACTGCGTGATTGGTGTTTTGTTATACCAAATCTTGACTAAGTTTCGCTTTTCACCCAAAAGCGATGGGTAACGAATTGCGCAACGAACCAAGAAAATTTGACGCGTTCCATGACGATGCTTTATCTCTATCCCCCCATTTTCTCGATTATTTCCAGATGACTGGAAGATTTTGATAATTTGACGATGCTCTATGAAAAACTCTTCAAAAATTGCGTCTTGATCTCATCAAATCACTGTGATGTATCCAACTTTATGCTCCACTGAGCTCTTAGAGCTTATATTCCAGTTCTATTAATTGTATTTCTCTATTCGATCTCAACTGGCCGATGTCTCATCTGAAACAACATCTGCATCGATCACTTTTCCTGAGCCACTTGAGCAATTACGGTCCAGGAAAAGTAATTGATGGTATTCTCCTATACATTCGTTACGCAAAATTGCCGCTGTACTTTTACCTGACTTGTCATTTTCGTGTGCAAATGATCATTATCCACTGTGCGTTATTCTGCTGCAGTCTACAACATTCATCTTGTCGTTCTTTAGGAGAACCGAGTCTTTTCGCAGTAAGGAAATTCGCACCTTGTCCATCAGATATCGAAAAAGGAGCCCATCTTTTGAATGTCATATTCTGTCTGACAGCAGCACTTTACCACCATTGTCCTTCAAGGGACAATGGGAGAGTTTATGTGGAATGTTCTCGTGTCTAATTATGCGCATGCTGTTCCAAGCTCTTTTTTCTATCGAGTCAGATGATGTCTGACTAGTTTCGTCGAGGCGAGGAGCGTTCCTTCTACACTTCGCCGTCCCTCGAGGGAACTATCGAGCTACATCCTCTCACTTCCAATCATAAACAACTTCTTCGACAATTAGCTGTCCATATGCAGCTGTGGCTGCTAGCCACTCCAGTACACTTTGTTGATCTCTCTGGGAAAGATCTGTCACATTCATCCACATCTATGGTAGAAATGCGTCTGTGAATCCTCGAAAACCCCACTTTCAGGTACCGCAGAACACGCTCTCCGGTTCCCTTCACAGCTCGAATGCTTGGAGACTATTCGGGGTTTTCATTCGTTATTCAGGTGTTTGCGTGACTATATTTTTGGGAAAACCATGCACCATGATTATGATTTCTACGTCGCTCCCAAAAGTTTTTCGACAGAATGGTTCTTGCAATGGGGAGACCATCGGTAGATAAGTTGAATTGGAGATGCGGTCTGTGAAAAATTCACCGAGTATAAATCGGAACTCTTCATTGCTTACACTGTTTCATCTTCTCCCTTACCATCATAGCGATCAATCATTCCTTATTGCATCATGTTCTACAGCCCTTTTGGTGATTTTTAGTGCCTAAATTGTAAATTCTATTAGTAGAAAAGCGCCCTGTAAGGTATGTGTTTCTCTTCATCTCTACACACCACCACTTAAGATACGTCCACAGCAGTTCGCTCGTGTTCGAGCTGATGAGAGCTATCTATCCTGCTCGAGCGTCTTCAGCTTTTGAAAAGCTTCAAGCCGAAAGAGCCGGCTCTCACTTAGAACCAACAGTGTGAGCTTGCCACTTGAAGTTGAGAAAGCTCAGCAAAAAGCGCAGATTTGGTGAAAGGAGGAATTGGCACTTAAGGGATTAGTTTAGGTGGCGCGGCGCATGTTTGTGTACTAGGTTACTGCGATAAAATCCTTGTTTTTTTTGCAAACACGCGCCGTTCTTGATCAAATAGCCCGGAATAAGCTGCTGTTTATGAATATTACAGTACCGAACGTGTCTTTTGATCAAAAGCCGAAAAAGCCGGCAAAAACCGCTCGAAAGCGGCTTTTTCGAATAACTTGCTCATAATTCAACTATTTGTGAAATTAGGCATAGATTTGAGCCCAGCAGCTCGAGCTCTATCCATCCATATACACTTTTTCAAAATTCGTGAAACTTGCTTTCAGTCGATTTTTTTGACCCCTCGATTTTCGGATCCCGTTGCCGCTTCGGTCCCTCGCTCAGGTTTGGGTAATTTACATATGTATACACCAAACGATAGGGCTCAAGCTGTTGAGCTCAAATCTAGGCCTGATTTCACAAATAGTTTAATAACAAGGAAGTTATTCGAAAAAGCCACTTTGAAGCGGTTTTTGCCGGCTTTTTCGGCTTTTGATCAAAAGACACGTCCGGTACTGTAGGTGCATATTCGACAGTCTTGCATTATAATCAGTGGGTCACTCGCGCACGGTTTCAAGCCCTTTAAGTAGGGCATGAAGAAACTACTCAACGATTTTGAATATGGTGAATCAGTAGACCGATCCGGTGGTTTTTGTCTCCAACTTTGTCATTATCGTTCAAAGAAATTCGCCGTATCAATCCACATTTGCTTGTTCCTTTGTTTTGTACTAAGGCGTTCATTTTCTGTCACTTATCAATTGATACGGTGAGAGGGCGACAAGTTTTTCGAACAGTGACGATAAATTTGGAAACAAAAAGCGTTAATGTTGGAATGTGCAATATGTGTTTCTTCACGTGGGTTTGGCCTTGTTATACACACTAGCTCAAGAATAGTTGCAAGTGACTAGACTATAATTATTCCGAGCAAATGCGGTGCGCTCATAGAATCAGCGAAAATAAGCTCCCTCTTGAGTAATCTCGCGGTGATTAACGAGGGCGCAATGTGCCACCGAGATTTTGGAGATTGGATTTCCATCATTTTTTTGAGGAGTAAATCCCTATGGCGTCGTGGCTTTCGGAATGGCATCATCTCCTGCACTATCCATCATGAGATTGAAGAGCAATTCGCTGGGAGTGCAGCATACCAGCAGATCGAAAGTCCATTCTTGACGCTCAGAATCTCCGCATCTCCGAATGGTCCATTGCGCCCTTGCTCTGTCTGGGTTCATAACTACTTTTGGAGATCATAGTGTTTGTGGAGTTGCTAATACCCTATGGGTGCCTTTTGGTGGATACACTGAGCGGTGTCCCGACTACGACTGGCCATCAGCACCGTGCCATTCGACAGTCACATTGCAGTCCCATCATTCTTTCATTTCTGCTTTTCTATTCCTCTATATGAGCTGTATTTGATTTCACCTTTTCTGTATCTTTACGATTCATTTGAATACTTTCGTGGTTCTTACCCAAGATAGGTGGATAGAAAGTTGCACAATTTTTTCTACTTCAACTCGTTTTTTTTCACATTTTCAGTTCCTCTGTGATAAAGCTCATACAACTGTCTCTGGCGCTGATTCTCATGTTTCTACTCTTTCCCTGCCAAATCAGTGATCTCTGCTCACGGATTTCCATTCTCTAGCACCCGCCGCAAACCAATTGTGAGAGATAGGGGAAAAGTTCCCACGAAACCTACTTTCTTCCATGGCTCCTCGGATTGAAGGTTCGAAGGAATTGGTTCCGAAAAAGGGAAGCCGTAGTTAAAGGACGTTGAAATCTTGTGAACCTAGTTGAAGGAGAACACATTGAGGTTTTAATCTGGTTGAGCGCAGCGTTGAACCGCACACATTCTGGAGTTTGAGTTCAACTAAAAACCTTTGCAGGGCAAATGGCTTCTCTAACGATAAGTCGTTTGTTTTTGAGGAGTTGTGGCATAGAGCGGGCGTGGTTCTGGTTCTGCCCTCATTTCTCAGCTGCTCCGACGCCGAAAGCCTACCGAATTGCTCTCGGTGCGTGTCGCATGAATCACTGCCATATTCGGCATCGGTCATGGAACGACTGCCGCCCATCCGTCTGCTCCGCGTGTGGTTCGTTTAATACGTTGAGGAGGCTTAAATGTGGCTCGTTCATCACCGGAACGGAAGCGTCTCCGCCGACACGGACGCTTATTCTCAGCAGAAATGGACTCATTATCTATGCGTTATGACTGGAGGTGGAACGTTGCTGGAAGTACAGTAACTCCTAAGTTGTCTTTTCCTACCTCGACATTGATGTATGAATATTCTGTCGTTGCTAGGTCTTTCGAAGTGGCTAGGCGAAAATTCTTCCAGTGGAGCCTTGACGTTTTGAACTGCACGTTGCCTTCAGAGGCCTAAACGCTGATCGTGGGTAGTGACCCATCAGGCTACCCAGCCAAAAGCCGCATCCATTCTAGCATTTTTGAATGTTGTAATGGGCACGAGATGAACTGCACTCGTAGGAAAAACCATGATTTTTCCATCGTTAGAGTTATTGTTGAGAATTAAGTAATGACTATAGGACTCTTGGGAACCTGTTTATTTTGATGAATGGTTAGAGACAGATTTGCTGATATTTTATGCTTTCGTACTGCAATCATACTTCTCCATTCCGTTGTTTGTTCCGCTATTTGTTGAATGTCAGCCCCGGCATCGCATGCCTAACTTTTGACACCGAAGTTTCTAGAAGCCTAGTTGAATCTGAAACTTCGTTCGCAGACCATTTGAGTTAATCCTATTAATAATTTAACAGCTACATATGTACAGTGAGTAATTCGAACTTTATAGATGACGGCTTCTGGCTAAACGGAAAAAGCGCCGCTGAGATGTTCGTTACCGCACCCTTCTCCAACACGTATAGGACTCTTGGAGAGCTCTTTATTTACATTCTCTTCTGTTTTGCGCCATGTATGTCTTGGTGGGCGCGCGTCCGGTGGTAAGAGGCGCCTAACCAAACCTCCCATCCTTCCGGGATTGGGTAAATTGGTACCAGAGTTGTCTAGGGAGGTAAAGACACTGACTTGGTTCTTTCTTATGCTGCTACGCCGACGAGGTTAGTAGGTGGGTCTAATGGTTATTATGGCTTGAACTTATGGCTTAATAAAGATCTATCTACCAACTTAGTCCGGCGTACAGCATAATCAAGTTTAAGATTATGCCGAGGTTTTAAGACGAGAGAACTCCAAACTTTCTACAGCAATGTTTGAGTTGTTTGAGTGAAGTTAGTGGCTCGGCAACACCGGCCATAGAAGTCGACTAAGCAGGAATCACATGCAACATCGCTTAGCTTAAAAGTCTAACCCGTTGAAGTGAGGTGAACGAATTGTTTAGGACACTTTTGGGAAAGCATCCATGTCTCACCACTCGTTGTTGGGCCGAAAATGATTTCTATCTCAAAAGAGTGATGCTTGATGAGCTTATTGCCTGGAGGCAGTTGATAGAAAACATCCATACGCTCCAATCGTATTCTGAACCAGTCATTCGTGAATGCGACAACATCCACCACTTCTTCGGTCGTATAATATTGTGCTGTGGTAGACAAGCATTCATCAAAGTCATTCTTCTGCAGCTATACCCCAAGTTTTTTTTTCCAAAAACTCGCTACGCTTGATGATCTTAGGTTTCTGAGAATGGTGCTGTTTTCGTGTGGTCGAAGTGGTCGTTGAGAAGACTTCTCCTCCTTGAAGTTGTCATTCTGTCATCCACATCTGTAGTTTTCTCCTCGTGACTTTATCGAGAATTGAGTGTTTTCGTAGCCTCTCCGAGTTACGGGTTCTACTGTTCTAATTTCTCTTTCCTAATGCATTTCATATTTTCTATAATCTAAGTTCACACAGACCTGACACAGATCAGGTCTATTTTCTAGGATGGAGATTTAAAATAAAATATCAAACGCTATCTGTGGCCTCTCAAGTGTAAAGGCCTGTTTACAGTCTTGCTGCCGGCAGCAGCAGCAGAAGTGGAGGATAGGGGGTTTAACGCAGTTGCAGCGTCCGGCAGCAGACCGAAAGCAGGGGGGTGTTTCAAGTATCGACAGCAGCAGCAGGGGTCCCATCGCGAATAATACCGTACGATTGGCGCGCCATTTTGAGTGGGGCGCAGGCAGCCATATTCATTCGCCGGCAGCCATATTCATTCGGTCCCACCACGACAACTTCCTCAGCAGAATTTTGGGCCCACGCCCCGCCCCCATTTTGCTGCTGCTGCTGGCAGCACGACTGTAAACAAGCCTTAACTGAGAGATGTGAAACGCGACAAAAAGTGGGAATCCAATTTCCTATGAAGGGTTAGTGGGGTTTGTTGTGACGATCGCTATCGAGTTTTCGAGGATCACTAACCTAGCTACAGGGCTCTTAGCATTGATTTTTGTAACGAAAGCACCATAGCTCTTCATCCAATTTAGAAACTCAATTTCTATTGGGTGGTGGCATTCTGACAATGCTTTATTGCGAAGAGCGTGTATGACGTCTTCTTCTCCATTTCCGATCGTTCGTTCCCAGACATCCGTTTCCTACCATTTGTTTTTTTTTCGTTTACATTAACGCCTCCATCAAAGAGATAGAGGTAGTGTATTCACTGGATTTGATTCATGGCTTACTTCTCCGAGCTCAGCACGTGCTTCTGGGCCTGTTGGAACATTTTATGGTGTTGCCACTCTTATTATATTCGAATTTGGGTCTCATCAAATTTGGGTCTCGTCAGCTGCTTCATCATAGATATGTACGAGTATCCCAGTCGGTCTGCGCAGAATTCCCATTCTGTTGCTTTATCTAGGGAATTTCCACATTCACTGCGAACGCTTCAACACAAGGAAGCGATAATGGAGTAATATCGATAAAAATTCACAGATGATCGGGAGGTCCTTGATCCACAGTGAATGCAGCTTTTCCAAGAGCACTATACATTAGAACTGGGCTATTCTGTGGGGTCGGAGAGAATAATTCCACGGAGCAAAGCGAGCGAATTAAACGGGGCCCTTCATAGCATTATTCAATCAATTATTTATTCACCCTGTGCAGTTCATCAGCACCCACGAGTTGCACTGCAAATAGAAGTGGAAGAGGCTTGAAAAGAAACAAAGTATGTGGATCGTCACAAGTGTGGGTCGGTGCTTTGCAGAAGCAACCAAGGTCGCTGATCGTCTATATATTTTAATTCTATTCTATTCTATTCTAATTCTTTCTACTAACTATTCTAATTTATAGCGCATTATGCAGTATGTTTACCTAGATGGGGTCTTTTCGACCAGACTTAAAGTATTTCATAACACTGGACGCCCAGCCGTTTTTCTGCAAAGTAGTTGAACGGATTTACTCAGATTTTTGAACGCCTCCCCAAGAGATCTCTGTACACCTCCTTGCTCACTTCGTCCTTCTCTGCTAGTAGGCAGCTCAATGACGTGTGACAAATAACTGGGCGTGAATAACACGAGGTGGAGAGTGCGGGCCGATTCCGGACCGATTGCAGGGCTCCTGGGACAGCGGCCGGAAGCCGGTCGATGTCTAATCGGTCGGCTTCGAGAGCTCGGCCAGACACTCGCCAAGACGATGCAATCATCGCCGCCGTCGCCAGCAGCTCCGAAACATAATACTTGAGAGGCGATGCTTAGTACTGGAATTGGATATCGGCGTTGTCGTGAAATCTCTGAGGATTAACGCCGCCCTGCTCTAGAGGCTGCCTGAAGCAGGCCGACTGAACCTGCCGATGGCGTTGAGTTACCGAAAGAAGATTTCAAATGAAGCCATTCAAATGGTTAATTCGCGTGATCATGAGAACCCGACGCGCTTGTCGCTACGGCTTTGCCGTAGCGGCCGGTAGTATCATACCAACCGTTAGAGCTCTACATTTAGAGGTGTCTACGTGTATGGATGAATCGTTCTTGAGTGACGGTGATGATTTCGTACGCAAAGTTCCCATTCGTGGTTGAGCTTCTAGACTTAATGAGCATTGCGTGAATGCCACCTCTTAAACATATATTTTCAATTGTATTGATTGTATTTGGTGATTAGGTGTGTATGGTGTGTATGTGTTATTATACATTCGTGTATAATGCGCGTACATTCCATACCTGGTTTGTTCAGGAAATCTTAATGATCCGCCTCTGAGTGGACGCCCAAACACACTTTTTACTGTATGTTGCTTGCAGAATTTAGTGTTTATTTTCGAATAAACACTATACACTTGACTAGCTTCAGCGATGGATCGGTCGATTCGCGTATCGATGAAAAACGCAGCTAGCTGCGTTATTTACCACGAATTGCAGACGCTTAGAGTGGTGAAATTTTGAACGCATAGCGCCGTTGGGTTTTCCCTTAGGCACGTCTGGTTCAAGGTTGTTATGAAATTACTACAGGTAGGGTGAAGAATTACGATTTTCCCTCTCGAAAACGTGCTTCTAGCAGAGTTTGAATGAATTCGATGAGGTTCAACTTCAAAATTTTCAGTTGTCAGCAGGGGGTTACTAAGTTCTCAGTAAACATTTTCAGTTCAGTTCTAAGGACAGACTATGGAAGTATACTCAGAAGGACCCGTCATAGACGGCTGCAAGAGGGGAATGGGTGAACAGCGGTCCTTCTGAGTATACTTCCATAGTCTGTCCTTAGAACTGAACTGAAAATGTTTACTGAGAACTTAGTAACCCCCTGCTGACAACTGAGAATTTTGAAGTTGAACCTCATCGAATTCATTCAAACTCTGCTAGAAGCACGTTTTCGAGAGGGAAAATCGTAATTCTTCACCCTACCTGTGGTATTCATCGATCGCTCTGCTTTATTGCTTAGGTAATATATTCTTCCTTATCAAGGAAGGAAGGTAGGATTTAGAGAGTATCAACGGTAGATAGGTGCACAAAGAGTGCTTCGAGATGAGTTTAAACGTTTCACACTTCTCAGATCATTAATTATCAACAAAGTATATTCTTCTTAGAAAGGTGGTTTTTCCTAATAATGTCCGGCTAGTATTACAGCTACATTCCTTTTTCTGCTTTTCTTGCTATGGTGAACGTTTCTTTACTTCCTCTCCTATTATATTTCTATTTTTCAACCATTTTTGTTGAGACGCTGATTGGATAAACGCATGGAAAACTGTTTCTGTAGCAACCGTTGCTCCTCTCATCACAAAATGGTCCTTCCCTTCTGAAATGGGTGCTTTGTACGGGTACGCAGCGCCATGAACGTCGTTCTTCTCTCTTCAAACCGTCTCGTCTGAACCCTGCCTTTTTGGTTTCTAATTCTATCTTCCAATCTCATTTCGCTACATCTCGCGTATACATAAAAAGCGAGAGGTTGAGAAACCACGCTGTAGGAACTTTATCGTTTTCAAAGCAATGACTTTTTAGATTTTGTCTTAGAAACGCATTTCTTGGCAGCAAATTATTAATTCTTCAACGTAAAGGCTGAGGAAAAGAACAAACAACATTCTATGGAGATGAAAGGAAGAACCTTTGTCGGATTCGAGGAATCAGACTTACCGTCATTTTTTCTACTTATAGATTTGACTTCTATTACTCGGTTTCTTTCTGAGCGTTAATCGGTTTGCTTTCTTATGCTAGCCTTACCAAAAAGGTCGTGGATCGACAGAAATCGAATTTCTCGGATGTTGCGATTTCATTAGTCGCATTTGGCCAAGCTCGTCTATGATCCGGAAAGCGCATGTCCACTACTTTGTCACTCTTGAATGTTGATTCGTGAACGATCTCCTACTGCTGTTCAATCTGCTGTTGTTGTCCGTGTTTGCCGACCGGGGCATGGATCTTGAACAGAGGATCCCATTAAATTTCGCTGTCGAGAACACATATTTTTTGTGTTTTCTGCAGCGCATGGTCGTCGATTCTTTTCTATTTGAGCGCGTTGGAAATTAGCTGTATATGAGCTTTCGACAACCTGTCATCGTCAGGCGGTCTCGATGGGAGTTGAAGTGCACTGGGAGCTGCTGTCAGCCACCTTATTTCCTGGATTTACTCGGAAAAGCTCTACAAAGCTCTGTGCGTCGCAGTTCCGAGGTTTTTATAATCTGGTTTTGGTGTATGCTCACAAACCTTGTTCCGTTCCCAACTGCAATTGGAATAAATGCTACGGTTTGCTGTTTTTGTCAATGGCACCGTTGAGAGAATTGAATTGGTCATAGAACGAAACTAGTTCATTGAATGCATGCTTCATTTGCATTTTTTGCCTAAAAATCGCCTACTATTAGGTTGGTCGAAAAGTCTTGCAACACTTTTGCAACATTCTTCAAAATAACAGCAATTTACTGAAACAAAATTTCAGTCAACGATATAATCATCATTCATATATATATGACTCTTCCCCATCTTTCGGGCAACTTCTCAGTTCCTCTCCGCCAGAACTTTAGGAGCTGTGACGAAAAAAAGTGGCCGACCTCCATTTCCAGTTCGTCTCGGTTGTCGAATTCCATATCTCGAAGGTGTTGCTCTAAGGACCTGAATAAGTGATAATCTGAAAGAGCAAGGTCTGGAGAATAAGGTGGGTGCGATAGAAATTCCCAGCCTAAATCCTGAAATTTCTCACGAGTTGCTCTTGCGACATGAGGACGAGCGTTGTCATTCAAAAGGTAGACTTTTTCCTTTCAGGGCGTTTTTATTGCATGACGGGAAATTCTACCGCACCTATCGTACTCTCCTCACCTTGCTGATTTAGATTATCACTTATTCAGGTCCTTAGAGCAACACCTTCGAGATAAGGAGGTCGACAACCGAAACCAACTGGCAATAGAGATCGGCCAATTCTTTTCGTCACAGCTCTCAGAGTTCTGGCGGAGAGGAACTGAAAAGTTGCTCGAAAGATGGGGAAGAGCTATATATATGAATGGTGATTATATCGTTGACTGAGCTTTCGTTTGAATAAATTGCTGTTATTTTGAAAAGTGTTGCAAGACTTCTGGACAACCGAGACCAACTGGCAATAGAGGTCGGCCAATTTTTTTCGTCACAGCTCCTAGAGTTCTGGCGGAGAGGAATTGAGAAGTCGCCCGAAAGCTGAGGAAGAGTCATATATCTGAATGGTGATTATATCGTTGACTGAGATTTCGTTTGAATAAATTGCTGTTGTTTTGAAAAGTGTTGCAGGACTTTTCGACCAACCTATTACTATTTCCTTGTGTCAACAAAGATGCCTGCAAGTAGGATGGCCATTCACGAGGAGAATGAATGGGAAACTAGCAACACCTCGTCGGTGCTCACGGATGCCATTCTATTGAGAACGCGCCTCACCTCTCTGCTATGCACAGAACGGCAAACGATGTGCGTCATGTCGTTTTTTCTCAAAATTCCCCTCATTTTTAAATAAAATCCAGCACTCTTCTGATCATTTTGTTGCCTACTCGCCTGAAGTAATCACTAGTAGATGGTCCTCTAATCCTCTTTAACACAATTTCAAATATGCGCTTGAAATGGTAAATCCTCTCGGAATACATTATTGAGCTGGGACAAAGATGAAACGTACATATATCACATATCTTTCCTCAGTTTTTATTATGTGGCTACCAATCTGTCATATTCATCCGATTCTCCCGTTATAAGATTTTTTGGTTATTATATCCTTGCCCTGGAGATGGATAGAATGCCGACTTTCCTACCACAAATATCTTTTTTTTTCGGCTACATAACTACACATATGTGTCAAACATAATGGTATTCGGTGTGTTTGTTGGTTTTTAGGGCGACTGTTTGACTGTTTGATCTGGTGAAATTCGAAACTGGACGAAAAATCATGTAGGTGCCAATTCACGTGCGTCGGTTTAATGCATTGTTGTTAATTGTGAAAAATATCTTAAACGAATCAAATACGAACGAAGTTCTTTCATTTTGCAATTGTTTTTCTGATTCGCACTATTGTCTACGATTTTCCCACACTTTTAATTAGAGTTGACTTGATAACTTAGGTGAGGCCAACTTCAAGGCCTTACTCTTGCCAGCGATGCGAATCCTATTTTCACTCTCAAGCAACGTTGTTATATAGATTGCAAAAAATTGCAAAAACAATGCAAGCCCTGATTCCAACCATTACATTCGAGATTTTGCGAGGGAAAGTAAAAATGTGCTGGAAAGGTGGCCAATAAGATAATCTGTCGTTTTCAGTAAAGTGCTTAGAAGTGCGCGGATGAAAAGAAAGGAGGACGAAATATTTTCTTGCGTTGCTATTTTCGCCGGTCATTTTTAATCATTAGTTTTGAGCACTAACTATTTATTCATCGTCATCTGAAGGTGATTAGGCCTTGAGATCCACTACTTTTCAGAAACTGTGAGCATAGTGAATGATGTTTTATGTTTATGTTCCATCATTCCATTGTGTTGGCATGAGAGCATTCCTGATAAACCCACTACAGATAGCGCGCAAGTTAAATTCCCTCTCCTTAGCCTCGTAGCAGTAGGAGTTCGAAATACCTGTACTTACGTCTTTTCTTTCCTTTACTTACCTTCGGTATTCACTGCTTGTTAGTGGCCATACTGTGTAATTTAATACCCTATTCAATATTCTATCTGCCAGCGCAACACTTGACGACTACGCCTTTCTTCGTATCCACTCTCATTCCCCGAAACTGCTTCACCGTTTACTTTTCAGCTTTCTTGTCTATTCTGTTGAACTGCATGAGTCTTCTCCGAACCACAAGTTCCCTTCTCACCCGGATTGTTCCTCTTTGTAATGCTTTTGGCCCTTTCGAAGGCTACTTCAATTGATGATTTGGTCCAAGAAGCGGATATGAGGTTCCGGTATGAGGTTTTTTGTTACCTTCTAGTTACCGCTAACTTGATATTTTCTTCTATCAAGAGCTTCATAATCAAAGAAGATTCTAATCAAAAGGTCGTTTGAATGCGGACATTCATGTGTTGTGGAATTACTCTTTTTGCCTCGGAACGTATCGTCAGTAACATGTTGGAAATTACCCACGAAGAACGTATTTCTAGATGACTTCTCCTCGCTAGCGGTCTAACGAAGCGTGAACTTCTCGTTATTCCAATTTCGTTCTAGACAGCTCCGCAGCTACAACAATAATGGGTCTTCAGGTTTTCTCTCTGCATAATAAGGTGAGCGACTCTTATCATAGAGGGTTACATGTGGAACCTTTTCCTAGTCTTACGCTTAATAGTAATAAGTGAGGCTGGGGCGTCAGACTTTCCTTTTGGCGGTCGTCTTGCAGTAATTTATAAACGATCCAACGACTGGAGATTAGTTATTCTGCTGACTACGTTACTTGAATGCTAAATAGCAATAACAACAGGTGGTGTCGGAGATGGAAGGTCGAATGCGAGACACCAATGGACGGTTGTACATTGGTGGCTTGGTGATGGTCATCTACCTGCTTATTGGCGCCATCGTTTTCGTCAGGCATGTTGTTAAAGTTCAACGATTGAAATAAGTAGTTTTCTATCGCTAATCTTTAAGCCTTTCGAATAGGGAGGTATATTAATACGGCACAGGATAGCAAAGCTCTGGCACGGAAAATGATCACAGTAAAAAATGAAAAAATAAGATATTTTTATCAGGCTGGAGTACCCATTGGAACGAATTGAACGCGAAACGCATTGGGAATACAGAGAGCAATGGACGGAACGATTAATGGCGGCGGGAGTTGAAGGTATAATGAATAAAAGCACATTGGCATGTGCCATGTGCGCCTTAACTTTTTAGTTATCAAAGAGCATTTTGACGTCGCAAAAACGATTCCGAGTCAGTAAACTGCTTCTTCTTCAAGTGCCAAATACTATTCGAAACTTACAGTGTTAATTTTTCAACGCTTGTACAACTGCAAGAATTCCTCTCAGAACATCTGCTTCAACCAATGACCAAAGGCATCCTAATCCTAATAACCTTGTTTTCCTTTCTCCAACTTTACTTGATATGTATTTTTTTGCTCTGTTTTCTTAGCTGAACTGAGGCTGATGTCGTCTCATCAAAATCACTCTCCTGGGTGCTCTGCAGAGCCCAGTGATAACGTTATCGGTCACTCAACTGGTGCCTTTTTCAACTGTTCTGGCGTCGCTGCCCTCTGCGTTCCATCGCCCTCTGATTTTGTTGTTCACTTGCCTCTGTTATCTAGCTATCGAATGTAATAACAATACAACTATTTACCCTATCTAACAACAGAGTGGCAAAAGCGCTTTCAACAATGACTTTTAAACATTGTGCAGTCTGTGTACGTCGAGCTTCTTCCTCAGATGTTCGCTTCCCTTCTCTTCGGGCAGAACAGCAGGGTCTGGTAAAATGTTGTCGGTTTTTGCAAAATTTTCAACTTCATTGATTTTAGTACCCTATTTTAATAAAAACCGATGAGGCTGCTAAGCCGAGAGAAAGATTTCACACAGATATTTTTAATTTTATTTTTCACATTTCTACGATATGTTTAATATTACCTTTCATTTCAATGACCAACATAGAGCTTGTACCATTTTATCCACTCCCTGGCAATGACGGATAGAAGAGGTCGACAGAACGCTATCATATAGGTCGAATACATACTCACTATACCTCTACGACTTTGAATGGCATACGGATGCATGGCGTGTCCGCAGAGGACCGAGCCACGCCAACCATTTCACTTTTACCTTTATCTGTGACTCCTAAAGTCGGGTGTAATCCAAAACATTAGATTAGTGGGCAGTACGCCAAATAACACCTATGAGCTGAGTCTGAATGAGATTGGATGACAATTTTCTTAGCAGCGGACGGCAGTAAGTGGCATACTACCAGTATTTGTCTCACGTTCTTGTAACTGAGGGTAGACGGTAATTGTGTTTGGGCAATTGCTGGATTCAGGTATGACCGTGCGAGGCGCATCTTCCGCAATTACAGAAATAGAAATGGGGATTGCAATGGCGCCAATCCCAATATCAAGCGAACTTTACTGTCACCGAAGTCCATCTTTTCTTTACCATTTCTACATTCTACGAAGTGTTGTGGGTATTCTACGAAAATATTGCTACGTTGATGCCGCCACATATTGTGTTTGTCCCGATCCGCTAATCATCGACATTTCGTGCACGAAATTCTAGGCCGACGGATGACAGCAGAGGCGCGGTGTCGGACCATTATTCTATTCTCCTTTCTCCTCGTACTCTACCTTATCGGTGGTTCCTTTCTTTTCATATGGTTAGAGCTAGAACATGAACTTGACGCTAGGAGCAATTTTCTTCAAGCCATACAGCGGTTTGAAAACGCTACAGGAGTTGATCGTGAGTTATCGTATCAGAAGTTGCAACTGAATACGACCATGTGTTTTTCCTAATAGTCCATGAACTAAACTACTCCGCGCAAAGTGAATCGATTCGAAGGGATATACTAGAAGGCAAAAATGGCGCTGTTCAACTTAACGGACCCCAGTCCTCGATTTTCTTCGAAATTCGAAATTCGCTGAAACTTTGCACAGAGGGGTGATTGAGGGCGCTGATCACGAATCTGCCGTCCGTTCTTTACATGGGTGGTGCCGGACCACCCAAATCGCTACTTGGGTGGTCCAATCAGGATTATCGATTTCGCTGAACTTTTCCTATGAGGGATATTTGGGGTCTTGAACACGATAGTGAAGTCCGTTTTCACCTGGTCGTCTCGGACAGCCCATATCGACTACTTGGGTGGTCCAGCCAGTGTCACCGATTTCGCTGAAACTTTGTCTATGGGGGTTTTCTGGGGCCCTGAACACGATGGCGAAGTCCGTTTTCTAAATGGCGGCCGAATACGGTAGTTATAGGTGGGTACCTACCGACCTTGCCTGGTGATACTCACCTATAACTACCGTATTCGGCCGCCATTTAGAAAATGGACTTCCTCATCGTGTTCAGGACGCCAGAAAACCCCCATAGGCAAAGTTTCAGCGAAATCGGTAATCCTGACTGGACCACCCAAGTAGCGATTTGGGTGGTTCGAGACCACCCACGTGAAAAGCGGACAGCAGATTTGTGATTAGCGTCCTCAAAAACATACATACAATTACCCCCCCTGTGCAAAGTTTCAGCGAGTTTCGACAACTGAAAAAAAAATTGAGGACTGGAGTCCGTTAAGTTGAATGATGCCGTTTGCCGTAATTTCCCCCCCCCCATCCCAAATAAAATTAACTCGAATTTCGTCGTTGCCACGGTCATGGTGTGCAATCGGCTGACGCTGGAAGCAAGAAACAGCGCTTCTTGTCAAGTAATTTAGGTAGAGATAATCCCTGTTTCTACGATTTAGATTGGGGTTCTGAGTTCTGAATTTTCAAAAAATTTCACTGTCAAACCCGAAGCTGATTAGTGATTTTCAGAGAAAGAAATCGATCGTTTGTTCGCGGATATTCGCGACGCGGCTCTGAATGGGATATGGATGGAGAGGAATGTTACCAGTTCTCCGAATTGGTCATTCGGGCAGGCGTTTTTCTTCGCAGGCACTCTCATTAGTACTGTAGGTAAGCTTACTCTTGTGGACCAGCATCCGGTACCCCCAACCCAAGGAGCACTTGGTCCATCCGTCGGACTCAGAAGTTCGAAGCCTAGAATTTCAAAATTGCTTTCATCTAGCACCATCGTCTCATCTTTAGTATCTCCATTGTTACCCTCTGTTACTAGCTGTAGACGGGGTATTCTTTCTTGAGTGATCAAGAACTTCAACTACCCGATCTGATTGCAGGTTATGGTCGAGTTTCGCCAAGGACTGAACATGGAAAACTCTTCACAATTATTTACTGCATAATAGGTACGTCTCTCGTGAGTTTACCTTTATGTAACTCATTCGGAGATTTGTTCCTGAGACTTTTCAAGTTTTGGTACTTCATATCATATCATATTTATTTCACGTGAGTGCTGAGGCAATCATGTAAGAGTGCACAATCAGCTCATGGATCATAAAATCAAGAACATGACATGAACATAGGACATTACGAATTCCTTAAAAACAAATCAAAGAATAGAACAATGTGAAGAAACATGTAAAGAAAAGGTATTCATGACGTATACAAGGGTCATCGTTTTCCCTGAAGATCTTTGCTTCATATCTTCATGACATTAGGGCTCGTTTAGACGCCCCGCGGCGAAAATGCAAAATCGAAGCGTAATCAATAATTAACGTCACTGATCGAATTCGCTCCTTTGCGTTAGTGGCGCAGTTCGGTGGCAGCCGCGTCTAAGCTAAAAAAAATTGGGTATATAATCACATAGGGAAGGACTAAAACGAAGAAAAAGTGAATTTCGTTAAAATGTTCTCTAATAAGGAATAGCAGTCTTCTAAAAAAACCGAACGACCAGTAAGTTTGCCTATATGAGGCGCCACCGGACTGTACCTATAATGCAAAGGGGCAAATTCGATCAAGGACGTTAATCATTGATTGCGCTTCAATTTTGCATTTCCGCCGCGCGGCGTCTAAACGAGCCCTTAGAAAAGGTATAAACCTGCGTTAAAAAAGGCCGCTATTCGTTCGATTTCTTAGAAATTCTTTTACGAGGACGTCCATGCTCTGGCGGGGTCGTTGACTTTATATCTTTGTACATAGCCAATCTCGTTTTGCTCATGTGGCACATAATGTGAATTTTTAGGAATTCCTTTGACTCTGGCTCTCTTGTCGGCCATAGTGGCTCGCCTTAAACGACCTTCCCAAGTTCTTCGTGGATTTCTCAACAAAAAATTGGCACATCTATTTCATGCTGGACAGATTCAGGTATTTTATACCGTTCTCATTAGTGTTTTTTTTCAAAATGTTCAATCCCGCCTTCCTTGCTCGGACCATTGAATTACCTCTGGCCTGTAGACTCTGTTTACTTTAGTTTCGGTAGAAACTGCTGAAAATACATTTTCTATTTAGGTATTTCACCTGGCTACAGTCTGCATTCTCCTTCTCGTGTTTGTATTTCTCATTCCGGCATGGATTTTTACCAACATTGAACCGGACTGGACGTATTTGGATGCCTTCTACTATTGTTTCGTTTCACTGACTACCATTGGACTAGGCGAGTGTGGTTTCTTATGCACTTAACAACGGGTTAGGGTTGCGATCCAGGTGAAAAAAAGGCCTAAAAAGAGATTTCGAGTAGCACCTTTTGGAGGCAGATTGGTGTGCCTTCGAAAATAGCAAAACAGAATCTGCTCCATTCCCCAAGTGCCCAAGATTACTGGGTTGTCGCCTTATGCTCTGGGCGCTATTACATCCTGAAATAAGCTGGCTTACGCACAGACGTTCTTCATTAAAACGTGTATGCTGCGTAAAGGTAAGGGAAATAAGAGACAGAAACCTGGTATGCAGAGCCAACCGTTTTATCATGTTCTTCTGAGAGTGAGTACTTTCAGGTGATTACGAACCCGGCGACAGTCCTGATCAAGAATATAGAGGGTTTTACAAGGTCGTTGCCACAGGTGTTGTTCTTTAGCCTCCATGATTGCTTTTTGTCACCCGAGTCTGATTGTGAGGTGTTGTCATTTACCGTTTAATCGTTCGATTGTTACGGCACCTCCGCTGTAGTAAGTACTCAACACAAGAGTTCGTCCTTGTGGGTGAAATCAGGATGCTTTTGTTTTCCACTGATATTTAATTGATTGGTTGAGTTACAAAAGAACCTTTATTATGCGCTTGTCGCACGATCTTTTGTGTGCTACAGTTAAATCGAGTAAATCGTATAGAACGCTTGCTCTTTCTTTCTCATTGAGTTGAATTTCTTCTTTCCGGTTAGTTTCTGTACTCTTCTTTGCAGTGTATTTGTTGGTTGGATTATGCTGTATGATGCTGTTCCTCGCCACACTGTACGAAATGCCGCAATTCGATTTAACCCGTTTCTTTTTGAAGACGGAAGAAGAGTCGAGAATAGTTGATGATGTAGGTTGAACGGTTTTCTAAGCTTAATGTTTCATTTACGAAAACCTCATTGTTGTAAATTTTTTTTGCAGAGCGAGGTTGGTCCGAAGTACAGTCGGTTCCAAGAAGATGCTACTGTGCAGTCGTATGAGAACGGCTTTTATCAGCCACAATGATTTACGTAAACTGCTTCGCATTGAGTTGCATGCACTATTTTATCATCTAAAAATTCCATTGAGCTATCCGGAAGAAACCGTGGTATTGAAGCTATCAGTAATTATGTAGTCTTCCTTGCATTATTAATGACGTTTTCCTTGTATGAGGTTCACTTTTTGCTTCACCTATCTGTGGTGAAACATCTGATGTGTCTTACTAAAGTGACTCAACCGCGGTTTGCTTAACTTTGGCCCTTTAGAGATTTATCATTCATAGTATGTCTTCATATTTTTAGTAGTTGTTAGGAAGGAACTGTTTTAATGGTACTTTCGTGGCGCAAATTTCATACAGGAGTCAGCTACATATTCGAATGTAGTACTGGTTTAGATGTTCTTACGTTCCAATTTCGAAATGATCTCGTGAATTTTATATAGTTTCGGAGAGCATTTTCATTGACGTTCAATCTCCGCTTGTTTTTCTGATTCTATCACTGATAAACATTTCTATTTTTGAATTACAACTTTCGATGTGCTCAACACGTTCAGTGTTTTGTGTTATATGAGCCAGTATGAAACTTTTATCAAGATGCGTGAAACGTAAGTAAATGGTAAGATAAGAGGTTAAATTTAGAGAACGAGATATCTCGTCAGATACGATCAGAGTTTGGCTTTCGACGGACGAAAATGCAATGTACATTCACATACCTATGCATATTCACTTTCGCTCCATTCGCTGGTGAGGATCAGATTTTTTGAACCACTTGTTCACACATAGGGCCATTTATTCCATTCGAGAGGTTGGGATTTCAAACCGACAGGTCAACTGCCTTCGGCATTTGGCGCGAAATGGATCAACGGTGAGCGCTGACCCGAGGTTTTTTCGCGCGCACTAATATCACCACCGTTGTCCAGCCAGGTGGTGCTCTCACTTGTCATTCTGTGGTAACTACGCTATTCGTTCCTTATTTTCGCGTTGTGGGCTTCTTACTTTTGGACGCTTGCTGTCTTGTTCTGATCTGAAGTATCACTTTCTTATCAGTTCTTTTTTCCGCTTCCAATTCTTATTCTTTTGATTTTACTGTGCAGTTCAGTGCATTGCAATTCTTGTTCCTGTATGTTGGTATCTATTGATTATCTGACAATATAGCTTTCGGTTGTGATTTTTCACCTATGATTGTGCAAGTGATGGATCTTGCCTGTTCTGGCGTCATCTTCCATCCACTTCCATACTGTGTATTCAGCATTTACTCCTGCACTGACAAGTCTTTTGTTAGTCTTCCTGCAGTGGAGGACTTTTAGAATGTAATTCCCTCACCCTAATAGCTTTCATTCGTTTGCGCAGCGTGCAAAAAGTGGCCATTGGGAAAATGAACGGCCACCTCCACTTCGTTGTAAGTCGTAAAAGACTTGCTTGAATGCACGAGTAGAATCGGTGTTGTTACAAGTTACCTGATAAGAATTTACTAACGATAAAACATTGGCTAGCAGGTGTGGCTCATTTTATTTATCATATGAACAACATTTGATTTGAGCGATTTGCGCTCTTGCGGTGCCAGTAGAGTGGTCGTTTCTCCAGTGAGTTTTGTGAGTGAATATCTGTAGAACGACATGTAAACTTCGGACCCTCTCAGCACTCTTCTTGATCCGATTATAAAGTGCAGCCGAAAACAACTTTAGTCAGACATTGTTTACTGACAGAAACGTGCTGTAACATCACTCATGGGAGGGGATCCCGCTTTCGTATCACTGTAGGGATGTGGCCGAACCAGGGCTCTCCCTTGAGTTCATTTTTTGGGTTCATTGGTAGCAGACGGAGCAGGCTCAGTAAACGGGAATCCTGGTTGTAGAATATCTCGAGGAAATCATGTTTTTTAGGTACGGCAGGCTTTTCACATTCTAACATATGCGTCTTGAACTGGTTTTAGTGCGGAAGAACCAGAGCAAACGTACTCATTCTTCTACCAATATCAGCAATGACAGTTTTCTTCCCAACTGCGAAACTGGTCCGTAAATTACTTATTGTAGTGGCACTATTCAACTTAACGGACAGCAGTACTCGGCTCTTTTTCAGTCGTCGAAATTCGCCGAAATCTCGCCTATGGGGGTTATTTGAGGCCCAGTACGCGAATCTGCTGTCCGTTTTTTACGTGGGTGGTCTCACAATCAGACCACCCATCCCGACTACTTGGGTGATCCAGTCAGGATCACCGATTCCGCTGAAACATTGCCTATGGGGGTTCTCCGGCGTCCTGAACACGATGGTGAAGTCCGTTTTCCAAATGTTGACCGAATACGGTAGTTATAGGTGAGTCCCTACCGACCTTGCCTGGTGAGGCTCACCTGTAACTTCCGTATTCGACCGCCATACGAACTTCACCATCGTGTTCAGGACACCAGGGAACCCCCATAGACAAAGTATCAGCGAAATCGGTGATCCTGACTGGGCCGCTAATCGCTATTTGGGTGGTCTGAGTCCACACACGTGGAAAACGAAGTTACCCCCATGTACAAAATTTCAGCGAATTTCGACGGCTGAAAAAAAACCGAGTACTGGTGTCCATTAAGTTGAACAGTGACATTGTAGTTATGTTTAACGGTGGAAGATGACTCACGCTTTCATCTTACCGCTGAAGTGTTCTTATTATATAAAGTATTTTTTGAAATGGGTGCAAAAGTAGTAGCGGACAGCTCATGGTGTTGCCCCAGTGTAAATTTTCAGCATTGCGGAACCGAACATTGCCAATCGCTTGTTGTGTGGGGCTATAAATGTTGTGATCAAAAGTGTTGCGGAAGCTTAAGCGTAAGTCGTTGTTCGCATTTCAAAATTCTCTCGGGGGGATGGCAAACGAGGTAGACGAGAATGTGCCATGTTTGGGAGAGCTCACGTCTGTACCAAAATAAAGATTTCCGTAGTTTACTGGCGCAGCTGCTGCGCTTTGAAGCATGCTGCCTCAAATTAAGTATAATTGAATGCTAGACCGTTCTGGAAATTTTTATCCGTTTCATTCAGATCTTCGGATATGTGCTGATCGGCATAACAGCTCTCGCTCTTGTTCTATTTTTCATGTGCCTAATACGAAATAGATAACATTATTTGAACAACAGCGTGCGATATCTATTCCTGATTTTATTTCTTCGCTCTTTCGCAGCTCATCGACTGTTACTTAATAAATATTCGTGATCGATATAAGGCAATTAAATCTTCTGACATTATTGACATTAAAAATACATATTGTTCCACGGTGCGCATGGAGTTCTAACGATAAGTGACTTGAAATTCTCGAAGCGGTTCATTTGAAAATTTGCGATTTTGTGAGAGAATTTTATTTAGAAGAGCAGTAAGGAATTGAGTGTACTCGGTTGGGTGACTTTGGCGCCTCAGAGTTTCCTTGCCTCGGTTTTGAGTTTTGTGTAACTTTTGGACACCAGGCAATTTTTGGTCTTCCGCGAATCTCTCATGCCACATCATTCAGTTACAGATTAAAACTTTAACCTTTAACTTAACTAAAACTTTTAAGTTAAGTTTTGATCTGGATTTGGTTAGTTGAATCTTTACTTTACTTTATTAAGAGGTGCAAAAAAACAACATCCACTAGCCGGTCGAAAAACGTGTGAACGCTAGCATTAAAAAAGATAACTGAAGCGCAATTCGAATAGCCCAAGATAGAGAGGAAAATATGGTAAGGTGGCAATAAACGGAAAGAAACGAAAGCAGCAGCAACCAGGGCCTAAGTTCATGACGGGTATCGGCACAATTTACCCGAGAATAAACCCCGGTTGGCATGATTATTCGCATTCATGAACGCGCCGCGGAGTTCATTTGGGGGATATCGCGGGTCTTTTCCACTCCGCGGCACGATCATGAATGCGAATAATCGCGCCGACCGGGGTTTATTCTCGGGTATATTGTGCCGATACCCGTCATGAATTTAGGCCCAGATGAAAAACTAACTCCCACTGTTGCTAGTGCAGAAATCTGCACGTTCAGAAAATGTATGATCTCCACTTCCCCTTTTCTTTTTTTCCATGCAAACGGCGAAATTACGAATTAAGCGCCGGGTCTAGCTCATTCGTATTATAATAATCAACAACATTTGCTTATGCGTGTGAACGGTAGCCTTGAAACAACGCGGCCGATTGTGTGTAGTTAAGCGACGAGCATTAAAGGCTGTTTGTCGACGGGCGTTCGGCCTACACAACTTTGAACGCCGGCCCGGTTTTTCAGCAGATAACCACCTGAGAGAGGACAGGACAGGCTAACGGAGGATTGACACGATGTGCTTACGATGGATCAACGTCGACGATACGGCCTGCCGTCGTTGTGTGACAGCCGCCGCAGACCGTGGATGTTTTTCGGTTGGCAATGTTTCAAGGAGCCGCTTTCGCCTTTCAGAACCAGATCTGGCGCCATTGAGCTATGTGTTCGCCACATCCGTTCGTACAGACACAAATCTGTACGACGGCGTACGAGTGCGACCGTTGCGATCGTACTGTACTGTACCAAGTCCCACAAGTGGGAACAACTCTCTTACACTTTCACGCTCTGTCATACCTAAGCCATTTCTGATCCAGTCGCTTCCTCTATCGCCTGTTACTTGAAGTCTCACCGTTTCGGTGTTATCATCTCGACTTTTCATTTCGCATCACCGATTTTTAGTCTCGTCTTGATGTACTGTCGCTTTTGTTCGCTGATCACTCGCCTTCAAGAAAAGTGCTTGTGGGGTGGGGGGACGTCAAGCTCAATAACAGTTCGTAGATGGCATTGTTTCACCGAAAAGGGAAATCCCTAGATTTTCTTGAACAGACAACAGCAAAATTACTCTCCAGGAAATGAAACGAAAAAACAGCTTTTTCAATCGTCCGTCTCTGGTTAGCTAACTATTGGCTGTTGTCAGGAACAAGTGCCTACGGCTATATGCCCTCCTTCATGAAACAGGGCCCTAGCGGTGTCTACGTAATGTCACATCAACCTCAAGTGGACTGTATGATGTCTAAGGCATGAGGCTAGAACTGTCATTCATATTACATCTAACAGATGCCCCTCTAACCCTGGTATCAGAAGAGCCACACGTCGGCGACATTGCTTTTTTCGTATTCCTAGCAAGCCTTTTGTCATTGATTGGATTTTTTGATTGGGTAACTGCGCAATAACCTGATGTCCGACCCGAACATACATGTCTTTCTTAGGCGTTCGACTTAACGTCGCTAGTAGAAGAATTAGCTTGTGCGAGTGTTCGAATGTGCTTCCTTTCAGAAAAAAAAAACCAATTGCTGTTTAATATTGCCATTTTCGATAGGTAAAGATCAGACTGTTCAGCTTCCATCACTCCTTAATCCTTCAGTTCTTTCCGATCTCTCTGATGCGAGGCAAACGATTCCCTCAGTGCTTGGCACGTTTTCTGCTTCTAGGTAAATCTAAATGCCTATTATCTCCGCTCTTAGATAAATCTGAGAGCCTATTATCCTTTTTATTTGTACAAAAGTTAGTGGAGTTAGTCGTTAGGCAGTGACATTCACTGCCTAACGACTAACTCCATTTGGAAGTACGCATCGTGACCCTACGACTTAAAACCTCAAGAAACTTTGCGCTGTCTTAGCGCTCCCAATTGCCTATACCCAGCGAGTTCCTCTTCGTGACTGTTTTCTATCTGTTGGCTTACTATCAGAAGAGAAATTGCGATATAAATTCGGTTAGCCTCGATCAATTACCATTAACATTTCGTCTAAGTCCCAGCTGTTGTAAGTGACCTTGTCTTTTTAAGTAGGTCCAGCGATTCCACCCCATTTTTAATGAGGTTTTCAAAAGCCGCAATACTGAGATCACCTCTCTATGAATCTCATTGACAGCAGTACCGTGTCGAAGCCAGCACGGGCTTGAGCCAGCCAGAATACTAGAGCCACTCTGAACCCCAATGGCATTAGGGGTGGAACTAGTCTCTAGATAGTGACAGTAGTGCATGAAACGTTGGAAAAAAATACCAGAAATATGTTCATTCATCGTTACCGTGGTGTCGAGTTTTCGTCACATTGGCGCCACAACAACCACTCTGTTGCCCATCCTTTCATTATACAATGAAAGCTGGTCGGTCAACTGCACCGCAACTGCATAAGTGCCGCTTTTTCGGTTGTACTCATTCGTAACCTGTTCTTCTTCATCGATGCCTCTCAACTATAGTAGTGGATCCTCCATACCTTTCTACTCCCCTTTCTTTCATATATTTGTTGCTTGATTGTCACCGCTCCAAAATTCTTTCGGACCTCGGCGTTAACCGCGCTTTTCAAATCGTCTGGAAAACTGTCAGCTTCCGTGTATTTCCATGTATTTCTGCTGAATTATTTCTCTTTTGCGTTTCACATCATGTGCAGAATTGCTATTTCTAACTAATTTGTTAATGAGCCGACTTTACTTTCCTTTATTAAAATTAATTTTGACGTAGTATAATCTGCACCAGCACGCATTTGTCCGTTGAATGCTAATTTGCATCCTCTATGAGTGGTTGAAGAGGTCGTTGAGAGTTATACGGTAAGATCACATGAAATATACCAATTTCGGTTTTCGAACAAGTGATGGGAATGGGAAAGTGGAGAGAATGCCTCAAACGCTGAGCCCTGACTCAGTTTACATTGTGAAAGAGCTCCAGCAGTCGCTGATTCACGACCAACACTGCTGCTCGCCAGTTTCTCACTGAGAACTGTTGCAGATTGTTCTCGTTCTCGACAGTAAGGTGTGAATCGGGCGTTCCGTGTTCCAAATCGCGCTGTAATCTGTGCTAAATTCTAGAGCCCCAAGCGCACCGGTGATAATTCCTCCGGCGTTTTTCTCTACGGGTCGTATCGGACTACTTCGACTTCTTCTGGATGATCAACGTTTTGTCCTCTTCGGATTTGATCGGTTCGCGGTTGTGCCAGTCAATAAAAACCTTCACAGTGGAAGGTCATTTCATTAATGATATATCGTACCGTGTCTGGAGCGTGTTCAGAGGTATGACTGGCGCCTTATGTTCGGATTCTACTTAAGGCACTTCCTTGCGAGAGCGATGTTGTATTATTCCTCGGATTTTTCACTGAGCGACTTTTCGCTGTGGTGTAATCACCAAAATCTTCTTCACGTCAACGTATATATAACATCAACGTATTGGACAATTCTACCAAATGCAAATCGTCTCCCAATTGCCCGCTGAATGCAAATTTGCAGGGCTCCTTATCTATATGTTGGACATCCCTCCTTCCAAATTGAAGAATTGTCTTGTACGGAATCGGATCGAATCTTCATGTAGTCAAAATGCTTGGCGCGGCATGTGGGGCTGTTTAGTTAAGTATGTTTAGCAGCTGTGGAGCACTTTTCTATATCTGAGTTAACAAACGCTAGGCGGAAGGACAAGATGCTCCTTACCACATGCTAAGTGACCAGAACGATGACTACTTCGAAGTCACATTCAAAACTGTGGCACGCTGGACACGCACGGGACGGAAATATTTAAGGAATTCTGGGTTCAGACCAAGAGCCCATGGCTGAACAGAAGAGGAGTGGCTGCATCTATTGGACCCGAGAATTCCGTATATCAGTTTAACCATTTGAATGCAGTTCTGGTCTTTTTCGTCTTCTGAATCTCGAGTTATTTTCGTCTACATACGTTGAAAGGCTGCTGTGCAGAGAGTCTTTCGACTTTAGACTTTCGAAAAAGATAGTGGCGCTGTTTCATCTTATAGTCGTCTTCTTCATTTGAACTTTTTTCCAGACCCTGAAGAAGGCTATGTTCGCTCAAATGCGTAGTTGAACGTTATAACTACTTCAGCTCCATAAAAGCGAACCATGAAAGTGAGGAACAAGGGATTTGCTCGGCACAGTGTTCTCTGATCTTCTGTGTTACATATCTCCATTGGATCAACTGAATGTTTTCGTGCGTTCAACATACTGGTCTATACACTCAACTTTCATTGTCCTCTTTTCTACAACTTCTATTTGTGTTTCTCTTCTCTTGGACGAAAAGCCCAAGCTCTAAGAGAGCAGATGTTATCCACGTCGCGCATTCGTTATCAGTCATTCGGGAAAGGGTATCTCAGGCTGTTACGCTACCAATCCTTCAGTCGCGCCACATAAAACGCAAACAGAACGACCCCGTTCGCACAAAATCAGGTTACGGCATCCGAACTTTCCCCATGAATGCTAACTTTTTATCGCTGGATGTTTAGTCTAATTAGGATCAAATCGAATAGCCAGTGAAGGTCTGCAATTTCGTTCGCGCATCGCTCCGTCCATATCAGGATATATCTGACACAATTAGTGCTATCTCATGAAGATATTATTTATTAGTTGAAAGTAATATTCTGTTATTCCTCTCTTTTTTCGTAACGTAGCACTTTGGATCACACCTAGTAATTGTGTAGTTCTTGATTTGCACTTGAAATCCCTACTTGTGTTCATGAAAATATTTGTAATTTCGTTTTCAACCTTGAACTTCAAGAACAATGTAATATGCCTGACAAAGAAGTGTTGAACTATTGCTAATTGTTGGGTTTATTCATATCATTGCGAATATTGGGTGGTGGTCAAAGAGGCTGCCAACTTTCGAGTCCTCCCGAAAAAATTGGGATGCGTTTGAAGAGTTGGGCAGAAGCAAAATAATGATTGTAATAACTGGCATCACATTTGCTGAGAACAACAAAACGTCGAGAAAAGTTGTTCGAAACACATACATTGGTAATGCCAGCAGGTTACCCCATATGAAAGGAAAGGTTTGACGTGCAAGCGTAAGGAACTGCTTCTCCTCTTTTGTTTATTAAATTTCCTCTCTTATTAGCCAATCTACCTCCTTTTTTCTACTTCATTTCGATCACTTGAAAAAAATATGTCACTCATCATTATCACTTTCAATCACTTGAGAAAAACATGTCATCCGTCACTACCACAAAACATTTTTGAAAACATGTCATGGTTTATCTACACTATCTTTATGTATCTATAGCTCAGAGGAATGAAGAAAATACAGTCACGCTGACTCTGATAATCTTGCAGAATTTAGTCGCAAGTCGATTAAGGAGGACTGCAACGCATTTGGGACATTAATCTCTGCTGTGCGCTGCGTTTCAGATTTTTCTCGACGTTTTCATTGTTAGGTGTATGACGATGCTTCTGGGTGTTCTTCAGAACCAAATGAATGTAGAAGCGAAGGAATTTCTAGCGTTCACCAAGAATGTCTGCTCGACGGAAGTCTCCAGTTCACTGTTGAAATATTTGCTTTGACTGCAGGAAAAGTCTTCTTAAGGTTTCAATCTGAGAAAAGTGGTAGTCAATAAGTGGTTCAAACTTATTGACTACCACCTTCCTCAGACACCAAGCGTTTAGTTTCGATGAGATTTTGCGTTTTACATATGTGACGACCTTGTTCATGCGAATTTCTCCGTTGATTCTAAGTGGGAGTTTGGCACCAGATTCAACTCCAGGGGCTGATTAGCGCCAGTAATTTTTACTGTTCGCTGTTTCTGTTTTGGAAGAGATCTCTAAAGATCGTCAAAGCGGCCGTCCTTGGAGCAAATTGCCCTCGACTGACGGTGTGCAATGAGGGGATGGAAACCGGTTCGTGAGCGAGATCAGATTTTCTCCACTGTCAGGATTGGGCCAAGTAGAGGTCTGTGGGCGAGCTGTGGGAAGTGTGACTGTGTAGTGACGAGCTGTTTGGATGATTATACAGAGGGGCGAACGCCAGGCGTGGCGTGACGATTTAAACGGGACAGCATTACATCGTGAACGAGACTTCGTCCGGTTTCGGTGATGTGAGACCTTGAAAGGCAGACGATTTCACACCGGTTACTAAAACACTCTTGCACTGCCACTAAACTGCACGCCAAGGGGCGTTGATGCAGCACTAATTCCGCACACTTAAAGGGCATGACAAAGATTCTGAGCTCTGTTTGTTTTCAGTTTTAGGCATTATACACTCTAATATGTTCGTGAAGAATCCCAGCCATTTCTGACGCCGTTCTGGATCTTCACGGAGGTTCGATCAAGACACGTTAATGGTGATGCGTGAGTTCCTCGAGGACTGCCGACCGTCTTTATCCGTTGTTGAATCATCTGACCTTTTCCTTTCTTTCCCCACTCTTCCTTGTTTTCGAAGTTCTACAATTTTTATCTTGTTGATGGTCCGATTTCTCCTTCCTACTTCTTTCCTACTTTCGGACACAATTTGTTCATATGATGCTCAAGGCTGACCAGGTTTGATGAGACCCTCTCTTTCCTTTTTTGTCCCTTCCTCTGTATACTATTCTTGTTCAAGTTTCACTGCGTCGGACCTCTCCGCCCTCAAAGTTCGTTGTCGAACAAGAAGTTGTTCCAAATTTTGGATTGTGGCGTGTACGAATATTGTATTGAGGAAATTAACATAGCGAAATAGAGCCCTCTGTATACTCCCCCTCATTATCTACATTTTTGTCATTTGAAGATTTTGCAGAGACAGTTACTTAGTGCTCAGCGGGCCACCATTTTTAAGCTTTTGGACTAAAAGCGGGGCAGCTGTATAACTGCTGGCGTGGCCGGCCAGACAAGGCAGAAATTTTATTATTCTGGTGTTTATCAACTTATTTAAAATTCGTTTTTGTGTAAGATCCTAAGTGATTAGATCTTTCATATGTACATTTTGAATTAGATGCGTGTTGCAGAGTTATGTCTTTGAAATTCAAGTGTTCTTCATTGTAAGTCGAAGAGAATAGATGCGTACGGGAGTTGAAAATAGAAAAGCGAGAGAAGGAAAAGCAAGGAGGATTGTATGAAAACTAGAAAAAATAGGCTGTTGAACGCTCTTTCAGCACAAACTCAACTCTTCAGTAGGCTTAAGTGTACCAGTTCGCAACTATTCACTGCCTTCTACTCTCTTTTCCATCTACAGATGCCGAAAGTGATTCTCTTCAAAAGACGTTGTTCAGTGGAGAGCTTCTTCACCTAGATATTTCTTCCAAGGGAGCTTTTCACTGGAATCACAAGTTTTCGTATTTTTTTCTTGGCAAGTCTGACTAGACCTTAGGAATCGAGTCGGTGATCCGGTTCTGCTGATGAACTTTCACTTGAGTTCGGCTGAGACCAATTTTCTCACTTCATGGTTGCTTTCCTCCGTTGCACTTTACATCAAATGATTTCACCTTTATGGCCTGTATGTAGGTAGTGCATGGGGGAGCCTAAATTCGCTGAGTTTCGATCCGACAACTGTGCACTCCTTGCAGAAACAACATTTTTTTTGGCAAACATGAGGCAGATACTCTATATGCGCCTGTCACGATCTGTAGTTGGGGGATTCGTTCACCTTTTTTTTAATTTATTCGAATCCAGTTCGAGTGGACGCTTTTCAAAGGCACTAATCATGAGTCACTAGTACGCTTTTGTAAGATTCACCTTAACACGACGACTGCCATTTTTTACCTATGTTTCAACCGAGTGTCCAGTTTTTTTCCGACCAGTGGTTCATATGGAGGCGATGTTTTCTTGATACTTGACTGCGAACAACCGTTTTTTGAACAAGTATCTTATGGAATGGAACCAGTTCCGGTCCTGATATCTAATGGCTAGTAGCTGCTCCGTTTTTCTGTCCAAAAGCGGGTGCTGGTAAAATTCGTTTTCCACTCACACTCCTTTGGAAATCAAGTACATAGTTCTTTACAGTGAGTATGATTAGGAATGGGCAGGCTGATTGAATTTGTTTCAGTATTCCTGGATGTTTAAGCGTACGGATTGTTTTCTTACTTCTGTTTCACAGTGTCACTCCAAACTCAACAATCAGGCTTTTGCATCGTATTTTGTAGCGCTAAAGAGTTCTGTAATCTCTCGGAAACTCCATCTTCATCAACAAACTTGACTATTAATAGCACGAAAGGATGAAAAGGAGATCTGGAGTACAAAAGATCGATTCTGCCATCGCCTGTAGTTCTCCGGTGAGTGGCAGCGACACCGATTTGGAGCACTTTTCTTGTTTTATCGGTCAGTTAGGCCTTTCCTCTCAGGTGAGGTTCCTTTGCACTTCTACGAAACAGAACGAATGAATTAATCTAGGTGTTGTTAAATGAGTCGGTAAGGGAGGTGAGTCGGGAAGGTTTTCTTCGTGCTGCTGACGACATAGCGATGGCTGTGCAGCAGCTGTTCGTCAGTGCTCGCGTCATCGTCACACAAGTCGCATCCGTCTGAGCACAGTTTCATTTACATACTTCACAAAACCGTGCAGTTTTTTTGACAAAGTCATCCAACCGCGATGAAAGGCAGGTGTTTATTTTCATTCTGTTATAAAATAAAAAAACGAGCATGATGTAGCATCTTCCTGATTCACTCGTCGAATACCCTTTTGCACTGACAGCCATCTCATCGCACTTTACTTTTATCCTCCATCATTTTAGCCATTTTTGTCTTCTGAGAAGTTTTGCAATCTCCTCATTGTGTCTAAAGCGCTACTCGCAGCTCGACGCGTTTTATGATTTTTAAAAATTTAGATGTCATGCCGGTGAATTGATTTTGGGCTTTTAAACATTCCTAAGTGTCATAAGTTGCAGTTGGAAATAAACTTCTGAACAGCAAGCACCTGCGGTGAATGGATGGCTTTCATCATGTTGATGAAGCGAATAATGGAAAAACTGGATATTTCGAAAAAAAAGTTCTGAAGCAGACGAGTTTCTCGAATACCATTATCAATTATTTTGTCCGAAAAAATAACTAACATCGCTCGTTGTTCTCCTCTCTCTCGGTTTCAAGTAGTAGACAAATTCCAGGTGATGTTCTTACTCCATCTCACACGGCCTTGAAAGCTTGTCATGTCACATTTTTTCTCAAGACTACTACTTTAGCTCTATGTAGTGCAGTATCTGTCTACCTTTTTCTCTCTCGCTCAGTCAGCTGACTGTTAGTAATGTACCTGTTTTTCGGTATAAATAAAGGCGCCACCCGTTTTCTAGCATTGTGACTCTACAAAACGCTTTGAATTTCGGCTCTACAGCTATTGCAGCTATCAGCGGGAAATCGGGACTTTGTGTATAGTCCCGATTCACAGTTTTAGCACCAAAACCAAACATTAGAATTTGAAATAACCATGTTCGTAATGGATTTGAATTCAGCTCTTCATGCGCTGAGATGAAAATGTTTGATCTCATCTCATTGTCTATGACATCTCATTGTATGTTACTTCGTTCGCTAGCTAAACGAATATCTTCTGAGAGAACTTTTTCGAAACGACTTCATCTCCGCTCTTTGTAGCGACATTAAGAAGGAAATATCTTGCTCTGTGTTTCTGTACTGCTCGCCGGTCCAATGAAAATTTCCAAACCGCAACAATTTAGCGATTTAAAAGGTTCGTGGAAATTTCGGACCTGTTTCCGGCCCAGGGGTTGTGTTTTGTTGGGACGTGTTTCTTAACTAAAATGAAACCAACCTCTGTTTTTTCATTCGCTGCTTTCCATGATTTCCTGGAGAGCCAGTTCAATCAGGAGCCAGCTTTCGGAACGGCAATTCCTGAACTTTGCGTTCGAATTAGCTATGTTTTTTTCCGGCGCCGCATGCATTCACTCCCGTCACTGGAAAGATCCATATCGCATTCAGCGAGTTCAATGGGAGTGCAACAGCTCTTCGGATGTTCATCCAAGATGTATCAAAACGATGTTCTCCGTCACGCTCTTCTTTTCGAATGGAAACAGTTCGAACCTATTTCAGTTGTTGTCGCTTTCTTGTATCATTCATCAAATCTAGAAAAACTGCGCCGCAATAACCTTCATCGATACAGTGTTCCATGAGGAACCGATATTTCTGGCATCACTCCGACGACTACTGTACAGTCACAAACGAAAGCTGTGATTTCTTTGTGAATTGCAATCTATGGCCGCATAGCCAAGAGCGGGGTAGATGTTGATCTCTGTGGTTGGCACGGGAATGGTGAGAATTCGAACGTTGGCTCATCGGGGGCCGCCGAAAAACAAATCAGTTTGGGCTCCTGAACCACCGATGCAATGCCGCTCGTTCTCGTTCTTTTTTTCGCTACTCTTCTCTTTCCGTCCCTCTGTCAGTTTCCTATCCACCCTTCCAAATCATTGCGAGTTTTCGAACTTTTCTTCGTTCTATTTTTCAGTTTCAGTTCGATAAATCCATTGTATTGACTGCATCGTACTTTTGTTGGCATGATCAGTACTAGTTGGGTGTTTACTTGTTTTAAATATTTATGTTGCTTGAAGAAACATTGTTAAGGAGTCTCGGATTTTGAAGTAGCTGTATAGGTCTTCATTAGCCAAATAAACAAGATCTCACTCAGAGTAAATTAAAATCCGTAGTTGGTCTTTAGCCCATTTGGAGCCGTCTTCCAAGGGGATGCTCCTTTGTCCGAGCTCTTCAACGATTTTCAACGATCAATTTTCCCCAAGCGAATTCTATGGCAACTCAATGATGTTTTTTTTAGTATAAATTGCCCGCTCTATGCGATTGTGTATAGAAAATCGTCATGAGAAAAGTACGCGAAGTTGCCCACGTTTGAAAAATGGTCACTCTTGCTTTCGAATATCCCGCTTACCTAGTTCCTCAATTCATCTGACCTGCAAGTGTTTGATGAATTTTACCGAAACTTCAAAACGTTCGCTTCGAAACGCTTCAGCAAGCGAGAACAAGCGAATAGCAATGAGTGGGCATTAATATAGTTCGTTTTTCGTGAGGTGATCATATTATGATGTTGTCAACATAGATCAACCAATTCAGGTTCCTTTTGGATTAATATAACAGCAGCGAAATGCTCACGGTGATGTGAATAGCAACTTCCATTCTAGAGAAGCAAGTTTCTCTGAATAGCTGCAATTTCACCCAAGCCGCGGGAAATCACAATGTTTTTCCAGCGGTCGATGTTTGCTGGTGTGAGCTCTTCCGACGACAAAAGCATTGAATTGCAGCTGAGCAGACGTATGTAGAGCTTCGATTGTGTAAAGTGCACTTTGCCGTTGATAATCTGTTCTGTTCTGCTTACCCTGCTTTCCACATAGTGATGGCTTACTATTCTCGTCGCTTTCAAGTAGTGGAAAGCAGCCCAGAGTGGCAGCCCTCGGTTACCCTTAGTTACCTAACGAAATGAACTGAACAACTATCGGGAACCTGTGTTGTTTGACTTCTTGTTGTTGTTCTTGTTCTTCTTGTCGTGACTGGGTAGCTATTCAACCAATTTCATCTACACCATTATTCCGCTAATTCAGCTTTTCCTGCTGAACATACTCCTTTTGAAGCCATTTTTCCATGATTCTTTGGAAATTAGAGAATGCAAGAAAACGTATAGCTGCGAGATCATTCTTTAGTTCGAGATCTTTGTGGGGATGTTCTGATATAAACGGTACAGCGAGTTGTCGCGAGCGTTTCCTCAGCGAAAGTACTCACTTTAGACGTCCGCAGAGCATGAAAGACGTTTTTGATCACAGAGCTAGTAGTTAGAGACTCTTCTGCTTACTTCCTGCTGTTGATCGCTTTGAGCGTAAATTTCGAACCAAAAAAAAAGCAAGACTTCTGTCCCAAATGCTCATATGTGCACAAATGTTCACATATGATCGATACGCTCGTATTTCCTCGCTCAAGTTGTGCAAGGAAAAACATTAAAATCCGATAAAAGGCGTCAGATTCAATGAAAAGTTCTGGACTGTAGGTTGGTAAGGAGGCAGCCTATTCAGAGAAACTTCCTTCTCTAGAATGGAACTTGCTATTCACATCACCGTGTGAATTTTGCTGCTGTTATATTAATCCAAAAGGAACCTGAATTGGTTGATCTACGTAGACAAGATCATAATATGACTACCTCACGAGAAACGAGTTATATTAATGCCCACTCACTGCTATTCGCTTGTTCTCGCTGGAGCGTTTCGAAGCAAACGTTTTGAAGTTTGGGTAAAATTCATCAAACACTTGCAGGTCAGTTGAAATGAGGAACTAGGTAAGCAGGATTTTCGACAGCAAGAGTGACCATTTCTCAAGCGCGGGCAACTTCGTGTACCAGCTTTTTCTTTTCTCATTTTTCTCAAATCTGTCAGCAACTCTTCTGAGTGGTATGTTAAGAACGAATTTCTGCATTTCTGAGTGGTTTGACTTCAACGTAAGAAGAGTAGCTTCGACTCTTTCGCGCTCCTTCGCTGCGTCGATTTCGTTACACTCTTAATCCTTTGACAATGACTGATAAGTCGAAATTCGACGCGGCTTACCTTGAATTGGCTTTGCTCGATGGTCAAGCCTGTTTAGATGGGAAACTGGGAGGGTGGAAAGGTGTTGAAGTTTGCGCTGTCAGTCATGCTTCTCCACGTGAGCGCTCTATTTGCTTTGCTCTCCTCGAAAATCTTCGTCCCATGCCAAGAGGATCACACTCTCCCCATGAATCCCTCGCTCCTTCGCAGTGCTTTTTGAATTCTCACAACTTTCCATGTCCAACTCTTGAAAAAGTTTTTTTTCTGCTGCACATATTCGACCTGAGTTATTCGAAATCCTGTAGAAGCGACGCCTCGCTAAATCTTTTGCTGGTAATCTCGAACCACCAAAAATACAATGGAGGTCATGATCTCAGAAGGTCGTACTAGAATTTGTGATCCTGTAAGCGATCACAACACAAGCGCTTGTAGGGGAACCTGAGGAAGACGTAACCTGACTTGAAAGCCAGTAGAAGGTACGGCCTGAGTACCCTGCTTATATGTTTAGGCACGCTCTCTCCTTGTTTATTTTTGGTTCGTTGGCTTTGCGCGCGGATGTTTGCTGCTTTTGCGCTTATAACTGGCATAACTGAGACTCAAACGAACTAATTTACCCGCGAGTTAATGACATATTTGTACTTGAATTGCTTAGTGACCTGCATATTATTTTCAATGCATATTTCCATTTGCCACCTTCTCGGACTGTTTAGTGATTTGGATTTTATTATTAAAAGCACATTTTCAGTTTGGAATGTGGTTACGAGGTTGTCATGTTTGGTCAGCGGCTCTAAACCGCGTGATATTGGAGGTCTTTGGAACTTCCTTATTGGTCTCTATTTATAGAGTTTCCGACTGGAGTTCCTCATTTGCCACATTTCTCGTTTTTTACCGACGTTCTGCTTTTTTTTAAATTTACGGAAAACACATTAGTTAGGGTTTTCTTTTTTGAAGTTGCCTGAGACTTCCCTGTCTCGATCCTTGTTCATATTTTGAAAACGTCCATAGTTTACTGAGATATTTCGCCTGTTCGAATTCGACAGAGTTTACTTGTCCAAGGGAATTGATGTTTAATGCACTCGCACTGCAGCTTTCCCCCAGAATTTTTTTCAGTCTCTTCACTTTTAGGTTTGGGTTTCGATGGTTTTTTCTGAGGCTCGGTGGTACTTCAGTTTAATTCACTATATAGCCTAGGAATCTGTTCCCAGGCTATACTGAATTAAGTTTGATTGAGTATATCCTAGGACAAGTAGAGCACCTTCTTCACGTTCTGAACATTTTCCACTCTCAACATCTATTCTGTCTCTCATGCTGTGAAACTTGTTTTTTGTCTATCAATTTCCACATTTTGCAGTTACTGCATCGGCGACCACAAGAATTCACTGACTTTACATATCGTCGCTGATGCGCTATCTTTGTTAACTGTTCGTGCATGAAAAATTCGTCGTCCTTCACATTATAAATATACCGTACGAATACCAGCAAATTCAGTACCTATATACACTGACCCTTCTGCTATTCTCGGTTGAAAATTAGCTTTAGCCGTCGCTGGTATCCACGGCTATTTGCCACTCCTTCCGAAGGTTGTTGTGTGTCGCTTCTTTCTTCCACTTGAGTGTTGTTGTTAGTACCTTCGAAACTCTCACAAGGTTCAAGAACTATGTAATTATTTTGGAGAAAAAACTTCTGCTGAGCATTTTTTTTTGAAAAAATCAGTGTTTAAGCTCATCCCTAGGCAATGCTGTTTCTTGAAGCTCATCCCTAGGCAATGCTGTTTCTTGAGATGCAGTTTTTCGGTATTTTCTACTGTGCCTCCCTCTTGTTTAAGCTATGAGCTACTTTTTGTGTTTAATTCGATACGAACTCCAAGTCCATTGCTTTGACGTCTCGTCTTAAGGATTTCTTTGAATAGATGGATAGTCTGCAGGTCAACGTCAGCGGCTTGATCGCACTAATTTCTTTGAAGAGAAGACTTTCCATATGTTATCGAATTGAATTTGGACAGACTGATTTGTGAATGTGCTCAACATCGTTTTCTACAGTCCCATGATTTTGACGCGCTGAACAAACACAGCTCACAGCAAACAGTCCTATATAGCCGTTGCTTATCGCGGCTACTGGTACAGCTTTTCCCATTTCTGTTTTCCTTTTTAGTGAAACCGTCTTTCTGCTCCTTTAAGCTGAGTCGCATTTGTTGGTGGTCCTCGTCAACCTTAATTATGGTCTGTTTCTCTACTTACTGGTAGCAGAATTCCACTTCTATTATATTCAACTAATCCCTTTTCAACGCTTCCTTACTTACCTCCTTTGTAAATCCAAATGTTCAGTAATTACTTTCTCGATGTCGACGGTTGTACAGATGTTCATCGTGCGTAAGCGCCTTATTTGTCTTCCGATAACGAACTAAGCTTGGTTACCGTCACAGACCTCAATAATTGGTGTTGTCTCGTGAAATAATGTAAGATTCGAGAAATAAGGTACATCAGCACTAGCAACTGGAGCTATAACTTATTTGCCTCCTTTTTCGCAGTATCAGTAGAACATCTTCTCCATTGGCTCCACCTCGTGGTGCTGTCCGAAATAAAATACCGCTAAATCGCTGAACTGCCTAAATCTGCGACGATATGTTGCCGTAAGTTTTGTGCTACCCGTTTCAACAGTCCACCTTTTGCCTTTTCTTGGGTAGTGTTTAATGTGTATTCCCCTCGACGGCGTTCTCAGTTAAGAAGGCAATCTTAAAAACTTGTTAGTGAATTTTTTCTACCTAAATTCAACGCACTGACACACCGATGTGCACTTTCAACACAAAATAATGTCTCAAAGTTGAAATAAGTATAGTAGATGTGCGATTCTTTGTGAACCAACATCTTTGAGATGACGCTCGAGTACTGGGCTTAATAAACTAGTATCACCGGGATGTGTGGGTATAAGGATGTATACTGGCAGCGTATGTTCAAGTAATTCAGTGCCGTGGTGTACTATCGTAAACAGCCATTAATCTCACCCAGTAGTGTCGTTGCGGGAGGAAGTGTTTTTCCATGCACTATTCCTATCAGTTTCCAACTTCTCCTATTAGGTTGGAAAGTTATGAATTTCCGCTGCAATTTTTCAATTGTATCTATCCTGTAAGAGATGAGTTGCAAATATGGCGTAGATCATTTTGAAGCACAAATCGTTCCGCATCGGTTAGTATACGTACCATCCCAAAAAATTAAATTTTTTGTAGAGAAAACATATTTAGAAAATGGAAAGTGGGAAACTGCGAGTGCGCATCTGCATGTGATATGACTTCAAATTGGGAAAAATGGCAGCAGAATCACATCGAACCTTATGCAGTGTTCTTGGTGAGCAGGTTCTATCAGAATATCAGGTTAGAAATTGCCTCCTGCGTTTTCCTGACGGATACGACAGCCTTGAAGACGAGGACCATGAGCGTCGACCAGTGTCAGTGAACAGTAGTGTCCTCAAGGAAGCCAGCGAACAGGATCCGCGTCAAACCACAAGGGAACTGGCAGCACAGTTCGGGTGTAGCCGCGCACGAATTAGAATCCAACCACAAGCGATTGGAAAAGAGAGCAGGTGCGGTAGATGGGTGCCGCACTTACTCAGTGAATTGAACAAAGCAGCGCGAGTCACCGCCGCAGGAATTCTCCTAAATATGGCCAAGAGGAGCAATTTTTTGACTCCATTCTGACGTCGGATGAAAAGCGGATCTATTTCGCAAACGCAAGCAAAAAACGCCAATGGTTAAGCAAGGATGAGCAGCCAATCCCGACTCCTAAACCTGACGAACACACCCAGAAAGCCATGCTGTGTATTTGGTGGAATACAAAAGGCATGGTGAACCAGGAGGTGCTGAACCCTGGTCAGATGGTCACGGCAGACCTGTACTGTCAGCAGCTGTGCAGAGTCGAACTAGCGCTGTGTCGTCAAGGAGTGGAGACATCAACGATTAAAATCCTGCACGACAACGCTTCACCCCACACCGTGAAAATCACCCTGGAGAAACTCCAGGAGCTAGGCTGGCAGGTTCTGCCCCGTGCGCCTTACAGCCCAGACATTGCTCCACCCGACTACAATTTATTTCGGTCGATGCAGCACTCATTGGCTGACAAGAGATTCCGAAACGTCACTGAAGTGCGGATGTGGGTGTTGAGTTTTGTCGATGAGCGTAGCAGCCAGTTTTATACGGATGGGGTTCGCTCCTTGCGTCGGAAGTGGAGGAAGGTCATAGGCCTATGGTATACTCCGGCAACGGGCCCGTCGCAGCGGAGCTAAAAATTGCATGGCTCCCCTCTATACAACATTGCAGCTGGGATTTTTGTATGCTGTTGTGTGCGCGGACTCGAAGCAGTGCTGCCCGACCTGTCGCAGCTGGCGTCGGCTGGTCGCAGCGCACTGCGCTGCGACCGTCGCAGCTAGCTGCGACAGACGTCGCAGCTCGCTGCGACAAAAGCCACAGTACTGTACTGAGAGGATCTGCACCATCCTTTTTGCTCTTGCGGTAAACTATCCGAGTCCACGCACACAGCAGCATACAAAAATCCCAGCTGCAGTGCTGTATAGAGGCGAGCCATGCATTTTTAGCTGCGCTGCGACGAGCTCGTTGCCGGAGTATACCATAGGCCATAGACAGTAACGGAGAATATCTCTTAGATTGAGGTGCAGATTTAAGGCTTTTTGCAATAAACTTTCTTTTTCACTCAAACGGCAATCCATAACTTTCCAACCTAATAGTAGTATTCATTGACGCTACGGTTGTTTTCGTTTCCTCGTGAGTTTCAACACTTTGGAAGAAAATTTGTAAAACAATGTGGAAGGGTTCTTTCCATTTGTTATCCTGAAAACAAGCTGAGTTGCTTTTGAGAAATCAATGATTTCTTGGGCATCTCATGAGTTCAATGAGGCTTTTGAATACAGATGGTTTACCGTAATCTCTCAATGATTCCTGAATGAAGAATCTTTCCATCCCATAACATAACCGAACACTATTCGAGCTCGATCATAAATGTTGGTTGCAAGATGTTTACAATTAAATAAGAGATTTAATGCAACTTCCTCTTGGTATAGATCAAGCAATCCAAAATACTTGCTATGAGTATTGTTTCGTTGCACTACAGTGGTCATGCTTCGCAGTTTTTCATCCACTTTGTGGCCTTCAGTTCATCCGTCGTCTGAAGTTGGTAATCTTTTTATGGGTTAACATTCCACCACACGCATCCATAGACTGCAGTGTAATGTAGGGCTGGGTTCAGTTCTACTTTTTCCATATCCATCAGTAAAGCGAATACGGGTACTCGGCATCAATTGTGCTAATCTCAATCCACAGGTGGACATAGGAGATGATAGTGATTTTGAAAGCGGCTACCTGAGTGACCTTCGGCAACAAGGTTCGGCACAGTTGATTATTTATTTATTTATTTATTTTGAAGCACGAAATACTCGCGCAGGACGTAACAGTACACGAAAACGATGCAGAAAGTGGATCGAAGAACAAATAGGCAACAGACATCTCAAAAGAGAACTATATTTAGTATTCCTTAATTCGCTGGTCGACAAAATTTTTGAATTTACCAAGAGACATCTGAAGCACATTGTCCTTCAGCAAGGCGCGAAAACTTCGAATTGTTCTATTAGAGAAGAAATATGATCTGATTTGGCTTCTCACAACTGTATCACTTGATTTAGTTATTTTGAATTCTCTCCAGGAACAGTGGATCTTTTTGTTTGCAGGGATTAAAATACAGTAGTCCCGCTCTCAGCAATTGGCCGAATGTATATTTTATACGCGTTTATGAGGATAGTTTGTTTATGACAAACTACAATAAATGACAAAATTATTTGCCAGATAGCTGATATAATGGGAAAAGAGAACTAGAAGAGAGAAGAGAAATAATGGTATTGCACTTATACCAACTGCACAGCTCGTACTTAAGTGTGTCAGACAACGTGACTGACTCATCTTAATGCTTGGTCGTGCTTAACTAGCGAGTTTTCTCGTGAGCGCTGCGCTACCAGGTGTAACAAACTGGGAAAGCAATGGAAATCTCGTTCGGTGGGGTCGCACGCTCGCTTGCACGAGGTTCACGTGGGGATGACCTTGGATCGTTTCGCGACGGACGCTCTCACTTAGACGTCTGTCGCGCCATGCATAATGCTATGAAGGCCGAGATTGCGATCTCGTTTCACCCCTAGCGCGCTAAACGGCACATGAGTTCTTTCCGCGCGACATGACGAGCCTCTGGGTAGCCGTATGGGGTAGGAAGTGGAAAGCAACGAGAAAGAGTGTCGAACCTTGATCAGGCGGATTACTCGAATTTTGGAACGATTTAGAAAAATTAAAGGTGCCAATTCGTGAATCATTTTCAATCATTCACAATAATAGCAAGGGCTCACCAGAGCTGTCAATTAGCCACAGATAATAATTGGGTCTAACAGAATATATTGTGATTACTTGTATCATTATTCTTTGGAATGATGCACCATGGAACTACTGTAGTTATCTCCATGACGTACATATAGCCGAAATTCACCCCAAATCGGGACTATGAGGAAAGATTTTCTGCTTTGCTCTTCACCGTTCCGAGGCTTTTCCCGTTATTTTATGAGATTTCGATTTGGACTTGGGTAGTAGTAAGTTCACCAGCGCATTTAAGACTTTTTTCTGCGTCGAAAGTAAAGGGCAAAAAAGTGCATGGCAAAAGCGCATTTGAAGTCCTGCGGACATGCTCCTTAATAGGTTCCAACGAAGCGTATTGCCCGGTTTTTGAACCAGTCAGGAGAGTCAGTCGCCAACTCGACCTGTTGCCCTTGGCAGTGTCACCGTAATGTTGCCCGCAGAAAAACCCGCCCATTCTTGTACCGATTTTCAAGCCCCGATTCGCTCCTATGTACACGCGCCGAACAGCGACGAGAAAACGTGTACCTCGACATCTGTGGCACTCTCATTTGTTCAATGATACGCACTCGTTGTTTAACTGCATCCCACTACGCGACAGTTGCTGTTATTGTTGCCGAAAAATACTGACGCGATGTTCGCGTTTCCCGCTGGCAAAGCTATCAACGGTGCTCAGCTTCAGTGGAGAACCAGACCTTTGGTTGTCTTTAAAATACCCACCCTACTCCCTGCATTTCTATCTCCTATTTTTCTTCAATTTTTCCTCTCTTTTTCTGAGCGTGATGTGAGCGAACGTTTCCTCCACCTTCTATGCGAACCCACAGGAGCGGCGATCCGCACGCTTTCCTGCCTCATTTTTATGTACATTGATGAACATTTTCTCGCAACTGCTGTTCATTGGTAAAGTATTACTCCGAGGTTTCTGTTGTCCGGAAAGTTTTAGGACTTTTCAGTGGTCCGATTCAAAAGCATATATCTTTGTCAGATGGGAACATGGGTTAGCGTGACTTTGGATATTTGCACTTCAGAACCTCTGTAAATGATCCCACGATGGCAAGTGAAACATACGATTTCTAATTGGTGGTGCGTTCCCGATTGACAACTAGAAGATGCCCCACCGGTCTGCTCTACTTCTTCAGTACCGATCCGGTCCATCTGCTATTGAAGCCCATCGGTTCCTCCAGGGAACAATGGAGGTTACCAAGTCCCTTCTATGCAACATGTCTTGATTGGTCGCGGAAGTTGAGGATGGTGACGAATCGCTCTATGAAGCTTCTCATACTGGACCATCACCTACCGAGAAAAAACCGCAGATACTCGCCACCTGTGATGAGCAGCTTAACCTCACTGTACGTGACTTCACAGCTCTTACATATACTCCAAAATCCACTGTGCATGAGACTATTCGGGGATCGGGCAAGGTAGCAAAGATGCCTCGACTCCTTGCCCACGCGTTGACCCCTTCAGACAACGAGAAGCGTGCTGCGGTGTGCACTTCTGTCTTCAGCCGTCGCCGTGCGCTTGGGTGGATTGACTTAATTGTCACCATGGACGAGAAGAGTTGTGTCTACGATAACACAGTGAGTCTGTGTCTACGATAACACAGTGAGTCGCAAGTGCTGGGTCAACTTCGATGAGCTGCCTGAACCACAGTCGAAACATGATCACCATGATCAAAAGGAGACGCTTTCTTTCTGGTGGGACGTTCGCGGTCCGATTCATTTGAGAGTTGGTTCCGACTGGTTGTAAGGTGGACGCAGACATCTTCTGTACTCAGCTGGAAGAGATGAGCGAAATCGTGGGCGAGAGGAAGAATTCTTCTTCTCCTGGACAACGCTTCACCACACACCACGAAGAGCACGAGAAAGAATTTGGAGGAACTCGGGATTGAACTTGTGCCGTATCCTCACGCTTGCCTGATATTTCGTCCAGTGACTACCGTGTTTTCAGAACCATGCAGTCCTTTTTCGCTGAAAGAAAATTCAATGATAGGGACGAAGTGAAAAACGGAGTCGAAAGCTTCTTGCTCTCTAAACCTCCGGAGTTCTTCGCTAGCGGAATTCGGTCTCTATCAGCAAGGTAGCAGTATGTGATAGATCATTAATGGTGAATACTTTATTGAATGATATTGTTTTGTAATAATTATATTAACGAGACATCGCATTGCATCTTTTGTCTAAAAGCATCCGGACAACCTATGCTGGTGTAGTTTTTACCATCTGGAAATCTCAGAATTGAATCTCGCAAAGAAATCGCTGCGAATATAGAAATGGCGATTCTATGAAGTTCCGAATAGATTCGCCCCCACCCCCATTCGATGGTTCAGTTTAAAACTATTAATGATAGGTAGATGAGTGTCTTCCAAGGTCGCGTACGATCAATTACGGCAAATTCCGCCCAGTCACGCTCTGTTGTCTTTTTTCATTACACTACTTCACTTAAGGTGTTATTTAGGTTCGCAGAACTCCACTTCATGTCGAGCGCTCTAGAATTTTATCGGAGTCAAGATTTACGTTCTTTGTCTGAAAAAGAAATTGGAGACTGATTACTTTTGGTCACACCGTACTCCATTTCTACTACCCCGATATCATGGTAGTGCAATCTTGATCAAATTTTGCAATTTTACGCCATTCACTACATAATAGCGAGAAAAGTTATTGGCGCATCGTTTTTTCGTTGCCCAATGATACCAAAACAGAGCAAAGACCACTTCGTGATTGGGATGTCGTTACTTTTCGAAATACCTTTATAGATGGGGGAAGATCTGCAGTGGTTTTCCTATTAGTGCAAGACATTCTTGCTACTGTGCGTAATTATCGAAAAAAAATCTTCGAAAAACGCCTCAGAGTTGGTGTATTTCACTGGTATTTTTTCTTTATCTGTCTTTAACATTTGATCCGTTTATAAATCCCTACCATAGTCAACTAAAGTATGTAGCGCATTCCAGGACAATAATCCGCATGGAATGTGATTTTCTTCCCGAGGCACTCATTGAGATATCTAAAGAGGCAGTATCAAGATGCTCTAGTGCAAGTGGTTACTGTAAATGTATCTAGCAAATAATTCTAATAACTCAGTTTTCTCTTCGTTTTCGATTTCATATCAAATGATTAACTTGAGTAGCGTATCAGCTCCTTACCTTCTGCCCGGTTCTCTACACAAATCTTTTTGTTCTTCATAATGACGATAGTTGGAGTCTCTGTGTGTTCTGCGAGCGGCGTCTTTATGTTCAACAAGCGGTGCTGTTACTCATGACGTTCCGAATCATCAACCAGGGTCGGTTTTCTGATTTGTTCTCGTTTGGACATCATCGTGCCCTCCGAATCACCGAATAATTCGTGGCGTTGTTTTGGATCGCAAAATCGCATCAGAATCATTTGGCCGTTAACTGACTGAAGATCGAAGTTCGCTACTGATTTTCCTGGTTTCCTACGCCTTTATTGGCATTGCCACAGATCTACCTTCAGTCTGTTGATTGCTGGGTGTTTTCGTTCCGATTATTCTGCTAGATTTCGCTGCATGGGTACGTTTGATTCGATCCCGATGCGATTTCTTTCGAAATTTCTTCGTGGTTCAAAGATGTGCGGCAGTTCAAGGAAACCTTTCCCTGACCAATTCCCTAGAGCACTAGGGAATTGCTCAGGGAAACAGTGAATTTGTCGTGTTTAGATGTTCGACCACAAACGCTTTTACTCAGCTTAGGAATGTGTTCAATAACCAATTCGAATATGCATTGTATAATCATATGCTAGCCCTGGTTACACAGTCCCTATTTCGCTGGAAGAGAAAGTCTTTTTCTCAAACGTTCGGAGTGGCACGAGTGCAGCCTGAATTCTTATCCATAGACAATCTCTGAGACATTTTCTTCTCGACGTGCTCTTGCATTCTAGTCGTGATATGCCGAAGTTTGGAATTTACAGGAAACCCTCATAGCTCACAAATTGTTAATAAAAGAATTAAATAATAGTGGAATTCAAGAAAACCCTTGAAATTGCCTCGAAAATGTCCTGAAATCTGTTCATAGAGCCACAACGTGTGCATTCACTGCTGCGGCTTTGCGGAAACTCAGCATGTTCCGCTGTTTCCTAGAAATAGTTGTCCTATGTGGAATACCCACCATTTTTGGCTTAGCGCAGACTAATTCTTCGTAGTGACCTTGATTTTCAAACATGAGCATTTTAAACTCACCATCGGATATGCGATAAGCGATCTTTGATTTCTTGTTAGATTATGCGAGGAGCGCGACCTTTGAACGTTGGTAGAGAGAGGTAAACCGATTTGCGCTAAAATCCTAGTTTTGTTACCAACATATCATCCTCTTCTTACCTACGTGATGGGGAGGGCAGTAGTGTCCACAATATCCCACTCCAATCGTCTGTAAGCGAAGAAAACAACTCCTGTAAAGTGATGTCATTATTGATATTCTCCCGTATGCGTGACAATAAAACCTTGTTACACAAGTAGCGGAAAAATCCACTTTGGTTACCCACCAAGGTTGAGAACCTTTGCTCCGCAAAATTCAGCTTGATGTTGATTCGGAATGATCACTCGCAGGGTGTTCGGATTGGTGTACGAAATGTGTCTGGTGAATTCAATTCCCACAGCGACCAGTGGCCTAATCGTATTCCGATTATTCACTCAGCGTTCCATTAAAATGTTGAGCGGCAAAGTACGGCCATCTGTTCGACATTCAGAAGGTCCCGAATGAATAAACGGCACAACATCCGTTCCGAGACGATAATCGTTGTCGCCGAATACTTGAGAGGGCAGCATCCTTGGTGGGAATAAGCCGGTGATGTAGTGGTGCGGGCGTGTCGGTGAGAGGTCTCGCTTAATCGCCATGTCATGTAGTCTTGTTGTTCTTGTTATACCTTCGCTCACCCCCCAGCGTAACTCGTCCATTCAGTATCAGACACCGTGGGGCCAGACACGTGTGTACGATTCATCCCGTTGACGCTGGCGTGGTGACGCTCACGGGCTGTTATGCAGACGCTCGCGAACCTTCCACGCTCTCGTCGCTGCGCATTGCACTGCGATTGACGCTTTCGCTGGGGGTGGGGCGATCACCTCGCGCATTGCTCTGTATGCTTCGGGTGCGTGCGTGCGTCGCGTGCTCAGCGTCTGAGGTTAGCGGCGCACGCGATCACCGCTCGCAAGCCGCTGACGCTCACCACGAGCGAAGGTGTAACAAGGGCCTATGATATTGATGCTCCCGGACGTAATTACAGGGAAAGAGTGAAATTGTAGTACAATGGGAGAAAACGCGAAACAATGGGCATTTCCGGAGGCGCCGAAACGTATCGCTAGCGAAACTGACAACAATGATAGCGAAGAAAAGAAGGTTCCTCGTCCCAGCATGCCCATTTCTGAACAGCGCGCTGTGAACCAGCATGTTTTGACTCGAAACTTGACTCAGTTCGAGTTCCTCTCGCTAGGTAACCTCCAATAGGAGAGGAAGCGACCTCTCAAAGCATTCTGAACGATTCGGTTGAGGTCGTGCAACTCCGATTCGCGTTGGAGCACGAAATCTACAACTTTCTCCGGACACGCCCATTTACAAGCTCGTACCCGTTTCGAGTAAATTTTCGACCGCATGCTCTCTTTCGTATACACATTTGGTGAGTCAGTTCCATTCAGCAGCCAGAATTATTTGCTACAATTGTTTGTGCATTCTCCACTTTTCTGACAAAAAATCGTGGAAAAAGTATTGTAAAGGGTGCCTTGGCGTAATGCTTGCGTGTCCGGCGTTCATTCAAAATTCGGTTGCGATACATTAAATGCACGTTTCCTTAAATACGCGGCCGGATGTGAGAAGCGCGTTTCTAACATTCGTCGTGGGTTGAGGGATGCAGCCAGTGGAAATGGTACTTACGAAACTATTCTGCTATTTTTTTTTTGTTTAGCGGTCTATAGACGAGAGCAGGAAGACGCGGGTTCAATTCCCGTCCGATGTCAGCGTTTTGCGAATAACCTAGCATCTCCAAATATATAAGGAACTTACTCACTTAGTAGAGCTCTTATAGAAGCCAAATTGTCAACAGAAATTCGGTTTCTCGAATATGTATCTTCAAGTTCTCCATACTCTAACGGCAATCTAAGCAGGTTTCTGTGGAGGAGTATTTTTTTCTGTAGCTGCACCCCAACCCACATAGCAACCAGATTCTATGTTCAACGTCTCAATTACTCTCTTGACTTTAAAAGCATCATTCGAAAGGAAATCTGCATTCTCTCGAGGCCGGAAAAGTAAAGTGCTGAGCTAACGAAATTAATGAATCATTCGGCGAAGGCAGCACGTCCCCTTGGACAGTGTTCATTGTTGAGTGATGTCTCAAGCAACTGATATGATGTCAGTCTGCGCCAATCTCTTAAGGGTCGGTATGTTTATCCAAGCGGCAGGGACCCATCCTGAAATCATGCATGTACATGATGTAGAATGCCGATCGCCGATTTGGCCTACTACACTCAATCCGTTAATGTCTTGTTTTATTCTTTTAAAATTTCACCATCGCACATTGCCGCATAGCAATTTTGTGTCAAATTGCATCAGAGCACAATGTGTAGTTAGAAGAGGGGGCACATGACAGGTTTAAATCCATCTGCTCGGTGTAATGCGATGCATCCCACTCAACCGTTTTTATTTTCGCTTCGAAACTGTTCCCACTCCTCTTTCCCCAGGATTACTTTCTAATTTCGTGCTATATTTGAGACGATGCTTTCGTTCAGTATGTAACCGCGTAACCATTCCATCTTGATCACTTAAACACAGTTGGAATTAAATGAAACCGCTCCGTGATTAAAGGACTGCCAAGTGAAATCTATTCAGGTCCAGAGAATCATCCGGTTTTCGCAACTATGATGTAATACTTTTTAGGGACGGTATCGTATATAGCATGCGCACTTTGTCACCGCACTACAACTACTTATCGCTTGCCATTCGCATGCTCCTAACTAGCCAATAATAAGTATGAAAAGATTCAATAAAAGAATAAGTCAAGGACTGCTCGTTTTGTCCCTTCACTTAGACGAGCAAAAAAGGAAACAAAAGAACCTCATCGGGACTCCTAATTAACCAAGAAACCAACGGTGTAGATTGACGTTAAAGCGGTGTCGGAACCGAGAAATGCAGTTGCAATTTTCGATATTTGCAGTAGGGTCGCGTGCACTCACACTTCACTACAACAATTTCTGGTCACTTCCACGGATTTGCTCACATATCTGCATTCACTCTCCAAAAACCCTCTCGAGGTTTCTTTTTGTATGAATTTCATCATAGTAGAGTATTCAACGTGCATACTTGCTGGGAGGTCTTCACATGCAAGTTATCCAACAATTTACTAAGCTACCGTTCTTCACTTTATAATTTGAATCATTAGTTGGTAGTTTGTTGTCCCCGACTACGCAAGTTCGGAGTGTTCCAAAAAAATCGTTTATTGGAAACTGGGAGTCAATCACTTCTGATGTTTTGGACGTTGATTGAATATACTACTGTATTTTAGTGTTCTGTATTACTTATTTACATTTTAATGCTCTGTATTTTAGAGATCAATTTCTTCAGACGTACCGAACTTCAATGCAAACTATCTAGCACAAGGCTCACCCTAGTTTACTAACAAAGGAACAGTATGACAGCAAGTACATTCCGGTTCTGTCTAGAAGACTTTTCAACGCTATCATACGGGTACTGATTACATAAAAGGACAGGTAGCAGCTGTGCGATATGCCATATTGTAAGGCTGAGTAATAGTGATAAGACAACGATGGAATGTCTTTGCTCGGATCGATGAATGCAACAGTTCGCAGACGCAGTCCGACACGCAGACCTAGTCAGACTCATGACCGCTCACAAGTCCACACCTTGTGGGCAGTGTTTCTGTTCCAATCAACAGATTCTTTACACTGCTTACTCCTCTTTTCAGCAAGTCCACTTATGCTGTTCCTTATTTAGTATGGCGGAAATGTACGGTTAGTTCCATGTGTTTCCTTCATGCTCCGATTATGACAAAATATTCCGGACCCACAATTCGATCACTCTAACTTCGGCTTGTTCATGTTCGCATCACCTTAGATACGTCGGATGTCGCTGTAAATTGAAAGTGATGCCTGTAGAAACCGTTATTCTCCTTCACGAAATCGTTTCCGTTAGAAATATAGTGGCTTATATCTCTCAACATTCGCCTTTTTCTTTGTTTTTGCGTTCGATTTCGATGTCTCACTAATGCCGCTGGCATTGCATTAGTGTGAGTGTTGTTGGAATCTCATTTTCTCTAGCTGGCTTAGCTCTCTAGTTAATGGATTTTGCTGATGCTTTCGAAACCGTATTGTTTGTCGTCGCTATTTCGCAGGTTTTAACTGGTTCTCCAGGTGTAATTGTTCAATTTTCAACAGGCATACATTCTCAATCTATACCGTTTCAGACTAATTTGCCATCGGGGAAAGCGAAGCAATGCAGTGGACTGTCGCGCTTGAGGGCGGACCTCGCCGCGTCAACCACGCTGCTGTTGCGATCGGCGATAGGGTGCGTCAAATTTCCATCTTCCTTTAGAAGTTTGTTTTCGTTCAGCAGTCGTTCTTTACCATTACGTTTTAACCTTTTTTGTATTCGTGCTGGCAGCGTTTCCCTCAGAAATGATACAATCATATTGTGGCCCCTTCGTAGCGGCGATTTCAATTTTACATGGAAGTCATCAACTTATTTTGTTGGTTTCTGGCTCCCGATATGTCCACTTTCCTTGGTACCTTACACTCACCTGACTACGCTGATTATCGAACGATTAGTTCATCGACGTGTGGTATTCCATGCATTTTTTTCGATACTGTTGGGTAAGAATCAACACTTTGTATACCTCGCGAAGCGCTCTACTAACTGAATGCTGGGTGGGAACCGCGCAGCATCTTCACAACTGTGCCAGAGATTTTCGACGTTCCGTCAAAGGGAGGTGCCAATTCGTCTCACCGTCCCGTAAACTGTATCTTATGTAGCTGACGGATTTAAATTGCGAACCTTTTGATCTGCTCCCAATAGCACCAAAAAAGTCTGGTTAGAGACAAGACAAAAACTGTAGTCTTGATAATCTGAAATCTTTGAAGTAAAAATGCGATCTGGCCTATTATTGTAATCAATAATGACATTAATATTGACATTTCCGCATCAATGTAGTCGTGCAAGTTAAACCTTTTTGTTTTATTTTAATGGGGTGCTCTTAGTGTCGCTCTCGGAACTGAACCGTCGACGTCAGTGCCGTATCAGACAAGATCTGCATTTTCCGTTGCGCAATCGGGAGAGAGCGATGACGCCACTATGTCAACGGTTCCCGCTGAAAGGAAGTGGACAGATATTATCAGTATGACATGCGAAAATCTCGCCGCTTTTTATGTAGACGCGACGGTTCCATCGAATGTTTCGAAGGATTTTTTGAAGCTGGTAAAAATTCTATTGATTACGACGAACATCCACTTATTGTAGAACGAACTAACAATAAGTGAGAGTGCTAGTTTGGTGTTTTTTGGAAATTCATACGCTATAATTGAGTATTCTATATCACGTCCGGTGCTCGAGAATTAACAAGCTGGTAAAAGCGGAAATAAATGCCTTCTTCAGCTGTTTTTTGGTCATCTGAGATTCATGGGAACATGAGGTATATTTACATCAGTCGTTCAGCGTCCTTACGGCCGCCGAACGTCTGTTCAGAAGCTTCTATTCTTGAAGTTGCTGACTGCGTGAACGTGAGGTCTGATTTCATGAAGTTTGGTTAGGATCTGTTCAATTTTGTGTTTTCCTAATTTGTGAAAAGCTAAGCGGTTTGAATATGGTACCATTCCCTAAGAAACGAAGATTTTCACTTGAGCCGGTGTGTCCGCAGATGGTCTTCATGAGACTGTCCACGAAGGAAATGTTCTGTAAGATAAGCAACAAAAGTCCTCCTTTTGACCGGAAACATGCACTGCGAACACGTACCGGACGGACAATCTGATATTGTTACGAAACTATTCTGCTATTTGCCGCTTTTTGTTTAGCGGTTTATAGACGAGAACTAGTTGAATGACCTATATATATAATATTGTGATATTGTGATATGATATTGTGTTTCGTTAACATATAGTAAGGATATTTCCTCGCAGCTGCTAGTTTGACCTTTGGTATACTCCGACGGGAAAATGCGCGGCGACGGCCAGCGATATTTCACATACATGCGCGTTTTCGCGCATCGAACCGTTGCCAGGTCACAATTTCAACCAATCTGAGCGATGCTGTGATGGTAGTATCACCTGCATCACTCAGATTGCTGTTGCGAGCAGTAAGGGTGGTCTCCAGTTAAAATTCAGAAGATGGATGCCAAATTCGTGATCCGCATCCCAGAAAGCCCGCAAGGCTGTGCTTATTTCTGATTTTATTTGTATGTTTGATCTTTCTGCTGTTAATTTACCGGACTTTCCTCCTGCTTTATGTCTATTTCCGCTTATATAGTGTTATTTTGAAGCTTTCTTTTGTTGTCTCGATTTTCTCTTTCTTTTTTCTCTTCAGTTAAAGTGAAAAAACAAATGATTAATAAATTGAAATTCACTCCAGTTGAAATTTCCCATCCAATTCAACCTTGAATTTGAAAATTTAAATTAAATGCATTTCAATTTTTCTGAATTTAAATTTAGAGAAAATTCGAAATTGAATATGATTTAAAATTAAGTTTAATATAAAAATTTAGATTGGACTGAATTCGTTTTTTATTTATTTCTCCATTTTTAAAAACTAAGTTGAGGGGAAAAGAATCAGAAAGAAAAAGAAAGCTTCGAAATAGCATAATGTTAACAAACACGGACATAAAACATGAATAAGGACAGAAGAAGTAGAAGAAACAATAGAAGAATAAAACACACAAAAAATGGGGAACAAACACGAAAAAATAATAAAACCCGTCAATGGTCGATGCCCATCGCCGGCCGTTACTGCGCACAGCGCTACGACAGAACTAAGGCCCCATTCACACTCTGCTGCAGCAGCGTTGCGGAAGCGATGAAGGGGCTATTATGCAATACGTAGTAGCCCCTTTAGTGACACAGAGGAGACATCAGATTCACAACAAGCATACCAAATGAAGCCAGATTGGTAATTTTGATACGATCACGAAATTTAACGATAATGGTGGTTCTTGGTCGAAATTCGAAAACAAATCGTTATCAGCATACAAAATAAACACTTTAAACATTCCTTCAATTTGATAGCCTTAGCTGGGCCACCATGCTAGCCGTGTGAGCGATATAGGTATAAATCTATCGAGATTTTGCAAACGGACATCAAATTCGTGATCAGCGCTATAAATATATACTCCATGGACGAAGTTTCAGACAAATAAATAGGCCTAGGGCCCGTCCATGGAGCATGTTCTTATCTTATATTTTTTGTTTCGGTTATTGCGCATCCTTATTGTACCCATCCGTCGATCTACATTTTTAAGGTGTTCTCCTTCGGCGGCTACTGCAGCGGCGAAACGGTTGATCCCGAGCAGCCGATAGACATTCACATGTTAGATACTAGTGGGTTTCATTCACATTCAGAGTTTTTCCTGTGGATTGTGTCTGAAAAGCACAATAATACTCTTTCACAGATGTTCCTTATACAATTTTTACTTTTCAGTTTTTATTATCTGAAATGGAATTTGCTCGCTTCTTTTTTCTAGTGACTATTCAGTGTTTTCTCGGAACATGTATTTTTAAATCAGTTTTATTGCTTCAAAAAACTTTGTTCGAATGTGAGGTAAATTTCTATTATGATTTTAGATACATATCGGTGGATATCTGTGAAGGCACACTCTTCCGACGTTGAAGACGGAGAGGAAAGGGTTTGTGTGGCATATTTCTTTTCTTTTGGAATTGGCATCATTGACGATCTAAACTAAAAACGTGGTTGTAGCTACTCCTTCTTAGGGTGGTACTGTTGCCCACCTCCAATCGTAGTTTCTTGTGTGAGAGCCCATTTTCATGAAAAGTTGAGTTGCGTCCACTTGGCTAATAGTTTCAAATAATGTGTGGACAAAAATTTCCATCAATTTGGGATCCTTCGGGGCTAAGGTGTTTACAGCTAGTCTGATTTTTTTGTCGAATCTTAATGTGTCACTATAACTTGAATCGGCGGCAACGTTAAATTGTGTTCGTAGTAAAGGTAAAATGTAAAGGTAAAGGTGCCGACGTTGATCAGTCTCCTGAGGGCGCGCCGCCGCATTCGTATTCCATTCAAATTGAAACAAAACAATACAAGACACAATAACAAGTGAAGTAATAAGCAGAAAATACAAAGAGTCGTAGAGGCTTGGTGAATGCGTATTTGGCCTATACAATGACCTGCGGGGGCCAGCCGCTATACCAAGTGTGTCCTTACCTTCCCAGACAAGTCTGGTACCGATTTACCCAACCCCGGAGGGATGAAAGGCTTGGTTAGCCCGTAATAACAATTCAAAAATACAACGCAGATCAAGTGAAAAAATAGATTCGCGATATCTGTTCGGTGCTGTACAGGACAGCATGTTGAAAAATCGTTTGGGGATTGTGAAAATTTTCCTTATAATTGCTTATTCTCATTAAATGTTCTAAGCATTGTCCTTGTTGGTGTGAATTTAGGTACAGCAATAGTGTAGCTATAGGTCGCTAGAGGAGGCGCACATGCTCAGTATGCCAATTTTCACTCATGTGATCTGACTAAAAAAGATGAAAGAATTTCCTTTGCATATTTCTCTAGGACACCAACGAATCATGTATACATTTGTGAAAGCATTCTCCATTGAGAATCACCATACCGAGACCAAGCTGCCAGTTTCAACTAAACGACAAATTGCGTGTTTCAGATGGAGGACGATGAAATCGAACCACTAAGGTCGTTACCATACCAACGCTATGGCCACACGGTGTGCACTTATAGGGGAAGGGCCTACCTGTGGGGAGGTCGAAATGATGACTATGGGGCCAGCTCGACTTTGCACGAATTTGATCCTGGTTGGTCGTGCTTCATCTCTATACAAGTTTTTCAAATTTCTGTCACGTTCTGCTTCTGGCACTTACAATTAGTAGTAACGTGTATTATAGTGTTGTTACGTTGGCGCATAGTACCGGTGGAGGGTAGAGTCCCACCTGCAAGAGACGGCCATTCCGCTGTTGTTGTTGGCGACCGCATGTTTCTGTTTGGTGGATTTGAGGAGGATCTGCAACGATTCAGTCAAGAAACATACGTCTTCGATTTTCTGACGAACCGATGGAGCGAGTTTAATACGACGGTCAGTTTTGAATGGAAGTTTTGATCAATTGTGAATCATTATACATCGCCTTCAGAACCCTTCTTGTTCGTTTGAGCTTAGTTCATTTTCAGGGCCAACCTCCCCTTTGGCGCGATTTTCACACAGCTGTAGCCATAGACAGCAAGATGTACATTTTTGGAGGAAGAAGTGACTATACGGGCCAGGTGTGTTGCACTTGGAGTAGATTCTTCTTCCCTGTTTTCTTCGGCGATTGCTTCTAAAAGTCATGGAATACTAATCAGCCTTAATTTTTTAATTGAGTGCTGAGTTGTTTTTGCTTTAGAGCGTCTTTTTTTCAGTTTCACTCCACCCGTGATATGTACGATGAACGCTTGAAGGCGTTAGACCTGCGAACGGGCGAGTGGTCGGATCCAATTTGTAACGGAGTTGGACCGTCAGGACGACGAAGTCATTCTGCCTGTGGGTTTTTCTCTTGTTTGTTTGACATTCAAAGGTTGTTGAAGGCCAAGATAGTTGAATTGCTAGTGGTTGATGTTTTGTCAATTTTCAACTTCGCTTAAATACCCTGAAAAACTGCTGTGCCAAATTCGAGCAACATTTTTATCGTGGTCCCCATAACCATATTGAATGAGAACTAGTACCGATCATATGACATACTGAAGGTAAAGAACAAGACGAATGAATCAAAAGCATGTAAAGAACAAGGCGAATGAATCAAAAGCATGGAAATTGGGATGGAAGTCAAGTATCGATAAACGTTGGAGTTTGTTTTTATTAGCATCGTCATCTTCTTGTTCTTGCAGATTTCCTCAATGTTGATTTAAGTTCTTTCCAGGGACCTATGGTGGAAAGATGTACATTTTTGGAGGTTATCTTGGCACACAAAACATGCACTATGACGATCTGTTCTCATTTGATCCATCAACGAATCACTGGGAGAAAATTAAGGTGAGTTGAACAATATTGTCACTAGCTCTTTTGTGTATAGGAATTTATTTTTTGTTTGTGCCCGTGTTTCAATTCCTCTTTCAATTCTAGTAGAGGTATCATAGTTGTGATGCCCGTGCCGCTATTATTATCTTTTGTTGAGAAAGTTTTGTTCTCGACTATTGGACTCTTGACAAGAATTCTGTTTCAGACATCCGGTCGAATGCCTTCGGCTCGCCGTCGCCAGTGCACTGTAGTCGTTGGTAGCAGAGTGTTTTTGTTCGGCGGAACCATGTGAGTGTAGTTTTCAAATATCTTAAGGAACGTATGTTGAGGTATAGATAGTTCACTCATACCAATGTATTTATTCGAAGTGCTTCAGGTAGTATTTGTTTTTAATACGACTGCTCCATGACATCAAGTGGTAAACTAGTTCGTGACGTTATGAATGACATCAATCAAAGTGGAATTCAGTAGTTGACGGCGTTCAGACATTTTTGCACTGAGTTGTTATGCTATGAATTTTCTAACAAATATGTTCGAAGAAAAAGAAGAGTGGGAGTTGTCTACCATAGTCACGGTTTTCAAAGTTGTGCTTTATGGGTCTTCGTCGTCATGATGGGGAACTGATTCAGCTCTGAATCGGCTATATGTCTGTAATGGTGAGGTGGAATGACGGGAATATCATATTTAGAATTAAGTATGCACAGTGCTTTTGACTGGATGGCTGATTATGTAGATTAACATCTAGGTCTGACGACTTGATCGTACTTGAAATTTTGCAAATCAAGAGTCAGATTAATGGAGACGGCAATGGTGAAAACAATTGCTGTACAATTATCAGATTTTGAAATTTCAAACATCTATTGTCTCAATTCTCATACAATGATCAATAAAGGTTCTATGGCTCAGTTCATCCACTTAGCATTTCTTTTAACAAACATTTTATAGGCCGGTGAAGAATAGTTCGGGAACACCATCTGGTTTGGCGGACTTAGCCGATCTTTATGTTCTTGATTACGGTAAGTCTGTTCTTCTATCATGCATCTTTGGTTTAGGCTTCTGCGTCTTCCACATATTTTCATTTACTTTAGCACCGTCCTTGAAACATCTTGCTGCAGGCGTAGTCCTTCGCTTCAATTTTCACAAAACTTTTGCGGATCAAATCCCGCAAGATCTCAAGTGAGTTTGAGAGTTTTCTTACAGAGAAGCTGAATTCATTGTCGTTATAGGTTTTACATCCTTTCAAACCTATATTTTATATATTGAGAGTCGCATTTTGAATAAAGCAGCTGCGCTGAATCAACAACGTTGCAGATGATAGAGTCCACCCATATCAAGCCTAACGGTGCCTCAACTGAGTTACTAGGAATTAGGCTGTAAATTTTTTCCTTTCTAGGAGCTAACAAACTCTGTGCAAACAGGCAGGCGAGACAGAAGTATGTTGTGCTCTAAAATTGAAACGGAGCAGATAAAAGAAATTAGGATGCATGGTACGGGGCGGGAGCACGGCGCTGTTGTCGGAACACATTGTTTAGTTAATATTTCCAAAATTTTGGCTGCAAAGCGTTGATCTGTCACAACCGATGATAATTCTGAATGTGATGGTTTGTCATGTGTTATGTGAGTAAATGTCTGAATCTCTTCCGTACCAGGTAAATTGATAGGCTAAGGTGTTGCAAAAAGCGGTCAAGAGTGGATATTGTCCTAACTAGCCGATAAGGTGGTGAGAGAAAATTTATCTTGCCTACTAACTGAATACTAGTTATTTAGAGGATGTGAGTGAGATTATGGGCGTAGTGCTAATCTCCATTTCGGTATCTAATTTTTTTTGTGGCTCCGGCTCGCAATTATCTGCGCATTCGGCCCTCGTATTGGGTGATTATCTTACAATTATTGTCTATCAGAATTGCAAAGGGGACGTAAATGAAGTGTATACTAATAATATTGTGTTACCTATACAAGAGTGATTAAAGCTCTGTCAGTCTGTAATACGTAATACGTACGAGTATCGAATAGTTTTGCTCTGCTTTTGAGAAAGTTGACAGTCGACATTCATGCAGAACTGAAGTAGATGTTTAAGCCGTGAACTTTGGGCGATGACGACGCCAAATGCTATTTCCACTCCGCTCACTCAACGGCATGATGCCACCGGCTAGCTAAAGTGAACAAGTCGTAGCGGTCGGCACATTTCATCGCAAAGTGTAACAATTTACTAACATGTACTTGCGATGTGTTCCCTTCTCATTGCTCTTATTTAGTCTTCTTACAGCCTTTTTATCTCCCATTTCGCCCGTTTTCACTGCTCAATTACTCCTGCTTTCACCTTTGCACATCATTCAGTTCAGCATCATCATGAAACGGTTTCTATGGTCGTATTGTTTTCGAATATTTTCTTTTCCTCATTATTGCATACCAACTTTGAACTAATTCATATCACTGTTCTGCGAAAATCTTTATATCTGACCACAATTCTGTTGTCAACGTATTTTACTATTCAGAGTAGAAGTGTTTGGAATTGCTTTCTTAATGCTTGACGCTCGTTGAGCACTAGAGAGAACTGCTTCGCAAGTAGGAATGTATTTTTGCCAGAACTTTCTTGTTCTCTTTCTTGGTGCTGTACGACTGTCAGCGCTACTTCATTACTAACGTGTATCGAGAAGATCGTGTACAAATTTGTTTGTTTGTGTATTTATGCTTTCTAGTCTAAAACTCTGTGCCCGTTGTATCGGTGATTTTGCCGAATTCATTAAATCCATCGATCGGTTGATTTTCGTGTGTGTGTCTGGCTATGTGCGTGCTTCTCGGTAGTTTTCCTCAGTATATGTTACGGGCACACCATGATCTGTACAAAGGACGTCGTAGGGACAGATGTCCCGTTCTGTGTCTCTGACCTTGAAGACTTCGAAGCGCGGCTAGGGTGCAGAGAAGCAGAGTCGGTTGCGCCTGCAAGCTCAGCGGCTGTACTCGAGCGTCTCGTCTCGAGAGCGTTCCTGTTCAGTTTCCATTTTCTTTTTTTCCATTTTCTAGTTTTTTCCGATATATTTTCTGCACAGAGGCATGTTCGATTCACCGTGCTAGGCGTGTTTTGCCATCTCCTTCGTTGGTCTTTGTACACGTTGTTTTTCGCCGGTGTTTGTCTCCTTCTTTGTTTCTTCTCTCATATAGTTTTATTATACGAATATACATATAGATGTATTATCGTTTCCATAATATTTTCTATTTCATTTATTTCACTCCGCTCAGTGCCTTCGTTCGTATGCTGTATCATATTTCGTTTTTCTACGGCGGTTTTTCGCTGTCGAATTTTGCCGTGATTGTAGAACTTTTATAATAAGGCTTCGATGAGTGTTATGTCGAACAACTGTGCATATCATGCTTAAGACACATGGTATAACCTCACTGTTGCAATGAGATTTTGAATCTCTTTTTTGATGAATATTGACTACTAGAACAAATGTACGCGAGGGCCTGAGAATATTGTGTGGCGATGCTCACAACTGAGTACCATTCAGTTTCCTTATAAACATATCCTTCGTCTAGAAGTTTTTTGTCAGCAAGCATTCGGGGAATGCTGGAGGAGAGTGAGGCATATCAAAACGAAGGACGTGAGGAGCGTAAATTTTGAGCCACTATAGGCAAAGAAAACAGGACAAAGAACAGATCGAAAAACCAACGACTTTCTTTAAAGAGAAATTGCGAGAATTTCTATTCCACATCCCATTCGTCATCAACGATCAAGCAATGCTAGGTGGAGTTCTGGTAACCCTCAACATCACCTTTACGTCCCTGTCATTGCCTCGTAGCTCATTCAGCCCTGAAATGTCTTGCAATATGCTTTTTGTTTGTGATGTTGAATATTTCTTCCCGAAAGAGATGAACCAAGCTTTTATATCTGACTTGCAGTAGGTGTTGAGCTTTAAAAAACGACGGTAGATTCATAACCATCGTGCGCTTACAGTCCAGAGAACGGAATTGATGAAGAGAAAAGTCAGTACATAGTACAGATAATGAGTGTACCAGTATATTATTGAGGAGTATCTGCTTACTTCTTCGTTGCGTCAACATATAGTTTCCCTTGGGTCTTGCAATAGCAAGTTGTAAGAGGTACATCAGCAAGGTTGCAAATAAACCAGTTTATCATGGGACACTGTAATAATTTGGGACTCCTGTCTGGGAAAAGTCCTCAGCTATTCCGTGGGGTGCAGCGATGGAAAGAAACCAGAAGGGGCCTTCAAAGACTTGAAATTTCTCCCGGAAAGCTGCTTAGGATGCCGATTGCGATAACATCCGTTTTTTGGATCGCAGGCAACTACCACTCACATCGTTGATTAAGGTAGGTTTACTTGCCTGTACCAGCCGAAATCTGCTGATAATGTTCAAGACCATTTTCTATACAGTTCTACCTGATCTTCGTTGGTGGAGTTATTTATAGATCACGGATCTGAGGATCGTTCTCAAAATTGCGTTGAATTTCGGGAAGGAGGGGCCGACTTACATGTTTTCGGCAGCCTTCGTTTCCGTCTGGTCTACTCTTGAGATTGCGTAGTCGAAGCAAATTGGCTACGCAATCAAAATAAACTCGTAGTCTTTTATCGTTTTCTGATTTATCAGTTTTCTCAATGACGTTCGTCCTTCCAGTATGGTGGTTTCTTTAATACCTTTCTAGCGTCTTTTCTATCGTGCTGTCAGTGTGAGTACAAACTAATTCTTGCTTGTTAGTAATTGATAGCCCTTGTTTATAGGTGGCATGGGATGTGGCGCGTCAATATCTCTCGCCGTGCTGTTTCCGCTTTCCTTCGTAGGCTTTTTGCATTTGGCTGATCACAATGGAACCGACCGCAACGACCCCCAATCTATTCGCAAACGGTCAATAGCCGCTATTGCAAACAACGTGCTGTGCGTAACCGTGACATATGCGGCCTTATGGCAGGTAAACCTTCGAAAAATTATTTTTCCTGTTGCCACGGACCATCAAGAGTTAATAATTCTTGTAAGCAAAATCAGCATCAGCGAGACAGAGCACGCGAAATGGGTAAGCAAGTATGCTCATAAGATTACCAAGATTTTAGATTCTCTCCCTATTTAATTCTACTTAATTCTGTGGTAATGAAGTTCCGGGAAGTTTAACGACCATCGACCAGTTTAACGAAGTTTAACGACCGTTTAACCTGTCTATGCTCTGTTGAAGCGGGGAAAGGAAGTGGAATTAAGTGATTTAGTTGTGCAATGCGAGTCAAAGAAGAGGAAATGTGGAAAGCATTACAGAATGTAGATATTATTGTATCATTTCAAACTGTTCTCAAGAGTTCTCATGCAACAACGGAGAAGGAACTGTGGAGTTTAATATTTCTCTTATAGCGCGGTGATTCATCTCCTCTTCGTTCCATGGGTTTGCGAACGGAAGGTGCTTTGTCCGCTATTCTCTGGCCATCGGTGTTGGTCTCTGTACTCTATACAGGACAGTGGGTGCTTCTGTACCTTGACGGTCAGCTACGATCCACTTTTTGTAAGTTTTTTTTTACAAGAAACTGTGTTAGTTACATTTAAGTGAAACTTGGCTCCTCTGCGGCTAGTTAGTATATAATCATCGACAGGTAATTTGAATTGGGCAGTTGTTTGAAGGTGGTGGTAATTATGGTTTTGTTATTCCTTCGTCGATTCTTCCCCAAACGATTGCTTTTTTGGAAGTCAGTGATCCGAAAGTGGTCAAAAGTTCTTCCTTGAAATCCAGTGAAGTGTGGTTATTTGAGGTGTTGATCACGATCTGGTATTTCTTCCTACGATTATGATCGTTTGTTGTGGTATGCCTCGATAACAACGATCCGGTTTTGAATCACCCAGTGTACGTTGCGGTAGCTTCGAGTAAGGCCTTTGACCGAATCTCATAGAAGTCGACAGGATTAACAAAAGCGGACGTCAACGATGATCAGCACCTCAGAAAACCTCACTAGAAGTTTGATCTAGGGTAAGTGCATGCTGATGGCATTTTTAACAACTGCCACAAGTCAAAGTATTCTATGCAGCCTGGAATTTTCTGTTGAAACTCTTCAATCTTGGAGTTGTCCCTATTGTTTTCTCACAGGTGAGCCTCTTGTGCTAACAAGTACATGGTTGTACCTGCTCCCAATAAATCTCCCAAGAAAAAATGTGCGGTAGGTGTCCCATTGCAGTAGAAGAGAATAGATAATTTTTTTACTATCCTGGAATGTTGCTTCCTCTTTCTGCTTTCTCTTCATGGTTCGAGTCCTTTGTTATTATGGAAACTGTTTTTTTTCAGCACCCTTCGAATGGAGAGCAGCTTTTCAGAAGTACACCTTCATCCGAGACGTTATTTTGGTTAGTTCTTTTCGAAACGTTTAATACAACATGTACTATTATTTAAAACATTTGTTTCTTTATTTTTGCAACAAAATCCCTGTATGGCATTGTAAACCAATATGATAAGGCCCATTTATAAAGAGTTCTAGAGAAACTTGAAATCCGGGGTACCAATTCCTTTTTCATTACATGACCATGTGAAAAAAGGTAAATTCTCCGGTCAAAGAAACAATATTATTGCCTTCTGTCGATTTTTTGTGCGTCCGATCTCTCCTCACTTGAGGGGCTGCTGTTAATTCGGTTTGGATCTTCGCAGAGTTCACAGAAATGTCTGAGTTAATAGCCTCCGCTTTCATTTGGTCATTGTTTGACACCGAATAAGGCATTCTTCATCGAACATCAGACTTGCAAAAAATTTCCTGTCGTTCTCGGACCTGAGTTGAATCTGCTCTGAGTATGCGTTCGTGGTCGTATTCCATGGTGAAACTCACAGGGGTCTTCACTTACTAGGTAAGTACGGTCTAGTTAGTATGCCAGCCTCGATCATCGCTTTCGTTCCACATCGTGAGATGCGTCACGTTGATCTAATGGATTATAAGTATAGTCTTACATTCGGGGGACACTTCAATAAGCCTTTTGCTCACGGTGTGAATATGGTTAATTTGGTGTTTTCGTTTCGAAATGCGGTTTGTTCGAAAGTATATCTTTCGTTTTTCATCCTCTCCATTCTGTTCAGCATGATACCTACTAATAGTTTCTAAGCTACAGATAGTAGGCAAATTGTATCCGTGCTGAACTTACAGCCTTTGCCAAGCGTTCTCATTTCTCATCAGTATCACCTGACTGAACACCATTTTTTTATTCCATGTTTTTATCACGATAAGTTACAGGGTACGTTTTTCATGAGAGTCGCTCCGTATTCTTTCTCCTTGGTGTTGCTCATTCGTTTGTTGAGGTACCATACGGCCATCTTATCTCGGTCAAGAGCTCCATGTGGGGTGCTCAAATCGTCCTCGATCGCAGGTTCTTGGGCGCCACTTCCTTGCGACCATCGATCCGTCTTGTGATTGTGACAGTTTTCCTTCATCAGTCATATCACCCGGATCTCGCGCTGGTACCGACACCCTTTCAGCTGTTTCTAAGCTAGGCAAGGGTTTCTGTCTAAGACGGGATTGAACCCTGATCATTGAGATCATGAGCCTAGGCGTAACGTCTCGGCCATCACGCCCACCTGACTGAACACCATTGAACTCATTCAATTTTCGCGAACTCGATAGTGTGACTGTTCAACGAAATCATTTCCGCGAGTACTCGCCCAAATAAAGACTTTTACTGGAGGCAGAACTTGTCCGATAAATGCTCTAATGGTGGTGCCAGATTCATCGCAAAAATCGCGGTTCAAGCGGGGTCGCCATTTTTGCGCCAATCTAGCACCACCATTACAACCTCATATTCTAGTACACTTAATAGTAACTCGCAAAAGCGCGGTAATAAGAAACTAGATTGTCTGTGGACTCGTTGCAGTGGTATCATCTAGTCAGTAGAAGACGAACAAAGCCTGCTGCTAAGCGCATGAACTTTCTAAGGATGTTCATCCATGAGCAGATCATTTGTACGGCTTGACCTCTTGTATTTAATTTCACTTGTACTACTGCAACAATTCCGCAGACATTCTAGTTTTTATTACCGCGTTTTCATTACTATTAAGTGTACTAGTGTTATTTTATTTTATTTTGCTTTTATGAGTGCTGTCTTGTTTTGTTATGTTTAGTGTAATACGGAAAGTCGTATAAATATGTGTTTCCCGTATAAAAGCGAATACTTTCAGGGTCCTGTGACGGAAGAGATAACGTTTCGCTGTTGTTGTGTGGCCTTGCTTTCTAACTGTTTATCACCGACTATGACAATTGTTGTGGCTCCATTTCCCTTTGCGTGTAGCCATTTGCATCACATTGGAGACGATCGACGTCGCGGTTACACACTCTCGCAGGCTTTCATCAAAAGATGTGAGTTTAGCATAGCGAGTTAAACTGATAAAATGAGAATCTATAGAAAAGCGTTATTGAGGAGCATTCTCCAAGTTTTCTCTTCTTGAAACCTCGGCATGATGTTATAACTGTTGTATGCTGCTGTGTCGAAGGAAATTAGTAGGGTGGATAAGATTTATTGGCTTAACGTTTCGACTTGAACGTCGTCTTCACAGGCCTAAAAAGTGATCCAAAACTTCTCAGCATTCCCTTCCCGTGAAGGATGCATCCAGTTTTTACAAAATCAATGAAAATAGGCAAGAATCAGTCCAGGATGCTCCACAGGAGAATCTAGTGCATGAATTGCTAAAAATCAAAAAGCGGGCTAATATTTGAATGTTTGGGCAGCTGCTGTGGGTCATCCAACACAGATTCAATAAGTTCGTGTGTTTGATGGCAAGCCAATTTTTTAGTTATTCTGTTTATGCATTGGGTCTCAATAAGGGATGCATTTCAGTATTTCAAATGGCGTACACTTACGTCTTTGGAACCTATGTGACGTATCTCTTCCAGTCGACCAAGCAAGCTCTTGCACCTGTTATTACGCATGCAATATGTAATTGCCTAGGATTGCCGTTGTTCGGAGAGATCGGTGAGCATATCTTTCTTAGAAATTGCACGTGTTACTGTTCTGCTAACGATGGCTGATTGATTTCAGACACGTTTCCTAGTCAATTCCATCGAATCCTGCTCTGGACCGCTTATGCATCAGGGATGTACTGTTTCGTAATGTTGCTCGGTCCTTTGACACAACCAGAACTCTACCAGAACTGGTAGATATTGACTGTTTGTTGTAGGTGATTTGTCGAGAGTTTTCCAGAATTGGAGACTACTATTTTTGTTGTTATAATATTTTTGTTTTCTTTTTGGCGTCATCACGCCTGAGGCATAACCACAGTGTTAGTCTTTGGTTGTCTTCGGACTTTTCCCATTTTGGGATTTGATTTAGAATTTGCATGTTTGTATTTCGATAAGATATGCACAAGATGGGCGCGCGTGGTGCAGTAGTAAGAGCCGCTGCTGACACCCACACGGTCGATCGATCCCGGGACGGGCCGACCAAGCCTTCCTCCCCTCCGGGGTCGGTAAATAGGTAGCAGACTTTTCTGGGAAGGTAAAGACACTGACTTGGCATAGAGGCTGACCATCGCAAGTCATTGTATTGGCCAAATACGCACTCACCAGGCCTCTACGATTTTGAATTGAACAGGAATGCGGCGGCGCGACCTTCGGGCACTGATCAACCATTACCTTTATGCACAAAATCGGCAACACTGTTCTCTTGAGGATTGGGCTATTTCCCCATACTGTGTGCTACTCTTGAAATGATGAATATTGTGCTGCACACTGCTTTGTCTTTCATTGCTGCTCACTTGTTGCTAGGGAGTGTCAAAAACCTTTTGTACTTTACGTGATGATGTATAACTCACTCTATATTGTAAATAAGTATCTGCTTCTATTTCCTCCTGATTCGCGTTCGATCTAACGATTATAGTCAAGGAAGGTGTTTATACCAAGATCTTCTACAAAAGATGGTCTTATTAGCCGGCTCTTTTGGTCATACATTTTCAAAAGAGATAACGATCCCGGGTTGAGCCATATGGTCTCCAGTTAGCTGAGTGCATCAAAGTTGAGCTACATTGTAAGCCTGTGTTTGAATATTGAATCATTTAAGGTCGTGATTTGTTGTTGAGTAAATCGTAGAACCTTGTGTCTGTTTTGCGACAAAATTTTCTACCGGCAGTTTGGAAAGTGGTGAACTTATTCATGTATTTTCTCTACCACGGTTTCCAGATGTTTTGAAAAATCTAGAAGCTGTCACTCCTTACTATCAGACGGAAGCTTTTGACGAGTTGAAAACGAATCTGCGCAGATTTGCGTTCGATCGTTGTTTAAAAACGAGAAGTAAGGAAAATGGGAAATTTCCGATTTTAGTACATCTGTCCCTTCTCGCTCTCGAGCTCGATCTACGCTGTTTTGTGCCTATATCCCATTTTTTATTGAAAATACAATGTTTTGTGTGGAAAGTTGCGGGATTCGATAGAAAAAGTTTCTTTTTTGGCCAAAATCGCCCCAGGTAGGACCTCGAAAATTGCGGACGTGCTCCTTCTGTTGACCAATCTGGTTTCTTGGATCATTAGTGGTTCAGTGGAGCACTCTGGTTCTCGGCGCACCGTCGTCACCATACGTCTATGCCTGGCGGAGCTCGCCGCGTCCGGCGGGGTGGTGCGGTGGCTCGAGCTGATACGATAAGCCACGGCTCCGTATCCGTAGGTAAGGTCACTCAGTCAGTCGGCGGACCGCTAGCTGCCGACCGGTCCAAACGCCTCCCCCCATAATGTTCTAGAAGCGGAACGCACAGAAATCCCTCGACGTACCTACGGCGGTCGTCCCATCTATCTAAACGGTGAGGGCCCGTCGAGATCCTTTGAACAGTTGGCTGTGATGCGGTGATAAGGTTCTCGCCTGAGGCGCGTGTGTCTTGGGTTCGACAGTACGGACAGGCTCGTGCCTCGCCTGAGAGTCGAACACGGTAGAACGAAAATGTCGAGTACTATATTTTCTCAATCAATCATGAGCATGTCATTTAATTCAATCGAATTAAATGACATGCTCATGAATTTCGTAATCCGCCCAGGTCGCACCCGACTTGTTATAAAGGACCGACGATATTTCACCCGTTTCGGCGGTGCAGTGGTAAGGTTCTCGCCTGCCGCGCAAGCGTTTTGGGTTCAATTCCGCACACAGGAAAAGTTGAAAATTACAGTGTGTGAGCACGGCAGAAAAATTTGCAGATGCGCCCAGATCCCGACGTGTTAAGAGCGGACTTCGAATTTTCGTCGATGCCGGCATCGGGGCACTTTTTCGCAATTTGCGGCGCCGAAAAACCACTTTTCGGCCTCTAGACTGCCCAAATCAGAGGTCATTCGATTCGTTTCGACGAGTAGAATACGAATTTACCACAAAGAAAGCCCGGCGGTGAAATTTGTTTCTCGGAAATTTTTGAAATTTTCGTCGATGCCGGCATCGGGGCACTTTTTCGCACTTTGCGGCGCCGAAAAACCACTTTTTCGGCCTCTAGACTGCCCAAATCAGAGGTCATTCAATTCGTTCCGACGAGTAGAATACGAATTTACCACAAAGAAAGCCCAGCGGTGAAATTTGTTTCTCGGAAATTTTTTTGAAATTTTCGTCGATGCCGGCATCGGGACACTTTTTCGCACTTTGCGGCGCCGAAAAACCACTTTTTCGGCCTCTAGACTGCCCAAATCAGAGGTCATTCAATTCGATCCGACGAGTAGAATACGAATTTACCACAAAGAAAGCCCAGCGGTGAAATTTGTTTCTCGGAAATTTTTGAAATTTTCGTCGATGCCGGCATCGGGGCACTTTTTCGCACTTTGCGGCGCCGAAAAACCACTTTTTCGGCCTCTAGACTGCCCAAATCAGAGGTCATTCGATTTGTTTCGACGAGTGGAATACGAATTTACCACAAAGAAAGCCTGGCGGTGAAATTTGTTTTCCGGAAATTTTTGAAATTTTCGTCGATGCCGGCATCGGGGCACTTTTTCGCACTTTGCGGCGCCGAAAAACCACTTTTTCGGCCTCTAGACTGCCCAAATCAGAGGTCATTCGATTTGTTTCGACGAGTGGAATACGAATTTACCACAAAGAAAGCCTGGCGGTGAAATTTGTTTTCCGGAAATTTTTGAAATTTTCGTCGATGCCGGCATCGGGGCACTTTTTCGCACTTTGCGGCGCCGAAAAACCACTTTTTCGGCCTCTAGACTGCCCAAATCAGAGGCCATTCGATTTGTTTCGACGAGTGGAATACGAATTTACCACAAAGAAAGCCCGGCGGTGAAATTTGTTTCTCGGAAATTTTTGAAATTTTCGTCGATGCCGGCATCGGGGCACTTTTTCGCACTTTGCGGCGCCGAAAAACCACTTTTTCGGCCTCTAGACTGCCCAAATCAGAGGTCATTCAATTCGTTCCGACGAGTAGAATACGAATTTACCACAAAGAAAGCCCAGCGGTGAAATTTGTTTCTCGGAAATTTTTGAAATTTTCGTCGATGCCGGCATCGGGGCACTTTTTCGCACTTTGCGGCGCCGAAAAACCACTTTTTCGGCCTCTAGACTGCCCAAATCAGAGGTCATTCAATTCGTTTCGACGAGTAGAATACGAATTTACCACAAAGAAAGCCCAGCGGTGAAATTTGTTTCTCGGAAATTTTTGAAATTTTCGTCGATGCCGGCATCGGGGCACTTTTTCGCACTTTGCGGCGCCGAAAAACCACTTTTTCGGCCTCTAGACTGCCCAAATCAGAGGCCATTCGATTTGTTTCGACGAGTAGAATACGAATTTACCACAAAGAAAGCCCAGCGGTGAAATTTGTTTCTCGGAAATTTTTGAAATTTTCGTCGATGCCGGCATCGGGGCACTTTTTCGCACTTTGCGGCGCCGAAAAACCACTTTTTCGGCCTCTAGACTGCCCAAATCAGAGGTCATTCAATTCGTTCCGACGAGTAGAATACGAATTTACCACAAAGAAAGCCCAGCGGTGAAATTTGTTTCTCGGAAATTTTTGAAATTTTCGTCGATGCCGGCATCGGGGCACTTTTTCGCACTTTGCGGCGCCGAAAAACCACTTTTTCGGCCTCTAGACTGCCCAAATCAGAGGTCATTCAATTCGTTCCGACGAGTAGAATACGAATTTACCACAAAGAAAGCCCAGCGGTGAAATTTGTTTCTCGGAAATTTTTGAAATTTTCGTCGATGCCGGCATCGGGGCACTTTTTCGCACTTTGCGGCGCCGAAAAACCACTTTTTCGGCCTCTAGACTGCCCAAATCAGAGGTCATTCAATTCGTTCCGACGAGTAGAATACGAATTTACCACAAAGAAAGCCCAGCGGTGAAATTTGTTTCTCGGAAATTTTTTTGAAATTTTCGTCGATGCCGGCATCGGGGCACTTTTTCGCACTTTGCGGCGCCGAAAAACCACTTTTTCGGCCTCTAGACTGCCCAAATCAGAGGTCATTCAATTCGTTCCGACGAGTAGAATACGAATTTACCACAAAGAAAGCCCAGCGGTGAAATTTGTTTCTCGGAAATTTTTGAAATTTTCGTCGATGCCGGCATCGGGGCACTTTTTCTCCGGGGTTCTTTATACCACCATTCGAAAGCTCTCGTAGAACTAAGAACGATTCTGCCCGAGTTTGGGCTCGAGTCGTGCCCTGAGGGCAGATATCACCATTCGAAAACTCTCGTTGCGTTCGTGTGAAATGGCGAAAACCGTCGTTGCGGTCCTTTCCAATTCCTCGTCCCACTGTTGTGCTGGTCGGCCAATTAAGAGATTTCCATGTTGTAGATTGTCACGTATTCTATGATTTGAGTACTGTATTGTTGACGATGGTTACAGTACTGTTATTCCCTAGCTGAACGCATGTTTTAAAGACTTTTGCGAATTGAATTCTGTCTTTGTTATTTCTCTTCATATGTTTAGCTACTTAGCACAACGCAATCTTGTTTTGTAGCAGCCTAAATATCTGTTTGCCCAACTGGAATTGTACGCAGTGATAACATATCAGCCTTATCAATCTTTCGCTGATGGTGTTTTCTGTTCGTTTCTTCTTTATTGGAATAAAGTCCAAATCTCTTCTTGCCTTCCATGAACTTGTAGAAAGAGAAGATTGCATAGTGGGAGAACTGCGATCCATCAGTGCCGACTTTATTGGATATATCACTGCCCTGATGTCCTAATGTGGCGTGGAAAGAAGGCGCAGTGGCTAACGAGTTCGTCTCGCGAGATGAAGGCCGAGGATCGATGCCCGTCACATCGAATCGTGCCTTAGTTACAATTGTCTTTTGGGAGACCTTTCCACACCAATTGGGTAGATCTCTACCCTATTGTTTAACTGATACCCTACTTTCTCAATGTACGCCGCACCGCCAGATGCCCACAATGCGAGAGTCGCATCTCGCCGAGCCCACGCGCACCAGATGATAATCGATGCCCTGAGGCATCGGTTATCATCTGGTGCGCGTGGGCGAGGCGAGATGCGACTCTCGCATTACGAAGCCGTCCGGAAGGGACATTCGGCTAGCCATCCGGACGTGTTTGGATGGCTAAGGCCACGCACCAGTGACCAGGTGCTGCAAGAATTTTGGGTTCAGCACCGAGTGCGGAACCCTAATTTTTGCAATTTTTGCCCGACCTCACCGGTGGAAACGGTGGGGTCTGGGTGAATTGCAAGATTTTTGGAAAGAGGAGGGAAGTAATCGACGCTCTGTTACGCTCACGCTGAAAAGATCTATGAATCTGTTTTTCTATTTTTTTTTTGTTGCTGCAAAGCGAAAATCGGAAAATAACTAAATTCCCCTCCGCTCTCGTCTCGCCTGCCACGCAACGCACGAGTCTGCCCGTCGCACTCCTGTGTGAGGAACAGCAATGCGACAAGCACACCCGCGCGTTGCCCGGGAATCGAACCCGGTCCGCACGCGTGACAGGCGAGACGACTACCACTGGACTTCCGTCCATCTCTAATCGACCGCTCGAAGCCCGCTCTTAACACGTAAGGATCTGGGCGAATTTGCAAATTATTCTCCACTGATCGCACTCTGCAGTTTTCAACTTCTCGTGTGAGCGGAATCGAACCCAAAACGGTCATGTGGTATGGGAGAACACTACCACTGCACCACCAGTAAACAGTTCCAGACTTGTGGTCGCACAGGTCCCGTCTTCCCTGTCAAGTGTCACAATGCAGAAAATCATCCCAGGTGGTACCCGAACGGTAAAGTACTTCTTTCGAAGTTGCGCGGCGAGTTCGTTGGTGGCGCAGCGGTAAAGTTCTCTCCTGCCGCTCGTTCGTTTTGGGTTCAATGCCGCCCACTGGAGAAAATGAAAATTGCAGTGGGTAAGCAGTGAAGAAATGTTTGCAAACCCGGCCAGTTTCCAACGTTTTAAGAGCGGACTTCGAGCGTGCAATTCGATCTGGACGGAAGTCCAGTGGTAGTCGTCTCGCCTGCCACGCGTGCGGACTGAGTTCGATTCCCGGGCAGCGTGCGAGTATGCCTGTCGCGTTCCTGTGCATACACAGTAGTGCGACGGGCAGACTCGTGCGTTGTCCGGGTATCGAGCCCAGTCCGCACGCGTGGCAGGCGAGGTGAGAGGGGATATTTAGTCTTTTTCCGATTTTCGTTTGGTAGCGACAAAAAAAAGAAAACGGATTCGTATATCTTTCCAGCATAGGCGTAACAGAGCCTCATAAACATCGCTCTGATGTCCAAAAATTTTGCATTTCCGCCCAGATCCTCACCGTTTCCGACGGTAGGACCGGACAGAAATTGCATAAATCCGGGTTCTATGGCTCGCGCTGAACCCAAAAATTCCTGCGGCCCTGCCTGCAGGTGGCCTGACTTCGCTGGCCAAACATCATCGGGAGGTTCAACGGGACCTCCCCCGGGCCACCTCATAATGCGAAAGTCGCATCTCGCCTCGCCCACGCGCACTAGATGATAACCGATGCCTCAGGGCATCGGTTATCATCTAGTGCGCGTGGGCTCGGCGAGATGCGACTTTCGCATTGTGGGCATCTGGCTAAGCGGCGTACATTAGGAGGGTATCCTATAAGTTACACAATAGGGTAATGATTTACCCAGTCCGTGAAAAGTTCTCTCAAAAGACGATTTCAACCAAAGCAAGATTTGTGCAAGATGTCACGAGACCGATCCTCGGCTTTCAGAACGCAGAGGGGGTTCGTTAGCCACTGCGCCTTCCATGTACAGCTAGTTAGGGTATCAGGCTAGTGACAAACCCAAAAAAGGCAGCGCTGATCGATCACAGTGCTCGCACAATGCAATCAAACTCCCCTCCTTCTCAGTGAATTCTTGGAAGGCAAGAAGCGATTGAGGCTTTATTTCAACAAGCAACAAACAAACAGAAGTCACCAAAACAAAAGGACGGCGGTATCACTCATGAAATGCGTTCAGGGATGGCAGATCGGACGCGGTCGGGATGATACCAGATAGGCCTGCAGTGTAGTTATGCTCCTGCAAAATCGAACGGTGATGTATAGAACACAAGAAAGATAAAGAAATTACGATTTTCAAAACGCAAAACATTCCCGATTTTCAACCCTGTTTCAGAAAATTGCAATTTTCTGCCCTCAGGGCACGAATCGAGCGCTGATTTGAGCGTGGTCGTTCACAGCTAATCAAGAGCTTTCGAATGGTGCTAGATAGAACGCGAAAGCACGGAAAATGACAAATTTTTTTCCGCAAATTTTCGTGACCCAATTTTAGAAAATTGCAATTTTCTGCCCTCAGGGCACGAATCGAGCGCTGATTTGAGCGTGGTCGTTCACAGCTAATCAAGAGCTTTCGAATGGTGCTAGATAGAACGCAAAAGCACGGAAAATGACAAAAAATTTTCCGCAAATTTTCGTGACCCAATTTCAGAAAATTGCAATTTTCTGCCCTCAGGGCACGAATCGAGCGCTGATTTGAGCGTGGTCGTTCACAGCTAATCAAGAGCTTTCGAATGGTGCTAGATAGAACGCGAAAGCACGGAAAATGACAAAATTTTTTCCGCAAATTTTCGTGACCCAATTTCAGAAAATTGCAATTTTCTGCCCTCAGGGCACGAATCGAGCCCTGATTTGAGCGTGGTCGTTCACAGCTAATCAAGAGCTTTCGAATGGTGCTAGATAGAACGCTAAAGCACGGAAAATGACAAAATTTTTTCCGCAAATTTTCGTGACCCAATTTCAGAAAATTGCAATTTTCTGCCCTCAGGGCACGAATCGAGCGCTGATTTGAGCGTGGTCGTTCACAGCTAATCAAGAGCTTTCGAATGGTGCTATTTAGAACGCGAAAACACGGAAAATGACAAAATTTTTTCCGCAAATTTTCGTGACCCAATTTCAGAAAATTGCAATTTTCTGCCCTCAGGGCACGAATCGAGCGCTGATTTGAGCGTGGTCGTTCACAGCTAATCAAGAGCTTTCGAATGGTGCTATTTAGAACGCGAAAACACGGAAAATGACAAAATTTTTTCCGCAAATTTTCGTGACCCAATTTCAGAAAATTGCAATTTTCTGCCCTCAGGGCACGAATCGAGCCCTGATTTGAGCGTGGTCGTTCACAGCTAATCAAGAGCTTCCAAATGGTGCTAGATAGAACGCAAAAGCACGGAAAATGACAAAATTTTTCCGCAAATTTTCGTGACCCAATTTCAGAAAATTGCAATTTTCTGCCCTCAGGGCACGAATCGAGCGCTGATTTGAGCGTGGTCGTTCACAGCTAATCAAGAGCTTTCGAATGGTGCTAGATATAAAGCGAAAGCACGGAAAATGACAAAATTTTTTCCGCAAATTTTCGTGACCCAATTTTAGAAAATTGCAATTTTCTGCCCTCAGGGCACGAATCGAGCGCTGATTTGAGCGTGGTCGTTCACAGCTAATCAAGAGCTTTCGAATGGTGCTAGATAGAACGCAAAAGCACGGAAAATGACAAAAAATTTTCCGCAAATTTTCGTGACCCAATTTCAGAAAATTGCAATTTTCTGCCCTCAGGGCACGAATCGAGCGCTGATTTGAGCGTGGTCGTTCACAGCTAATCAAGAGCTTTCGAATGGTGCTAGATAGAACGCGAAAGCACGGAAAATGACAAAATTTTTTCCGCAAATTTTCGTGACCCAATTTCAGAAAATTGCAATTTTCTGCCCTCAGGGCACGAATCGAGCCCTGATTTGAGCGTGGTCGTTCAGTGCTAGATAGAACGCAAAAGCACGGAAAATGACAAAAAATTTTCCGCAAATTTTCGTGACCCAATTTCAGAAAATTGCAATTTTCTGCCCTCAGGGCACGAATCGAGCCCTGATTTGAGCGTGGTCGTTCACAGCTAATCAAGAGCTTTCGAATGGTGCTAGATATAAAGCGAAAGCACGGAAAATGACAAAATTTTTTCCGCAAATTTTCGTGACCCAATTTTAGAAAATTGCAATTTTCTGCCCTCAGGGCACGAATCGAGCGCTGATTTGAGCGTGGTCGTTCACAGCTAATCAAGAGCTTTCGAATGGTGCTAGATAGAACGCAAAAGCACGGAAAATGACAAAAAATTTTCCGCAAATTTTCGTGACCCAATTTTAGAAAATTGCAATTTTCTGCCCTCAGGGCACGAATCGAGCGCTGATTTAAGCGTGGTCGTTCACAGCTAATCAAGAGCTTTCGAATGGTGCTATTTAGAACGCGAAAACACGGAAAATGACAAAATTTTTTCCGCAAATTTTCGTGACCCAATTTCAGAAAATTGCAATTTTCTGCCCTCAGGGCACGAATCGAGCGCTGATTTGAGCGTGGTCGTTCACAGCTAATCAAGAGCTTTCGAATGGTGCTAGATAGAACGCGAAAGCACGGAAAATGACAAATTTTTTTCCGCAAATTTTCGTGACCCAATTTTAGAAAATTGCAATTTTCTGCCCTCAGGGCACGAATCGAGCGCTGATTTGAGCGTGGTCGTTCACAGCTAATCAAGAGCTTTCGAATGGTGCTAGATAGAACGCAAAAGCACGGAAAATGACAAAAAATTTTCCGCAAATTTTCGTGACCCAATTTCAGAAAATTGCAATTTTCTGCCCTCAGGGCACGAATCGAGCGCTGATTTGAGCGTGGTCGTTCACAGCTAATCAAGAGCTTTCGAATGGTGCTAGATAGAACGCGAAAGCACGGAAAATGACAAAATTTTTTCCGCAAATTTTCGTGACCCAATTTCAGAAAATTGCAATTTTCTGCCCTCAGGGCACGAATCGAGCCCTGATTTGAGCGTGGTCGTTCACAGCTAATCAAGAGCTTTCGAATGGTGCTAGATAGAACGCTAAAGCACGGAAAATGACAAAATTTTTTCCGCAAATTTTCGTGACCCAATTTCAGAAAATTGCAATTTTCTGCCCTCAGGGCACGAATCGAGCGCTGATTTGAGCGTGGTCGTTCACAGCTAATCAAGAGCTTTCGAATGGTGCTATTTAGAACGCGAAAACACGGAAAATGACAAAATTTTTTCCGCAAATTTTCGTGACCCAATTTCAGAAAATTGCAATTTTCTGCCCTCAGGGCACGAATCGAGCGCTGATTTGAGCGTGGTCGTTCACAGCTAATCAAGAGCTTTCGAATGGTGCTATTTAGAACGCGAAAACACGGAAAATGACAAAATTTTTTCCGCAAATTTTCGTGACCCAATTTCAGAAAATTGCAATTTTCTGCCCTCAGGGCACGAATCGAGCCCTGATTTGAGCGTGGTCGTTCACAGCTAATCAAGAGCTTCCAAATGGTGCTAGATAGAACGCAAAAGCACGGAAAATGACAAAATTTTTCCGCAAATTTTCGTGACCCAATTTCAGAAAATTGCAATTTTCTGCCCTCAGGGCACGAATCGAGCGCTGATTTGAGCGTGGTCGTTCACAGCTAATCAAGAGCTTTCGAATGGTGCTAGATATAAAGCGAAAGCACGGAAAATGACAAAATTTTTTCCGCAAATTTTCGTGACCCAATTTTAGAAAATTGCAATTTTCTGCCCTCAGGGCACGAATCGAGCGCTGATTTGAGCGTGGTCGTTCACAGCTAATCAAGAGCTTTCGAATGGTGCTAGATAGAACGCAAAAGCACGGAAAATGACAAAAAATTTTCCGCAAATTTTCGTGACCCAATTTCAGAAAATTGCAATTTTCTGCCCTCAGGGCACGAATCGAGCGCTGATTTGAGCGTGGTCGTTCACAGCTAATCAAGAGCTTTCGAATGGTGCTAGATAGAACGCGAAAGCACGGAAAATGACAAAATTTTTTCCGCAAATTTTCGTGACCCAATTTCAGAAAATTGCAATTTTCTGCCCTCAGGGCACGAATCGAGCCCTGATTTGAGCGTGGTCGTTCAGTGCTAGATAGAACGCAAAAGCACGGAAAATGACAAAAAATTTTCCGCAAATTTTCGTGACCCAATTTCAGAAAATTGCAATTTTCTGCCCTCAGGGCACGAATCGAGCCCTGATTTGAGCGTGGTCGTTCACAGCTAATCAAGAGCTTTCGAATGGTGCTAGATATAAAGCGAAAGCACGGAAAATGACAAAATTTTTTCCGCAAATTTTCGTGACCCAATTTTAGAAAATTGCAATTTTCTGCCCTCAGGGCACGAATCGAGCGCTGATTTGAGCGTGGTCGTTCACAGCTAATCAAGAGCTTTCGAATGGTGCTAGATAGAACGCAAAAGCACGGAAAATGACAAAAAATTTTCCGCAAATTTTCGTGACCCAATTTTAGAAAATTGCAATTTTCTGCCCTCAGGGCACGAATCGAGCGCTGATTTAAGCGTGGTCGTTCACAGCTAATCAAGAGCTTTCGAATGGTGCTATTTAGAACGCGAAAACACGGAAAATGACAAAATTTTTTCCGCAAATTTTCGTGACCCAATTTCAGAAAATTGCAATTTTCTGCCCTCAGGGCACGAATCGAGCCCTGATTTGAGCGTGGTCGTTCACAGCTAATCAAGAGCTTTCGAATGGTGCTAGATATAAAGCGAAAGCACGGAAAATGACAAAATTTTTTCCGCAAATTTTCGTGACCCAATTTTAGAAAATTGCAATTTTCTGCCCTCAGGGCACGAATCGAGCGCTGATTTGAGCGTGGTCGTTCACAGCTAATCAAGAGCTTTCGAATGGTGCTAGATAGAACGCAAAAGCACGGAAAATGACAAAAAATTTTCCGCAAATTTTCGTGACCCAATTTCAGAAAATTGCAATTTTCTGCCCTCAGGGCACGAATCGAGCGCTGATTTGAGCGTGGTCGTTCACAGCTAATCAAGAGCTTTCGAATGGTGCTATTTAGAACGCGAAAACACGGAAAATGACAAAATTTTTTCCGCAAATTTTCGTGACCCAATTTCAGAAAATTGCAATTTTCTGCCCTCAGGGCACGAATCGAGCGCTGATTTGAGCGTGGTCGTTCACAGCTAATCAAGAGCTTTCGAATGGTGCTAGATAGAACGCAAAAGCACGGAAAATGACAAAAAATTTTCCGCAAATTTTCGTGACCCAATTTTAGAAAATTGCAATTTTCTGCCCTCAGGGCACGAATCGAGCGCTGATTTAAGCGTGGTCGTTCACAGCTAATCAAGAGCTTTCGAATGGTGCTATTTAGAACGCGAAAACACGGAAAATGACAAAATTTTTTCCGCAAATTTTCGTGACCCAATTTCAGAAAATTGCAATTTTCTGCCCTCAGGGCACGAATCGAGCCCTGATTTGAGCGTGGTCGTTCACAGCTAATCAAGAGCTTTCGAATGGTGCTAGATAGAACGCGAAAGCACGGAAAATGACAAAATTTTTTCCGCAAATTTTCGTGACCCAATTTCAGAAAATTGGAATTTTCTGCCCTCAGGGCACGAATCGAGCGCTGATTTGAGCGTGGTCGTTCACAGCTAATCAAGATCTTTCGAATGGTGCTAGATAGAACGCGAAAGCACGGAAAATGACAAAATTTTTTCCGCAAATTTTCGTGACCCAATTTCAGAAAATTGCAATTTTCTGCCCTCAGGGCACGAATCGAGCCCTGATTTGAGCGTGGTCGTTCAGTGCTAGATCAAAAGCACGGAAAATGACTTTCCGAATGGTCGTGACCCAATAGATAGAACGCAAAAGCACGGAAAATGACAAAAAAGCGAAAGCACGGAAAATTTTTTTCCGCAAATTTTCGTGACCCAATTTCAGAAAATTGCAATTTTCTGCCCTCAGGGCACGAATCGAGCGCTGATTTGAGCGTGGTCGTTCACAGCTAATCAAGAGCTTTCGAATGGTGCTAGATAGAAAGCGAAAGCACGGAAAATGACAAAATTTTTTCCGCAAATTTTCGTGACCCAATTTCAGAAAATTGCAATTTTCTGCCCTCAGGGCACGAATCGAGCGCTGATTTGAGCGTGGTCGTTCACAGCTAATCAAGAGCTTTCGAATGGTGCTAGATAGAACGCAAAAGCACGGAAAATGACAAAAAATTTTCCGCAAATTTTCGTGACCCAATTTCAGAAAATTGCAATTTTCTGCCCTCAGGGCACGAATCGAGCGCTGATTTGAGCGTGGTCGTTCACAGCTAATCAAGAGCTTTCGAATGGTGCTAGATAGAACGCGAAAACACGGAAAATGACAAAATTTTTTTTTTTCGCAAATTTTCGTGACCCAATTTTAGAAAATTGCAATTTTCTGCCCTCAGGGCACGAATCGAGCGCTGATTTGAGCGTGGTCGTTCACAGCTAATCAAGAGCTTTCGAATGGTGCTAGATAGAACGCAAAAGCACGGAAAATGACAAAAAATTTTCCGCAAATTTTCGTGACCCAATTTTAGAAAATTGCAATTTTCTGCCCTCAGGGCACGAATCGAGCGCTGATTTGAGCGTGGTCGTTCACAGCTAATCAAGAGCTTTCGAATGGTGCTAGATAGAACGCGAAAAGCACGGAAAATGACAAAATTTTTTCCGCAAATTTTCGTGACCCAATTTCAGAAAATTGCAATTTTCTGCCCTCAGGGCACGAATCGAGCGCTGATTTGAGCGTGGTCGTTCACAGCTAATCAAGAGCTTTCGAATGGTGCTAGATAGAACGCGAAAGCACGGAAAATGACAAAATTTTTTCCGCAAATTTTCGTGACCCAATTTCAGAAAATTGCAATTTTCTGCCCTCAGGGCACGAATCGAGCGCTGATTTGAGCGTGGTCGTTCACAGCTAATCAAGAGCTTTCGAATGGTGCTAGATAGAACGCAAAAGCACGGAAAATGACAAAAAATTTTCCGCAAATTTTCGTGACCCAATTTTAGAAAATTGCAATTTTCTGCCCTCAGGGCACGAATCGAGCGCTGATTTGAGCGTGGTCGTTCACAGCTAATCAAGAGCTTTCGAATGGTGCTAGATAGAACGCAAAAGCACGGAAAATGACAAAAAATTTTCCGCAAATTTTCGTGACCCAATTTCAGAAAATTGCAATTTTCTGCCCTCAGGGCACGAATCGAGCCCTGATTTGAGCGTGGTCGTTCACAGCTAATCAAGAGCTTTCGAATGGTGCTAGATATAAAGCGAAAGCACGGAAAATGACAAAATTTTTTCCGCAAATTTTCGTGACCCAATTTTAGAAAATTGCAATTTTCTGCCCTCAGGGCACGAATCGAGCGCTGATTTGAGCGTGGTCGTTCACAGCTAATCAAGAGCTTTCGAATGGTGCTAGATAGAACGCAAAAGCACGGAAAATGACAAAAAATTTTCCGCAAATTTTCGTGACCCAATTTCAGAAAATTGCAATTTTCTGCCCTCAGGGCACGAATCGAGCCCTGATTTGAGCGTGGTCGTTCACAGCTAATCAAGAGCTTTCGAATGGTGCGTGCTAGATAGAACGCAAAAAAGCACGGAAAATGACAAAAAATTTTCCGCAAATTTTCGTGACCCAATTTCAGAAAATTGCAATTTTCTGCCCTCAGGGCACGAATCGAGCGCTGATTTGAGCGTGGTCGTTCACAGCTAATCAAGAGCTTTCGAATGGTGCTAGATAGAACGCAAAAGCACGGAAAATGACAAAAAATTTTCCGCAAATTTTCGTGACCCAATTTCAGAAAATTGCAATTTTCTGCCCTCAGGGCACGAATCGAGCGCTGATTTGAGCGTGGTCGTTCACAGCTAATCAAGAGCTTTCGAATGGTGCTAGATATAAAGCGAAAGCACGGAAAATGACAAAATTTTTTCCGCAAATTTTCGTGACCCAATTTTAGAAAATTGCAATTTTCTGCCCTCAGGGCACGAATCGAGCGCTGATTTGAGCGTGGTCGTTCACAGCTAATCAAGAGCTTTCGAATGGTGCTAGATAGAACGCAAAAGCACGGAAAATGACAAAAAATTTTCCGCAAATTTTCGTGACCCAATTTCAGAAAATTGCAATTTTCTGCCCTCAGGGCACGAATCGAGCCCTGATTTGAGCGTGGTCGTTCACAGCTAATCAAGAGCTTTCGAATGGTGCTAGATATAAAGCGCAAAAGCACGGAAAATGACAAAAAATTTTCCGCAAATTTTCGTGACCCAATTTCAGAAAATTGCAATTTTCTGCCCTCAGGGCACGAATCGAGCGCTGATTTGAGCGTGGTCGTTCACAGCTAATCAAGAGCTTTCGAATGGTGCTAGATAGAACGCGAAAGCACGGAAAATGACAAAAAATTTTCCGCAAATTTTCGTGACCCAATTTCAGAAAATTGCAATTTTCTGCCCTCAGGGCACGAATCGAGCGCTGATTTGAGCGTGGTCGTTCACAGCTAATCAAGAGCTTTCGAATGGTGCTAGATAGAACGCAAAAGCACGGAAAATGACAAAAAATTTTCCGCAAATTTTCGTGACCCAATTTCAGAAAATTGCAATTTTCTGCCCTCAGGAGCACGTGGTCGTTCAATCAAGAGCGAATCGAGCTAATCAAGAGCTTTCGAATGGTGCTAGATAGAACGCAAAAGCACGGAAAATGACAAAAAATTTTCCGTTTTCGTTTTTAGAAAATTGCAATTTTCTGCCCTCAGGGCACGAATCGAGCGCTGATTTAGCGTGGTCGTTCACAGCTAATCAAGAGCTTTCGAATGGTGCTATTTAGAACGCGAAAACACGGAAAATGACAAAATTTTTTCCGCAAATTTTCGTGACCCAATTTCAGAAAATTGCAATTTTCTGCCCTCAGGGCACGAATCGAGCCCTGATTTGAGCGTGGTCGTTCACAGCTAATCAAGAGCTTTCGAATGGTGCTAGATAGAACGCGAAAGCACGGAAAATGACAAAATTTTTTCCGCAAATTTTCGTGACCCAATTTCAGAAAATTGCAATTTTCTGCCCTCAGGGCACGAATCGAGCGCTGATTTGAGCGTGGTCGTTCACAGCTAATCAAGAGCTTTCGAATGGTGCTAGATATAAAGCGAAAGCACGGAAAATGACAAAATTTTTTCCGCAAATTTTCGTGACCCAATTTTAGAAAATTGCAATTTTCTGCCCTCAGGGCACGAATCGAGCGCTGATTTGAGCGTGGTCGTTCACAGCTAATCAAGAGCTTTCGAATGGTGCTATTTAGAACGCGAAAACACGGAAAATGACAAAAAATTTTCCGCAAATTTTCGTGACCCAATTTCAGAAAATTGCAATTTTCTGCCCTCAGGGCACGAATCGAGCGCTGAGTTGAGCGTGGTCGTTCACAGCTAATCAAGAGCTTTCGAATGGTGCTAGATATAAAGCGAAAGCACGGAAAATGACAAAATTTTTTCCGCAAATTTTCGTGACCCAATTTTAGAAAATTGCAATTTTCTGCCCTCAGGGCACGAATCGAGCGCTGATTTGAGCGTGGTCGTTCACAGCTAATCAAGAGCTTTCGAATGGTGCTAGATAGAACGCAAAAGCACGGAAAATGACAAAAAATTTTCCGCAAATTTTCGTGACCCAATTTTAGAAAATTGCAATTTTCTGCCCTCAGGGCACGAATCGAGCGCTGATTTAAGCGTGGTCGTTCACAGCTAATCAAGAGCTTTCGAATGGTGCTATTTAGAACGCGAAAACACGGAAAATGACAAAATTTTTTCCGCAAATTTTCGTGACCCAATTTTAGAAAATTGCAATTTTCTGCCCTCAGGGCACGAATCGAGCGCTGATTTGAGCGTGGTCGTTCACAGCTAATCAAGAGCTTTCGAATGGTGCTATTTAGAACGCGAAAACACGGAAAATGACAAAATTTTTTCCGCAAATTTTCGTGACCCAATTTCAGAAAATTGCAATTTTCTGCCCTCAGGGCACGAATCGAGCGCTGATTTGAGCGTGGTCGTTCACAGCTAATCAAGAGCTTTCGAATGGTGCTAGATAGAACGCAAAAGCACGGAAAATGACAAAATTTTTTCCGCAAATTTTCGTGACCCAATTTCAGAAAATTGCAATTTTCTGCCCTCAGGGCACGAATCGAGCGCTGATTTGAGCGTGGTCGTTCACAGCTAATCAAGAGCTTTCGAATGGTGCTAGATATAAAGCGAAAGCACGGAAAATGACAAAATTTTTTCCGCAAATTTTCGTGACCCAATTTTAGAAAATTGCAATTTTCTGCCCTCAGGGCACGAATCGAGCGCTGATTTGAGCGTGGTCGTTCACAGCTAATCAAGAGCTTTCGAATGGTGCTAGATAGAACGCAAAAGCACGGAAAATGACAAAATTTTTTCCGCAAATTTTCGTGACCCAATTTCAGAAAATTGCAATTTTCTGCCCTCAGGGCACGAATCGAGCGCTGATTTGAGCGTGGTCGTTCACAGCTAATCAAGAGCTTTCGAATGGTGCTAGATAGAACGCTAAAGCACGGAAAATGACAAAATTTTTTCCGCAAATTTTCGTGACCCAATTTCAGAAAATTGCAATTTTCTGCCCTCAGGGCACGAATCGAGCGCTGATTTAAGCGTGGTCGTTCACAGCTAATCAAGAGCTTTCGAATGGTGCTATTTAGAACGCGAAAACACGGAAAATGACAAAAAATTTTCCGCAAATTTTCGTGACCCAATTTCAGAAAATTGCAATTTTCTGCCCTCAGGGCACGAATCGAGCGCTGAGTTGAGCGTGGTCGTTCACAGCTAATCAAGAGCTTTCGAATGGTGCTAGATATAAAGCGAAAGCACGGAAAATGACAAAATTTTTTCCGCAAATTTTCGTGACCCAATTTTAGAAAATTGCAATTTTCTGCCCTCAGGGCACGAATCGAGCGCTGATTTGAGCGTGGTCGTTCACAGCTAATCAAGAGCTTTCGAATGGTGCTAGATAGAACGCAAAAGCACGGAAAATGACAAAAAATTTTCCGCAAATTTTCGTGACCCAATTTTAGAAAATTGCAATTTTCTGCCCTCAGGGCACGAATCGAGCGCTGATTTAAGCGTGGTCGTTCACAGCTAATCAAGAGCTTTCGAATGGTGCTATTTAGAACGCGAAAACACGGAAAATGACAAAATTTTTTCCGCAAATTTTCGTGACCCAATTTTAGAAAATTGCAATTTTCTGCCCTCAGGGCACGAATCGAGCGCTGATTTGAGCGTGGTCGTTCACAGCTAATCAAGAGCTTTCGAATGGTGCTATTTAGAACGCGAAAACACGGAAAATGACAAAATTTTTTCCGCAAATTTTCGTGACCCAATTTCAGAAAATTGCAATTTTCTGCCCTCAGGGCACGAATCGAGCGCTGATTTGAGCGTGGTCGTTCACAGCTAATCAAGAGCTTTCGAATGGTGCTAGATAGAACGCAAAAGCACGGAAAATGACAAAATTTTTTCCGCAAATTTTCGTGACCCAATTTCAGAAAATTGCAATTTTCTGCCCTCAGGGCACGAATCGAGCGCTGATTTGAGCGTGGTCGTTCACAGCTAATCAAGAGCTTTCGAATGGTGCTAGATAGAACGCTAAAGCACGGAAAATGACAAAATTTTTTCCGCAAATTTTCGTGACCCAATTTCAGAAAATTGCAATTTTCTGCCCTCAGGGCACGAATCGAGCGCTGATTTAAGCGTGGTCGTTCACAGCTAATCAAGAGCTTTCGAATGGTGCTATTTAGAACGCGAAAACACGGAAAATGACAAAAAATTTTCCGCAAATTTTCGTGACCCAATTTCAGAAAATTGCAATTTTCTGCCCTCAGGGCACGAATCGAGCGCTGAGTTGAGCGTGGTCGTTCACAGCTAATCAAGAGCTTTCGAATGGTGCTAGATATAAAGCGAAAGCACGGAAAATGACAAAATTTTTTCCGCAAATTTTCGTGACCCAATTTTAGAAAATTGCAATTTTCTGCCCTCAGGGCACGAATCGAGCGCTGATTTGAGCGTGGTCGTTCACAGCTAATCAAGAGCTTTCGAATGGTGCTAGATAGAACGCAAAAGCACGGAAAATGACAAAAAATTTTCCGCAAATTTTCGTGACCCAATTTTAGAAAATTGCAATTTTCTGCCCTCAGGGCACGAATCGAGCGCTGATTTAAGCGTGGTCGTTCACAGCTAATCAAGAGCTTTCGAATGGTGCTATTTAGAACGCGAAAACACGGAAAATGACAAAATTTTTTCCGCAAATTTTCGTGACCCAATTTTAGAAAATTGCAATTTTCTGCCCTCAGGGCACGAATCGAGCGCTGATTTGAGCGTGGTCGTTCACAGCTAATCAAGAGCTTTCGAATGGTGCTATTTAGAACGCGAAAACACGGAAAATGACAAAATTTTTTCCGCAAATTTTCGTGACCCAATTTCAGAAAATTGCAATTTTCTGCCCTCAGGGCACGAATCGAGCGCTGATTTGAGCGTGGTCGTTCACAGCTAATCAAGAGCTTTCGAATGGTGCTAGATAGAACGCAAAAGCACGGAAAATGACAAAATTTTTTCCGCAAATTTTCGTGACCCAATTTCAGAAAATTGCAATTTTCTGCCCTCAGGGCACGAATCGAGCGCTGATTTGAGCGTGGTCGTTCACAGCTAATCAAGAGCTTTCGAATGGTGCTAGATATAAAGCGAAAGCACGGAAAATGACAAAATTTTTTCCGCAAATTTTCGTGACCCAATTTTAGAAAATTGCAATTTTCTGCCCTCAGGGCACGAATCGAGCGCTGATTTGAGCGTGGTCGTTCACAGCTAATCAAGAGCTTTCGAATGGTGCTAGATAGAACGCAAAAGCACGGAAAATGACAAAATTTTTTCCGCAAATTTTCGTGACCCAATTTCAGAAAATTGCAATTTTCTGCCCTCAGGGCACGAATCGAGCGCTGATTTGAGCGTGGTCGTTCACAGCTAATCAAGAGCTTTCGAATGGTGCTAGATAGAACGCTAAAGCACGGAAAATGACAAAATTTTTTCCGCAAATTTTCGTGACCCAATTTCAGAAAATTGCAATTTTCTGCCCTCAGGGCACGAATCGAGCGCTGATTTGAGCGTGGTCGTTCACAGCTAATCAAGAGCTTTCGAATGGTGCTAGATATAAAGCGAAAGCACGGAAAATGACAAAATTTTTTCCGCAAATTTTCGTGACCCAATTTCAGAAAATTGCAATTTTCTGCCCTCAGGGCACGAATCGAGCGCTGATTTGAGCGTGGTCGTTCACAGCTAATCAAGAGCTTTCGAATGGTGCTAGATAGAACGCGAAAGCACGGAAAATGACAAAATTTTTTCCGCAAATTTTCGTGACCCAATTTCAGAAAATTGCAATTTTCTGCCCTCAGGGCACGAATCGAGCCCTGATTCGAGCGTGGTCGTTCACAGCTAATCAAGAGCTTTCGAATGGTGCTAGATAGAACGCTAAAGCACGGAAAATGACAAAATTTTTTCCGCAAATTTTCGTGACCCAATTTCAGAAAATTGCAATTTTCTGCCCTCAGGGCACGAATCGAGCGCTGATTTGAGCGTGGTCGTTCACAACTAATCAAGAGCTTTCGAATGGCGCTAGATAGAACGCAAAAGCACGGAAAATGATAAAATTTTTTCCGCAAATTTTCGTGACCCAATTTCAGAAAATTGCAATTTTCTGCCCTCAGGGCACGAATCGAGCGCTGATTTGAGCGTGGTCGTTCACAGCTAATCAAGAGCTTTCGAATGGTGCTAGATAGAACGCGAAAGCACGGAAAATGATAAAATTTTTTCCGCAAATTTTCGTGACCCAATTTCAGAAAATTGCAATTTTCTGCCCTCAGGGCACGAATCGAGCCCTGATTTGAGCGTGGTCGTTCACAGCTAATCAAGAGCTTTCGAATGGTGCTAGATAGAACGCGAAAGCACGGAAAATGACAAAATTTTTTCCGCAAATTTTCGTGACCCAATTTCAGAAAATTGCAATTTTCTGCCCTCAGGGCACGAATCGAGCGCTGATTTGAGCGTGGTCGTTCACAGCTAATCAAGAGCTTTCGAATGGTGCTAGATAGAACGCGAAAGCACGGAAAATGACAAAATTTTTTCCGCAAATTTTCGTGACCCAATTTCAGAAAATTGCAATTTTCTGCCCTCAGGGCACGAATCGAGCCCTGATTTGAGCGTGGTCGTTCAGTGCTAGATAGAACGCAAAAGCACGGAAAATGACAAAAAATTTTCCGCAAATTTTCGTGACCCAATTTCAGAAAATTGCAATTTTCTGCCCTCAGGGCACGAATCGAGCGCTGATTTGAGCGTGGTCGTTCACAGCTAATCAAGAGCTTTCGAATGGTGCTAGATATAAAGCGAAAGCACGGAAAATGACAAAATTTTTTCCGCAAATTTTCGTGACCCAATTTCAGAAAATTGCAATTTTCTGCCCTCAGGGCACGAATCGAGCGCTGATTTGAGCGTGGTCGTTCACAGCTAATCAAGAGCTTTCGAATGGCGCTAGATAGAACGCAAAAGCACGGAAAATGATAAAATTTTTTCCGCAAATTTTCGTGACCCAATTTCAGAAAATTGCAATTTTCTGCCCTCAGGGCACGAATCGAGCGCTGATTTGAGCGTGGTCGTTCACAGCTAATCAAGAGCTTTCGAATGGTGCTAGATAGAACGCGAAAGCACGGAAAATGATAAAATTTTTTCCGCAAATTTTCGTGACCCAATTTCAGAAAATTGCAATTTTCTGCCCTCAGGGCACGAATCGAGCGCTGATTTGAGCGTGGTCGTTCACAACTAATCAAGAGCTTTCGAATGGCGCTAGATAGAACGCAAAAGCACGGAAAATGATAAAATTTTTTCCGCAAATTTTCGTGACCCAATTTCAGAAAATTGCAATTTTCTGCCCTCAGGGCACGAATCGAGCCCTGATTCGAGCGTGGTCGTTCACAGCTAATCAAGAGCTTTCGAATGGTGCTAGATAGAACGCGAAAACACGGAAAATGACAAAAATTTTTCCGCAGATTTTCGTGACCCAATTTCAGAAAATTGCAATTTTCTGCCCTCAGGGCACGAATCGAGCCCTGATTTGAGCGTGGTCGTTCACAGCTAATCAAGAGCTTTCGAATGGTGCTAGATAGAACGCGAAAGCACGGAAAATGACAAAATTTTTTCCGCAAATTCTCGTGACCCAATTTCAGAAAATTGCAATTTTCTGCCCTCAGGGCACGAATCGAGCGCTGATTTGAGCGTGGTCGTTCACAGCTAATCAAGAGCTTTCGAATGGCGCTAGACAGAACGCAAAAGCACGGAAAATGACAAAATTTTTTCCGCAAATTTTCGTAACCCAATTTCAGAAAATTGCAATTTTCTGCCCTCAAGGTACGAATCGAGCGCTGATTTGAGCGTGGTCGTTCACAGCTAATCAAGAGCTTTCGAATGGTGCTATTTAGAACGCGAAAACACGGAAAATCACAAAATTTGGCCCCAAACTGGAGTAGGATCGTGCAATAATAATTAAAAATGAGATGTATCCAGAAAGCTAGGGTAAATCGAGCTCAGGAGCGAGAAGTGACAGATGCGCTAGAATGTAAAATTTTCCAGGTCCCGACCTGTCCATTTGATTAGAAACCGGTTTATTTATTGTGAGATCTTTATTCTTAGTACAAATAATGATACAGTAGGTTGCTTTCTACATATAGTGGTGCAACATTTCCTTATCCAAACAACAGTCACTAAGAACGCCCTTACGGAACAGCTGCAGAAAGGTCGCTACAGCACGGTCAAAATCCCATCGTTCCTCATACGTGCTTCCAGTTAAACAACGTGTTCGCCAATCCTGAAAAAAAAGCTTCGAAGCGTTTCTTTGGAATTATTCGAAGCATATGAGTACTTTGGCTGCACATATACGCAAGAGCAAATGGTCGATATCATCGGCTGGGCCACCAGGAATCATCAGATGCTTCGTGTACGAGAAGTCACCAGTCCTGAAAGTAATCCAGAGACTCAAAACCGGAACGAATATCACCCACAACGAGGCCAAACTAGTTACAATTCCAGAGAATTTTTCTCTATTTTTTGGAAATCGCTTCAACCTTTCTCGCAGATTTTGCACAATTGTATAGATAACGATACGCTGAGTTCAAAACCTGTGAAGAAATTGAGATGTTCTCGCTTCGTGGCGCAAAAAATCGACACGAAAATTTTCGCACAAAAAATCTTTTTCTGAAAATCGCTATTGGTCGAACGGTACTCGAGCGCGGATCTGCGCAGAATCGTTCAAAAGGGCGTTAGAACGGAGTGTGCGGCAATCTTTACAATAAGGGCTTTTCTGACGAATCGTCTAAATTATTTGGCTTTCAGTCTTGTACAAAATCCGGTACTTTGCGTTGGTAATTATTAGAGTGAAAACTCAATATTTCCCGATTTTTCTACAAAGAACGTGAACTCCGAATCTGATTTTATAGCTCGAATGAAAAGGAAATTTTGGTAAAACTGAGACTTCAAGAGAAGGAAGTCACGCTCATTAATGAGAAAACGTACCTATTCATCCAGTAAAGGAGATAGTCGGCGACATATCGAGGATTCGTGGCACTCTCCAAGATGAGATCACACAATGCTAATTTCATCACCTAAACTAATTATATTTCTAAATGTAATGTGCGTGCGGTGAAATGCATTTGCACAAAAAGTGCTACCAAACTCGTCTATATTCCTTATTGAAGGAGAAAGGACACCCGGCGTGTCGAGCACGTAAATAGGTGGTTTGTCTAGCACACGAACTCGATTCTGAACGCGAACGGTCACACCAGGTCGGGCACCTGCGTGAACGATGTTCAATGTAGTGTATAGAGAAGGATATGGCATTTGTATGTTTGAGTAGAACTCGAAGAAAAGAGAACTGAACACGGAAGAAATCTAAATTCAGTTGATAATTTCGATATTTCAAATTGAGAGCGCTCAAGTGCATTCCCGTTTCCGTTTACTATGGACACGTAATTAAGGTACATGTGATCAAAGTCGCCGTCGGGTTGAAGATTTTCCAGAGTTTAACTTCTGTGGTTAAAAAGTGGTAATTATTTAATATATTCTAAACAAAATTGCCCAGATTTGTATCATACCAATAATATTGCACCAGATTCAAATGTTCTACAGACCCAAGTTTTTTCCTCACAGGATATATTTTTAAATATTTGCCAATTAACCACATTAAAACCTTCCAAAGTCAAAGTTACATCAACTGACATATTACATAGAACATTTAATTGCGAATCGACTGCAATTCTACTTCCGCCCAAAGGCATATTAATTGTTATTCCAAATTTAGATCTAAGCCGAAACTCAAATTCTACTCACTCGCGAAAAAATGATTCTTTGAGTTATCGTTTCCTACGTCGTCGGTCACTTCAGTTGCAAAATGTGGTAATGAAAGGATCACGGTCAATCAAAACACAACCTTTGACTGAAGTAACCCTCAGCGGTTAATAATTCCAAAACTCACCACAAGGTTATGGATATTTGAAGTTTAAAGTGAAGCAATTACAACTACGAACTAGATTTAGATTCCTTTACGTTCCACACATTTATAGTGAAAAATGCAGTGAAAAATGTCACACTTTTTGTCCACTACTGCATTGGCTTTGGCAAACGGAAGGTGATCACTGTGAGCGATCTCCTCACCGATTGTTAGAAAAGAACTGGCAGCCAGAATGGCCACAGCAGGAGATATGTCCTTTACCAATCATTTACCTTCCACAACAGCACTCCTCTTCGTTCCAAGATTGTGCGAACGCCAAGTATTTATCAATGAAGATTTACCTACATTAGGTATGCCAACCACCATAACCTAAAATATGAAGTCAACGAATAGGACACATCACAATCGAAGAATGTGCAGACATTACTAGGTTGTGTACAAATAAGAAGCCTTTTTTCGCTCATAAACTTTGCCTTAATATAGAGTGGTAAGAAACTCTTGAGCCACTTCGCTTGAAAGTTTCAGAACTTGCGATTCTGAATTTTATCCATGACCTAACATGTGACATTGCATCTCCTTAGTTCGAAATCAATTTCAGAACTAGTTTACACCAGACGCGATATCATCGCTGGAAATTTTCTTTTCTCAATGGAAAAGAACTTTCTAGCAAAAATCCACACTCAGTGTTTTGTTCCCACCTGGAACTCGGACTTGACGGATCTGTTGAATCGAGGTTCTTTAACAAGGATGTCTAGTACGGATTGCTGAACATGCGACAGAGCTCTCCCAAGGCGTCGCTTGCAGTCGGTCCATATAATGTGAGTGACACCGTGTTCGTAGCGGTAATAGTCCTCAATTGGTTGCCTGAAATATGCTGTCTCAACATCCATGTTATACGGTGCCGAATTTACATTTCATTCTCGAAAACAACACTTTATTAAATTCTTCAATGGTGACTAGGAACGATTCGTGTGTTCTACTAAGTTCCTACGTCCGTCTGTGACTGACCGACCGAAGGGAACCCATTCTGAAGGATGTATCATGCCTATATGCACGTAAGTATTGTGGAGGTAGGCTATTACGCACTCATGCAAAGCAGTTACCGTTAAAGGTAATGGTGCGAGGTTAATCAGTTCCCTAAGGACGCGCCACCGCATTGGTGCTCCATTCAAACCGTAGCGGCATACAATGGCTAATGGGTTCCAGCCTCTTTGTCAAGCCAGATTCGTCACCTTCCGCGACAAGTCTGGGACCAATTTACCCGACCTCGGAGGGATAGAAGGCTTGGTTAGCCGTCCCGGGGTCGATCGCTCAAACGGAGTTCCTCCCTCAACTTGTGGTTAGATAAATTACGCTTAGGTTTATTTTTAGGCTAAGGCTTAGGTGTAGGGTGAGGTGACTCGATTGTTAGGTGTCCGGGTTAGGATCTTCCTATCTACTGGACTTCTGGATTGCGTGGTTGGAGTCTGAGGTATCGTACTCCTCTGTATTCTTATCGATAAGCCTCTTATATACAGAAAGTAATAAATTAATACATCTCGAGAGCTTCTAGACCAACCATCCGGCCTCAGAGCAATATGCTAACGAAAAGTGAACTACCATTCATCCAGATTCTCTTTGCCCTATTTCACTTCTCCTGAGACCGGTGTGCTCCCATCACTCCCCCAGGCTGCTTGACGCGCAGTAGGGGGCGGAATCTACCACCGTTCTCTCTTTGCTGGAAGTTGTACGAAAGGACTAACGCTCCGACCAATATCCACGAAATACAACTTCACAAAGACTGGCTGCATCTTTTTATTCAGTAGATGGGAGCAGATGCTATGGCGGTAGATCGCAAAGGCACATTCAGAGCCGGCGGCACGGCGGTGCGGCAATGGTTAAGCATAGCGAAGGGACGCAGAGTAGCGGCAACGCGATAATTGCCGCCGGAGGGGGCATTCAGACTCAGCGGCAGCGGCAAGAGGATGGATATTTGACCCATACCATGACTCTTGGAAATCACCCGTTATTCAAGACAATAAATTCATCTCCCAGGGAAATTTACCCAACAAAAACATAACGCTACGCACTTGTACTTCTTCATGTTAATCAGGTCCATTTTGTTCATCACTAACACATGTGGACGAATGGAGCAGAACTGGTTCATAAATGTTGAATTTCGTCCACTGATCGGCACCCTCGCGTCGTGCACCTGAACACCAAAAATGGATAAATAATCGGGACTTCATGAAGTCACAAATGTTATTCACTTTGCAGTAGGGTATAACACAACCCCGTGACTGCGTCTCGAATTCAAATCTTTAAATAAAAGAAGGACGGAACGCATACAATTCGAACAAAATCACGTCGTGGTCAAAATAGCACAACATAAAAAATACCTCAACGATTAGATCCACCGTACGCAATTTCCCCTCCATTTTTTTCATCTGCACAGACATATGCATCGGGAACCATATTCGGTAATCGAAATTTGGTGGCAAAACAAACTCCTTCCGCAGGTTATGTGTAGAATCACCTGCAAAAACTGTCCTGGATGTCACAGTTGTTCTTAGCAACAAGAACAACACTATCAGGCAAGCATATGTATACAAGTTATGGTTCTCAAGGAGCGCTGCAGTTTTCTATGTTCGTAGAGGTTAGCCGATATGTGAGTCAGCGTTTACTCCTTCTTATAATGTAATTGATGCGTTTGGGTTCTTTCGAATACGCGGGAAAACATTCCCAGGTTAAGAGAAACGGCATCGTCAACGGTTTGTCAACCATTTTCTTGAACAGTCGATCAGTGGAACATATGATGACCTCCAAGTAGTTGGAGTTCTTGATAGCAAGCAGAAAGTAATCGTTGTTTATATCGACTTTAAGGTGTCCGGCAAAACTTATTCCGCAAAATTGATTGAGAAGCTAAATCTTCGCCACGAAATGGTCGAATGGGAGGTTGTTTTCCTCTCAAACGACCATATCAGGTGTACCTTGGTGAAGCAATCACTTCGATTAATCAGCAATAAAATAGAAACCAACCAGTAATCTTTTACGTCCTGAGAGTTTTCAGAAGTTCTTTCTTTAACCTCTCAGGAATCACGTCGAAAGCAGCTACTGTGGTGAAAAGGTAATAACATGAACCAATAATGGACCTACATGTCGTGATAGAGCGAGCAATGTTGTAAACAGCTGCGGATGAACTCGACGACCAAAGTGTCCTCAATGTTATCATCAGCTGCTTGTAATCTGGGAGTTTGAAGTGCTTCCTAATAACAGTTGCAAATTAAATCATATAAACTAGCAACTGCTTTGCTTTATATCCACTTTACGAATGAAGTGCAAATAGTTGGCGATCTAATAATCTGGGTTTTCGCGGATGAACATTACAATTCATTTTGATTGACTTCGTTCGTCAACTATGGAAACCCAGAACCCAGCAGTATAAGGACGTAATTCACTGAAACTGCTACGATTAAGTACTTCCCACGACGGATATAAGCATATAAGCAGAGGGTGAGCAAGGACGCGGGCCCGTAAATAATAGGTAACTGCCCCTATATTCATTTGACAAAGAGAGAACGGACACATTCAATCTGATTCAAGAACGGAACGAGATTTCGTCTGAAAGGATCACAGCAGATACATGTGAGCATTTTTACTAGAACTACATATGTCAACTATCAACAACATGAGCAAAGACTGCCCCTACTACCGTACAATGCCTATCGCCTATCGAACCTAGATCATCTATGCTTTTCAAAGACTACAGATACAAGTAGACAATCACAAAGGCATGAGTGGATTCTTTTCACGGACAGGAACACAATTAAACACAATGAGGTGCACCATTTTAAGGCAATTGGGTGAGAAAATAAAGGCAATACACGGATCACACAGTTCAATGATAAATCGGTAGTTCGAACTGGAATCAATAAGTACGAATTTTACGTTCATGAAATATGACAACACAGCTTCCTTTCTGCACAAATAAATATCACAATATGCATAAAAAAGCGTAGAAATACAAAATTAGGAAAATTCACAGATTTGCTCAAGTTATCATAACGATTGAGTAATACCAAACATGTCATCTGCTCATTAAGTATTTTCAACTAATTCTGTGAACACAGGCGCACGATATGACTCCACTAGAGCACGCTAGGAAAAAGCTCCTTATTAATGGCCCGAGAAAACAAGAAAGAAACGTGGAAGTTTACTAAAACACAAGCTACAAATTTTCCCGGTTCCAACAAAGATATGACTAACGAAAAACCTTGTTCTCTTCACTGGACATTTTTATATTATCAGCATCCGGGTACTAGGCTTGTTCGACATCCACGAACGAGTATAGATAACTGCCCTAACAATTTTCTACGAAAAACATTTTCGAATGACTATCAGGTGAGTAAACCCTTGAACGGGAACGTGTCCATTGTAATGAGAAACCATTCATAGGATCGGACCTTGAACAAAGCCCAGAGAAATCGAAGGTGTATTCGGATGTGCTGCCAAATGCTCTTGTTCGGATCCTTTAGTTTTAACTCATAGTGAGTCCGAAGAACGCATTTCGACATCTGCAAATATCAACAGAAGTGTAATGTCTCACAGAAAAAAAAAACAACAGACGAACAGTTAAAAGCCATGCCCGAACACGAAAACAAAAACACAAACTCTTGCCTAGCTCCGAAAGAGCTGAAAAGGGTGCAGATCCTGGTGACAGATCGGGTACTAGACAAAAACTGTTACAATGACCCTGGCACGGTAATTACGCAGCCCGTACGGCTTCTCATTACGCGTCAAAAAATGCGCGGTGTGTGTAACTGCACGATGTTTTTGAAGATGTGCCGCATTTAATGACAACGGCATCTCAACAGCTAGGAAAAATAGAAAGTAACTAAGAAGAGGAGCCTTGTAGCAACGAGCATAGACAGGAATGAGTTTATAGTGCATGACTCAACGTAGCCACCCCACATGGAGCTCTAGACCAAGACAGGATGGCAGATTGCTACCTCATCGAAACAGCCCCAGAGAGAGAGAGAGAGAGAGAGAGAGAGAGAGAGAGAGAAGAGAGAGAGAGAGAGTACGAGGCAATTATAAATAAAGACGTTCCTGGTGATAGACAGGGATACAAACGTTGTGGAAGACGATGCTTATGACACCTTTTCCCAAAACGGAGAATTTCATGTTAAATTTTGCAGTAACCTAAGGTGATTTCGTCGCCCGGAGGTGGTTCGCCATAACGCAATAACCTCTAATCTTTGAGTTATCGCGATTCTCAACAGCTATGTGTGTATCTCAGGAGATGTTCTGACACTAAACCAAGCGGAAACAAAGAGTGTTTGCACTTCGTTTCACCAAGGATCACGACTTCCAGAGGGCAATTGAAATATCCTACCTCAATGAGCGAATCAGCTCGATTTTCTGTTCCTAGCAAGTGTTCAAGATTCCTTAGAAGGTCGTTCGTCTTTAAGATAAGCAACATCTGCCGAGGCATCCGGTGCAGAACCTCACTGATCTGCGGAATCAGCGAAGCTGCATAAAGCCGCAATTCGTCCCGCTGGAAATTCATACCTTTTCAGGTGAGGATAATCAAACGAACGGAAATTGCCTTTGGAATGATTAGGAGACTGCAAACACTATCCTGAGTTAACATAGATAGGAAAACGAAAAACCTCATGGTTGTCCATTCGCTTATTCTTGATACCTTGAGAAACTGCTTTCCACGATCTTCGAGTTACGATACAAGCGAACAATCCATACAGTTCTCCAACGCCCATATCCGCAGCAACGCTCTAAATTGATAAAGGAGACCAAATAAGGTCATTACAAGACCTGAATTGTAAAGCTCAATTTATCGAGCTATTAATGTTCGCAATGTTGGGTGGCGAGGTCCGCTCCTTCACGTTGGTGCCACTGGGAACTCCCCAACTAGCTTGGGGTGAGCTGATCGCGGACCATCGAGTTCCGGCGACAGGCCCCGGTGACAGGCCGGCCGATGGAGAAACATGTCACATCAAATGGCATGATGACGCGAAGAACTTGTATGAAAGCTACGGCGTCCGCGGGAACCGACGCCCACTCACGGAGCCCGGTGAGTGGTGAAAGTATGCGAGGGTCCTCGATGCAAGGACGGCATCGAGGGGTAACCAAGCTAGTCCACGAGTGTCAGAACGAAGTTGTCTCGAAGCAGGAAAGACAACTTCAAGGGCCAAGCAAGCCAGCCCGGAAATGCAAGAACAACGTCAAGACTCGTGTTGCAACGCTGAATGTCGGTACGTTGACAGGTCGCTCGAGCGAGTTAGCCGCCGCTCTGGAGCATCGTAGAATTGACCTGTGCGCGTTGCAAGAGACGAGATGGTCTGGCAGTAAGTCAAGAGACATCGGTCGTGGCTTTAAAGTTTTGTACTTTGGCAGCCCTAAGACCACAAACGGCGTCGGCATTGCCGTATCCGAGCGTTTTCGTGATTCCATTTCGGAGGTGAAACGCTTCAGCGACCGTCTCATGAAGATCATTGTAATCACGAAGAATGAACGACTTCATTTCTTTACTGCGTATGCCCCGGATCTTGTCATCACGAACAGACAGGCTGCTCCGAGCAGGTGAATGAGGAGTTCTGGACTCTGCTCCATGAAAAGACAGCCGAGGTACCTCAAGAAGAAATGATTGTTGTCGCAGGAGATCTGAATGGTCATGTCGGCGCAAGAAAAGATGGATACGAATGCCATGGTGGTTTTGGATACGGAGCACGGAACGAAGATGGCGAGCGCATTCTCGAGTATGCATGCTCGCACGATCTTGTCATCACGAACACAACATTCCGTAAGCGTCCGTCACACTTGATCTCGTTCTACAGCGGAAATGCGAGGTCGCAGATCGATTACGTGCTCGTAAGACGTCGCGATGCTAAGCTTGTCAGCGATGCAAAGGTTGTGCCTTACGAGACGGTGGCTACACAACATCGGCCTTTGATCTGCACGATGAAATTCACTCCGCCAAAGCAAACGAGGGTCGAGCGGTGCGGACATGAGCGCATCAAATGGTGGCGTCTTAAAGAAAAGGAAGCCGAAGTTATCGGTGGAATACAGATGCCCCCGATTGTGGATGTCGACGGCACGTGGCAGGATATGAAAACCGTGGTCTACGAAGCTGCACGGTCCCAACTAGGAGTGACCAAGCCAGGTCGACGTATGATTGACAGACAAACGTGGCTCTGGACGGAAGAAGTCAAGGAGAAGGTTCGGGCGAAGAAACGCCTCTACAACGTCTTCCTCTGCAATAAAACGGCCGAAAACTGGTCCGCGTACCGGGAAGCTAGGAGAGCAGCTAAGAAGGCCGTGGCCATAGCAAAAGCTGCTCACTACGATGAAGTTAACAGAAGACTTGAAACGCGCGACGGTGAACGGCTTATTTACAAACCTGCGAGGACTCGACAGCGGCAGTCCGAAGATGTCGAAAAGTTCCACGGTGTTAATGATGAGCACGGCCAGTTGTTAATGGACACTAAGAAGGTCATGGAACGATGGCGTGATTATTTTGAGAAGATTTCCACGGAAGAATTTCCTCATCCCCCGCTTCCTCAAGCTGAACCTATAGCTGGTCCAATCCTGCCCATCTCGGCTGAAGAGGTGGTGCTGGCGCTGAGGAAGATGAAGCCTGGTAAGGTAACGGGACCGGATGACGTGGCCGCAGAACTGTGGAAGTCACGCCATTGGAATTCCGCCAACTGGCTCGCTGCGTTTTTCAACCAGATCATAGCGGAGAGGAAGATGCCCACAGATTGGCAGTCAAGCACGACGATTCCGATCTGGAAGAGGAAGGGTAGTCCAGCGGACTGTCTTACTTATAGACCAATTCGTCTGCTTTCTCACACCATGAAAGTGTTTGAGCGTATAATTGACAGACGAATCCGAGACATCGTTGAATTATCCCTGAATCAGTGCGGCTTTGTTGCCAACTGTAGCACCACCGATGCCATCCACGCGGCTCGACTTCTAGTAGAAAAGCACAGGGAGAAGCAAAGACCTCTTCATCTTGCCTTCCTGGACCTAGAGAAGGCGTTTGACCGCGTGCCGCATGAGGTGATCTGGTACGCACTACGGAAACAGCTCGTTCCTGAAGAGCTTATAAATTGGGTACGGATATTGTATACCGACCCGAGGAGCAGAGTCCGGGCAGCAGCTGGAATTTCGGCAGAATTTCCAATCTCGGTTGGAGTCCACCAAGGATCGCCACTCTCTCCTCTCCTCTTCATTGTTGTTATGGATGCAGTGACGAAGGATCTGCAAAGACCTGTTCCATGGACTTTGCTTTATGCAGACGACGTGATGCTTGCGTCCGATGACAAGAATGAGCTCGAAGTGCTAGTGCAAGCGTGTAGTGATCGACTGGCGCAGTTCGGTCTTCGCCTCAATGTAAGGAAGACGGAGTACCTCTCGACCGAAGTGGATGACCCTGGTACAATTGCGATTGACGGAACAGAACTTGTGAGGGTCAGCACCTTCAAATATCTCGGTTCAACGATAGCGTGCGATGGAGACCTCAGTGGCGAGGTGAACGCTCGAGTAAGCAGCGCTTGGACGAAGTGGCGTGCGTCCACCGGCGTACTTTGCGACAGAAAAATACCGGAGCGATTGAAGTCGAAGATCTACCGGACAGTCGTACGACCGGTTGCTCTGTACGGAGCTGAGTGCTGGCCTGCTACCAAAGAAGTCGAGCGCCGCCTCAGCGTAATGGAAATGAAAATGCCGAGGTGGATGACAGGCGTAACACGACTTGATCGTAAAACTAATGCTGAGATAAGGGAAAGGTTTGGGGTGGCTCCAATACCCGAAAAACTTCGCGAAACCCGTCTGAGGTGGTACGGGCACGTGCTCCGAGCAAGTGACGACACGGTATGCAAGATTGGACTCGTTCTCGACATACAAGGTACAAGACCGAGGGGACGTCCGAAGCAGCGCTGGCTGGATACGATACACGTGGACCTGAAGGCAGAAAGAATTCATCCAGACCACGCGCGGGATAGAGCGGTATGGCGTCAGAGAATTAGTAAAGCGGACCCTGCCTCAAAGCGGGACAAACGCTAAAGAAGAAGAAGAAGATTAATGTTCGCAATGTTGGAATCCCACAATAGAATCGTGGCACCAACGCTGACCGCTCAAAATGCGAAATGTCCATATCACACTGATAAAACCACCGACCCTCAATTTGTCAGGATCTGGAGTAAGGAGTGCAAGCCACAAGTCAGCGTACAAGCCTCGGAAACGGTCATCGATATGCTAAACGGATAGTTTGTAGACACGGCAACAAGTTCAGATCATTGTTTAAGCTTTAAAGTAGAATCCATTCACAACATAATGAAATTTTGTCTTAAACTAAACTCACCAAGTAAAGGCCGTGATCTAACAGAACTATTTCAACTTCTCCATTAGGCTTTTTGTTTACCAACACGTTTCCTGGATGCGGGTCGGAATGCAAGTATCCTTTAGTGAAGATCATCTCCGAGTACAGTCGGCCCAACTTTCTGCACACCTTAATGAGGAAAGCTGAAGTAATCGTCGACTTCCACAATAACCAGATCTTAACAACAGAGCCAAAACAGAAGGTAATAAACACCGATGCTGCTAAAGACGATTACAATAAAAAATGGATATTCCATGATCGACTGTCCTTGAATCTTGGCATGGTGAATATAGTAGTCGTTGATAGGATGACTGTAGCCAATTAGCCAAGATGGTACAAGTTTATTTCGGCTGACGTTTGGCGAGTCCGCCTTCTTCAGAGCCTGGAAGAGAAAAGAGGAATTTGAGAAATCACTCGTCCAAGAACAATTTCAAGTTCCAGCGGCGAATCAGAAGGCACTAGGAGAGAGAGACGAATCGCGAATAGGGCAACACAACCAGACCTGGGCAAGTAGAACACCGATGCAAACCACAAGCTACAGGCGCGGCAGCATTCGCTGACCTGTGCGGGCTTGACCCGAAGGACAGTCAGCCAGAGGCTCGTTAGGGTGGCCACATTACCTTATGTATCGCCTGTAGCTTGTGGTTTGCATCGGTGTTCTACTTGCCCAGGTCTGGTTGTGTTGCCCTATTCGCGATTCGTCTCTCTCTCCTAGTGCCTTCTGATTCGCCGCTGGAACTTGAAATTGTTCTTGGACGAGTGATTTCTCAAATTCCTCTTTTCTCTTCCAGGCTCTGAAGAAGGCGGACTCGCCGAAACGTCAGCCGAAATAAACTTGTACCATCTTGGCTAATTGGCTACAGTCATCCTATCAACGACTACTAAAAAATGGATAATCTCCAACCTGTTCATAGGCACATCGGGATTACTCACCCCCTGATTTTCATGAAACACCTCAAGCTTCGTGCTCCAATCACATAAAAAATGGTTTGCCAGAAGGCAACACCGAACGCTTCCGTCTAGCGCAGATATTTAATTTCGAGCATATCATTAGTTTTCACCGAAATCAGTCCGGTGAGCATCTACATTAATTCTCAATACTGAATGGCGCTTCTCTGATCTTAGTATCCATGACGAAAAAATGACTGCAGACAACACTTACATCATGACGATCAATCTTGTTTCGGATCATATAATCTATATCGTCGATATGTTCGCCCTCGCAAAATTCCATAATGAGCAGTTGTGGAGTACTATACTCGTAGAACATCTTTGGCACCTATGAAAGAAATAACAAACCAGCAAAAAAAAATTTAGAAACTCGAACGAAGGTCTCACTTTCAAGAATGTGAGATGCTCAAACATCTTTGCCAGTCGATCTCCATTCTTCGCTTCGAGAAGGAAGTCAAGTTCATTGGGCAAATTTTTCTTTACTTCATCCACTAGCCACATCAGTTTGAACTCCGGGAACAATTTGTCCGCCACTCTCACAAGGAACTAAAAGAGAATCTCTATAACCCGAACAAGCTCGGCAAGCATGCAACAACGAGGAAAAACGACCCAACAATAGTCGGTTGCTCTACTTAGTTCAAGAAGAACGTGACTATGAAAAGGAAACACAACCTTTGAACATTTAAAATAATCACTTACATCCATGGTGTTAATATCAGTGCGACTGTTTTTGTATACCCTGCGATGCTGCACTTTAACCGCTACTTTCTCGTTTGTGTCCTGAAAATATACTAAAAACGTCATAATATGGTAGAATAAGCGTCTAACGTTTTTCCGCTGCCTTTAACACCTATACTGTCCATAATAGGAAATAGCAGTTGGTATGAAAATTCCACAGAAGGGTTACCTGGGTGGTGAAGCATTAGTCAGCTGCAACTGGGGCCGTATGCTCGTCTCACCCGAGATTTCTGGGGGATGGGGGAAGGGGAGGGGCCAGTCAGTAAGAGCACACCAAACACGGGCCGGCTCCAATCATATGAGCTGGCTCCACCCCTGCCCCATCCCCCAGCAATCTGGGGTGAGACGAGCATACGGCCCCTGATGTATCACGCCTTATGGTTTTCTCAAACAAGATCCTCGCGATCAATATCACGAAAACGCGTGAAACATCAGTTACAGTCCATTAATAAATCATTGAATACCTTCAACCTAGCTTCATGCACTTGTGCAAGGCTGGCAGCGCCAATTGGTCTTTCGGAGAAATCAGAAAATACTTCGTCTATCTGAAAAATTGCAAGAGAGTGGAAAGGATTTCATAATTCACGAAATTAACTCGAGCTGAGAAAGGTTTTACAGCAAACATGAACGAACCTTCTTTCCCAACTGTGATTCAACAACATAAACAATATCTTCGAACGATGCTTCCGGAGCTTTTGAAGTTAATACAGAAAGTGTTGAGGTATACTCTTCAGGTATAAGATATTCCAAGGCCGATAAATGTTGCCCAACCTAAAACACAATTAACGAGTGACTCAACAGTAATCCGAAAACTATCAGCACTCCAATGATAGAAACCTTGATAAACACGCCGCCATTTGCACAAGCCAACTCTAAAAGCCGCAATGCGCTTCGTTTGTGGCACTTTTTGATGGCCGCATCGTATTCTTCGGATGGATCGCACAGCCCTCTTAAAGACGACTTGTAGTCCACAACAATATTGGCTACCTGAAACATTTTCAAGAAAAACACATGAATGGTTAAACACGCAGGACATTTCATCGTTCAGCGACGCTAACGACGTTGGAAAAAGCGAGAAAAATCAGTTTCAAAAAGAAAATGTGGTCATTTTTGTTAACTACTAAATGAGCATCCAGAAATTTTGTCTTTACAAGTAAAAAAAAGAAAAAAAGCAATACAAAAACGTATAAAACGCAGCAAGACCCACTGCAAAAGCTGCCTTTCCAAATCTAACAACTCCAATTTGTTTGAGGTCTTCAAACGAGTCGACGGCGCGATAAATTGCTGCAGTGCTTCCAACGAGGATAGCCGCTCCACCAGAAACAAACAGCTGAAAGTGAAATTCATAAGATATGCAATAATACAGACTACAATACTTCACTCCTTTATATATTCGAACTGCCAAATTAGCCTTTGCTCCGTTTTCACCTCTTCAAAGCGAAAATCAACAACATGGAGTTACAGTTTCGGAGAACTTAGGAGGAAGGCTTCGTTATCAGCGTTCTCCTGACCACCTCAAGCCCTCAGCATTTCTTCACCAACAATTCAAGAATGCCTTTGAAAAGAATATGAGAAATTACCTTCCTCTTGAATGACCATCTGACAACAGGAGTCAGAATCCGTCGCGGCAACGTCATCCCCTAGCACTAGACCAATGGACAGATGTCAGGACCATCATTGATGTACGACGAACAACAAAATTTTTGAGGCGTCGCCGGACCCGCGAAATCGGCTGTCTTTGCAAATGCAGTCTTTGCACCGCTACCGTATCCAAAAAAAGAATGACACTTATCCAGAATCCTCTTGTTCCAGTGAGCTGAGCTCTGCCATTTTGTCTCGTGGAGATTTACATTAGCGAATATGTTTTTGTTCCCACGATCAGTGCATTGCCCTAAATATGGTTTCGGTAAAGTAACCAAAGCGAAGCGAAGTTCCGATTTCGTGGATTCGAATAGTGGTCGAGTTTTTGAAAGCCCAAAGGGGACGTAGTCTGCTTGGCTGACGTCACATCATTTTCATACATCGGCACTAGCGCGATAATTCCACGGAGGAACGGATTCCCATTGCGCGTCAAAAGATGCGCCTTGTGTGTGGCTGCACGATGTTTGTGGGGATGTGCCGCATTTCACGACAATACATTATTCTCAAGGTTTTCAAAAGAGTTTGCAAACATATTTCCCAGAAGATTAAAGCGTAAGAGGAATAGAACTCGGAACAAAAAAGGTAAGCAAGCATGCAATTTATATAAGAGGTAACCAACCATTTTTATAATTGAAACCGCGTGGCTTCGCCACGCGGTGAGGCTAGGGGAGGCCCTCCGGGGTGGGTGGACCACTACCTCGCTGCAGATGGAGGGTCCAAAATTTAAACGCAACAGGACGATAGTTCATTAGTTACTGTATTGAAACCGCGCGGCTTCGCCACGCGGTCAGTCTAGGGGAGGCACTCCACTCAGCCATCCCGACCACTATAAAAGCCGTTCTTGGATCTCTTATGTCGATCCCACCCGTATACGGCACCGTGCGCGTGAAATCCGTAGAGCGCTGTGCAGTTACACACAACGCGCAGTTCTTGACGCGCAATGGGAATCCGTTCCTCCGTGGAAAAAACGTTTCACTTACATCGGGCAGGTTGATTCCTTCAGCGAGAAATTAGGCGCAAGTACAACAAACCTGTTTCGGACGTTTTATCCATTCCAGGTGGCTTTGCTCAGCGGTCAAAGAAGCAGTCAGAGCTGCTCATAGTCATGGAGCTCTCTCAGAGGTGTTTAAATCCTTACGATAGCAAATCAGTGGTGACAATCTGTGACGCAAACATTACGAAGTTCTTGTCGGGAAAGTACCACATACTTCATGTCTGCTTCTTGGTGGGTTTCATCTTTTTCAGTTGTTAGAATTCTTTCTTGAAAAAATATGCCTGATTGCTCACTGTAGTTGCACAGAGCCAACAGCCACCGGAGCAAGTCGTGGCTGTGGTTCCCTACTGTCTAGGTTTGCAAGGATGTGAGGCGACAGCCTCTATATGAACTATCATGTCCATGCATGCAGAATAATCACCAAACCCAGATCTGCTGCGGTGGGTGACGGCATAGTGTCCAGTGCTCTCCCCACATTTGAAGGTCCTAGTTCCGTGTGCATCCACCCAACGCATCCGCTGTCAGCGGTAGCACAAAAGACACCGACACTGCTGCTGTACTACCACTTTTCAAGTTGTTCAGCAGATTTATGGCCTCAAAAGAATCGCTTTATATTATTTGCACTGTTTATCAAACACATCTTTATTGAAGTTATTAAGCTTCATCGAACATTTCAGAAGGACCTACCTCGTGTTCCAATCATGGGACTCGCATCCTACAATTACGATGACATTTGGGAAGTGGATATCGGTCAATTAGGAGAATACTACTCTTCGTTCTGGTTCGTGTGTATTTACAACTGTTCTCTTTCCCCCTTTCAAGTTTTCGCCTAGTTTCGGGAGAAATCCGGTGCCAAACTGGTTGGAAAGTGAGGGCATTGCCAAGGGTGATGTTGTTCAAATTGATTTCAAAATTGGACTAGACGAATTATCGTTCCGGTCAGTTTAAAAATCGTTTCTATTTTCCGTTTCATTTGAAATCTTTTTTATTCAGTTTTGGTTTTGTAGTTTTAGGTTAGGGAAGAATCGCAAGGATTGGACATGCCCGATTTCTACTAAATTCGATCCTCTAGTGAAGATTTCCCTCATAGTGGAGTCTCCCAAAGTAAGTGAAATTCTATGGTAAGCGTAGTTCGTAAATTCGGTTCTTCTTAACAATCTGACTTTTCCAGGAGAACTTCATTATAATAAGGGACGATTTGTATCTCGACTACGTTCTCTATGGCTCGCCTCGGACACCACGATATTGCAAGTGTTGTGAGCATAATGACAGGGTTAGGATTTCGCGTTGATTGATAGTAGTTTTATAAACAGGCACGCTTAGAGGCATCATACAGCCCTGCCTAGTTGAAACAGACTATTTTTACTTCGTCAGTCCTCTCCGACCAGATCGCAGTCCAACATCATTTCAAGTAGACAAATTTGTAAACGAAACCGTTACGCATGAGAGACCTAGAAGCAGTGCAAAATTTCTTAAAAAGAACGCAAGTAGAATCTACCGTGTAGAATAAGGATCCTACACAGAACTGATTCATATATACCCGCAACTCCACAACGTCTGATGTCAAGAAAGTTGTCATTTGGGAAACACTCGCCAAAGCATTGTTACACAAAAGCATCTCAAGAGTGTTATATTTTGTTCAGGTGATTGTAGCACAATGTGGACATTACATGTGCGCAGGTTGTTGGAAAAAATGGCATGATTCCAAGCCGCAACTGCGTTGCTGGATTTGTAGCGAGGCGGGTAAGATTTCAGTGATCTTACCTCCTTAGCAAGTTGTTTTAATGTTTTCTCCTACATTCAGTCCAGCGACATGCGATGGCTAGGATTCGCGATACTCCCTGTCCGATAGATCACTGCCGTTCTGAGGACGCTCCGAAGGAATTTATTCTTGTACCATGCGGGTAGATTCTGCTCACTACTACAGCTATAAAAACAGTACAGTTGACGAAAATTGTTCAAATAATGAGATATAGGGATGAAAAAATGGCACGGAAGCGCGGTTTCTAGCGGAAAATTTCCGGTGACATACCACCGTTTAAGCATTTCGACTGCGCGTAGTCATTCGGAAGTGGTAACAATTAATGTTCGCTCCCTATAAATTTATAGTTGTGATTCACTGAAGTGTAAAATATCGTTTGGTGTGTCGCTACGGAGTCATACGATTGGTAGGGTATGTGGAGTTAAAATATGCATCTTATCGTTAGTATAGCCTTTCCTATGCCAAGAATTAAGATGAACATGTCCCCACACAATAATACAAAACGTGAGCTGCTTATTTTTGTGGTCATTGTGTAATGAAGATTTTCAGGTGTGTTGTTCGCTGTATCGCAAGCAGAAGCGAAGATGGAAAAGACTACTGTCCATACGAAATTTGTGGGAAACGTGTGGAGGAAATGTGGCAATTGTTTGGACATTAGTCGTGAATGGAGCAACTCCTAATTCGACGGTGAACGAGTTAGCCGTCTTCTGATGACATTTTTGAATGATATTTATGTAAATATGTTCATATCAATATTAGGCAATTAACCTTCTATTCGGGCATTATATTTTCATCCGCTGAAGCATTGTCAGGAAGAAAACCACTTTCCCTTCGCATTCAGTTATGTAAACGCATTTATGAACTTTATTAAACACTCAAGGAAAACAGGTCACAACGAAAACTTAATGGCTGTACATAGCTCTTTGCTGTTGAATATTATCGTATTGCATTCGAATAACGAGGCACCTGGCAGAAAAATTATTATGATGCGATTGCGTAAACAATGATTGCAGATGAGAATCCGTGTTCTAAACCATTGACGTGAATAAGAATACAACACCACGAAAATATTTTGAAGATTGCGCATAAAGGACCCGTTGTGTCTAGCCGATCAATATTGCGAGCTTGCCTGCGCTGTCAATCGGTATCAGTATCAGTCAAATAAGATGAAAGAAGGATTAGTAGCGAACTTTAATTTCTCGAGGTACAACCATTTGGCCACTCTGCCCAAGCATTCAGACGCAGCGAGGAGAAAGAGTGTGCTAGACTGACTCCATTCTTTAGTTGCATTCAGCACTACTTGGGCCGTTTCACGTCCCATCAATATCGATTGATCTTTGTTACCCGACCGAAAAGATTCATCGGATTTAGTGCGTCTCAGAGTGATGCACAAAACAATCTATTGGTCATACCAAAAGCGGGGACGTACTTAGAACATCCACAGTGAGCGAGAAAGAAGCATCAGCTAAGTATTCCGATGGTGCTAATTAATGAACCGTATTACAATCAATTAATGAACTGCATTATGATTGATAACATTAGGGAAGAGACAAGAAATTGATATGCATGATGAAGGCGACTAGTCGTGTTATGGACTTGAACCCATCGCTCGCGTATATTAGCGATATTCTGCACCTGAACGCGATCAGGACGTGATCGTGACTATTTTACGTCTATCTATTGCTCGTCACCGAAAGCTTCATCGAGAATACCCATCGGACCGACTCGAGTGGCTGATATCTTTTGCTCCTCGTTTTCCTTTGCATTCTTTAAGGCGCTTTTGATGAGCTGCTTTTGCAAAAGCACTACCGAACTTTGATTGTTCATTAGAAATTCCTTGAGAGACAGAAGGCCGTCCTGGTAGTCGACTGATGAACGTTCAGACGCTTGATCGTAGCCTAAACAATTAGGATTGAGAGCTGACGCATTCAGATACAACATTCAACGCAAGACAATCACAGCAACGATAAAACGGTGTGGTTCATGTCCATCGAGACATTGATCAAATTTCACTTCTCAAAGCGACTAGAGTATTACCAAGGATTCAAATTAGTATCATTTGATGACAACAAGCTCGAAGCCCGAAACTGCTTGTTAGATTATTCGGCAGCTCCTTGATGTACCCAAAAAGCTATTCAAATCTATTCAAACGGTAAAGAGCAAGGTATACCCCGTCGAGCCTACCTCAAGTCACGCAATAACTTGGATACTAGCGAGAACAAATCTATATGGTAACCCTAATCCTAATTATAGAAATCATTCTGGCTTTGCGAAATGTATTATTTTACTTAAGCAGTTCAAACTTTGCTCAACGGTAGAAGACAGAAAGAGAGCTGTAAATCTTATCGTTAGTATTATACCTTGAGGAAGTGCGCTTAACCAAGGCACTTCAGTTAGCCGATCTGATAAGTTTTTTTAAATGGAAGTGAATCGACTAAAAAAAGAACTCGAGTTGAAGGACCATCTCTCGTTTGTCCTAATGTAACAGAGAAATGAGGAGAAAATGAACTCTCATAACTACTTCATGAGAAAGCCGTGTATTAAGGCCATACAATTGACCTTCAATGCAATAAGCCGTGCGAGGTGATGAAGAAAATTAATAAACCAGTCCCAATCTATGATAAGAAGAGCTTTGTCGGTTTTTTCACGAAATAACGAGCCTTTTAAAAGCTTCTAGAAGACGGATTTCCACTACTGGAAAAAGTGATTAAGATCTGGTTGACTGCAGATCTATTGATATACTTTTCTTCTTTCCTCCTGGCCTAACGACAGCGAAAAAGGCGTGCATTGTAAGTACAGATTACATACAAAAAGCTGTAGCTTAAGCAAGAAACTATGGTGTTTCACTGCTACTCTACCACAAGGTACATCTACGTATCTCAGTTTAGGTCCTCCACGATTCAAATGGAGGGCACATTAAAACCCTAAAAAAACCCTTGAAGGCAAATTCGCCAAACCTCGAATTAATTGGCTGCCAGTTAGTTAGTGCCAGCAATATGGATGCATCCATATTGCTTCTTGAGGAAAATAGGATTAAAAAGCTTAAACGAAACCTGAACAGTGCTAAAATAAGAAAAAGAACTTTCTTTACAACCCAGTACGTTGAGTAAACTGACAACAAATCGAGGTTGTTACTACCATTGCATATGAAAGTAGTTCTGACTGAATAGAAAAAAATGACCTAACATTTTCTTTTTTTCTTTTTCTGTGCTTTTTTAGTGGAAAACGGCTGTCGTAGCTCATCATTGAGATACTAAAGTCAGCTTGAGCACTTGAGTTAACGTATTTTAGTTCGGCTGTGAAGGTAAGTGTTCAGGAAATTTAGGAAACCCGTGAGTACGCTTCAAATGTTGCCATAAATTTGGATTCAGGTCAGGTCGTTGTTTCCAATAACGAGCTTGAGAACGTGCAGTTTCTCACAGATAGCTCAATTTTCGCTAACTAATGACGTGGTAGTATGATGGAAAGATTTGGCAAACCAACGAGTTGCACGGAACAGTTGCCAGTAGTTACCCCTTAGACGTTGATGTAATAGCATTTGTAGCTGTTCAGCTCAATCTATAATGTGTTGATATAATTAACCCTGATCCGCAGCAAAGAAACGAGCTGAACACCGTCTGGTTGCTTAGCTGAGTAGTGAAAATGAGCTGATCAGAGATCGGATTAACTATGTTCCGGAAAACAATTGACGAAAACGTTCACATAAGTACTTGGAGCCTAAGATCTTTACCCAAGCGCTACGACACGGATTGACATTGAAACGCAGATGACTTGATGCTGTCTATGGCTGTATCTGTTGACCAAGCCTTCTACCACTACCTTTATTGGTTTACACTTCATTGTCGTCAGCTTCAAGTCTTAACGCTGAAAAACGCAGGAGAAATGCTTCTTCACTAACATTTTCGGGAGTTTATACACAAAACAACCATATCTGAATGACAATAAAGCACAGGTGAGTGTACTAGCTAGTTCATAAACAGGGACCATAGGTCTAGGGCACCCTCATTAGCCCTACCTCATAGATCAACACCCCCCCCTCCCTCAAAGGTCGTCGAAAGATGTGAACCCCTTCTTCCGTTTCACACCTGAGATCGAAGTTCGTTCCCCTGCTATTGATTCCTCAACCCTCTCGGAGTAACAAAGGTTTTGAGGCAAAGTTACGTGCGTTCTATCTTGGGATAGGAAGAAAGAGGCGAGACCATTGTGATAGATTAATGCATACGATCGAGTGTTTTTAGGAAAAGAATATCTTACAGAACAGATGAGGAAAATCATTCGGCAGCTGAGAAACTGGCAGATAATGGAAAACCGACATGATTAAAATTACAACTGCCGGTTGGTATAAAAATTGCAGACACTGCTTTGATCTTTGGAATTGGAAATAACTTGAAGAATTGCATAAACGACCCACCTTTTGGCGGTCGAAGCCCTAGGCCCATATAACGTCGTTTTTTCTTCAAGCAGCATATTGTACCCTTCACATCCATTTTCTTGATCATAAAATTTAGCAGCTGCCTAGAAAATGGCTACAGACATTTATGAGCTCGTCGGTGAAATTGAAGAATTGTCAACTTACCGCACTACAATCGATGATACATTGAATAGACAGTAAAAGCAACAAGCACCAAGAGTGAGCAGCACAAAATTGAGAAATCTGAACATATCAATGTTTGCGCAACGCGTTTGCGCAGTAAAGTGATTATGATCAGCACACGATTTCTATGTACGCTGACGGTAAAGCAAAGTATCGTAAGCCACCAAGTCAGCCTGCTCAATGACATACCTGTAGAGATCGCCGTTCATTTTCGCCACGTCCTTCTGATTCGACACATAGTCGCCGAAACCTATGGTAGCGAAGCTGAAAGCGATAAATTCACGAGTAGTAAAGGATGAAAATGGATGTCTTATGAACTGGAGGCGTCGGCCATTTTCTAAAGAAATGAGTCGAACAAAATGTTACTGATGAGTTGTTTCGATCATGGAACTAAACCACCTTATGAAGCAAAAATACAGCGCCTCGACGTAAGCCCAGTCTTCGACATGTGAGTAGATCAACGCCGCGGAATTGATCAGCAACGTAGAGATACTATAAACGAAAGGTTGTGTACATTGTAGAAATGGCGCAGATGCCTTAACTCACCTGAACAAGCAAAAGAACACTTTGTACACAGACGGTCGCCAAGAGTCCATCGGGCCATCGCACGAACTGCAAATTTCCATCAATTTTAATGCACTCCAACTCATTCGAATTTTCAACACAATCACCTTGTGGACTCGCAGTAGTCCTCATTGTTGATCAGCAATGTGACCGGCTTATTCGCACTGCTATTCTTCATCATTCGCCGTCGTAACTTTCTCTCATGGAAGTACCTCAAAAACGTGCTAATCCGTTGGTGTCTTAGTATCCAGAAAATAAATCAATTACCATAAATGGCAAAAATCAGCAACGAAAAAAAGAAAATGCTGATACCTCAATAAATAGGACAAGGCGGTGACGAAACGCTCCAGAAACAAATTGAAGAATAGTACACAACTCGTGCAACCGACTACACCGTATATGATCGTGAGAACCCGCCCGACATTGGTTCGTGGCGTTGACGAGCCAAATCCTGAAACAAATCATCGAGCAGTCTAGTAAACGTAAAACAGCATTTTGTGGTGATTTCTTACTATGAAATTTTCCATCAGTACGAACTTATGGACGGAGTCACCTCATCATAATGTTGGAAAACTTTCAAAAATGGGGAAACAATTGCTTTTCTCAAGGCATCATTTGCTTAGTGATAAAAACAATTTTTTTCAAACCCAATCTTGTCTTCACTTTATTCACTGCCACACATGTTACTTTCTCTGCGTACTTCTCAGTGATAAAAATTTACCAATAGTGGAGATGACGGTGCCTGAGAAGAATAACGAGCCGAGGTAGTCGAATCGGTCGCGTCGCGAAGCGATGCCAGTCGACGTACCTTCCGCGACCAGTGCTACCAAGTCGTCAAAGTCGCAGTACATCGACATGTTCGAGCAATAGCGCCGTCGAAACTTGGCCAGGGTGCTGTCAAACTGAAAAAAAAGTTGGGCTTGAGGAAAAATTTCCTGCGATTTTTTGTTGCGCGGAACTTAAGAACAAATTTTAAAAACCCACACACTAGTAGACATAATATTCAACTTTTATCACCACGTTTTGTGAGCTATTAGAGCAGATAAGTTTGTAACAATCTCGCCTGCGTCGTGACTGTTAATAACCTAGTATCAAAAGAGCAACATACGCTGTGCTGGCAATCTAAGTATACCACAATCTAGTATATCACAATTTTAACACCTTATGTGGACATCTCTCTACTTATGACACCTAACTTATCCTGTATACCGTTAGAATCAATGAGAATGGTGTGGACAGGAACATTTAAAGCTGATACATTTCCATTAGATTCTTATTCTACATTTAGCTTTCATACCTTCGTTCTTTTATTTTTGGTGAATAATCTAAAGCATGGACGGACAAAAACACATCGCCACTGCAATTGTTAGTGGGAACCTGTCTTTTGTGTCAGTCATCATTCACACGTTCTGTTTTCCCTTCCAACACAAATACTGCATAATGTGTCCATGAGATTATCGCGATTGCCTTCCTAAACCGACCTTCTTATGTATGACAACAAATCGGCTCAGGTATTTACCAAAAGTGATATACATATTGAAGAAATTAGTGAGCAGTGCATGAGATGGCAGTTTCCAGACGGAGTATTGAAAAAGTTGCCAGCCAATCAGGTACGAAATTCAATGCGCAAATTATCGGTTATGATCAGTTTACGATGAAAATTCATACGCAGTGTGGCACCAGCACTGAGCTGTGTAGGCGACGCATTGTAGGTAAACTTCGCCCATACTTTCGCACCTTTCCCTATATAGTAGGAGGCTTCGCAGTTGTGGTAGTTCAGCACTGGAACTCTTCTTCAAAATGGCGAGTGTTGCTTGAAGGAGAGTTCTATGGCGGCTTTCAACCTATCAGTGCTAGATGTACATGGCTCATTCTAAAGCCCATCGTATTCTTCTTTGTCTTTGTAGAACTAATCTGTTTTGCGGTAATATACGGGACACCTTCCATTACAGTGTAGTTTAGCCACTGCAGCAGAAAGTCCTATTCGTGACTCATTGAACTGTTACGGTTGGGCTGTATGGTTTAGGCTTCATTATTTATAGGAATGTTAACGAAATCATATGGACGATGTACTATTTAGAAGAGCTTTAGCTATACCAATGAAACGTTATCGAAATGGAAATGCGGGAGCTTCCGCAGAAGTGCGATGATGCCATGGAAAAACTTTCCAATCGGAAGGTTTAAAACCCAATACATAGTTTAAATGAATGTTTATATCCAATTGAAACGCATCGAAACCTTCGTTTCCTTACTTATGTGACTTTGTTTCCAGTCCCTACTGTTTCAATCTCTTCTGAATCACTAGTAGGAATACTCCCGCTGCCCCGTCCCGTGAAGGATATTGACAACTTCATGGAAGCCTCAGCCACCCACGCGTCACCTTAGAATATGATTGTAAGTGATAAGGGGTTTCCACGCGAGCCGGCTAAGGGTTGCCCTTGGCAACGCTCCCCACCATCGCCCTCAGCTAAGAAACGTGCTGTCGAGATATCTGTGGCCAGCACAGAGAAAGGTCAAAGACAAACATTGGAGAATGAAAGCCGATTTCTTTCAAGAAACTTGACTGAACTTTTACTGGCAAAAATACCTAAACATATTCAATGTTTACGGGGGAATTGCCAAAGTGTTTTCACAGTCTGCTGTTTTTTCTTCTTAAACAATTCGATCAAAATTCCATCAGTGTCGAATTATTATGGCTAAAGTCGAGCAATTTAAACATTCTGTTGCGTACCTACACAACAGTCATTACTTCATTTGTTAGAGATTTCAGGCTCCACATTTTGAAAATAAGAAAGTCGACCTGTCACATAACAACTGCCTTTTTATTTTAACTGTGAGTACTGCACTCTTTTTTTCGAAGTATTAGTAGCCCACCAGCCTCAGTATAATAAAGCTTGCACCAAGTATAGAAAAAAGGAATTTTGTACGAAAAGGTCAGAGCGAGTGTTCTACCGTTTCATATCAATTCACCCCTTTTTCACACACGGGCGCGGCGCGCCTTCTTAGTATTGTTATACGTCCATGATCATTAATATTAGGGAGGGTTCGGAATTTATGGAACAACTTCTTAACGCTCTGTGATGTTGAAGTATCATTGCTACCGTGTTCTCTAGCATAAAAATGCAGCTGTGCATACGTTAAGCGTGTGAAAATGCAGACCACGATGATTGCCTAGACGCCATCACAGCTTTTCCCAAGCGTGGAAGTTTTCTTTTTGATATCGTAATTCTTACAATGTTCCGAGCTGTGGCTGATTTGATTCAGGTTTAAAAAAAAACCTTATGTTTTTCGAGATGTTAGTTGAACGCACGCAGTTCATGCGTGGAGCCCAATGTAACTCTTGCATCAAAGAAGAAGCGTCCAGACGAAAACAAAAAGACTCACATGATGTAAAGAACTATCTTTCCAAACTAAAAGGTGGTACTACAATGTAAGTTTGCTTGGCAAACTGAAAAAATAATAAGATTCCGCAAAGCGAGAGTCATAGTCATTTCCATAATAGTCAATAAGGGAACGTAGTTTTGACGACAGAAAAACGAAACAGCAAAAACCGGATGGCAAATAAATTCCAGTCACGACATTAGAGATAATGGTTCCAATAGACTGATACGGATACGTGCAAAGATTTGGTGTTTCATGAAGCAACTCATGTAGTATACAATACTACGCAATGTTGTGAAAATGTTTTTCTTTCGAAGTGTTGCAGGCATCCAAAGGCTCTAAATGGTATCTTCATTGGCCGTCGGAGTGTTGACACTGAGAGCGCCTCAGGATTCAAGTGATTCGGGGAATCAAGGAGTACTGTAGCGAAGTTGAAGGATTCCTCTTGAGATTGGGTCAGACGTCGTAGTTTCTCGAGGAGCAATTTCCCAGATTTTTCAGACACCTGTAAGCCCCTATAGTAGAGTGAAAACTCCGAGACAATGGGTGTGATAGGGGTTAGCATCCCTACAACCATGAAAGGCACCCTTATGGACGTTTCGATGCCTGAGGAATACCGAAAGAGAAACATAGCTTTGTGAAGTATTGTATATGCATGTGTAAAAGCGCATAAAATATTTACCTACCAGCCGAAGCGCGGCTTCGCCGCGCTTTGGCTGGACCGAGTGCGGTAAACCGAGGCCCTTGAGCCACTAAATGTGTCCGTTCTCTTTTGCAGCGCTTAGTTTGGACTCTGCTGATCAACAAAATTTCCTCCTTTCCCTACCACAGAGAATCGCAGTGAAAATTCACCGTCAACTCCACCCAAAACCCAGCCAAAGCCAATCGAGCCAATTAGAAATTCCCGTTTCAGATGAGTAATATGTAAAAGAACGGGACGATGGAGGTGGGGTGGATGGGGAAGTTAAAGTCCGGGAATTAAGTTAATGTTTAGTCAGCAGAATGTTCATTCCAACTCTCCAGTAAATTTGGGATGTGTTTGCTCGCAAATCTTAATGGCGTGCATATCGTTTCAGCCTGCAAAGATAGGCGATATCGAACTCTAGGATAGTGTCCGCAGAACAGCTTCAATCTCATTGTGCAGTGCTGTGTTTGTGCAGTGTGTCACAATTATTTCGCGATTTTAGAACGCTCCGTGATTGTTAGATTTGTTAAGGAAATTTTGAAAATGCGCAAAGTGGACCTTCCTCCGAGAGAAGGCCGTAACGAGCTGTAAAGATACCGTTGCAGAACCACACTTTGCTTTTTGTGTAGCGCATTGAATGTGCTCTATATTCCAACTTTTCGTCAACTTTTTAGATTGCTTTGTGATTTTGAATTTCTATTCGCGAATTTTGAAATTTCTTCTTCTTAAAAATCGCAATACCAAGGTATAGGGATACTCTTGCAATGGAAAAGTTAGCTCAGCGTGTAGAGCTGCATTTGATCAGTACTTTCAAATTTTACTATGATTTTAGGAAACCTCGTTTACGATTTGTAGAAGTTTTTCTCGATTTTTTGAAGCTCGCAAGTCATGTTTTTCTCTAAACGATGACAATACCGAAGAGTAGGAATTTTCATGCAAAAGAACTTGTTGCTATACGTATAGAGCACTATTCGGTCAGTATCTCCCGTTAGTTTCGCAAGCTGTAGATTTTTTTCCGCGACTGTCTGATTTTATTTGTAACGGTGCGAACCCGATCACGTTGCTGACAACTGCTGAGGTTAGACGACGACGGACTCCAGTGAGATAGCATTGTCTAGGAGGAGAGCCTGAGTCAGCGTAAATAGCAGTGATCGCGGCAGCGGTGTGCTTCCCCGTTGAGGAGGGGGACGGTTAGAGGGACGGGAAATAGCGTGTAGAACGGTTGGTGCGCGAAGATCTTGCTCGAATATAGGGTGGGGGACCCTTTTTACAATGTGGATACTTCACTATCTCACACTTTCTATAGTTGAAAAAATTGGTTGTACTCTTCAGTGATTTTGGCACCCAACAGATTTTTTGTTCAATGAGATTGCTTGGATTTACCACATTTATTGTTAAATGCACTTAATTTTCATACAAAAACTTCGCTCGTCGAATGCGTTTCAAGTGAATCACTAAGGTCTTCGACCGAACACGTCTGATTCGATTCCTCCCTAGAATCGTGATTGCTGCATTATGCGAAGCTGGATACATATCAACCTCGGGTAGTATCGAATTACCTTTCGACCAACAACCGGAGTTGTATCGACACAACACGAAATGTGGTCGAGACATATGCATATTATCATGCGAATCTAATCAAAAAACCAGTAAATGGTTCATAGAACAACACTTGCTACCAACCGCATTTTAAAGGAAACACAGGATTCAAACTTTACTTCGCAGCCTGCTTCCCTGACTCTCTAATCGTGTATTGGCCTCATATCATTACCGATTAAGACCGTGATCTTTCTCTTGCCTTTTAACACTGCGTTACTATAGTTGTCAACTGTATATAAATTTCGGCTCAATTTTACCTTTATCTCGCTCTAGCACACAAGTACCTACCCAACAGTGGTGCTTTGGTGTCAAACATCATCAGCATTACCAATCAATAACAATATGTAAGCCGCTTCTAATCTACTCGATGGCGCTATATATCGCTCCCTTGATCTCGAAGAGTGCGAAAAACAATATAAGGCGATAATTCTCCTACACCGATGACGACAGTTTCGCCGGTCTCTCTAATCACCTTCAAAATTGTGAAGAACCTTGAGAGAAAACCTTGGGCGAAGGAAAAGCTGTTCAATAGAAATGATACCCGTTTTTCTGCGAATGACTAGAACCTCTCAGCTTTTTATGACGTGAGTTAGATAGAGAAGGGAAATTGGCGGTGCAGAGTTCTTCCTACTCAGCCAAAATTCCGTAATAGTGAATTTACGATTGGCTGGGTTGTCCTTCAGCAATGCATAATGATAATGTTTTATTCCGAGCTGGCGATTCATTTTCGTTAGGGACAAGAATAGAATCAACGTACCAGTCTCGTAGGATCCACAACAAGCCCATTCAACTAGTAGGCTGTTGGAGACGCACCTAACTATAAGTTGACGGTAATGGAGCTAATTCGATGTTGTCGTCAAAAGACAAGTCGACAAGCATAGCTAGCAAAAGTAAAATAGGGTTTCTCTCGGTGGTCTTCGCACAAATTTGTTCAATTTAACAGTGTCTCAATCCGTGTACGTACGATCTATACATAGAGCGCCAGAGAGGTTCTGCCTGAAATCCAAAGGCTCTCGAACATCGAGCAGCGCTTCATGGCTTCAACCCAAGCTGAGCATTGATGGCTCATACGTCATAAGTGAGGATCAGATAACACAGCAAGAGACAATAATAAATAAGAGGTAATAAGAAGGTGCATTGGCTTTGAGGCCCTTCGGACTTTAACGCGTTGCAGCCGCAGCAATGGTGACGCATTGTTATCAGTATGCAAAATAACCACTCCAGGCAAGGTTTCAACCAAATCGGTGATCTTAGCTGGACCATCCAGCTAACCGCTGCGGGCGATATCGCCAAATTCGTGACCTACACCCCCGAAAACCGCCAGAGGCGATGTTTGAGCTGAATTGTAAAGAGAAATTTTCTCCAACACTGGAGAGCTGTAAGTTGAATAGTACCCATTCAACGTCTCTGTTGCTCACTGAATACTTTACTGACAAATAGAAAGGTTAAGTAGAAAGTGCGCGGCCGTTACCGCAATATTTCACAGAGAGGTCCGACTTGTTCACCGAACATTATAGGTTGAATAACACCACACATCTTTGTTGGGCTTACAACGCTCACGGCTCCACAAAGTTGGAAAATGATTATTCTGGAACCCTGCCGCCCTTGGAGAAGGGAAACAGCAAAGGTCACATGGCTCTGTTTGGTCACACACACACATGCAAAGGTTGACGAAAAGAATTCCCTTTCTCCTAAAATCTTTAACGGTATACATCATCCAGGTCTAATTGCGATAGTCCACTTTCCTCTCAAACAATTCTTAACTACAAGCACTCATATCATCAACGACGGCAGGTAACGCGGTGGGAGTCATCGCCAATTAGCTGCTTATCGTAAGGAGAAGTAGACCACTAGAAGAGAAGAGTAAGCTAAATTACCGAAAACTTCGGGCAATGTGAGATCTTGTCCCCGTAGTATAAGTGCGGAAAATCTCCTAGGAAGAGGTTGTCTAAATGAGGGTAATTTTCTCCTGGAGCACGAACTACAATCCCTGTCAAGGAGCACTAATCACTCAAACTGAAAGGAGTTCTAATCCAACCAGTAGTTTTGAGAGTTTATTTACAAGATAAACCGACTTTGTTGCGAAGAGTTGATTCTTAAATTTTTTAAAGGCGATTTTCATATGCTACTTCAACCGAAAATGTATCGAGCGAGAACCGCTGGATCTCTACACAGTCCAAGGTCGTATTTTGATAGAGCAGGACTACTTCATCATAATAGGCTACAAAAGTGCGATTTACATTGCCGATAAATTACAATTTTTCTGGCAAAAGTTTTTCGTGGTCAGAAAATGGTGAAATTCGAGAGCCACGTTCCGAATAAAATTTTCCGATTTACGAAAATAAAAACAAGACTCCGATTTTCTACAGAAGATTTTCTCTCTGCAGTGCACATATTACCGTTCTTTAGGTCCATTGCTAGAGTTTGTCAATTTCAAACAGTGTAGAGCTTCTCATGGAGTTGAAGAAAAGCAAAGAAGCCAAAACACTGCCGCGACAATATCGTGGAAGTTTATCCCAAAAAATGAAACCCCGGAGTGAAGCCCCATGGCAACACAGAGAAGGGTGGAGACGTCCGCGGTTTTATCGCTAAGTACGTAGCATCGAAAAGACCTTCCAATGACGTACTTAACACTGTAATACTGGTTACGACTTGAGAATTTCAGCGGGAAAGCTTAAGAAATGTATGAAGATAATCTAAACTTGCACAAACAAAAATTGTGTGCGAGAGCATCTCAATCAAGCGACACTCATGTGTCCCATCAGCTTATCTGATTTGAGAAAACAATCAATAACTAAGTAACGGATCTTGTTCAAATCGATATGCAATGTTGATATTTAGTTCAGCTAACTCACCAGGATTCGCTCTTCTATCTCGTTTTCGCGTTCTACATAGTGAAATAAAAATGCACCAAAGACGAGGTAGAGCACCAACAACAGCGAGATCAAGATGAATCGCGCGTTTTCTTCATAGATGCCGAGCCGGGCGAAGCAGCCAACCTAAACAGTACCAAGCAGTGATAATGTTATCAAACAAAACCTGATAGCAACACAATGCTCCCGTAGGCATACCCATTGCATTTTGGGATTTGCTCGAGCCTGAACAACCGGCTGACAGTGGCCAGGGCAAAGTGATTGACCATTTGCTCTCGCTGAGAGGTGAAGGAAAGCGAAATGCCACACTGTTTAGAAAATAGTCAGGTTTTCACTAAGGATTTCGAAAGCTCTTCAGAAAAAGGGCACTGTTGGCCACAACATTACATATGCCACTCAGTTCAACTGTCAAGTATAGTTATATGGCTTTATATATGGCTATTATATTACATATTATGGTTATATGGCTCGTCGGATATTAGGCAAATGACAGTTCAAAATATTTCAGAAAAGTGAGGTCCAACGTTTTGACAAAATGAAGTAAAATTTGTTAATAACTCACGATGCATACATTCCTCCACACATTCTCTTCATCAAAGAGGAACATCACTTTTAAAATATCTACATGAACTCATACTTACATGCATAGAATTCTATAAAGCAACCTACGCTTTCTCGTTCATGCACTCTTTTTTCACAAAGTTTGGTAAAGTGATAGCTGTTCGTCGCTAAAAGGAAAGTGAACATTCTGCTGCAAATACGACTCTTTCGTTTTCTCATGAGAAACTTGCGTACTACCCCAGGCGACATGGCACACCGTGGAACTGGGTTGCAGCTGCCTCTTTGACACCATGTCTGTACACTATACTGCAGGTGCTAGCAGCACTCAATCTCAGCTCACGAAAACAACAAAATCGCAAGTTCTACGTGAAGATTTCGGGAAGGCGAAAGCATAGATGTATAATGTTTTTATTTGCAGGTATGAGATACGATATTTCAACCTCTAGGTTAAAAATATAATATAACAATATAGTAAAATATAATAGTAATAACATCAACGCAATCTTATCTTGGAAATTGTTTCGATGCAGGGATGGAGTGGCTGAACAACCAGAGGGATTGAATGGTAGCGATGCACTTTAGAACTCCCTTCCAGAAGTGGAGGTGTTCACAGAGTCTGCCGAAGTAATGAAAGGAAGGTAGTCCTCATTCGGCATCAACCGGTGTCGCAGTGCCGAATAGAAAACTCCGGTAGTTAAGAAGGAACAAGTCATTAAATTATCTAAGAAAAGGAATGAATTCAACAATCGGGTAAACAAGCTAACGTTGATCAAGGTAAACTGGTTGAAATCTGAACATCCGACGCAAACAACCAAACATGCGAGAAGCTCGTGAAAGACGGTAAACAGCCTACGCCAACCCCGTCGAATCATAAAACCAGCCATCCATCGGCCTACCGGCCACGAATGTAATGTTGCGAGCTTCATTCAATAAATACATAATATATCGCTTGCTGAGTTAAAACACCTTCGTTTATTTCATCCAAAATTTTAGCACTGTTGATCCCGCCGCATGTGCCCCCTCGTCATAATTAATAATCTTCAATTCTGCTTATTTCGAATTAATAAAAACACATGGCTGAAATCAGGATAACGTGATCTATCTTTTATTTTACGAATCGCTTGGAAAATATTAAATGTTTAGTAAGCTTCCCTTGACCTCACGAGAGCGGGGAGTTAGTGAGGTCAACTTCGTTATACCGTCATTCGCAATTACTGGAGGTGGATGGGGGGAGGACGTTTGGGCCGAATCGTAAAACGACGCTATGCAGGTGACAATACCTGCGGCGCTTCTCCGTCTGCGGACCATGTGGGCTCAGGTTGGCCCGCTCACCATGGCCCCGCCGCGATGCGCCGGACCATGCCGCCCTCCGTGATGGCGCTGAGATGACCCGGCATCATGGAGTGAGTGAGCCACGCAGGATGACCAGGCTCGATGCCTTGGTCACTGATTACATACCTTACAATTGGAACAATAACAAAAACGCTATGAACGCTCGAACCAGCACAAATACAACATGATTCCGGAACAAAATTTGAGCTCTATTTAATGAACATATATGCAGGTTTGCTTAAGGTACCTTTAAGAAGAAAATCTCAGGTTTGGAAAGCAAAAGTGTAGATCTACGGAAGTCTGTCATCAAGCGGTGAATCTTGGTTATTTTCGACATCATATCACCTCCATGTTGACATATTTCAGCTTCTCCAAATAAGAATTCGGTCTTGATATACTGTTAATGTTTCGGCAGTCTTTTATTCGTGCACAGCTCAAATGCCTCATATGAAATTGACTATGGATCAAACTCCATGAACAACATACATTGCTTCGAACTATACAAGAACACATCTACATTTTCAAACGGTCTTACTTGTGATATGCCGCGACAGCTTGGAACGAAACGATTTTCTCTAGTTGTCACCCTTCTAGTGTGGTAACGGCCAGCGAGTCTACGAAATTCATTCAATTTTAGGTCTCTAAAAATTGCATTTCATATAATACCTCAAGATTTCCCAATCAATAACGAATCTTCTCTCCGCGTCTCGCCTTTTAAGACGTTTTATTTCATCTGGCCTCTGGAAGCAGATCGATCTATCCAAATATTTTACAGGATGACACGCTACATTGCAATCTGTTGTCACTGGTTACAGCGTTAGCGAGCAATTATGTTCCAGATCTAAATTCCGAAGTAGCGTTATCGAACTAGCCAGCTTAGGATGATCACAAGGTGACCCTTCCGCATGCTGTAGTTATTGCGTGCAATAATGTTCTCGCTTTAGGGTAAAAAAGAAGACGTGAACCTAATTAAAATTCTCGCTCTAGTGTAAATAGTAGACGTAACCTATACTTTCGCTTTCCAAACCTGAGATTTTCTTCTTAACGGTACCTTAAGCAAACGTACGGATGAGTTCATTAGATAGAGCTCAAAATTTTGTTCCGGAATCATGTTGTATTTGTGCTGGTTTGAGCGTTCAAATCGTTTTTCTTGTTGTTCTAACAATAAGGCAAGTTATCAATGACCGAAGCATCGAGCCTGGTCGACTTGCGTGGCTTACTCCACGACGCCGAGTCATCTCAGCGCCGTCACGGAGGGCGGCATGGTCCGCCGCATCGCGGCGGGGCCATGGTGGGCGGGCCAACCTGAGCCCACATGGTCCGCAGACGGAGAAGCGCCGCAGGTATTGTCACCTGCATAGCGTCGTTTTACGATTCGGCCCAAACGTCTCTCACCCGAGGTGGATAACTGCGTAACTGAATCACAACAAAAGTTGCACCACATTTGAAAAATTGAGTCACGACAGAGGCGAATGGAAGTCGTGTTGAGCTCACACGTTCAATGAAGCCGGGTCATCTACGTATTTAAGCAAGTATGACGAAGCAACACAAGCGGTAGCCGTGAGTTTCGCTGGCAATTTTTGGCGAACGTTTAGCAGCGATACTGTGCTTATTGCACTCCACTTCTTGAAGAATCTTTTTCTCTTTTAAATTTGGCTCGAACATTGATCATAGGACTCCACTGGGATGCTGATCACCAGCCTCCGTCTTCCAAACTTTGACCGTAAGCCACCTTGCACAGCTAACAGAGCGCTTCAGCAAGCTCTTCACCTAGGTAGGTTATTTGGTACGCGGATTACAAACGTCCTTTTCTCGGATATCGGCAGGGAGATAGGTACTCTTTCACGTCAACACACCTTCAGTGCCCACCTGATATTACCCGCAACGGTCAAGGTTGGTAGTTCTTTTCCAGAAAATTAGGAAACGGACATGAGATTTGTAACCAGCAGCCCAAGTAACCCGAATAAGCGAAGTTTGGAAGAGATTTGTTGAAAAAATAGATTTGTTGAAAAAAAAAATAACTACGACCTCTGAAGTGCTGCGAGTGGAATAGTGACAAGATGTTCACTACATTTGGGGCAATCGATAGTGCGCTGAATGGCTGGTAAATGACGTGTAGAGGTATTATCATAAAATGCGATATACAAAATGACTCCAGTAAGTGATAAAAACCAACGCCAACAGCTCTCATTTGAAAAATGAACCTGACATCCATCCAAGCAGACAACCTTCCCTAAAATGTTTCCACAGCTAAATCACGGTTTCAGTGTGTGTGAGAGATCGGAGAATCAGCAGCTTAACGTGTCATTAAAAGGTAATTTGGCACACGCAGCAGCGCCAAACAATTAGTCGTCAATAGACGACCGAGGCCGACATGATGCTGAAAGTGAGCGTAGTTACTAGGAAAGTCAAATGCCGCGGTATCAAACACATATACTATAGTGTTCCCTGAGTTGGTTGTTATCTGAAAGACGTCCTATTCATAATTAAGGCAAGTCGAAGGAGATAGAATGTGCCGAAGGGGCCGAAAGTCGACGAGCAGAATGAGAAATCCGAGTTTTAAAATGTATTTTCCTCCCATGTCCATCCGTGATTCTGGTTTCAAAAGCGATCGATACTCGTACAAGACCGAGCAAAGCTCTCAGCTATCCAAAACGTTTGAATCCGATCTAGAGAATAAGAGCATCTTTGAAAAATCGAAGATGTTGTGCAACTACAGCTTTGAAGACGAAAGATGGACTAGGTCCTTTTTTCTCAAAACGCAGGAGTGGAGAGCAAGAGTAATGCACAATAACTGTGGATGAGAAAGTGGTGTGGGTTAGACGTGAAAATTGAGGAGCCTAGGCACGGCAAGGAGCGGAGTGTGCTGCACGTAAAAAAAAGTTGCGAAGAATCAGGGCCACTAATGGAAATGAACTTCCGGACTACTCCATACTCCCAAGTATGACTGAAATAAGAGCGACGTACTCGCCGTCCTAATTTTCACATGTGCGAGGCACGGAGGTTATTCCTGATGAAGAAATCGTACATGATTGCTTCGAATCATTCTCGAGAAAGCAGCTAGCGAAGCGCTCTCTCCTCCTCGATCCTCATTTCTTAGCATCGACGGTGGTCTTAGTGGATTATTGGCGCGCAAATACCATCTGAAAGACGCTCACGATGCCACTATTGATACGGAGGGAACTGATGGCAGATGAATGACGGCAAATCACAGCGTCGGACAGCTAATGAATAGCTGCTGACATTCTTACGTTCAGAATAGAAACGTATTCGCCGTGAGAGGTGACTTCAGGTTATGATTATCGCTCCACAATAGTGATGCCCGAGCACCACTTCTCTGAGCCACTACGAACTCATTTTTAAGAAAATGTGAAATTTTCGGATCTTTTTCCTACAAGCAGCTCTACAGAACAACTTCCCGTTTCAAAATGCGCTAAAAATTCCGCAGATACTCTTTAAGTCAGTAAACCGTCGTTGTGCTTGCATTTCCAGCTCTATTTGTCGCTTGAGTCAAGGTACGAGGGTGTTGTTACACTTGGCATGCATAGTGCAAAACTCAGCAGAAAAGTATCGAATATTAGAGTTGCACATAATGGTGTTTGGAAGAGAACTCTATTCAGAAAAGTGGAAGCATGCGAAACCGGATTCGAGAAAAGAGGTTGTCAAATCATCAAACGAACCATACATATGTAGCTGAAATAACTACCGCAATTACTTACAAGGTGTTACCTTGTTCTGTGCACGACAATCAGATCGCCACATGGCCAAAAAATGCAATCTGAGCGCTCGATGTCCGTGTAGGCTACAAAAATGTGGGTGGGGGGCATTTGGGTGCGTTGGCAGTTACTGATCCGCCGCCTGACCGGATGACCTTACCTGCAGATACGAAGCTCTCGCTTACCGTATCTGCTCGTGCCACCGCATCATCGCAGCCACCTCGCCGAAGGAGGCGAGCTAGGTCAGGCATAGACACATGGAGCCTGCGATGACCCGAAAAACCAGAGTGGTCCACTAAGGCATCGATTACCCAAGAAACCAGAGTGGTCCACTGGAAGAGCATCTTTGCAGCTAGAGTCCACAGTTGCCGATTTCGACGGCTTCAAAGATCACTTCAACAAACTTTTAACGCACTAAACTTCAAATGCTCCTACTCAGAATTTTGTGCTCTTTCTAATAAGCTGAACCAGACGTCATTAGAGCAAACACCGGAGTGCAATTCCCTGATTCAGAAATGAAATCGAGCTCTGTGAATACAAATCAATGAGTAGATCAAAAGTGAAACTTTGAAATCGGAAGCTTTATTTTAAGCTGAACTATGTGAATCATATCCTACAGCATTTCAACTTGACCACAAAAATAACCCCGAATATGGCACTAAATACATATCATTTCCTTCTTTAAAATTGACGCTTTATTTATTTTTGACAGTTATGGCTAGCTGATACGTAAGACCCATTTCCGGAAGTGTTTCGAAGGTTTTACGAAGTTTTAAGCACAATTTCACCCTATACTTATCCGCCGATCTACATTTCAACATGTTTTTTCCGGTTTAATAACCACTTTCCTATCGCAATTCGGGAAATTTTTAGGAATGTCCCGTTGGATTTGCAATGTTTTAAAAACAATATCGCCTTATATGTACTCATTGAACTTCTTTTCAAATTGCATTCATATGCCTCGATTTCAGTTCTTCATTCGGGTAATGACGCTTGAACGCTGGCTCTGATGACGCTTTGGTCGAGCTTATTGAAAGAGCGCAACCTGAACCGATCTTGCAACCGGTCTAAACGCCTACCCCCGCTCCGCAAAAAATGCACACCGACTATGGGACATTTATTTATTTATTTTATTTAGCATTAGACATTAGCACAAGAACTCGAGTTGTCGCAGCGAAATATGTGGCAGACGGGAAAGGGAAAGCAATAATGAGCCTTTGCAGACGAATCCACACTTTCACCTTCACTTTATACATAAAAACATATTAGTTAACAAACTAAAGCGTCTCAAGAGCAAAAGGACGTTCTTTTCGCAACGAGTATCTTTAGGCAACGACTATGCTGGAAGTCCTTTGAAGAGTCAACCATCTAATCGTTGACACTGATCACAGAAATTTTAGCATCACGTCTTCAAACTACGTCGTTCGGTCAAACTGCTTCCCTAGACAACTTGGACAGAAACTCTACGGCGACTCCCAAGAGACAGTGTGGTAGGTGTAGAAGAAGTGCTGCCCATTGCTTCAATGTGAAGAATTCGTTGAGTTGGCTTATGTTACACGCGGCATTTCGTTTGGTTGGACTTCCCAACATCGTGAGTTGACGTAGAGTAGACATGAACAAAAGCGAAAAATTTAGAAATAATTTTGAGAAAAAAAAGAAATTCTGAAAACCGAAGTTCATCAATGACAGTGCAAAACAGCTTAGAATGATCATAACCAGATCGGATGTGAAAAAGGAAATGCTCATAGTTCACAGCTCACAACTGAATACTATGTTTAGCGACTCCATTCCACAGTGAAATTTGTGTGTCTCGATTCCGATCATAGGAATCGATCAAGGGCAACATTAAATTACGCCTATTTGTTCGCTTCGCCATGATCCGGTCACATTATTTTTTGTATGATCTACAACCAACGAACAACTTTATGGGCTGTAATTGGGAATAATTATAATAATGTAATTGGGACGAAAGATCTCTTTAGAAGAGAACTCCCTAAATCAAATGATGGATTGTCGAGCACATTTCTTGGGAGGGGGACGTCAGGCAGGAATGGTAGTATCAGGGAGCACGCAAGGTGATAATACCTGCGGACCATTTGGCGAGTTCACCGAGTAGAGGTGCACCGAGATCGTCACCGCACGCGATTTTTGCTAAGGCAAGCTTCGCGCAGCTTCGAGTGGACGGACGAGAGTAGCCCGACGGTTAACGAAAAATGTTCCAACCGCCTTCACCTACATAATTGGCGGCAGCATTTTTTCGATCTCCAAAACCGTGTGTTCTGAATCTCCAAAGAATCTTCTTTTACGAATTTCTATTAAGAGGAGCTCAATGGAATACTCGAGTTGTATGCAGAAATCAATCTTTATGTTTCTTTTAATAAAAATGGAGAGGCTGGTGAATGGAGATATGAGAAAGGTGAATGCTATGAACATGGTTTCAAAGCGAAACTGCGTAGCAAAACTCTAATCCCGGGCAACTGCATTGACAATAATGCTAGGGAATCCAAACTGCACCGCGATCATTATGTAGGAGCTACATTGAAACAACAGTACATACAACCCCAACTCCCCTCCCCTAAGCCACAGTTGTTGGCTAATATGAACGATTTTCCAAAGTTTTATTCAGTCGAAGCAAGAAGAAGAGGATGGCGGAATCAGGTATTCGAATTAGGGTGATCAGAAAATTAAAATTTCAATATACCAAACGTGTCGGAAAGTTGATTAAGGATCTCATCAAAGTATGAAAATTTTTCAAATCGATTAATATGTAGTGGTATAGTTGAAGCATTCAGTAGTCAGAGAGGAATTTTGGTGAAGAGGAAAAAGGGAAAGTAAGCAAAATAGCTAAGCATCTAGCAGTACAATAGAGCTGTTGATTAATGGGCCACAAAATTAAATCGAACCCAGAAATAAGGCAGCAACAGCAAACCACCTTTGCTCTGGTGATGCTGGGCAGCGTGTTGGCGCGGATCATCTCCCGTTGTCCGATACCACGAGCGAACTGTATTTTGTGCATGACGGTTCGTGACAGAGACATGCCCCGCAAAGGCACTGCAATCGCTGCCGATGACAAATTCCCACAAGGGGCGTGGTTGGGCGGTAGGCGTGGCCGACATGGGATCGAGAAAGTACGCAACGGCTTCTGGTATGGGAAGCTCATTGGACAATCGAACGGGTCTCGGTCTGAGTTTTCGTAAAGCTCGCGGGGAAGCAGTCACCTCAAAAGAGTTAAAACGAAGCAAGAGCTCAACGAAAGAAACGATGAACACTGCCGAGAATAAGGTTCGCAGAGAAGGCTGACCTGCTGAGAAGGCTGCTGATTAAAAACCCTTTTCTCTTCTTTCCTTGTATCTGTCTATCGTATCTCACCCACTTCGCGACTTGGCACACATATTAATACGTATATGTACAGTAGCGGTCAAAAGGATATGTCACCTTACATTCTTAAGAACAGATAGCCCAAATCAAAACGAATCTTCAATCCATTTCATTGTTTTACAACTTCACATGAAAATCCATCGAAACTTACCCTTGTTACAAAGTCTAGATTTTTTAGAAAATGTTTTATAGCGATTTTCGTACACTATTTTAACCAAAAGTATCTAAAAAACCGCTGAGCGAGGATCCATGATCTAGTTATTATAAAAGACCACAAATGTTTGATTCACAACCCGGCGAATTATAGTTTTTTCTGAGCAAATATTTTGGTGTTCGAAAACTGGTCGAGTTATAAGGCTACGTTTCAAAAAAAATTCTATATATCTGTCCCCTCAGATAAACTGGCATATTCCAAAAACTTCGGAAGAAATCAACCCCTTTTCTCTCAGTGCATAGTAGATTTATAGTTCTTCTTAAACTAAGTGTGCGCTGAAACAAACTCAACTTCTTCATAAAAATTATTGTTTTGAATCAGGCGGGCTGTATGTATGTGGTGTGTGCCGCCCATTACTCGCCGCCGTACACTGTACCGGTAGTGACGGCGCATACAGCATATGTTGGTCACAGCGATATATTTTTATGGAGGATTTTGTTTTATTTAAGCATACGTATGCTATGAAAAGAACCATAAATAAAAATACTATAAGCTGAGGAAAAATGGAGTCGATTTCTTCCGAACTTTTTTGAATATAACACTTCACGCAATCTTACATTAAAAAAAAAATTCTCACAAAATAAGAGACTAGCCTGGCAGCAGAATTAAGCACTTTAAAGAGATAATTATTTCCTGTTGTTGTTTGTTGAATTTGTTGAATTGAATTGTTGAACTGTTGAATTTGGTGTAATTTTGTTGGAAAGTTAAAAAGATATAGAATTTTGTTTGAAACATGGTCTTGAAATTTGACCATGTTTTTGACCACGAAAATGTTTGCTCAGAAAAATCCGTAATTTATTGGCGATCTGAATCAAATACTTGCGACACTTTATGACAAATGGACTATGCTCTATCAGAATATCGTCCCAGATTTACTCTCAGTTTAGGTGTTTGGTCCATTTTCAGGTTCCACCCTCTTAGTTGTTACTGTATTTACTACGGTTTTCCTTTTAAAATTTAGCATGTTATCGGCAAATTCGTTGCCTGACGTTCATGGTTCTGTTGGTTATGTGTTGAAGTCTGTATACCTACATGGACATCCATGTAATAAACATAGACATACCGTACGCTTGGCGATTTTTGAGATGTTTTCGCTTAAAATAGCATATGAAAATCACTATAAAATATTTTTAAAAACCACAGAATTCGCACCAACGGTACGTTTCAACATGTTTTTGAACGGAGTCGTCAGAACTATCGATTGGTGACAAATTCCTTTCGATTCGAGCTATTTGTGTGTAAAAATGAAAAGTGACATATCTTTTGGACTGGAGCGCAACATCATGAAAAAAAGAAAAGTGAAGAAAACGTCATAATAATGTCAGGAGCTTTTACGGACACCATGTCACATGAGGATTTACTTCAGTCTTTTCAGATCTCGAGAACCTCCGAATTTTGAAGATGGAGACTGCGACAAAGCCTCAGAGAACTGAAGCTTCGTTCTTAAGGTATTATGAAATTCATATTGATATGAATACGCCTACCATTACATGCGCCTGACGCTCGTACGATCGCTTCAGCGCAGCTTCTGGGACACTAAATCGCAAAAGCCGCTCTTGGATATTCTTGGAGCACTTGAAAAAGTGGATGTGACGCAGCAAAGATGTTTCCGATTGAAACACTATTATAAAAGAGCGCAGTATTTGATAGAAAAGTGTTTAAAATAATAAAACGGATCTAGGTAGAGAATATATTTTAGCTTTTTCTAAATAGGTTCTATTTCGAAGAATTAATACGGCAATCAACCATGTAACCATCTTCAAGCAGTGGGCAAAGGCATACTCCAAACGAGTAACAGGAAACGAAACCATCTCTACGCCTTTAAATACTCTCCTCCAATTGCTAGAATACAGGAAAAGTTGCGGGGACAACATAACAAAGTTAGCAAAATGCTAGTTTTCCTAATTTCATAACAGTGGCAAAATGATAAGTATTTGTCTAAAATACGTATAACGGAAAACAAATAGATTCATGAGCTATATATCCGCATTTCAAGAAAAATAATAGGCTGGCAACTAATTCCGTGGACTCCTTTGCAGCCTTTATCACGAAAAGGCATAAATTGCTCGACAATTCACCAATCAACCTGCTCTTTCCACTGTTCGATATTATATAAACAACGGAAAGAAGTGAGCTTGATTGGAAGGTTGCAACTATTGTTGCGAAGGATATTCGAGCTCAGCAACACGAATGCTGCCACCCTACTTCAGGTGCTCACACATCCCAGAATAAGGTTCTTTTCATTCGGTATTAAATGCAAAAGTCGCGAATAAGCGCCTCATATTTGGTCCCATTGATGAGATCTGCTGGCAGCGGGATCTACTGCAATAGAATTTCACGGGCCAGCCAGAAACAGGAACCTCTTGTTCAACGAGATGTGACATGCAATGAGAAGTGGGTACCACTGGAGAATCGTTGGCTTTGTAGCCGACCCCCCAGAGCAAAACAAAGACCGCTGCCGACCCTTATGTCTGACCCCACCCTATGAAGCTAATGGCATCAGTTAGTTGGTGCTGGGAATGCGGTATCTTACGGCAACCTGGTGGTAGTGCCAGTAATCACGTACAGGTATAATGTCCTCATCCAAACTGTACACAGATCGAGCAACGCAAGAATCGGTTCAGACAGCTCATAAGAAGGTGGTGCCGCCATTCATGGAGGCAACACCAGAGGCATCGTTGCGTTTCGAACGCTCCAAAAACAGAAGGCGTAAGCTAAGTGCGTCGTGTTTATGCGTACCATAAATCACTTTGTACCTCTGCTAACGACCGGCGATTCCGCGCTCTACAGTATTCCTTGACCCAGAGACGGCTCTCCAATCTGAAGTAGGTCGAAATGCCCCTATCCTAATCTTTCGGCCAAAAAATTTAAAAGTTAGAGAGAAAGGGGAAAGAGCAGCAGCTACTTTAGAAATGGGAACTACTTTCACTTTACAACTTATCGCACTTCGATCAAAACGGGTTCTTTGTTGTTTGGTAATTAGCACTTTCGTTGGAGGTGTTTGAGAGTCAACGAAATAAGCTGCCAGCCTAATATTTTCTGGAAAGCCACGAGGTCAGTCTGTCCCAAATAAATGGCCGGTTGTACATTGGCAAAATCACCTTCTTTCGTTTCTCCACGTTTCAGACGAGAAATATCTTTTCAAAAGCTTGTATAGGATTTCCAAAGACGTCAAAATGATGGGAGCTGGCGAGAGCTCGAAATATGGTGGCACCCATTGCAGAAAGAAAAGAACATGCACTGACTGCTTAAAGTAGTGCGACATGCGCAAGCGCGTGAGCGCCTAATTCTTAGTACATAAGGAAAAATAAAATGAGTAAATCAACTAGCTAATTTCAATGGATCTAACACTACTGCGCCAAAACAGCATACCTTGTTGCAGTTTGTTCTGTTTATTTTTACATTATTAAACGCAAACAGCATGATAGCTACTTCCCTTGAGATAACCAATGCTGACTAGGTAAACAAATAGTCAAGCTCGTTGAACAGTTTCGAAAGAAAACTAGAGATTCGAATGGTTTTTTTCTTTACATTATGGTCAGCGACCTCAAATTTTCAGTTTTTCACCTTCTCTAAAATCTTCTCTGCCAAGAAGTGCTCACCGGAAAAAATTACCACCTGATAGCGCAACGTCTACGTTATACGACGGTTGGAAAAAATTGATCAACGGCAAGCGACATCGCTTTCAAACAGCCTATTACATCAACAGAGTGCCATAGTGTGTTGCGAGGTCGTTCGAAATAAGATCGTGATAAAGCTTCGTGTACTGACTGACCTGACCATGCTTCACTCTCCATGCGTTGCACGCAGCTGAAGTCTCGATTGACGTTCACGCAAGCTGATCACTCTGAAACAGTGGTCATTCGTTCACAAGTTTTCAGGGTATGTCTAGATATTTAAAAAATCTTCCCAGTAATCAACAAACATTGTGGACAGCGAAACACGAGACAACCAACTTCTTGAGTATTCAGAGAACGACGGAATGAAATAGTTCGAGCACCATTCTCTCATCACATACAAAAGAAGTATTTCGACTGTCACAAAGGAATCACCAATCGATGATTAATGCAGAAGTACATGAGTACTTTCCCAAACAGATTTAGGTGCACTAAGCAATCAAAACGAGCATGAACTTTCATCGAAATTTTGGCAATCCGATCAAGGCAACGTGGTGAAACCAGGTAAAGGATTCGTTGTGATAAATTCGCCAAAGGGTGATTTCCTGAATCCAGGAGAACTGATCCATAGTACCCAGGGCAAACCCATTCACAGGAATACTTCTTCTTACGGATGTTCAGGATAATTTTCTACGATTTGAGGATTTGCGAACAAAACAGCACCACACTCATCGAAGGGGCGTACGTTTATCCCATACGCCTTCGTAGGTGGTATTTTAGAGCCTTGAATAAATTGTACGCGCATCTGGATGTTACGCTGTACAATTTCTTGTAACAACGAGGAAAACTAAGTGATTTAGGGCGGCGAAATTCGTTTTTTACTTCTCTAATCATTTGTATTTATACACCGCTGACGTGGTACGCCTAAACGACAAAAAATTGCCTATTGTCATATGAAACGCTTCACGCTGAGACACTCGTAACTGCCAATCGTCGGGCCAATATCCAAACTATCTATGCCAGTCTGGATATGCCGTAATAATGATTGTCGGATCCCCTTCTTTAAAGCTTCTCCTTTATGAAGAGTACCCAGGCGGTTGGTTGCGAGGCTATGTGGCGCGATCACAAGAGGCGTATAAGGGAAGGGGATTAAGTGTGAAGGACGCTGTTTTTGTTGTCTGTTACGTCCAGGGTAGTCCGCTTGGCCTGTGGATACAATTAGCGACGACTCACACCGTGACACTGGTCACCGCACACGCTTGATCGACGCGCCATCCTAGCTCATGCCACGGAGGCAGAGTGACCCTATGATAGCCTGATCTCCAACGAAGCTCCTCAAGTCGACCACGTTCGCTGATAATCAATGCCTGCCTAGAAGGATGTACGAACTACATTACGCACCGATGAAAAACCGAGAACATTTCTGCCTTCAGTTTCGAGCTCTATTGAAAGACTTCAATAAGAATCCACTTCGAGCAATCCTCCCAGAACGTAAATTTTAGTTTTTTTTTTTGAAATTCAGAATTATACTATCTCTGAGGGCAAAGATAGTGGGTCATAATGTTAGTACTAGTACTCCACCAGGAATTCAGATAAATGAACGGGGACCGTCTTAGAGAGGTTTGAGCGTTCATTCTTCCAACGGTAAAAGTACTACGATTATGCATAATACATAAACTCATGTAAAGCTTGTTTCAAGCTCATAACTGAATATGCAATATGATCAAAATAAGTCTGAAGTGGGATATAAATTTTTGTTCTCTCCAAAACTATTTCCACTTACGTTGCATTGGTCGAACAATGGAAATGTGGGTATAGAGGTGGGCCAGGAAAACTTTTCATTGCTTCACTTGGACTTTTGATGGAATTCTATCCTAGGAGCAAGCCCTACAATCTTTGGCCTCAGAGAAATTATAATACTGAATTCCAAAAAATGAAAACCGTTCTCCCTCGAGGTGGACTCTTATTGGGCTCCTTCGATAGAGCTCGAAGGTCTGATCAGAAATATACCTCAGGGCTGTTAGAGCGCCTGAGAATACAGCAAAAGGATACAGGGAATCATATACAGTCAAAAATCATATACAGCGAATCTAAACGGGTAGCTAGAAATGGCTCAGTTGACCGCCTCACTGCAAACCCACACTAAAGAAATGATGGTTTGAAATAGTTCGTAAAAGATGAAATGAACTCCAAAGTTGACCGTTTACGTGGATAAAATACAAATGTATTGACGGCAGTTTATCAACTATAGCTTATCCTGCCGCTATTTACTTCAGAACAACACCGGTGAGGTCATTTCCTCGCACGACATGGACTTCGGGTAGTTCTTTGATTAGTAGTCAAGCTGCGACTTAATGCTGGACATTATATTGAAAACGACGTCTTTCGGAGACCTTTTCAGGGATTTAACCTGTGTGGAGGTGTTCAGGGCTCTGAATGAAGGTGACTACGTCTACGATTCCGTGGAGGAGCATCTACGTCGTATAATGTCAGATGAGAAGTGAGTACCCCCCTCAGACTGCGTCATAGCACACCTGCCAGTAGGAACAGAATAGAGGCGTATCCAGCTGTATAGAACATCACCCAATTCAACCGCTTACAGTGAGGGAATGCATTAAATTTGAAGGAGTGTTTGACGAAGCTATCACTCTGCCAGCAATCCTACAATAGTACCTTCAAGAATGAACAAAAGGCTAGACAGAGTTTCAGATACGTCGATGTCTGGCTGGACTACCATAGTTAACAATACGGAAGGCTTTCAGAGGGAACAACTGACAACAGATTCGTGCTCAGCGTTCCAAATGAGCACCTTAACGAAAATTGAGCGGAAATAAAATGAAAAGTCCGGTACGTAGAGCCGGAAAATAGCAGCAAGTGCCTGGTAAGAGCGTAGACAACGTCGATGGTAAGCACGATGTCCTTCTGAAGGAACTCGTCATCTCTACTGAACAGATGCGCTGATGTGGCCTCAATCCAGCTCCACACATCAAGAGTCAAAAAATTGCCGACTTGGTGGCTCCCGATCGTTCGGATCACCACTAGTGGAATCTAAAAACTGAGGTTTCCGGAACGAAAAAGCAAAGCTTCCATCGCTTCGTCACCGCGGAGCGCTCTGTATAGGGTGGGGTTCACAGAAAGGATTTCACCCAACCTAGCTCAAAAAAAGGAATTCAACATGCTAACTCGAAAGTTTGGTGGTTACTGAAATATTGGCGAAAGACGGCGGAAGCATGCGTCAGTTTTTGTAATTTTAGTGGATTACGGCAAAGACGATAACGCCCACTTATCATTTACTGCAACTTTCCCTAGTCGGCAGAAAATTCAAGAGAAGGATACCACGAACTTGGGAAAAATAATCAAAATTTAGCCTTCAGCTTGAGGGTAAAGCTTGGGCAACCGAGTATTTTCTTCGAATGAGCCATATAGACTTTCGCAAGATCTTAGACAGGCGAATAATTTTCCCTTTGCAGACGCAACGCCGTTCTTCCAGTGCGCACATATGACGATATCGTTCATGTATCCTCTAACACGTAAGTACTAGTTGCCCGATACGAAGTCCTTGAAGCGGTGGAAAAAAAACACGACAATAGTGCCTTATAAAGGTGAAGGTAAAGGTGTCGGCGTCAACCAGTCCCCTGGGGCCATATGCTCGTGTCTCCCCAACTCGAGAGTGGGCGGGGTTAGGGGAGCAACGGGCGAGTAAGACCAGGCCATACGGGCCGACTCCTATCATACTCGCCCGTTGCTCCCCTAACCCCGCCCACTCTCGAGTTGTGGAGACACGAGCATGCGGGCGCTGAAGACGCGCTGCCGTATCCGTGTTCCAATTAAACTGTAGAAACCTGATGAGTGCGTATTTAGCAATACCTTCCGAGTGCCAACCGCTGCACCCACTCAAAGTATTCCCCTTCCTATACACCCGGTAACAATTTACCCGAAAGTCACGGACGGATAGAGGTGCGGGTTTCAGTAGCGCCTCTTATCACAGGGCGAGGTGGGGAGAATTGCATGCAACAAAAGTAAGAAACAACTCGTCTCTCACTGATTGCTGCAACCAGTCTTTTCTTCTCTACAACCATTATGCTTAATATGGTGGTGCTATTGACGAATAAAATGCTACAGGACTGAAACCACTGCTTCATGCTACGATAATCTTGCCCCAGACAGGTCAGTGTCATTGATTTTTCTAACTAAATAACACCTACTAACGTAAGCTAAAAAAAACGCTACTCCTACATACCATTTCCCTCAATGTACGCAAGCTGACTCGTCATTTTCCGCAATACTCGAAACGCTCACACTACCAAGTCTGACCATCGTCCTTCTTCAGTACAAGGGCAACAGCAATTCATATGGTCTGTTCGGAAGAGAAGGAGGAACCTAAGGAAGAATCGATCGTAGCAGACGTTGCATCATAGAACACCACCATTCTTAATATTCGAATAAAATATCTTGGTAGAACAATCAGAATTTGTTGAAGAGATTGTAGAAATAAGAACACGAGGAAACAGAATTATATCTTGTACAGGTTGACGAATGGATCGAGGGAGGTGACAGGTCGGTCGAGAACGGAAAAGATGGTAAAGATATAACTATCTGATCTCTCTCACTATGGCCTCTGATTTACACCGGATTTTGTGCAATTTCCAATGATCTGGGTACGTTTAGTGATCCGCATGGTGCTCCTTAGGAAATTCAAAGAGCCAATCTACTTCGAACTTTGTATTTTCGTGAGGGAAAGTCCGTTCATGCTCTACTACAGGGAAATTATCTTACTTTTCAATGCCAAACTAACAATAAGTGTAAACAACAGTAAACTATGTGTTAGGAAGCCACCGCAGCTATTATTACATCTCACAGTGCCTTCGTGAAGAACATAACAGCCCGTAATCTCCTGACAATTCAGGACCCTAACAGCAAATTCCAGAAGCTCAAATAACGACGAGACTTTAAAAGATTTCCTCATAGCCACTTAAGGAACGGACGGACTTCATCTCGAGCGAAAAGCTACCGAAAACCGTTCCAGAGAATCCATTCGTGTTTTTTCGAAACTTCCAGACCGTATTCCGCTCACTTACATCGACGCTAACCACATCGGTGTTTTGAGAGGAATCTGAGCAACGAACATCTCTTCCATAAACCTTGGACTGATAGAGAACTACGCACCACGAGTGAAAACATGTATCGAAATATTCATCCCAACGAAAGCTCCAGCCACCACATCCAAGTTTCCATTTCGTTTAAAATGCGCCCGACATTTTGTCATACAGACAGACCGCATAGCGAGGACCCTGGCCTGCAACGATTCCTGGCAACTAAATTCGTTCAGTATTGACAGCACAGGGGCGAGGATCATACCCTATAATGACTCCTACCGTCTAACAAGAACGTAAGTAGGCCTTTCGCAATAATTAAGTTGTAAGTCCGTCCAGGGTGCTACTACACAATGACGGCGCAGAAATGCGTGAAATCACCCTAAAAGGCGACTTATCAATGTCGCACATAATCGCGTAAAAACATATTTCTATGTCACGAGTGTAGGATCGCATAAACTCTTTACAGTGTACAATAGTACGCGAGGTGTTACAGACTTTGGAAGAGCAAAACTAGCCCGTAAGCATCTCACTCTGATGCAAGGTCCGCCCAGCTAGACACTATTTACTTTGTACATGAAAACGACGTTGACGTCGTCTGTCGACTATTATACTCCAGTGATCATGGAAAAATGATTGAGTTATATTAAAACCTTCCACCAATACAAATTTATCAACACAACAGCATTGAACAGGCAGGTCACGGCTAGAGCAGGCGACTAACAAGCACCAGTAGTAGCTCACGATCCAAATAAATTACTAGCGTTGCAAAAGCTGGGATTATTACAACAGATACTTGGATTAGGACAAAATTAACTTAAATTACGACAGATTAGGAAAAATTAAGTAAAATGTTTCACGAGTTAGAAGCGAACGAAAGTAATTTCACATCATTATACATGTTATTAGTACTGATAACAGATCTTATAGCCGCAAGTTGTCATACAACATGATGGTTGTACCTGTAAAAAGAACTGACATAAGACGAAAAAAATGAAAAGGAACGGGTGATGACGGCACGATGAAGAGGCATGACACTAGGCGCGCGGGTTGAATGGAGAGTAGAGCGACAGGTGATTGGCGCCTAGCGTGTCCTATAATTTTGGCGCGCTAGAGCGGCAAGACCCGGAGCGGGATCCCCTCGAAGGGCCGTGGGGGGACATCTGCATACAGGCCCTGGGTCGTGTTCCGGCATATGCCAGAACCCCTTGGTTCACCCGCAACGGGGGCGCGACCAAGGGAAGACCTCGTGTGGCGCTGCCCCGACACGACAGTTTTCAACAAACATTCCTTACAAGCGTATGTGTCTATCTCCAGCGAGGCAGTTAAAAGGGGAGTACGGGTACTTCCGCAATAGTTGCGCGCTTTTGCGGCCGTCCACTGGACTGTCGTTGGTCAAAAAACTATTTGGTGCACGGTTTGCGATATGGATGATTGGCGCAAGGAAGATAGAGCCGGATACTGCGCTACTGCGCTGCTCCCGCGCGCGCCGCCAGTCTCCACGTTTCATCATCTACGCACTTGTTCATTACAAACACCTTTATAAGTAATGTAGATGAATTTTGAGTATTTGGAAACTGTACCGTGTTTTCCCGCCCCAAGCAATCGCTGTCCGAATTGCATGCATCTGCATGTGAGAACAAGCAGTTTAATCCAGCGCTGGCGTCGGGTGGACATTGAGGAGTGCCTGTGATACCTGAAGAAATTGAAAACTTTCTCATGACACACAGTTCTGAGCTCTTTTCAGAAATGAGAAATATATTTTGTACAGTGACCCAATGGTTGCTTTTCAACTTTCCGCATAAGAAACGATTTTATCGGAGAGAGTCCATTTGTCTACCGTAACCCGTCGTCAGCTCAGTGATTTTTCGTCAATAACAAATTTATACCCTTGACATTTTTTGCCTTTTATATACGTTCTCCTCCAAGAATTATAAAATAGCCATGATATTGTGTCGATTTTAGCCCTTGTACAAACTCGCAGACGTAGTTTGCTAGGCTCTCTGACCGAAGCTCTGTAGCTCTGCGTGCTCTGTAACGACGGATTACGGTAGACAAATGGACACCCTCCGATAGAATCGTGCTTGTCTTTCCGCATAGATGTTGGGACGACGCAGTGTTTTATTCCACGTTTCTACCAGATCAGTGACGGAGTACGTATTTCTTGATAGTGGCCTCGTCTTCATTCGCATTGGTCCCGCTCCAGCCTCGATGATGTACCACGCGCCATCTTTTGAAGTGAGGTGGCAGTGAGGCAACCATGCAATCATCGTCCTTTAGATCAATTTCTCTGCACCATTACCTTTCGCGGAGTTCAGCGTCCAATAATCGCTTTTCAACCAAGCATCTCCTCGAGGGATTGTAAACGATATTGTCACAAATTTTGTATACGATTTTAGAATTTTGGTGACGATGTATCGTGATGGGTATGGGTATCTGCTAATGATGAGGCAGGATCTTCGATTTCACCAGAACCCTTCGAGATAAATTCAGAGCACGAATATGTTAAGCACAGGATGATGGCGTTAATCATCCTGGTGTGGTTTTGAGTGGAAAATATTAGTTTTAAAGTGCAGTTAGTTGGTGACACATCTATTAAGTTGAAGATTTCCTCATAACTAAAGAGGCGTTCTGGGCTACATCTCAGGCACTGAATATTGAAAACGAGGTATTATCAGAAAGAAGTTTCGTTATAGATCTCTATCAGGTGATGGATAACTAAGATTTCAGACGAATGTGCAGACGAAAATCACACAAAAAGTTATACCCGAAGAACCGCATGTTGCCTGACAGCTGGCAAACGATTGGAAGTTGTTCGCGTTGCCACCGCATCCGGAGTAGGTGAAGCGCTTGCACGTTGCTGACGAAGCGTCGTAATAGAAGCGATTTGTAGGTGCCGTGCACGAGCCGACCATCAACGGCAGCGAACATAGAGAAGTGCCTGCAGTGAAGGTGCTAGTGCAATGAGGCTGAGCCGTTCTCGAAAAGAGAATGATGGATTTGTGCCTACTTTTATAAGAACTCTCAAAGTACGCCTAGACAAAATAGCTTTAAAAAGCAACAGGACTTTTGGTTCACCCTAATACCCTTGTTAGGAATGAGAAGCTCGCCTGACTTTGCGCTTTTCTATCCACATCTAAGGATTGCTGATCAAAATGGGGCCAGAAATCCAAATTTGCTACCTGACAACGTAAAAGAGGAACAACAAAGAGTGTGCAGCCATTTCTCGAAAGCGAATATTATTCCCTGTAACGGAGCGGGGTCTTTCCACTCTTCCCGTAACGGCGTGTTCCTTGTTGTCGAATTCCTCACCCCCTGAACGGGACAACGTTTGCAGCTGTTTGTACGCACCTTGAGGCTCCACTCATACTCTGCTGGAGCAGCATTGATGAAGGGGCTGCTATGCACTACAAAGTGATCCTTTATCGTTGCTGCAACACTGCTGCAGCAAAAGTGTGAGTGGTGCCTAATTCTTACCAGCATAAATTAGCAAGAACGTATTGCAGACCGATCCAACATCTTTCCCCCTTATCGCAGAAAGTTTCTCTGTATATAAGTATGTATGTTTACACGAGTGTTGAGACAATCATGTAGAAGTAAGCAATGAGCCCTGGATCACAAAATCAAAGAGACACACTTGAAAAGAGGAACCTAACACATTCCCCAGGAGAAACAAGGAACAATAAAAAAGAAGTGAACCTGAAAGCGAAAGGCATGAGGAACGGAGATTTTTGGAAGAAAAAAAAAACGCCGCTTCACTTCTGCACTAACTAGGAAGCGAGAGAAGGTGCTAAATAGGAGTTCACTATCGAATGGGACCAAGTTCATCAGAGTATCGAATAACCTTCCGAGTATCTCAAGACTACTTATAAAAATGGTCAGCGATTTTAGATGCAAAACATTAAACCATACCCTGTCGACTTTGAACTTTGAAAATCAAAATGAGGACGAGGAAGAAATGACAGAATGTCGAAAAGCGCTTGCTCCTCACGAACTGTCACACTGCCCACAATAATTATTGCACGTAACGCTGGTACGATAATTTACCTGTGTAGCTCCATTTCATTTTCAGTAAAATGAGAGGTTCATTCGGCACATTTCCTTAGAACGTTCATGAGCCCTTACAATGTAAAAAATGCAATAAGGTCATGTTCTCAAAGGTTTTCTTAACTTCGAGAAAAATGAGAGCGACAAATGCCGAACCTAATAACACAAAAGGGAACAATAGGATCTGAATGTTCAATATTCTCTCCTTTTGAAACTACAAGCAAAATATTAGAAAGTCAGCTTACTTTGTATTCCCACAGGATCGCGACAGATCCTTGTGGCCGAATTCGTCACCGGGTTCGGTTCAACGCAGCACTTCTGGATACTCGGGCAGTTGCTATCCATCCAGCAACCAATATTGGCGTCCTGAAGCACCCAATTTAGTTATTGATTATTAATGCTGTGCTTTCGAAATCAACTGACTATAGTATAGGCTCGAGCACCGAAACCATTTAATGGGAAACATTATAGGCGGCGGACAGGAAGTGTCAACAAAAGAGTTCACCGGTGTTCTCGAAAGGAAAAGGGATTGTCTGACAAAAACGTGCCCATAAATGTCTTCCTTATTGAAATACTTCCACTTCAAGGACAAAGATCGACACGTAGCTGTATGTTGTCAATCGTTCCCAAGAAAAGTGCAAAATACCTCACTTATCAGAGTGTTAAGCACTAACCCATTTGAATAAGGAAGTGCGCGAGATATGTCGGATTAACTACAATCCCGACACTGAATTATTACTTCTCGAAAATAAACATTCTACATTTCTTCGAGAACGAGAAAATGTTCATTCACTGCTCCTGCACCGTCCACAATATTGTCTCCTATCCGAAGAAATGAAAGAAATTCAAAAGATAAAATTGAACAAAAAAGGAACTCGTGCCTGCAGCACAGATATACCAAGGGGACGAGGGCATGAGCCGGACTTTGCGTTGATTTCGGACGCAGGAATGCCTGAAATTTGTTGCTTTAGTGTGTTTTCTATATTATTCCTTGGCAATGTAAAATCCGATGCGAGATGTATTCGGTCTTATATTGGTCAGGCCAATACATTTCAATTCTCCGAACAATATTTGTGTACGACCGGAGAAACTCAAACATAGTACAGAGAACAGTTGGAAAGGATGTTTAGTACTGGCCTCAGATTCATGGATGCCCTCTACTTTTGCATGCATCACCCGTCAACTGGAGGAAACGATCGTTCGGAATTTCCAGACTCCTGAGAACCTGCACCTGCACATTCGCAGTCACCCTAAAGCGAGACTAACCAGGCCAATTCCGAGGTCTGCACTGAGCCAGATTTCAGGCTCTGCGAACCACTCGATTCCAGACACTGGATCTTGGTCAAACAGTCCAATGTGGACAAGCTTGATCTCTGTTTGCAAAGCATTCTGGGACAGTGCGTTGAGCGCGCCCAGCGCCTTTCGCTGTAGTGGTCAATGGTCCCAAGGTGTCCGCTTCACGGGGTACGCCAAGAGCAAACAACAAAAAACAGCTGAATGGAAAAATGCACCTGCTGAGAAACATTTTTCAAAAAAAGGCCAGTGACAGAGTAAAATGACTTGAATAAAGCCGAATCAATCACACCATAAACTCACTGACGAAATGCTAATGTGAATTCGCAATGGTGAACCTGGTTTAGGAGGTTAGGAAACGATGATTTCTAAACATTCTACATGTCTTCGAAAACGAGAAAATATTCATTTACTGCTCCTGCACCGTCCACAATATTGTCTATAACAATATTGTCTTCTATCCAAAGCGGCAGTCTACATTGGGATTATTGAGAGCTGAAACAGGGACAGATTGGATCCCGAGTCGTTGCGGGTCTCTACAGCGTCAGTAAACGTAAGCACATTTAATGAAGAACTGGCACAATGCCCACTACCGAAGCGGTGTTCTGCACGAGAGTTTAAATGACTTCCGGATAGAAAGCTATGAGAAGACAATAAGAGAGCTGCGCAGCATGTTTAGAGATGGCCTTCTCAACCACAGACTAAAATTTCCTTTACCAAACCGCAAAATCATAGACGGCTCCTTCAAACCGGCCACTAACACATACAACGTTACAATATGAGCCATTCAAGTCATCTTTTTGGTTTCCCTTCGTGAACCGGTTTCACTATGTTTGCATTGAAAAGCACACCTTTAGGAGGGATGAGCGGTTCAACAAACAAAAGGATATGGTGACTCCAAACACAACTAAGTGATAAGCCGATATTCCTTCGGAACCGTGGCTTGAACTAATCTTGGATAAGATTTTCTAGAAAAAACTTATTCAAGATTAGTTCAAGCCACAGTTAAAGAAATGAAAAAGAGAAATTTTTCTCGTTTTCTTTTCTTCTTTTCCTTTTTTTCGAAAAGCTGAACTAACCGGCGGTCTCGATCTGGCAGCACTTGTTACCGTCTGATTGAATACATACTTGTCCGGACAAAGGACACGTGTCCGCGTCAGCTGTGCACTGGATTAGGGCCGCAGAACTGGAAACTTTTCAAATAAAACAATTATTCGGATACAAAAAAAAGAAGTGGGGTCATGAACAGTAAAGAGGCCATATAATTGTACGTCACCGCAATAACAAAGATAAGAGGTTATTATGAAGCTGTGATCAAAATGCAGGAGAATGGGAAAGTATTAGATTAAGCATGAGGAAAAGGATGACCACTTTTTCTCACTTGAAACCTTAAGGATGACCACTTTTCATCCTGGTGTGAAACAAAATTATTGAACCAAACTACCTTGAACAAAAACCGATTCGTTTCGGTGGCTGAGTAGTTTCCTGTTCCGGCATACCCTTTCGACATTCTGGATGATTTCCCAGTTGGCCGGTAAGAGAGTAGTAGTCACAGAGATCTAGTGAGTAGCCAACGCCAACCTTAACATTCACATCGATATACATCAACTTTCAAGCCCTCGTGCTTAAATACATAAAACAAGCTAATTCGAAAAGTTACTCATGCGTTGACAATTCTTGCTCGATTCATTAAAATGTGAGCTTCTACCAAACCCTCTAGAAAGTGGGAGAAATAAACCACCTTCAAAAAACACTTACCAGAGCGGCCATCATGAAGAGCATCTGAGCAGCCATGTTCTTATTAGTTCAGTGAACACCTCACAAAATACCTACGATGTCATTTTATATGAGCCCCACGGCGAATGGGCGGCGCATCCGCGAGGAGAAGGTGAGCGGGTGAATCGCAGGTTGAGCGGTCAGCGAAGGATAAACAGAAGGTGTTCAAGAGCTAGTCTGAAACAATCAGCTACGTCTCATTCATTCCATGGTCTAGAAGTCAAACAGCCGAGTCAGCAGGCCGCTTGGCCTTTGGATGTTGCTACAGAACACGTTCTCCAAACGGTAGGTTTCAGGCTCAGGGAGATGCTGCAGCGAAAAATGAAATGGTTACGGAAAGTCAGCCCTTACTGATTCTGGCAGCTCAAAATTAATAGAGCGCTAGCAGATCTCTCAGAGACCTATCTTTTATTTCACTATTTCTAATTCATGTGGTGAGAAGGACAGTGAATTATGTTTGCTGTGGGTTCTGCATGACCCAATTACTGCACCTACACACCGAATGCATCTTCATGAGAACTAAAAAACAAGCCTAACTTACGTTGTACAAATATTGTACCAAGACGTCAGTACTATAGCATTGCGCTCCAACTCCCAACGTGTAATATGAATAACTACAGTAGAAAAGTCTTGCCTTGCACCATTTACGCTTAGTTTGCCGAGCTCTTTCCCTCTTGACAATAAAACTGCATGAATGTCACGAAAAAAGCCTTGGAGCTGAGCACAGTCTATCATCGATAAGTGTGCTGCTCCGTCACATTCCAGATAATGAACCAGGAATGTTTGCATAGTATCGTGTCCTGCTCCCCGTCCGCGTTTGTCGGTCGGTCGATTCAGGTGGATGTTTACCGAGCTTCTTGAGATGAGTAGGCCTGGACTACCTATCCGTTGTGGTTCCCACTCAACCATTTACGCGCCGTTTGAAGAGCGACACCATAATGAGCACGTCACCTGATCCTCCAGTCGCCGTGCAGAATGACGACATGCTGGGTGAGGAACTCAGCCCGTGGAAGAAGTTTAGTTCGTTGGAATTTGTCGGGCCTAAGGACCGCAGCCCTCTGAAACTCTCCTTCATAATAGACCCTTGGCGCCATATGAAAACGTGAGAAGCTAAACCAAAGATGGATTCGGGCCCAGCACGATAGAACTTACAAAGAGACGGAGGAGTCAAGTACCTGATTTTGTCTCTAAGTTTCCGTGCAAAATAATAGCGATAAGTTGAATGGCGGGATGAAGGGATGTAATGAAAAGATAGGTAGGAACATTGGCAATTGAATCTGCTCTTGCTCACACGTATCATCGCCAGCGACGGTGACCTCACGCCAACCTCGCTCCGCCCTCCTACAGGGAGGTCCGGGGCCGTATGCTCGTCTCTCCCGGCCGGGCGATGGGCGCCCTTCGCCCGGCAGGGTGTGGGCGAATAGACACACTGAGTTGTGTCTATTCGCACTAGCCCGGCCGGGCGAAGGGCGCCCATCGCCCGGCCGGGAGAGACGAGCATACGGCCCCCGGAGCCGCAACTATGTTCTCATCAGTCTCACGTGATACGTCCGCCCAATGAAAACGTTACTACTGAGTCTCCTCTGCACGAACCACAAAATATCGCCATATATTTTGGTGCATCGGCTAAAATAAGCCATTTCCTTCCGTGCTAAAAGACCGCCATCTTTAACACCTGAAGATCAAAGCTCTGCAGAGCTAAAAAAGCCGGTTCTAACTCAACCGTAAATATAATTCTCTTGGACGCCAGCCGTACCTTGAGCACTCTCCTCTGCAGAGAGACACCCGAAGATCTCCTGTCATGCTAGTCCCGACAGGAGTAAGAGTTTCAATATAATTTATTATAATCTATATCACAAGCAAAGAACACAACCATTGGGTTACAGAACAGTAAGGGAGACTACTCCCATCAGAGGTCGGAGAGGGGCGTGGTCTTCTGAGGTGGCCACGATACCGTGACCGATACCGTGACATGTGTCAGGGATTTAGTAAGTAGGATTCATAGTAGGCGTAGGAATCGTATAGTGGAGCCGGGCTCGTCGGATTATCGGAAAAGTGCAGGCGCACTCGGCGCATAATTAAACTTCAGCGCCGCCAGCAGATAATCACCCTGCACTATACGAATTCGTATAGTTGCATCGTGGGGGGTATAAATACCGCCCACTGACGGAGCTGGGAAGCAGTCCAGGAGATCGTCAGGAGCAGTCGTCTTGGGCTTCCGCCCATCGACTGGCTCCGGTGTCATGTCGGATATAGTCTTGGGGAGTTGGGTATTGATGTTGTATTATTGATGTATCCATTCGCTGTACTTTATTTGAATTCTCTCGTATTATTGTGTAATAAAAATATATGCTGGTCGTGTCATGTTTAATCTCACATAAAATGAAGCTCAGAGTGATAGCTTCCCCTCGAGGGCCGCTACACTGCCTAAACCAAAAACACTCGAGGGGTAGTGATATCATATGGAGGTCCCGGCTAGTCAAAATTTTTATATAAATTTTGAAAATTATTTTTTTTAACCGCCGAACTCCAATTTCGAAATCCGTGCAAATTTCGCTACCAATTTCTCTATTGGGCCGACCAGCTCCTCCTCCTCAATATAATTGTCTCGTGTTCCATGATCCTTTTCGCACGTCGCTCTTTTCTTTTGTACATTTTGACTTCCCGCAGCTTATTAGCATTGGAGATGTGTTTGCCTCCAACTGTAAGTTGTAGTTCCTCCGCTAACGCAGCCATCGGAGAGGTTTGCCTCCGTCTGTACAGCCGTAGGATTAGGACCGCGCTTAGTCACACGCTGCTCACTTTAGAAAATTCTTCCTCCCCCGGCTAGCCCAAAGATTATATTCGTGTGACATGGGGAAAAACCCATAATTCGGCCCTTTTGAGCAGTTTGATAATAGAAAAACCTGGCCAGGTTCTAGTTCTGTTCACACGGAGAACAGTGAATATCAATGAAGCGCCCGAAACTCCCAAAACACCAGCGACCCACCATCAAAAAACGTGGAACACTCAATTATGTCTGCAAATTCAAATCTTTCTCTTGCGCTCCTCTCTTATTGTGACGTGTTTATATTGCACGAGCGCCCACTAATTTCCTTTCAGAGGTACATTCGTACCACAAACTTAAACAGCTCTCAACAATCACAACAACGCCCATCGACAATCCGGCAATACGTGACATTTTCCATTGAATTTTTTTAACATATATCTTTCATTAATTTTTTTTCTCTTTTTATTTCTTGTCAGGACTTTCAGGTTCCTATTATTACCCTCGCTCAGTGAAAGGGAGATCAGAACCCTGGATCTGCCAAGAACAGAGAAATTCCCCCTCTGTTCTTGAGATATACCTGTACTCCGACCAACCCATAGTTCAAACAAACATCAATTTTCAGGCACTATATATTTTTTTTCGTTTTTTTATTATTCAAAAAACTAAAGTCTCTCTCATTTGGGTTGCATCTAGCGACCAAAGCCGCTGGTCACCATCACCGAACCCTCCACAAGTAGAGACTCACGTCCCCCAGTAAAACCAAAACAGGCAAGGCAAGCTTTTGAGCCGTTATTTACCTTCCGGCACCCGACACGCCAGGTTCGTCTTCTTCAATCCCCGCCTCTTCCACCACCTCAAGGAGCTACAAAGCGAGCGGTAAGAAAATTCCTTTTAAGCCCAAACCCAACACCAGTTAGTAGGCCCGTTGGACTCTCTCCTCCTCCATTTCGGTTTAAGTGGGTCGCTCAAATCTTCAGTCAACCCAAAACAGCTTCACCTTCCACCGTAGACCCACAACCACAACTTTCACCACAGGTAAAACCAGAACCCCAACAAACACCCTCTCCACCGCGTACCAATACACCTCCACAACCCACTCAGCCAGCACCAGTGTCTAGTCCATCCGACGTAGACATCTCTGACGAATTAGGCATCTGGGACGACAAGCTCACAGTTAATAGTTCACCGGACATCCTTCCCCTCCCAACACCACCCAATCAACCCATCCCCATGGACCAAAACGAGGTTAAACAACGCCTGGAGACCATCAACCCAGCGGAGCTCCATGTCTCAAGCCGACTCTTAGACGGCAGGGTGGAGAAATTCACCGGAGACGGAGACAGAACCTTTGAAGAATTTGTCGATGACTATTCAGACCTCGTCAAATGCTTCAATATTAACCTCGTGCACGCGTTTGTCCTGTTCCCGCAGTACCTCGTAGGCTTTGCAAAACAGACCTACCGTAACTTAGCGCCTGAAGTAAAACAGGACTGGGATGCTCTTGTGCATTCTCTCGCCACACGGTTTAAAATCCATGCTGGCGTGAATAACAAGCGAGAAGAGCTCCTTCACATGCGGCAGGGCAAGGAGTCTATCCAGGAATTTGCTGCTAAAGTCAAAGCTAAGACAAAAGCAGCGTTCCAAGGAGAACACGCCTCTGCCATACCACAGCAGCTTGCCATCGACTGCTTTGTGAAGGGGTTGCGCCCAGAAGTCCGTCGCGCAATCCGTAGACTGCCAGACACACCTGACTTCGATGCCATCCTTGCATATGCTGAACGGGAACACCGTCTTCAGCAGCAGGAGAAGCTCGAGGACAACAATGTCTTGGAGAGTCTTAATTCCCTGGCCGTCAGCGAGAAAGTAGACCAGCTGCAAACGCAAGTCAACTTTTTACGCGGCGCACGCAACCAGAACAACGGCAACCGCAACGCGCAAAATAGGTCCTATCCCCCTAATAACCAGCAACCAGCACCCCAATCTTGGAGAAACAATTTCCAAAATCCTTTTAGGCGGAACCAACAAGGTAACCGCCCATTTTTCAATAGACCTTTTAGAGGTTTCTCCAACTTGTGGTCTGGTAATAATAATAATAATAACCATAACAATAGGGCTGCACCACAACGCAATAATCAATACTCCGACCCTCAACAATATAATCCTCCACAAAATAGGCGCGGCTTTAACCAAAACCAAAACCCAAATAGAGGTAGCAGGGGACGTCAGAATAACACACGTTTCCCTTCAGTAAGAAACAATTCCCACATTTTCAGCCTTTTTGCCATTATCTGCCTAGCTAGTATCCCATTAACTTCGGCAACGTTCCAAATCTGTGGCACTAACCCATACGCAAATTCTCTCACCCTTCCACCTCCTATTCCATGTTCGGTATCGCAGGACGAACCCATCATTCGAACCAACGTCATGCTGTATGCTGAAAGGAACGACTACCAACAAATTCCGGCATATAAGTGCTTCCGCGACCTCATCAAGGTTCGCGCCTTTAACCTCCTCTATATAAGGACTACCCATCAAATAATTGGACGCGAACGCCTGAGTATCTCTGCAACGGATTGCAACGAAGCCGTACTCAATAAAATCATCCATGGTCATCATCTGAAGCAACTGCTGCCAGGAATATTCTCGACGGAAGAAATCGACGAACAGAACAACTCTCTTCCACTCCTCGGTAGTACCATCTACACCCGCAGTATGTACTCCATCGTGACTGACACCATCGCAGTCACAGCAGAACAAACCATCATCAGTTCTCTCGGAAATTTGGATAACTGCACCATGCCCGAAGGATTCTGCAAATTGGACGACGCCGTGATAATATGGCAACCAACAATAACGCCACCCTCCTGTCGAATCCAGCGAGTCGACACATTCGAAGCGTTTGTAACACTTCGCTATGTGCTGTTACCGGAACACGAACTAGCTTTCGAATTCAACCCAGACTACGAAAAATCGTTTCAACTCATCAAACACTGCAACGTATCGCAGTCGTATCTATCTACCTCTAACCATATTCTGGCTTTCCCAGACATCCCCAGCAATCTTATGCTGCACGACTTCATAATTCGTTCTACACGCAACCGTCAGCGAAGAGACGTACGAGCTGTAACTCTCGCTGATAATCGCACCTCGGAATACGAACTTATATCGAAGCTACCACGACTGGTTCCACAACTATTTGGCTCGGAAGAAATACCACTCTTCGACACCGCTCCTATCACGGAAATACGCATCCTTCAAGCAATAAAGACCTGGAACGTAACTCAGCAAGTTTTCAACAGAAGTATACGATATGAAAAAGAAGATCCGAGAATATCGACACTTCGTAGCATAAGATATGCTGAATACCGTAACCGACAACTGGAGCAATTTCGATCCATTGCAAGCAAGCGACCGCTAAACTACGCAGAGTCAACCATCCAACACGACCTACTGTTTCGCCTCGCCAATATATTCGATGCCTATCTCGACTCAGAGTTTGGAAAACTCTCGCCTCGACTATTAACGGACATGAAGAACGCTCCCGCATCGCCATTCTACCTTCCCCACTCCCTACCTAATGCCACTTCATTACCATCTTCAACCTCACCACCACCAAAACCGACATCCGCTAAACCCGCCCCTAAGGCCGTTCCCATACAACCGGCAGATAGTTCCCACTATCCAGTAGCAAACAGCGCTATGAAAGACCAGTTTAACGCTGTTTGTAATAGGCAATACTTAGAAAACCAAAAATTGCGGATGCTAAGTGCTATTGACCCCACATGGGCAGCCCGGCTTTTCCTAGATAGAACTGACGTCTCCGCTATCATCTATAGTAACACTCTCCTGGTAACTAAATGTAAGGCAGCAAACATAACCACTATCTACCATGATCACAAAGTCGACCATATCTGTTACGATTTAACACCCGTACAGATTGGAGACGAGTTATGGTTCATAGTACCCGGATCGGATGATTTAATCAACGATTCACCAAAAATTATGTGCCCATATCCCAAATTTCGCACATCTAAATTCTCCCAAAATCTCTTACCTCCTACCATGCTGCACAATCCTCACACTAAGCCGTTCCTTTTCAACACGCCCCATCTCTATGACCAAAAGGTAGACGCTTACGCACACTCCTCCCGTTTTCAACTGCACGCACTAAAACAACAAAATTTACAACTTTTCTCTAAGTTGTATAAGCGCAGTTCAATCGGTAATGCAATAATAGCGCAGGTGGATAAGATTAAAACATCAATCACCGACACAGTGCATTCCATATACGACTCTACAACCAAAAAGTTGTCTCAGGGAGTAGAGCGTATTGTTTGGAATTTCAAATCCATGGCACTGTGGATTGTGATACCTCCGCTTGTAATTGCGCTATTAGTGTTCATGTGCTACTGTTCGGTCAAGCTGTATTGTCTTCGACGAACTAGCACGGCCGCAGCGGATACCCTAATAAATTTAGCCCACACTTTCACTTCTACCAATACACGCCGCCCTCAAGTTAACTTCCTACATGAGCACGGCTATACTTCTGAAACGAAAGCTCTCTACGTTCCAAGAGTATACGCTTTGCATCACACTACTGGTAAAACCCCTCCCTCACTCCCTTACATCAACATACAAATTGGTAATACGTCCATTGCTGCTTTATTAGACAGTGGAGCCTCTATATCTTATATGAAAGCATCCATTGCTAATAAATTCAGCTCCCTATCGCACGCATATACTCGTAAGCAGACGCACGCCCAAACGGCCAATGGAACTGCGGTCTCGCTTTTAGGTACAATTACCCTACCCATCTCTATAGGTCAGTACTCCTTAGTACATCCTTTGCATGTATCTAAGGATAGCGAATGCCCAGCTCCGATCCTTCTCGGAACGGACTTCATTCGCAGTCTTAACCTTCAGGGATTAAAGGTTTCCTTGGATATGTATCAACAGACAGTAACTGTTGGTTCTGATACACATCCTACCATTAGCATAAACCATGTCGTCTCAGTACCCCCAAGCCAATTCAAAGTCAGGATCGCACAAGGCACAACCCTTGCCAAACGTACAAAACACTACGTTGAAGCAACTATAGACAATTTTATTCCACATGGCAACCCTACATTTTTGATCGAGGATAACCAACGGCCATCGGACTCCATATACATCGTTGGCCGTTCCCTCGTTCACCCCAACACTGACGGTCGTTGTTACATTTTAATAACAAACCCTTCTTATACTGCGGTTCAATTGTATAAGAACATGAACATTGCAACCGCTTACCCTATTATCAATCCAACACACCAAATCACCTCCGTACACCACAGTAGCAACGACTACACCCCACCAGAGGCTAACTGGGAGCATAACCTGCCCAAATTACGACCAGCGCATACCAACAACAGGCACGATATCACCACCGAAATCGACCTGTCGCAAACCACCTTTACCGGAGCGCAACTAGCACAACTCAAAAGTATTTTACGCAACCATTCTCACGCGTTTGTAGGACCAGACTGCCACCTTGGTCACTACAATGGCCCCATACGTCACCGCGTTGACCTCATCCCGGACCAATCCATTCCAGCGCGTAAAGTCTATCGAGTCCCGTTAGAAAAACGCAAAGAGATCGAGAAGCAAATTACACAAATGATGGAGGATGAAATTATTCGCGAATCATCCTCCGCTTTCTGCGCCCCAATCGTCCTAGTCAAAAAGAAGGACGCCAGTAGCTGGCGTTTCACTATAGACTTTCGAGGCCTAAACTCAATCACAAAGCCTCAGCAGTCTATTTTGCCTAACATCCAGGACATACTCGATCTCTGCGCGAACAAGTGCTACTACACCTCGTTAGATTTCCAGCAGGGTTTCCACCAAATTCCCCTAGAGCCATCCCACTGCGAGCGCACCGCGTTCGCATGTTTCCTTGGAGCATTCGAATACATACGAATGCCCATGGGACTTAAAGGGGCACCTGCAACATTCCAACGCGTTATGGATAATTTCAAAAAGCATGTGCGCGCCCAAATCTTTATTTATATCGACGATCTCATTATAACATCAGAGACGCCTGATCAGCACCTCGCCGATATCGACGAAGTACTGGGTAAAATAGAGCGCATCGGGATGAAGCTTAGAGCATCAAAATGCGAATTCGCGCGTGAGGAAATAAACTTCCTCGGTTTTGTCTTAAACAAAAACGGTATCAAACCCAACCCGGACAAGACCGCGGCAATAGATAAATACCCCACACCCACTACCATAACTGATGTTAAAGCTTTCATAGGGATGTGTTCCTTCTTCCGCCGATTTGTCCATGGATTTGCTCAAATAGCAGCTCCACTCTTTGCCCTTACAAAAAAGGACACCCCTTTTGTTTGGACACCGGACTGCGAAGAAGCAATGCTGTCCCTTAAGAAAGCCCTAACATCAGCTCCTATACTAGTCGCTCCTAAATTAGGACAACCGTTTGTAATAGAAACGGATAGCTCCGCAAAAGGCATAGCAGGCGTGCTTAAGCAAGACCAGGACGATCAGCAATGCGTCATCGCATACGCTAGTCGCGCGCTGAATAAGCACGAGGCTAAGTATGCTGCGATCGAACTGGAAGCATTAGGTTTAGTTTTTGCTGTCCAAAAATTCAGACCCTATATAGACGGCGCAAAAACTACCGTGATAACAGATCACGCACCTTTGAAGGCCCTCCTTCATAGAAATGATCTCACTGGACGGTTGGCGAAATATCAAATTGCTATACAAGAGTTTGATATAAACATCACCTATCGCCCCGGCAGTAAGAACATTGTGTGTGATACACTATCACGGCACCTACCCATTCCCTCTACCACTCCCCAGGTAAACGCAATAACCTTAGACATGTTCTCATTAGAGGACGTGCGCAGGGAACAGGAAAACTGTCCCCGCATTAGCCACATTAAAAATAATGTCAACACCGACCCCGCATTCTTCAATTACTTCATTAAGGACAATATTCTGTACCATATCCCACCCAAACTCAACCAGGACCCAGTAATAGTCCTGCCAGACCAGTCCGCACTAAAAAACACCCTTATTAGTAAAGTCCACACATCACAATTAGGTATGGCCCATTTGGGAATAAATAAAACATTATCAGCCGTAGCTAAGATAGCAATGTGGAATAACATGTCGCAAGACGTGGCGTCTATAGTAAGCCATTGTAAGGAGTGCCAGCTGCGCAAAGACCCTGCTGCGTACCGAACCCACGAACCCTTAGGGAATTTCGACATTCCAACAAGACCCTGGGAAAGAGTTCACTCAGACGTGATCGGACCCTTACCCCAGACCCTAAACGGTAATAAATTCATTCTAGTGTTCGTGGACGCTTTCTCTAAGTATATCATAGCCGAACCCATCCCAGACCAAACCGCCCTCACAACAGTTAACACCTTTTTAAATCGCTGCGTGTCCCGCTTCGGTCCGCCTACCTTACTGGTAACAGACCAAGGTACCAATTTCATGAGTGAGATGTTCCGCAAAACCTTACAACATCTTAACATTGCGCATAGGACAAGTACACCCTACCACCATGAAAGTAATGGGCAAGTGGAACGCGCTAATCACACTTTAGAACAGTTAATAGCCCTAGCTCAAGCGCACCGTAACGATGACTGGGATAACATCATGTTTTTAGCCACACATGCTTATAACTGTTCAGAAAATTCCACTACCAATATGTCCCCCTACAGCGTTCTCCATGGGTTCGAACCTCCAAATATCTTCCGCAATTCCCTCAACCTCCCTGTTCGTCGCTTTGCTGACGAAGAGGACTATGCCAATCAATTGACCCCTATCCTCCAATCTATATGGGAGACGACCCAAGCCAACCTAGTAGCCGCTCAACCGACCCAAGCCCACCACTATAACCTAAGGTCTCGGGCAACGCCATCACACTTCGAGGTCGGGCAACAAGTGCTCATCCGCAAGCAAGTTGGTAACAAAATACAACCTCGATTTGAAGGCCCATTTTCTATCATTTCAATAGACCGACCAAACGTAACCATCCTAGACGGGAGACGAGAGAGGACCATTCATATGAATAGACTAAAAATATTTCACCCTGAACCCTAAATATTTACCTTATTAAAAAAACAGTCACTTCATCTATACACATTTTCTTACACTTTCCCTCTTTTCTTTTCAACTAACCTTTTGTGTTACACACAGGTCAAATCTTTACACCGCGTACCGAAGTACGTCATTATAGCAAAAACAACAACAAAAGAATTCAAAAAACACAACAAAACAAAAGACCTCAAAACTATGTACAACATCATATAATATTTACAAAATTAAAGCTATAGAAACAAATACTATGTACAACGCGTATCTTAAGCACGACATTATAGAACTCATACAAAAACAAAAAGTATATACAAGTGCGTGCCTAAGATACGTCATTATATATATTTACAAAGAAACACCTGTTAAAATCCTACCCTAGTAAATAAATCACAGGTACAATATATCACAATATAATCAATATAAAACTATATAAACTAAACAACTATATACATACATTCAATAAGCACTCCACCTACTCAGCGGAGTGCCACATCGGCGGCGCCTCCTCGCGACTGCCGTCCATGGCCTGGAGGGAGTCGCTCGGGATCCAAAATTCGTCCCGCGGCACGAACTCCTCCAGCTCCAGAGCAGGAGCGGACGCCGATCTGATGTGGTGCGACGTAGGCACCGACACCATCTCCAGCGCTAAAAGCAATCACATCACAATCAAAAAAAAAACAAAACAAATCCAAACTTTTGCACAAAACAAATCAAAACAATTTCGTAAACAAAAAAAAAACTCACTCCGACTTTCGCATCTCCTGCTCCACCTCCACACGATCCAAACCAACAGAGCGGCGCCGCACACGAAAATAATCAGTCCTATAAAAACAATATTTTGCATACTATCAAACCAAAAAAAAAATCGGCACGATCGGCGATAATTCGCGTTTTCGCAAGTCTTACCACATATCAGCACAAAAAGACTATCGTCGGACGACGGCGCAAGGAGGGTCGTGGTCGATCCATCTATACCACACGAACCTCCTATGCGACCGTCGTCGCAGTAGCACACAGGACTATCGGTCGTTGCGAAACAGGAGCCTGCCTCATGGCAGCGCTCCTCACAGAAAGATCGATCGATAGGATAGTCCATGTGCGCCATCTTATCTAGAAACAAAAACAACTTAATCTAATCAACTAGAGCACAGCGGACGTAGGATAGCAAGGAATCACACAAAAAAAGAACACGCGTGCAATAGAAAAAACAATAGGCAAGTGACTGACCAGAGCCCTCGCTCACCGGCACCGCCCCCACGCCACTTTTGAAACCGCCACGCTCGCGCGAAACGCGTTGACCGTGGAGCGCGATATCTCCATCTAGCGCACAGTGAATAAGGATTTGAACAACTAAAACCAAAAAACGACTGCCCTGTTATTCACTATAGGCAGGTACGATAAGTGAAATTTTACCAACCCAAAATTGGCCCTTATATTCTTGCTTTTCGCTTACCCTAGCACAGTTTGAGCCTTATTACACTGTTACAAACCACCCTAAACTCCAAACAGTCCAGGCGTAACACTAGCTCTCATAAACACATCGACGACAAGATCCTCAGCACCCGATCCAGAACCATCTCGGCCCCCAGTCATGTTTCCGAACCCCTCACCAGGGCAAGGAACAGGGTGTCGGATGTCTGATCACTGGTCCTGAACCTTGTGCCTGGGATGGCTTGTCTATAAGAAATGTGCTCCCCTAGGCCTGCTCGGAGTACTTTTAACAGCCTTTTCAAGTGTAATATAACTCTTCTGTAAGCAACAGGTAGCCGAAAATATCATACCAGCACATATATAAGGTGAAATTTCGCTTTCGGCCTCGCCAAATTACACCGTACCAGTCGTTTTTTCGGAATTGTTCGTCACTACTCACTTATCAGTCAAACCAACCTTATTTCTTGTTGTTTTTTTTCTCGTCCGGAAAGGAAAGTCACTTGTGTAATGTTCTTTCTGCTCTTCTTTCAAGTTTCGAACACATCTTTCGAAAAAAAAAATAAACTTCTGTACCATAATTCGTACATTATAATAATATTTCAAATAATTCTCTAAATATAATAAATCGAAACTACGTGCACAGCCATAAAACTCTACAACTTGATTACAGTGTGTCGAGTATTCTTCAGCCTACAACAACAACGCCGACGCCTTCAACTGCGCCTTCCACAACTTCTCTGACCCCAATAACCGCTAAATTCCATCTTGTAGTTCCGGGGACCGGAACTCTTTAGTGGCCGGGGATGTCAGGGATTTAGTAAGTAGGATTCATAGTAGGCGTAGGAATCGTATAGTGGAGCCGGGCTCGTCGGATTATCGGAAAAGTGCAGGCGCACTCGGCGCATAATTAAACTTCAGCGCCGCCAGCAGATAATCACCCTGCACTATACGAATTCGTATAGTTGCATCGTGGGGGGTATAAATACCGCCCACTGACGGAGCTGGGAAGCAGTCCAGGAGATCGTCAGGAGCAGTCGTCTTGGGCTTCCGCCCATCGACTGGCTCCGGTGTCATGTCGGATATAGTCTTGGGGAGTTGGGTATTGATGTTGTATTATTGATGTATCCATTCGCTGTACTTTATTTGAATTCTCTCGTATTATTGTGTAATAAAAATATATGCTGGTCGTGTCATGTTTAATCTCACATAAAATGAAGCTCAGAGTGATAGCTTCCCCTCGAGGGCCGCTACACTGCCTAAACCAAAAACACTCGAGGGGTAGTGATATCATACATGCCACTCCTTTCAAGTTTGTCGGCCTCGACAAAAAAAAGCGAAATTATGAAACAAAGAACTCTCAAGCAATACACGCAACGGAAATAGCAGTACCAGTGTAGCGTCGAGTGTCAGAGAATGTTCCTCGAAAGAAGACAGACACATTAAGGCAGTACTAGGCACTTTCTACAGAATCATGATGCTAACATTCCTACTGATCCATGATGTCAACGTGCCGTTGTCTCGGAGTTGTCCTCAACGAGCAACCATAAGTTGAAACGACCGAAATTAATATGGATGATGTGAGCGACCAATAATGTCAGAGCTGGCGAACGATCCGCCTCTGCTTTTGAACAACTGTGCAGGGAATGCTGGATGCTACACGGAGCCACGGCTTCATTGACTGACGGCTTGAGATGGTATTGGCTTGCGTGGCTGCACTCCCATCACGGTGGTCCGTCGCACTTGCTTGGTTGTCGTTGAGAACTGTTTGGTGACTGTGGTGCCTTTGTTGTCGTGGTGAAGAGTTCGAGATGTCCTGTACAAATAAGAAGGAAGAACGTCGTTTTTTCGTTCGGAAGGAAAAGGACTCCCCGTCCCTTCAACGGTGAGATTGTCGTTACTCCGCTCGGAAGAAGTTGATCTTCAGCGACTCGCGTTATCGGGCAGCGTTAATATGACTCGAGATCAGCGAAGCACTGATCTAGTCTTCACTCGTTATCGCTGCGATCAAATCGCAACCGTGATCGTTATAGAAGAACGGCGTTACTGGGTTCTTCGTTACATTTTTAAAACTTCTTACAACAAGAATTTTCTATGCTTGTGTAATAGAGAGCGAAAAAGAAGCTGTGTAGCTATCTGCAGCATCAGAGTCCAAAAAAAAATTTGCAGCATAACATTTGAATTTCCGCTTGATAAGCTATTATTCGTCGAAACAAATCCAAAACAAATTGTTATTTTTTTTCCTACTAACTACATCAGGTTGATGAGTCTGATATGCTGTCTAATTTCTATGCAAATTGTTAAAAATTATTACCTCAAAAAGGAAGTTTAGAATCCTTCGTTATAGCTTATTTGGAACACTAATTTCTATGCTTATCTTTTTTTTTTCGCAAAAAGCGCCGTGCAAAAAAGTAGTTATATGGATCTCAATTTGAAGCCGGTTGGGTTTGCTACGCAGAAATCTCGAGCCCAAAAAATCACAAGAGCTAACTTACGCATTTGTGTTTTTCCCTGAAGGTCCGTTTGAATATCGTGCAGGCTATTTTTTTTTGATTTTAAAACTAATTTCAAAATTATGATCTAAATTCAGCACACCTCGACACAATTCATTGCAATTTTCCAAGACAAATTTTGCAGTCCATGTTCTAAGCTTTCCTGCTTTTCACGCAAGGTTTATAGTAGGGCTCCGTTTGTTAACCCAAGGTCTTATGCAAGTGCCCAACGTTGGAAATCTTCGAAATCATCAATTCATCGAAAGAGAAAAATTAAATTATAACTAGAAACATTTCATAACTTTTTGTGTTTGATAGCTCTAATATGCACTCTGATGTACCAATGCGAAGACGACTATTTGACATACTGTGTGCTCAAGTAAGTCTAAAGTTGCTTCTGTCGCAGTGGAGGGCTCTTTCTGCGAATCGTGGAAATTTACCTAAGTGGAGGGGCGAATTACTATATGTGACTTAGACTTCGCTCTGCGAGGCTGAATTAAACTATTTATTATCTCATGGATGGTATTTTTTTTGCATATTTCCATCTTTAAATGCTTAGCTTAATTGAAGTAATATGATAAGAAGCATCTTTCATTTGTTTGCACTTTTCTATTCTAGTTCCTTAAAATTAAACACAAGTGAACGGTTGCTTCAAATGCCCAACACAGTGAAAGTTGGAAAAAGTATTGACTTTTGTCTAATGGTAAAGTATATGTCAGCACATAATTTGCACCGGTAAAACGATCTGGTAAGTACTGGACTTCATATGGACAAAAAGGATGATTCTTTTGTCCATCTCAATGAAATTTTAATTCAAGTTCCGTGATCTCTGAACTCAACGGGAACGATTTCATCTCCTCGAACAGATTCGATACTGTTAGGATTTTGTACGTGATTGTATGTTGTATCCGGACGGGTGAACCATCATATACACCCACCACCTTATAGACTGTACGTGGCTAATTCATATTATTTGGTCGGCACAGTAAGTCTCGCCTATGTGAACATTCCCTTATCTCGCAAGATTATGCTGACCTAGCGCTATATCGCTGCGCGTGTGGCGACCTTAAGAGCGGCTCGGCCTTTCAAGGGGCACTTTTGTTGCACACATTCCAACCCCAGCAGCGACTCTGGCTGTCGAAAACACTCAAGTGGTTTTCGGTACGGCGTGAATTAGTTATTTGGTCACGCTATGATGACGCTAGATTCTTTTGTGATAGCGACAAATAGATACCGTAACCATTATGTCGACGAAAATTTAACTCAAAGTATTGAAAAATGAATTGACATAACATTTTTTTTCAGCGCTATATTTACTTTTTTTGTAGTTTTCTTCTTTTTTTTTTCAGGGTACCCTATATACATTATGTACATGCTAGCGATGGCATGAATGGCAGAGCAGTAATGTGAAAGCGTGAAAAAAAAAGTATTTTGAACTATTGATATGAATAATTCAAAGAAATTCATGAAGGAAGTAAGCGAGAAAAGTAGTGTAAATAATAAGTAGGAGAGGTAGGCGGCGAAGTATAAGTGATAGGAGCAATGACGTTTAGCGCAGCGCAAAAAAAAAAGAGACCGAAAAACACGTAATTTACATATGAGACCTTGCTTCAGCAAGTTCTTGTAAAGAACGAGTTTTCCGCACAAGAATAAGAGCATCGAGCAGCGCAAAAACTAAAACACCGAAAAACACGTAGTTCACATACGAGTTCCTGCATTTGAAACTCTAGTAAAAAACGAGTTTTCCGCACAAAAATGGATCAACATAAAAAAATTGGACCGAAAAATGCGAATATTGCACTTCATCGCACTGGCGAACAGCAATTATCGCATTTTCCGCAAGCAAATAGTAAGCTATCAAATATCGTAGAAAAATCACGCGAGCGCAGTATTCTTCTGATAATTTGTGCACTTATTTGTTTGCAAAAGTTAGCGGAAAAACTTAGGGGTGGACAAATGTTTTAAGATCGATTCAAAGAAAAAAATTAATTTAAGGAAAAAAAGCGTAGTGAAAACCATGTGCTCTGCCTCATTCATGCGCCATCAATGAGAGCGACTAAAAAAGGTGTATGAGAGAGGCAATAGTGCTCAATTGTGCTTACATGCATATATAATAACGGTGCATATGAAAATGTGCAGATCTCGAGATCTCAGTACGTTTTGGTGGCCAGCCAAAACGGAATCTTCCTTACTGTTAACTTTCTTTAGACTAGAAAAGCAAAAGTCCAAAAGAAAGATCTCCCTGGGACCTCCATGTCATGCTAGTCCCGACAGGAGTAAGAGTTTCAATATAATTTATTATAATCTATATCACAAGCAAAGAACACAACCATTGGGTTACAGAACAGTAAGGGAGACTACTCCCATCAGAGGTCGGAGAGGGGCGTGGTCTTCTGAGGTGGCCACGATACCGTGACCGATACCGTGACATCCCGTACAAAATTGTATCAGGAGAAGTCCCACCAGGTGCGAACAAAATAATTTCTAGTACAACAGTACGGAAAACGCTCTGAATTTCAACCAAAGCTCAGAAAAACGATCAAGTGCAATGGCACTATACTTCTACAAAACTCCCATTGTACTGAGCGCAACTTACACTCGATTTTGGCGGAATCCCGCGATCTCAGCTACATGCTGACAGCCGGTCTTGAAGAAGCGAAATCCATTCGTGACAGAATGGAAATCAGTTTAGGCTATGCAACCCCACGGTCCCAGAGAGCAGAACGGGTTGAGCCGGAAGGCGAAGAAGCTTCTAATACTCCAAACAACACTGAAGTAAATGGAGAGATTGAAGAAACGTTGGGCACACAAACGTCAAAGCAATTTGGGCCTACAAATCGACCAGCCAGAAACACACGTCGATCAATAAAACCTCCGCAAGCAAGATTACCCAAATCTAGCGGTAACGCAGAGGAATTTCCAGAATTCTGGGCAATTTTGAGACGCTTGTTCACGAAAGTCAGGAGCTAACCGTCGTCGAAAAAATACTTTTGCACAAAGAAAGCCTCATTGACCGAGCAAAAACCATTATACAAGGCATACAACCATTGCCACAAAACTATGAATGGGTGATAAGGACATTGAAAGGCTCCTACAGCGACTACACCGCAGACAGATCGCAAATCGTCCGACAATTGATTCATATGAAATCGGCCGCCAGCTCTGCCGATAGTTGCTCACTGGCGTTGGAGCAAATACAAGTCCCAGTGAACCAAATGGTATCAGCTGGATACGACGTGAGAGCCACTCATGATCAAATTTAGTGCGAAACAATCCTCGCCAAATTTCCTCACGACATTGCGAAATCCGTGCTCATAGCAACGCAATCAAAGCACAATTAAACGGTGGGAGACCTACTAATCCAACTGAAGAAAGATATCGCCGTAAAAATCTATGTCGAGAAGCGATTAGGACACTCTGCAAACAATCCAAAAACAGAGTACCGACCATATCGTTCTGGCGCCACAGAAATCTGGCACCCTGACGATGTCTGCACACAAATACCACATTGTGGGGACAAGACGTATACCTTCGAAAGGCAACTCGGTGAACAGCAGCATGTCACTTACCGGTCGTATACCAACGACCTATGTCTGCTCTGCCAGAAGGGCAATCACGGCTCGATGACATGTAGATCGGTTACCGATCAAAAAGCCCGTCGAAAGCTACTATCAGACTAGCGCAGATGCTGGAAATGCTGCTCTGCGAAGCATACCAGCTCTAACTGCTCAAAATCTAACTGTCGCAAATGCGGACAAAAACATGTCAGCCTCTGCCTCAAAGGAGAAAGTGGTCCGCCAAACACTCGACCACCAACAAACTCTTATCAGAGAAATAAAACTGGTCAAAGCAACATAAGACCAGGTCGCTTCCGCAGGGAACATATAAATCCTCCCAATCGAAGCGACCAGACCAGATTGAATACCAGCAATCTGAAAATGCGCTCCAAACCAGTACAAGATACTACACCTTCGCACCTCGTATTCTTGACAGCTGAGGGCAGCGTTTTGAACCACAACAGTGGACAATACGAAAAAATCCTCTTTTTCTTTGATTAGGGCGCACAAAAAACCGTCATAGAAGAATCACTGGCTACCCAATTGGGCGTGCCGAGGCAGACCGCAAAAATCTGTACCATGTCAGGTATTGGCGGACACATCGAAACCTTCAAGAGCCACACAGTAAAGCTCCAAATAAGCACCGGTTATGGTGAAGATCTCAGTCTGGAAATATAAACCAAACCTACCATCACTAGTGGTTTTCCAGCCGTCAATCTCAGTCCAGTTGACGTGGCCTACTTGAAGGCAAACAGCATTTGCCTGGCCAACTCAAAAACTCGCGGCGAATATCAAAAACCGCTTATTCTCGTGGGATTGGACTACTACCACGAACTCATTACTGGTCCACTTGATGTCGTAAAGACTCCCACAGGCCTAGAAATCTTCGAATCAGTATTTGGGCCTACCGTATACGGTAAAGGATCATTTCCAAAAAGGAGCCCTGAAGGTGTCTCCTTTGAAATGACAGCTATATGGGAATCAAAAGAAATTCCTACAAACGAATTCATTTCTGGAGCTAAGCAACTGCAACCTTCCACAGCCCCGGTTCCAACCCAACAACCAGCATTGAAGAGATCGTAAAACCTTCAGTCTCGATGTTGCGCTGTAGAGCGTAAACAAAGACGTAGCATACGAAACCGAGATTATCTTTCTTCAGAAATGAACGCGAAAGATTACTCGTTTCTGCGGAGTTTTGGCAAAAAAAAATTACTGCGATTGTCGGAGGAACCAGTGCCTGGTGCTTATCAACTTGTGAAAAAGAAGGCAAAAGCAGTCGTGGCGGCTAAGCAGGTCCGACTCGAAGGCGAAAGTGCTAGTCGCCCAAATCCTCATTCCATGACTGAGTTAGTACTACCGCAGCGTTACAATCATGGCAATGGATATCTTGATACGCTCAGAAGAGATATCTATGTGTAGTACGCTTTGATGTTGAATTACAGAGTAAATGAGGAAATATACTGGCCGGTTTACTGTCTCTTATTTCACAAACGTGCTGAGTATTCTATGTACTATAATTGTTAAATTATCTACCATAGATTCCCCACTGAACCACCTATGGACAAGCTTCGTCACTGCCGGACGCAGTATCGTCGATAGCGACGATGTCTTCGTGCTCTTCATCGTCGGGCCGGTCGCAGTATCGTCGCCAGCGACGATGACCTCACGCCAATCTCGCTCCGCCCTCCTACAGGGAGGTCCGGAGCCGCAACTATGTTTTCATCAGTCTCATGTTATACGTCCATCCAATAAATACCACAACACGCGACGATCATGATTGTTATGTGGTACTGTGGCGAATATTGACAACTAAGGGTGAACAGAGTTGTTTGTTTCAAAGCTAATCAACCTGCATTCTGTTGGGAAAGATGAGTTTGAGTACTGTTCATCCCAACTGAATCATGCAGGTATTGAGAAAGTTCTCTCTCGAAACTGGATAAATCAATTGGTACCATGAGTATTTTTGTGGCGAACAGATTGAACGCACGGACAAGATTTCCTTCATCCTTATAATTGATATTTGTCATCAAGTGAATAGGTTCAAAGCTGAGACCTTATGAGGAATAACATACAGCGTGCTGCCGTTTCTAATAGTAAGAAACCGATAAGAAGATGCGGTAGTAGCAGATACCGCGCTTAAAACTATTTCTGAAACAGATCTTAACCCAGTCGCCTGCGGAGTCAAATGATTGTGGATTTCACTGAACGGAAAGGAATGGATCTATTTTTCTCAGGGCAAGCTGGAAACTACCCTGTTTGCTCGGTAGGTTACTAAATCAAGGCCTGTCGTTCAAAGCGAAAATACTACGTGAAGACCACACCGTAAGAAAAAAAAACAATCCATTCTCACTACATGGTACACAACGGTTGATTTAATGATCAAATACGCGATTTTCATATTCAGCTGAAATAAAGCAGTTCTTCATGTATGTAATTTCACAGTCCTTCTCTTTCTGCGGTCGTGCACCTCATAGATCCCGATGATGAACGAACGCAACAGCAGCACACAAACGGTGCTTACTAGAAGAATTTCGGTCGCTAAAGACGAATTCACAACTTTGCTAGCAGCACTGTTGAAAAGCTCGTTATATAGTGCCACCGTACTTCAAAACATAACCGCCTTATTGCTCCAACAGAGTGCAGCTTGATAAATGGTAAACTTAACGACTTTGCTGCATATTCTTGTTAAACAACATGAGACACATTGCACCGTAAAATTCCTTTCCATCAAAATCATTATTCATTATTCATTTCCGCGAAGCTCTCGTACTTCGCAAAAACTCAAAGGCAAAACAACCATGAGAGCGCATTGACAGTTTTCTCACGGAACTTAGAAATGAGAAATGAAGTGTTTATGACGTTTGGAAAACGCTTCTACGTGAAATACGCGGAAAGAAGTAAAAGCCGAGAAAGATGCGCAGAACAAAAACCACTACCATTATTCGGATTTCAACCCACCGCATGAGTCCAGGAGACTAGTTTTGTTGTCAAATTTGATAGTTTATGAGGACAATGCGTTGTTAAAGAGACCTACAATGAAATACTTCGGCAATGACAATAAGCTCCTTTGACCAACTTTCAAAGCAACGTACTTCTAAGTGTTTTACGCCGTTTGGGCGTTGTGAATGACACACTAGGCTAAACAATATGAACTATAACCTTCAGAGTCGGTGAATTCAAACGTTAAACATACTCTTATACTCACAAGATGTCTTCACAAACCTGATGACGGCACTAATGCGACAATCCACATGGCTGTGCGACGATGCTGCTCGATTCGATGGGGTGCATGGACAAGGACCACTGGTTTCCATGAATGAAAAACTGTATTTACGGCTTTTCGAAACGCTCCGGCGAAGGGTATTGAGAGGGCCTCCCAATATTTGACGGCTCAATTTCTATTTGAAAATAAGGAATTCAAAGAGAGAGTTACAATTTCTTCATTATTTTGAACGCTAAAATGCACTGTGATAAAATACAACTACGATAAGGGATCTAGTATGATAAAGAACTACGAAAACAAAAAAACAACGCCACAACTATCTTGCAAAACGTCAAAGAATGGTGACAGCGTGAAAAGCTCTACAGAAACGGGTTGGACAACGCTTGCAGATAGTGGCGGAAGTGTACTGGAAAACTGCAACAGGAATCTAATGAAAAAATTGTGAACCCAATCGAACTGTGAATAATGAACAAATTTTGAAATCTCCAAAGCATTATTTCACGCTATTTATACATTTATTTTGGCTAATGAAGCTAGATACCCCATTCAAGAAACGAATGCGTCCGCGTGTAACTTGATGCAAACGTTGTAGGCCGCCCAGGCCAGCACAGTAAGGCCGAAGGAAACAAGAACGCAACGAATTCATATGTGGAGGATGCTAACACATTCGCCAAGAATAAAACTAGAGTGGGAAGTGAAAACGCGATTTTAAACTTTGAAGAAACACCCGTTATGCACCACTAATGTGGCAGCATTTATCTGGAACAGCAAGGATAAAATTGAGATTACAAATTCAACAACCCGTGTTTCTTGAATTGCCTGTTCGAGAATCAATACCGCCTATTCCAAACTCCAGACGCTGCGCTTCAACGTCTAATCGGTCAGCCAAGGTGGGGTTACCGAAATGTTGAGCCACGGATGACGCCAGCTTCACATCGTTTGCCACAAAAGACACCAAACGCTCAGGAGAACAACTGATCTCCTGCAACGAGCAAGCAAATAGTCAAAATTTGCAAATAATCTACAACCTTCACCCACCATTTGAAGTGTTTTTAGATACTGACGAATCGCTGGAGCACTATCGATCTTTCGCCACCGAAGTTCACCTGAACCACCATGATGGCTAGGCTGAAACGAAGAATCATTAGAAGAGTAAGAAAGAGATGTGTTGTATAATAAAAACTAAAGGAAACATCCCGTGCTCCAAAAGTACTCAAAGTCCTCCCTCACCGTGCCTCTCGAAGTATTATACACTGTGTCCAAAAAAGATAGGTACATCCCTAATTTCTTGATTCAACGAACCGCTCGATACTATTCGGTTCCAAATCCGAACTAGCAAATTCAGCACGGCAAAAAACATGAGACTAAGCGGTTTGAACTTCTGATTTGAACGGTGGCCGTTTCGAGGATGAATTTTACAATCAGTGTGTCGGAACCACAGTCCAGAAGAGATAGGGATACCCGAGAAAAAAACAGCTTCCTAGACCAGAGCCTGATTAGGCCACTGAAATTAGTAATTGGTGGACGCTTCACTATTCAGTGTCACGTAAATAAGTTCAGTTGACATTAAGGTGACGGAGTTTTGGAGAATTTTATTGAAGAAGTCGTCGTGGACCGATGGATCGCTGCCTTGAGCTCTTCAGCGCAGGAGTACATCTTGTTGTTTGCCTTAACTCTCTAATAAAGGTGTTCACAAGGGTTTTCCATCAGAATGAGTTCAGAAGAACTTGCTGGTCATTCGAGAATGTCGACAAATTGAGTCCTTAAAAATCCTGAGGTCAACCTGATCCTTTTCAAGGACTCGTTTTGTCGACATTTTCGGCTTTTTAAGGACTCGTCTTGTCGACATTCTCGAATAAACAGCGAGTTCTTCCGAGCTTATTCTGATGGAAAACCCACGTGAACACCTTTATTGAGAATTAGGAAGCGGACCATGTTCCTGTTGAAAGGAGAAGCTGTGCCTCAGGCTATGCTCTAGGAACGGCAACAGTTAAGTAGCTAGTACCTGTTGGTACTAAAATCAATTCGTATTTGCTGAAGTAAATATAATAAAGTTTTTATTCAGAGTGAAAATGCCAACCACACTATGGCTGCACCGCATCTTAAGCCCCTCCTTGATGCAAACCGCTTCGTCCTGACTAAACCGTGTTCCGGTACTGTATGATGTTGTGATTAGCCTAGGAACCAAACGAACGTCTATCTTGTCTTATTTCAAGAACGGATTTTGTTTCTCTAGAGAAATTCAAAACTGTTCTTCTTGTGTGCTGCTGCTAAATATGAGTTCAACTTGAAATTTATGTAGAATGTTTCCGTAATGTTTCATACAATAGCATTAAATTTCTTGACATCTTTCATGGTAGGCTCTTGCGTACCTGCTCCAGTTAGGCTGTACAGCATATACTATTTGGCCGATGTTTGTTTGTTGTAGACCATAAGGAGACCTACCACATCGGGGAAACTTCTTTGTTTCATAATTTATCATGAAACGCCGATGAATATTCTCGAGGTTTCACTGCGGGTGAAATGTATAACGTCACTCAGCTCAGCGTGATGCGATGACATCCAGATAATAGGAAAAACGGCAAAGGACAACTTCTGCAACAGTACGCTTCCTCGATTTTTCGCTTTACCTCATGCCAACCTCGCTCTGCCCTTCTACAGGGAGGTCCGGAGCCTCAACGGTAATCTCATAAGATATGTCCGCCTAATAAAGACATTATTACTCAGTCTCCTTTGCACTACGATATATTACAAGCGTACAATAAACACGTTCACACAACCGCTTGTTGCATACAGTATACCAATACATACAGTAGTTCGCGAAAAGATATGTCACCTTGCATTGTTGGGTGAAGATTGCTGAAAACAAAAGGAGTTTTATTCCAACTGTCAGTTTTAATAGCTCCTATTGAAAATACACTAATATAAGCCCTTGTTGGAAATTCTAGATCTTTTTTTTTTAAATTTCTATACTGATTTTGTTATGCAATTTCAAACGAATTTATCTCAGGAACCACTGAGCTTCTGCTTGTCTAGTGGAGATATTCTGATAGAGCATGCACTGGAGAAATCTGGTGCCAAATGCCGTCCGGGTATTCTTAAAACGGCCGTTTATGCAAATGCGACTTCAAGAGCTATTTTCTCTATAATTAGACGGTTTTTTTTCAAACCCAAGGACGCGTTGAAAAGAGAAAATTCTATGCTATTACAAATCCAAATTTGATGCAATTCCATCCACTAGTTACTAATATACAGAATTTTAAAGGAAAGATTGCCACTAGATTTTCTAACCATAAAAAATTCGCGCAACAAATCTACGGTTTATTAATGACTTGAAACTGAAATTCATAGTTTGTAAGTACAAGCTAGGCATGCTCTATCAGAATATCACCATTAGACAAGCAGAAGCTCAGTGGTTCCTAAGATAAATTCGTTTAAAAATGCATATGAGAACGAGTTTAAAATTTTAGAAAAATCTAAAATTTCCAACAAGGGCACAAATCAGTGTATTTTAAATAAGAGTTATTGAAACTATCAACTGGAAAAGAATTTCTTTTGGTTTCAGCGATCTGCACCCAAAAATGCAAGGTGACATATCTTTTCGCGAACTACTGTATGTATTGGTGCAGCAAGCGGTTGTGCGAACGTGTTTATTGTACGCACGTTATATATCGAAGTGCAAAGGAGATCAGTAATAACGTCTTAATTGGGCGGGCGTATCACTATGAGACTGATTAGGACATCGTTGAGGTTGCGGACCTCCCTGTAGGAGGGCAAAGCGAGATTGGCGTGAGGTCATCGTTGCTGGCGACGATACTGGTGACCGGCCCGACGATGAAGAGCAGGAAGACATCGTCGCTATCAACGATAGAATTTTTTATTTATTCAATTAATGGACGCACACTAACGCTTGCGTGAACAACTACAGCTAACCAACTAAAACAATGAAACACGCTCTTTTCCTACTTCACATGTCTCATGGTTCACATGAAGCATTTTCACAAACTGAATGCGAACAGATGCAGCAAGAGGTACGGTGCTCCAGAGGAATATAATTGCAGGTCGACCCATTTTTGACTCCGGCGTCATGTTAGTCGAAATTGGTGCCACTGCGCGTCATGTTAGGCGCAATTGGTGCAATCACTCCCCATTAACTGCCTGACCAGCAACGGACTGGGAGCGGCCCGTCATAAGGGATCCGAGAGAGTTTCCCAGGCGGTGCAGATAGGTAAGTGGCAGTGATGGCTGTTATCGTGGGATAGTTCAGGGTTCGGATCCTTTCGCAGTCAATAGTTTTGCAATGCTTAGGATGACTCATCCACCCCAGAACTCCTCCCCTATCCCGACCGCGTGGCGAAGCCACGCGGTCACCCGCCCGAGACCGCGTGGCGAAGATCGCTCGTAAAAATCCGACGGTCCTGTTGGAGATTACTCCAGCGGCCGCGTCGCGTGTTGCGTTAGAGCGCGTCAGCCCACATGCGAATGATGTTCTACCCTATCGTCCGGACTATGCATGACCTTTAGTGACCAGGTCTGAGTCGATTAGCTTTCTCGATGTCAAGGTGTCATTTGAAAGGTCCCACTGAATATCATGCGCAGTTCAACTTCGCTGGATATCGACGACGATCCTCGACAAACCGATTGTGCTATATTCCGCTGTATTCTCTTGATTACTACTATTCGCTGAATAGATTCTGCGATTACTAATATTCGCTGAATGGATTCTGCTGTATTCTACTTCTCTTTCTTTCTCCGCTAACGAAGTCACCTTGTTGTGGTACCTATTCTATTTGAAGTCGTTCAAATCTTCGAGGTTTTCACTAGTAGTTGTAGACGATTGTAGCTTTCTACAACACATGTGAACACATGTTCGAAGTGGACGAGCGTTGAGACTTCTCCGTACCAGCTGACTTTTAAACAGTTCCTTTATAACATTTAAAGCTTTCGATTGAGACCTTCCTATAACTTCATGGTTTCATACAGCGACATCGTTTCTGATGTTTTTTTTTTTGAATTATAGGAGAAAAGCTAGTACCGTATAAGGTGATTAGACAGTTTACGTTTTCTGAGGAGACATGATATTTTTTCTTTGTTCAACTGTTATACAAAGCTACTCATTTTATTTATAGGAGACGTAAAACTCTCAATTCTTTGATCACTATGGATTCGAGACATTGGACATGTGGAAAGTGTGCTAAGGTGGTTCTAAGAAGGAATATGGTGTCTCACCTAAGGGTGGTTCATCACCTCGACACCGAGGAATGCCATCGAATTCGTGCAGAGACTGACAGAGAAAGAGGTTTTGCCAAAGTGAAGTGCCCAGTCTGTGACGACGTCTTCGTTGCTCACAAGGAACTGGCGCAGCACTGTCAGCAGGTGCATCCGGAGGATGGCGCAGAGGGCCGACCCCAAGATTACAGTGTGATCTCACTGAGTTTCTCGAGTAAAGGAGAATACGAGGTTCGTCATGAGTGAACTCCTACTGGTGTTACCTTATCCTGATGATAACAATGTTTAGTCATGGTTCGAAGGAAAGTGCCGCAGCACGTGTACCTCGTTTTTCACCTCGAAAACGACAACTAGCGGTGCAGCGACAAAGAAGAGGCTTCTGTAATAACATTTTTCATAATCGACTGCGAACATCCTCTCAGAAAATTCTTCATTCGACAAGTTCAGGTGTTCCCGTGCAGGAGTATACAAGAGGGCTGGAACAGAAAAAGTGGCCATAAGCAAAAAGGACGTTCGCTACTGCTCATGCTATTTAACGGTTGATTTCAACACAGACGGGAGCGTGAGCGTTGAAGGTTGCTTCGGTCACGTGGGGCATGAGTTGGACCCAGCGCTCCTCCGGCTCACTACACAGCAGATTTTATATTTGAGAACATTGCTGGAAGGTGGCACATGTTATAATCACTGCCTCTTGAAGATCACTACAGAGTAATTGAAAACGGGCAAAACTTAGGCACTTCTTTATAGAGCACTCGATGGACTACATCATCAAACGGTTGCGAAAGGAAGACCCGACCAGGTCCACGAAACTATCGTTTGTTGTGAAATCGGACTTACGGAATATCGTAGAACGATACAACATGCGACCTGGCTGGAGGCACGAAGATGATGTCGTCTCCATGCGACTTAGGTTCGAGGAAAATAACCCGGCCGACGGCATACGGGTTTTCGAACCACCACGAGATCCAAGCGGCGCTGGATTTATAATGGGTAGGGTTGTTAGAGAACAATTTCAATCGAAAACTTCAAAAAATTTAGTGATAATTACCCCAACGATGTTGGAGTGGTTGAAGAGGTACTCCTCCAGAGGAGTCACCTTAGATGACACTTTTCACACGACGCGGTACAACTTGAAACTAGCGACCTTAATGGTGGCAGACGAACGAGATCGTGGCCTTCCAGGAGGTGCGCTATCAAACCCAGCAATGCTAGCTGTTGTCTGAATGCCTAATTCATTTTAGCATTTTTGCTCAGTGGGAGTATGACATCAACAGACGTCCAGAAAATGTTCCTGGAGGTCCGGTCGCTGCTACCCGACTTCGAACCTAGTAGAATAGTTACGGACGAAGCGCCGTGCTTCTACAACGGATTTAAGGCGGTGTTCCCGAATGCAGCAACCCGCCTCCACTATTGCAGATTCCACATCCTGCAAACATGGGAAAGAAAGACGAAGCAAATAGTGGAGGTATGCGACCTCTGCTTCGGACAAAATAATTACGTCGAACGAATCGTAGTTAAGGCACAACTGCGACCTACTGTGAATGGCGCCCTGCAGCAACTGTTGAAAGAGACTCGACTAGAAGAGTTTCAAAAACAATTTGGGGAGATTCTTGCCTATTTACGAGCAAAAAATCAGAGAGAGATGGCAGAATACCTAGAGAAAAATTACTTAGGTACGAATTTCATTTACACCATTGAGATGATGAAAGCGTTCCTCATGTTACAGGACGAACTCCCACATGGGCCTCTTTTGCGAGTAAGGGTGCTATCCTCGATACCACCATGATATCCGAGAGATTCCATCTCCGGATCAAAGAAGAATTTCTCCATCGAAACGCCAATTCAAGAATTGACGGTTTCGTGGAGATGTTGATTAGGTCTGTAGAAGAGCTCTCGGGAGCAGTGGATGTAAAGGTACGACAAAAAGACAGTGTTGAATATCATAGAAAGAACTTCGCAGCTCATCTCACACTTCACAAATTAAGGAGCGCCGCCGATTCGCGACGTGCGCCTACCGTTTGACGGAAACGCATAGGCGGCACCACACAGCAGAAGAGATATATGGAGCAAGGCGCGACCTGATCGTGGAAGTGAGCCAGCATGAGTGGCAAGTAAACAACAGATCAGGAACAAAGGCCTTTAACGTCACTTGTACAGGGTCCTGTGCCTGTGACTCAGAGGTGAGGTAGTGACCTGCAAACAGCTTAGAATCCTTCTATCATATTGTTTAGAGAAACAACCACTGCCTGAAATGTGGTGTCTGCGCGTACTCCTGGGACTGCACATGCAACGACAACAGGCTTGGGATTAGCTGCCCACACAGGCACGCTGTTAAAATGATATTAACGACGTCTTCTGTGCGAGAATCAGAAGGCGCTTCATCGAGCCAAGAAGCTCCTGCTGCTACCGTGCGATCGCCCATCAGTGAGGCTCAAAAGAGGCAGGAAGAATGCTTCCAACAGCTGAGCGCTCTTAAAGCAGTGAGTTCCGAAGAAAAACCGTGAAAGAAAGCAACACAGTTCCACAGCAACACAGTTCGTGAGTTCCAGATGTATGCTGTTGTGGAAGCCAGGGCTAATACGCTGGCCAAATCGGGCACTGAAGATGCAATTTCGCAGCTTAAGGAGGCATTCGCATATGTAGAGCTGGCGGCACGAGCCCTTGAGAACTCACAAACAGCTCTCATAGTTGCTCGCCCCGAAGTCGCTCAAACTGGAGCAAACGCGAAGATGCCAAAGATTCCACTTTATCGGGTAAACTACTTCCGAAACACGAAGAATCGAACAAATTAAGCCGACTATTTTAGCGTGGAGAGCCAAAGAAACCGCTACCATGTGATGAGAAACCCGCTTCACTTCACGAAGAGCTAAGAAGATTGCGGGATCTATCGCCATACAAAGGGCAACAGGAGCTAGAATGATCATGAACAAATAAACAATAAACATTTTCACATGTGGTGTGGGAAGTCAGAAATACCCACAACGAGAACCAGAAGTTTCGATAGTCAATAGAAACAGCTTTTCAGGACTAACATGAAGAAAATGCCAATTGCGACCAAAATAGTTTGGTTAGAAAAACTGGCGATGAGCCCTGGAATGCCGCTGAATACGGTAGAGCCATCTACATAACCAGTGACCGCCACCATGGTATCTAAAGGTCAAGCATAGTCCGCACAATTAGGGTAAAGCATTGTTTGCATGTGGGCTGACGCGCTCCAACGCAAGACGCGACGCGGCCGCTGGAGTAATCTCCAACAGGACCGTCGGATTTTTACGAGCGATCCGTGGCGAAGCCACGCGGTCTCGGTCACTCCTCTCTGTGCACACTATTTCGTCGCCAATGCCAATCCGTTTAGCGTGCGGTGCTATCGCGCTAGTTGAGTGGGGCGCGGAATGTGCGCTCCAGTGACAATACGCGCACCAATTACGCCTATGCTGACGGTGTCTCATATGGGTCGCCCTGCAATTATAGTCGTGTCGGTGCTCCGCTTTGCCTTCGCATATTCAAAAAACGGCTGGGTGAATAGATGAATTGTGATAGTTATATTCAAATTCATTCCGATTAACTTGTTCCAGATGTTTTCAACGAGCTTCCAGAGTTCTAACGGTACACAGTTCCTTGCTTTCTTATGGTTATGTTTCATTCCTATGACAAGTATGAAAAACGTAATAATCTACTGGAACTTCAAATACTCTAGGAGGAAGAATCTTCTAGGGCAAGCTTTCATTCACTTCATTTCAATTTTAGATTCGTTTCGAAGTACATTTTTGTTCCTCGTATACTAATAATTGCTTCTGGTTTCGAGATCTGAGAGCTCATTGCTTCCCCTTGCCTGCATGTAGCAGCTAACCACTTCTATGTCATAGCATAATTATACTTAGGAACATCCGAGTCGTACCATTTTCATCCTCTCTAGCTCCATTGTCAATTTCGTCACCTTGCAGCAGGGTCGTTCCGCTCTGTGGTCGAATATCTGGCGCAGCGTCCAATCACTTTGCTGCGCTAATTCGTTGTCGTCAAGACAACTGAAATATTTACCGAAAACATTCACTTTATAGATCAATATGATGCGAATATGTGAATCACAAAGAACGTGCCATAAACTCCTTTACAAAAGTGGTACATTACAAAAAGCAGTTTGGCGTTGCAAAGCATTCCTCTGACTCGATTACTTGTTCCCGATTACGTTTTTACTAAGTACTACATTTCTGCTACTTTTTACCAACACGTACACCGTGTTATCATGTCACATTGATGCTTTAAGGACGTGGCGAGAAGCCGATTGTCTGTCTTACTAATCCTCTCCTCAACGTGTTCTATTATATTCATTTCAAACGTCATCGCCCCACGTTGGTTGCCATGTTCGACTCTCTATGAATCTCGGCATGATGAAGAGCGATCTTATCCTAATGGGGACTTGTTCTAGTTTCTCGGTGCTGGAAGGGTTGCGGTTCGTGAGGTCGCATAGTTCGTTACGACGTTTGATCTAGTAGTCTTGATGTACAGTTGGACCTTTTCAGACTCTGAAGAAGGCGATACACGCCGAAACATCAGTCTGTTCAATAAATATCTGTACCAATCTCGATCTTGAGCTTCAACCTGATAGGCACTAAACATAGTTGGACGACGTTGACGTTCCACCGTTGTTGGCTCCCTGCCAACGTACGACATCTAGCACGAAACGGGCGGAGGAGGCCGTCTCGTGATAGATGTCGTACGTTGGCAGGGAGCCAACAACGGTGGAACGTCAACGTCGTCCAACTATGTTTAGTGCCATAGTGAGATCTACAATCGCTCCACGTTGGATTGCTTCATGCAACGCGAAGACAGTTCGTCGTGCTGAGTAACTTACGCTGAGTATCCTCAATTATTTGAAGTGGTTCGAGTAGGTAGGTACTTGGAGATGATAAAGAAAATTTTTAAGTAGGATCTCCATGAGCTCATTTCTGGACCTGTTGGCCACCGAATTCCGTTAAATTTTACCCTGCCTGTCCAATCAGAATGAGAGCTAATATTTTTGCTCACTCCTACAATAACTGCGAAAAGAATTACCCAACCTGTCTGACACCGTTAGTGGAAGACGTCCATGTCCTGACGTCAGAACTTCATGGAGATCACGCTTCCTGTCCTCATTTGTCAGGTCGAAATGAACTTCTTCCACACCGCGACCGTTTATTGTTAAAGACTTCAAGTCTTCGACGGGCGCCAACAATATCGGTGCTGTGCAGTAGCTCACTGAGCATGTCGAATCCTTAAGCGTTGTTGGAAATTAAGTGAAACGGGAAAAAAGAAAAGCGGAATTATAATAGCTATTAAGAAAAGACGGGCGCGCGTGATGCAATGGTAAGAGGCGCTACTTACACCCGCACGGTCGATTGATTCTCGCCCGTGTCAAACAAGCCTTCCATCCCTCCCCGGAGTCGGTAAATTGGTACCAGACTTTTCTGGGGAGGTGAAAACATTGACTTGGTATAGCGGCTGACCCCCGCAAGTCATTATATAGGCCAAACACGCATTCATCAGGCCTCTACTATTCTGAATTGAACACGAATGCGGCGGCGCGTCCTTCGGGGACTGATCAACGGCGGCACATTCACCTTGATTTTACCTTATTAAGAAAGGAGATGAAATAGTCAGAACGGATAAGGCGAGACATTCTCCGAATAGCCCTTCTGTTTAGCAAATCGACATTTATCGAGGAACGAACCTTGAATTCTATAAAGAGATCGCACTGAATTGGTTGATTTGTTTTGCGGCATATCGGAACAAGAAGGCGTGGCTCAACGGCATGAGTCCACAGAAAACGCAACGGCTGATGATACAATCTAAAGTGCGAGAATGTGAACAAAAACGCTTCAGTGGTTTACGGTATCTCAATGAATGTAATTTCTCCGACAAAATACTCACAAGTTTGAGCAAATTGCTCAACAACACAAACCTCGCGATAGAAATATTGGCATTTGCAGATGGTCAAAGTGATGGGAAAGAATAGAGTAAAGCTCACCTATTATCAGCCACATTGTGGGCGACAATCGGATACATGGATATCACGAGGAGGGCAATCGATAAATTGTCGCGTTTGAACCCATATCTTAACTAATGAAATGAATAATCAAAGGCGGCCTCAAATCGCTAACTCATACCGTCCCTCCCCAAGAAGCAGTGTTGCTAACGCTCGGTGTACAGACATCTCTTCGTGGTACTTCCACGGATAGTGGGACCAATATGACAACTCGTAATCATGCAGTCGACGATACCTTGCGAATCTTATTGTATCTACACTAGCTGAGCCGACATTTAGCTGTAAATAAAAATTTTTGCACATGTGTGAAGCTTCAGTAAGGCGTACAAGAATGGGCTAGTGCAGTTTACAGTCTAAACACATCATAAGCAAAAAAAAACACGCATAAACCCCAGCACTGTTGTCATAATTGAATGACTTGCTCGCACAAGAAAACTGAATGTTAGCCACATATAAGAGCTTGACTAGTTTAGTTCTCTTCAAGCAAATTGAACAACAAAGTTTTTCGAACGCTCAACGTAGGCTAAGACAGAGAGAGAGCCAAAAGTCTGACTTACGATGGCCATGCTCGTCAGCATCATGTCCGCACATAGATTCACAACACTACGGTTAGCAGCTCGAATCATGTGTCTGGCAGGCCAGTCAATAGTCTCGATGTTGAAGTCATGCATAAGAAACTCCATTTTCTTCCTCTATAAATGAAGAAAAACTTAAGTGCTACAAGAGCGGCAACCAGGTGAAGTCATTAGACAGTTCAGGTTGGCGCTGGTAGGAGTCACCTTAGAAGGAAGCAGCTCGTTTGATCAGGAATGCTATAAGCTGAACAGTAACTGAATGAATTCAGCGAAACGTAGTGCAGAACTACTAGAGGCAACTAGTAAGAGAAACATAATCAGAAGCAAAGTCGATCAAGTTACTTAGAGAAGGCCTAATGACGGAGAGGATAAGAGTAACAATTAACGGCGTCGGCCACAAAATAATACAGCAACTAGGTTCTAACATAGTGCGTTCGGAGTACGCACAACACTAGTTAGATCTCGGAACTTACGACATCGTTAAGCTTTAGACATTCTATCTGTTTCAACCAAAGAGAACATCTAAATGTCCCAGATGTTGGAGAGAGGTGATGAGAAATCGTGTCAAACGAATCAAAGCAACCCATTTCAATAATATCGGGTCTATTATTATGAGGCTAACGTTATATACCATTTTCTCGCTGGATTGGAAACTTTTCAAATCACGTCGGACGTTTTTCAAACCACGTCGGACGTTCTCCAAAATAAATTGGACGTTTTTCAAACCACGTCGGACGTTTTTCAAACCACATTGGACGTTTTTCAAACCATGTCGGACGTCTTCTGTTTCCAACTTGTGACGTTCACATCCTTCACTTCTGTTTCTTATATCCTAAATATATAAATAAAAATAAGCGGTATGTGTAATGTATGATGGTGAAAATAACAAAACATTTAAAAAAATCGAAACACAAATGCCTCCTGATATCTATGAGCGCTGAGAACACAAAGCGTCCTGGTTGATTTGAAAAACGTTCAATTTGGTTTGAAAAACGTCCGACGTGGTTTGAAAGACGTCCAAATCAAAGTGAAAATGGTATACATCTTGACTGAAATTTTTTCAAATTAAATTCCGGTCAGATTTGTTGACCAATCTACGGCGGCTCAAACTGAAAGCAAGGTTAATCCGCAATCTTAATGAAAATCGCCTAGCCGAAAACGTGCGTTACATACCAACAACTTGTTGACCTGCTGCTGGACGTCACCAATGGCGCCGCTATACTTCAGTGACATCGCGAAGCACGCACCAGTCATCGCGTATAGATACACCTGAAGAGTAGTTCATAGACGTAATCGATGTTCCAAGAGGAACTGTCTCGAAAAATGCCACTATCAAGGCAAAAAAGCTACAAACCTCTGCGACCGTCTCACGATCCACAACTTCATCCCAATACGCCAGCTCCTTGTCTGTGATGTCCACTTCGTTATCCGATGGGAATTTAAGGACCGCGAGAGCATATTCATGGATAACATTGGGGATCTAGGAAGTAGCCTCATGAAAAAAGTGAAAATCCAAAACCAATAAGGAGATGCGGGACAACTTCTCTTCAAAATCAAATTCTGAATTCTATCACGGACGTATGCTGTTATGGTAGGTATGGGTAATTGAAGGTGACTGGGTTAATACCAGTGATTTCACCCAAAATTTCCCCTACAGGTTATATCAGGCATCGATAGCGAATTTGGCCTTCCCCTCTGAATTTACCGCTCACTGGGGTATGATTTTGTAGGTAAAGGAATGCTAGGACCACACGTTCAGCATTACCTGTTGTGTTTGAATTTTTCTGAACACTATTTTGGAAGCACTTCTTGAACAAGATCGACCAATATGATAATTGACTGCTACATTATGTGTAGCGAACCTAGCGAACCTGCAGCAAAATTTTACTGATCTTCTTGCTCCCAACTTTAGCGTGCATAAGCGAAGGTGTAATTCGAACTCCTGTTAGAATGAGGAAACTTGTAAAACAAACCTGTTTGTCTATCCATGCACTCGATGGTTCAATTGAGTCCCACAGAACAAGCGAACGCGCCAATACCCTCACGAACACCTAAGATACAGGGTGTCTCAAAAAATGTACCTCCTGTTTGAAATGCCATAACTTCGGCGAAAATGAACCAATCGAAACGATCTATAGCTCGAATGAAAGCTAAAAAAAGGAAAATTTTCCGGTATGTCTTCGGTGAAGATTGCGCCATGTACTCGACCGAGGCCTCGGAGTTTATACCTGATTGACAGTGTATGGGTTATATGCTTGCTCTACTTTGGTCGTAAACAGGTGATATTGCTGTTATCAGTTACTCCTGGAGCAATGAACATATCTACTTGCCGCAGCTTTTGGTTAATCATGGAACGACACCAATATCGCTCAATAATTGTAACCACTGTTTGAGAAGCTGAAACTCTTCCAACAGTGATGCAATCATAAGAAAAGAATTAAGAGGATTGTAAAATGTATGAACCGTGAAGATTGCGCTGTGCATTCATCCGAATCGTCGGATTCTAGACCTGATTGAAAATTCACGGATAACATGCTTGTTCTACTTTAGTCGCAAACAGGTCACATCATTGCGTTACAATTGGGGCAGCGAACAAAACAACTCAGCTTTCGGTTAGAGGCGGATTAGCATCACTATCAATCACTGAGTGTTCATTTTGATCTGAATGAAAAAAAACATTGTCGTATTGTACAAGTGCATCTCAAAGTGCAGGTTAAACTTGTTATGTCTTGATGTTTTCATGTTTACTGCATTACGAGAAACGCGTATCAGCGATATCATCTGTTTGCGAACAAAGTAGAACAGTCATGTTATCCGTGAACTTTCAATCAGGTCTAGAATCTGACGATTCGGACAGCTGCATGGCGCAACCTTCACGGTTCATACATTTTACATCCCACTAAATTCTTCTCTTATGATTGCATCACGGTTGGAAGAGTTTTAGCTTCTCAAACAGTGGTTACAATTATTGACCGATATTGATGTTATTCCGTACTTAACCAAAAGCTGCGGCAAGTAGATATGTCTAGTACCTCAGGATAACTCATAGCAGCAATATCACCTGTTTACGACCAAAGTAGAGCAAGCATATAACCCATGAACTATCAATCAGCTCCCTAATCTGAGGCCTTGGTCGAGTACATGGCGCAATCCTCACCAAACACTAACCATAAAATTTTCTTTTTTCTTAGCTTTCATTCAAGCTATAACTCGTTTCGATCGGTTCACTTTCGCCAAAGTTATGCCATTTCAAACAGGAGGTACATTTTTTTGAGACACCCTGTATTTAAAAGACTCGGAACTTCGAGAACGTTGAAGATGTAATGGAAAACAAACTGGAGAGCAAACATCTGCAACTACTATTACTCACCACATCTGGTCGTATCTCCTCCAGCATTGAAATAGTGCTTGGCAGCTCCAACTCTCTAGCAATATTAGTATTTCCAGTGCGCATATACATCAGCCCCAAAGCTATAGTGGCAGGATGTGCCGTCATGTGAACGTTGACGTTAGGCCCTTCCTGAATGATGCATTTCAGATTTCGCACAATTTTCACTGTCTACTGCCCTCCTTAGTTATATGCCTATGGAAAATTCCAATGATAAGCGGTAGACAAGAGGGATGTCACATTCGACACGTTCTAATGGAGTCCCAGAAGAAATTGGGACAGAAGTGCACATTTTTCTAGAGGCTCAATGCATATAAGATCAATGTGGACCACGTGTATATGTTCATGATAACGGAAAGCAATGTAGTCGTCACATCTGGACCGAACATTAGCATTCACTCTTCAATATGTAACTCAGATTAGTTATTATATTTCAACTGTTACTTACTAACGTGCGAAATGCTTTCACCACGAGTATTCTACAGTTCCGGTACAAAATATTCTCAAACGTACTCTAACATGATTTGATCGGTGCTCCTGAGGTGGTGCCGTTGATGCGGTCTGGACATCTGGACAACTGATCAGTTGTGGATGGATGAACACACACTGATCCTAAAGGCCATAAGACATGAAGAAATAGCTAATAGTTAACAGTTAGTTAACAACATGTGAGAAAAAAACTTCTTCTCAAGACAACAATGACCACAAAACCAATGGGATTTACAACCACTCACTCTTGGCCCTCCTAACATCAACGCTAATAAGCGATCCGGAATGGGAGGAAGCGGCTGCTTGAAGGGTGGCCTAGCGCCCTCTACTACGTCACCTGAATGAAACGGCAGTATTCTCAATGCTCACCTAAGAAACACGAATTTCCATGGCGTTCTTCTTCTAAAATTGAAAAGCGGTTCATTTTAGTCTTCAGCGAAAAGGAAAGTCGGAGGATGGTTCAACTGAAATGGTCAATACTCCTTTCGAGAACAAAATGAGAGGTTGACCACGTCAATGCCGCTTCACCGATAAGAGAACTTCACTACAACGCGAGCATGGGGATTAAGCAGAAGCTGGATGTTATTCGGTGCACGTTCGGATGGCACTGATGATCACTACAGCGCGATCTTCTAGCAGTAGCCATGCAGAAACAATGACAAGCTGCCGTGGTTTTGTCAGCCACACCTGGCAGGACGGGTGGCAAACCATGCTGCGAGGAAACAATCAACAGTGGGCTTGAAAGCGACGAAACGTCATAGATAGGAGAACACTTGATATAAACATAACGGATTCATCGTACTTGATGCACTTTAGAAATGTGGGCATAATGGGTGAAGAACGTAAGGTACTACACAGACTAAAAGGCACAAGCGCTGGAGATTTTGTGCCCCCTAACGCATCACGCTTTCGTATCTGTTCACAATTCATGAGGTACTGAATATACGGCACACAAACTACTTCTGCTGGCTCGACTGCTTACAGAGCGGGTTCTCAAAGGCAAGTCTCATTTGTACTAGATCGCCTCTGACAAGGGCTTTCGCCAGGTTAAACTATACTGTGGTGGAGTCTTACTGATCGCGAAAGCCGAACCTCCTCCTCTGTTTAGCAATGACTGGATTACCCAGATCGCGGAATGGACCATACGGACCCGCTGACAATGATTCCGCCGAAAACCAATGTGAACGAAACGGTAAAAAAAAAGTCAGTAACAATGGGCACTCCGGACCAATTCACGGTGCAGTTTGTTCTAGGAGGAAAAAAAGTAGATGAAAATGACACCAAAAACATGAAGAGATTACCTAAACCCAGACATATTAAACCGATGGCAAAACCAGCACTTAGTTTGTAAGCGTATAGTTCCGGCGACGGCTCCTCATCTGCTCGGAGAGATTTGCCGATCTGCAATGACAAATTAAATGTGAAGTAAAAAGTTGTAACATACCACTGTTTTTTGCCTTAATCCGGTACGTTTTGCTTACTCTCTTCAGCAATTACTTTCAAAGAAGCTTTACACCTGCACAGGAAAAGTAATAACAACACTGTCTTAATGGCTAGAACAAAGGGCATATTGTCATTTCAAATCAATTTACCTCGTTTAGTAGCTTGTTCACCACATTTGTGTATCCAGTCTGAGCGAAGAGCAATCCTAATCCAGTGACGGCACTTGTCTGGATCAATGGGTCGATCTTCAGATTCAACATCGTCGGCCCCATTAAGAAGGGTAGATGAGTCGTCAACATCTTGTGTACCTAAATCTGCAAATAATTTACTGCGTAAGTCTGCAACATTTAAATCTGGCGTAGGGCAAACCCTTTGATGGACAACACCGCACTGTGGAATCGTGACACCTACATAGGTCACGACGGAGACGGCTGACGAAAACCGATTTTCGTCTGATTACGCAGCCATTGTACAGAACGATTAGGGAACCATTTGCCAGAAAGGCTTCTGAACCACATCACGTCAGAGACCACATGGAACATTCCCAGTAGCAATTACATTTTAGAAAAGAACAAACTGTTACAATCAATTACATGTTTCTTCACCTGTATGTCTACCACAATTCAGAAGTACTTTCTGACACTAGTGCAGACGCTGTCAGCACTCGTCAAAAGCTCCGCCTCTACAAACCGGGCTTATGCCAACACTTCTTTTTTCGAAGCTTCGTTAGTTGAGGATATCTGGGACGCTGGTCACTAAACTGAAGTCCGATTCCGAACTTCGTCCGAAAACCACCCATATAACTCGGAGGGCTAGCAGGACGCTCCAGCTAAGATCAAGGATGTGGTTCAACCTTCGCACAGAAATTTCTAAGATGCTGATATTCTGCCGTTTGCTTCTCGAATTTCGGCAGAGGGCCACCTATATCGTTCAATTTCGTGGACGGGTCAAAAACCCACTTCGCCAAAACTTCCAGTTAGGGTATATTGCATGCTTATTATTAATCTGATGTCTTTTGTTTCTATAGATTTTGGCAGATTCAGGTAGCCCTCGTTCGCGCCACCATCCTAATCCCGCTTCACGCCTTAACTGCTTATCTGAACTTGCCCATAACTAGTACCATAATCGTAGTCGGCACGCAAAATAACATACCTGGATGAAGTTTGGGTCAAATTTGGGATGCTGACCTGACTACCTCCATTGAAAATTGGTGGCCAAAACTCGGAAAACGAAAATCGGGAAACGATTCGTGGTCGGAGCTCAAAGTAAACCCCATAGGCGAAGTTTCGACGATTTTTTCTTGATCTAGGTCCACTCCATCGAGTCAGAACTAGTGTCATAGTGTTCCTTTGTTGCATGCTTTTTTAAAGTTTACAACAAGCTGCTATCCCTAACCAACAGGATTATTGCAGTGTCAGTGTCAACACGCCGCAACATTACCAGACGTAGTGATCCCTTACTGTTGCTCTAAGAGTACACAGGAAATGAAAGGGTAGACGATCAAACTATGCTGTTGATTACATGCTCGGCATGCTGGTTGAATCAAATCCACAGTAGACCGTCATCGGCATAGGTAGAGGTCACTTTAGACGTACCGTTGCAGAAGTAACTGCAGGGGCCGTATGCTCGTCTCACCCGAGATTGCTGGGGGATGGGGGGAGGGGAGGAGCCAGCCAGTAAGAGCACGTGAAACACGGGCCGACTCCAATCATACTGGCTGGCTCCTCCCCTCCCCCCATCCCCCAGCAATCTCGGGTGAGACGAGCATACGGGCCCAGAAGTGAAGGTGGGTCCCGCAGCGACTATTAAAGTCCGTGCGGGACTCCCGCCCCTGACATCCGACTTCTGTGCTCTTTTTATTTGCCTTCTTTCAACTCATTTGTATTTCGATTTTATACATTTTTCACACCCCACTAACCGTATCAGAACTCAATGTATTCAGACTTGCTTTCAAAGGTGGGCACCGACACTCATTTAAAACTGAGTAACTCGAGAAGTTCGATTTTTGAGAGAAACACCTTCAACCATTATAAATAACTCATACCACCTCGAACTCACTGGAGTAACACTTGAACAAGGGCAGACACCTTAATATATTCCCAAAGTATTACAAAATACAAAGATTTCAGCTCCAGGAAGAGTGGGCACTGTAGACGAACGTTGCCTTATTACGAAAGTGCACTAGAACATCAAAAACTATTCGAACGTTGTGCACCCCAGTTCCCTCGATCTTTTCGTAAACATAACTGCCACCAACGTCAGCCATCCCTTCACGTAATCCTTCCCCTCTGAAGTTTTCAAATTACATAAGAATAAAAAACAGAACAGAGCAGATTGAGAAAAGTACATCTATGGCCACTTTCGGAGGGATGGATGTATCGTACTCGAACTCCACCTCTGTGCCTATGTAGGGTAATGATCCCATACCACGTCTAAGTAATTATCATTGCACAACATTAATGTATAACGCTACATTTTTTAGACAACATCGGTTAGAAACACAGCAGCTCTCTGCGATCGTGGTCAGCCTCAGAAATGTTTACCAAACGGTAAATATTACCTGCAGTCATCTCAGCTATATCAACTGCAATGATTAATCAGACAAAATTTCAAAGAGGATCAACGACTTCATCATCTCTGAATAACTTTTTTTCCACTAATGCCCAAACGAAAACGGTTTTTCTTCAACTGCTGGAGTCCAGTAGTGTCATGGTATCTGTTAATCAGACGGATACGACTCACGTGAGGAAGTAGCGGTCTGAAGCGATTTTGGTGGCGTCTGGGTTTCCACCCTCAACCGCTTATCCCGCGTATTCGCCTCAGTCCCTTGGTATAGTCCCGCTGTACGTCGCCGGAGGGGGGGGGGCTGGACAACTGATACTCGTCGCAGTAAATGGCGGTCGGCGGGGCAGTTGTCCGTTGCCACGCCTCCCGTCAGCGATCGACGACGGCCAGCGACGAGATCCCATAGCTGGCCGTCGTTGGCCGTCGCAGGGCTGTGCACATTGATGGCCAGCGACGGGCATAGACCGTTGACGGGTTTTATCATTTTTTGTGTTTGTTTCCCATTTTTTATGCCTGATTCCTCTATTGCACTTCTTCTGTCTTTGTTCTTGTTTTAGGTGTTTTAGGTCTGTCTTTTCTGAAATCAAATTCAATTTGCGATTTTCTCTAAATTTAACATCAAAGAAATTGAAATGCATTCAATACAAATTTGTTAAATTCGAGATTGAATTGAAGGAGAAATTTCAACTGAAATTTATGAATTGAAATTTATCACACATTTGTTCTTCTCAATTCAACTAAAGAAAAAACGGATTTTCGAAACAACAAAAGAAAGCTTCAGAATAACACTATATTAGCGGATATCGACGTAGAGTAAGTGGAAAGCCCCAAAAATCACAATAGAGAGATCATACATACAAATAAAACCACAAATAAGCACAGCCTTGCAAATTTTTCGATACGGGTCACGAATTTGGCATCCGTCTTCTGAATTTTGCCTGGAGATCACCCATACCGCTTGCAGAAGCAATCTGGGTGATGCAGGTAGTACCACCAACTTAATTAAAATTTCGTCTAGGGTGGTAATTGTACATGACGATAGCGATTCTGAAGATGAACTTTCGATTTTCGGCCAAGGATTCCCCACATACTCAAATTGGGTGGTCGGCCCTGGCAACGGTTCGATGCGCGAAAACGCGCCCCAATGTGAAGGATTGCCCTCGCTGGCCCTTGGTATACTACCGTCGATCGCAGTCGCCGCGCTTTTTCCCGTCGGCGATCATCGGCGACGGCCAACGGGAGTATACCAACAGCCTCAGGGTCACGCAACACTCATTTTATGTTGCGCATCGGGGCAGCAAAAAAGCACACCCCATCATAGAGTAGGCGTAAACGAACTTTTCTACATTCAATCATTTGTGGACGGCTATCGATATCTTATTTTTCCCAGAATGTTCCTTGATCGGCATTGCTTCTAGTCGACTGAGCATTTTTGGCGTGAATGTGAACCAACCGCAGCTTTGTAGTCGACTACATTCATACATTCTAGCTCCTATATTCTCAGTTGAAGTAATTCATGTTCCATACTCAAATATTTACTAACGACTCCAAAGGTTGTTATACAGACTTCCTATCCGGCTAACGTTTCAGCGGGTTCCCAAGCTCTGACGAGGGCAACAACGCCGAAATATTAGCCGGATAGGAAGTCTGTGTAACAACCTCGTGTGGCGCTGATAAAAATTTGAATATTGAATATAAAGGCATGCTGAGGTTCATGGAAAGTCGATCCTGGAGTGTAATTTATGTTCCATTTTATAGAAAGAAATGTAAGAAGAACCTGTCACATTCCAGAATACGTTTTTCCACCAATGGAAAATCGCCTGCACTGGACCAGCTCGCCACACGATCCCACGCTGCCTTGCGAATTCATCACCGGCCGACTCTGTTACAGTCTTTACAAGCCCGATCCACCCCGAAGCCTCGATGATTCAGAGTCTGGTTCGTCGCCAGAGTGCGCTCTTCATTCGCCACCCTCACATCACTCGACAACAATTCGGCACGACTACTATTCTATAAAGTTATTGGGAACCGGTGAGTTATATACTAGGGACAAGCGCTTTTTTAAAATCCTTCTACAATATAAATACATATATCAAGAGGTATGTATTACATCCTATTCAAAGAGAAAAGACTCGTTATTCAGCGTATCATTTATGCTAGATTGCAGAACACCGTTTGCTTTTGCACCTAAGCATCACAAGAAAAAATGTGACTAATTACCAGTAAAGCTTGTTACGTTAGTCCCGGGTTAAAGTCACATTTTACGGTTGTGCGGAAGCGCTCATTCATACATTTCGTACATGACCTCTCTTATATGTTTTGGCGGAACTTCATTCTGCTCTTTGACAGAACAGATAAGGTTGCGTATCACGTTGTCACTCTTGCCTGCTGCTTTATTTCAAAGTTGACAGTTCAGAGCATTTGAAATGGATTTTGCAGCGAAAAACCGTCTCGTCGTTCCAGCTATGCTACAATTTTGAGATCCTACCTCTTTTTTTAAAATTTTAATGGTATTAAAGGGCAATAAAAGGGTTAAATAGAGTAGGTAAATAACCTCAGAGGGCCAAACAAATAATAGGTTTGAAATCAGATTCTACAGCATAGATTTAGTACAGGGTGTTCCTGTTTGAGCTAGATAACCTATTGAGTTAAATTGCTTTTGCTTCGTAATCTTGGAGGAAGTTTAAGGGATTGTCAGGATTCAGTCTTCGCACTTCACAATTTGAATTCCTTGGGTGAAACAGTATTGTTTAGCTGAAATATTCACCTTAAATATCATTTATCGCGAAACTGAAACTGTGTAAATTGACATAATCAAATGCATGTCATTTTTTCAGGTGCCTACGGTGAAGTACACTTAATTCGTAATCCATTTAATCGGAAGTATATTCCAAACGACGTGGTTGCATTGAAGGTCATAGATCTTGAACATCGACGAGAGGGATCAAAACAGAGATTCCGAAACGAGGTCTGTTCGTTACCCTATTACGTATGTATATTGCATTCTGTCAATTATTACACGCGGTGCTACAGAGTTCCTAAACTGTGTGGTACCGATGCGAGGAGCGACCTCGTAATTGGCCATTTTCGTTCTATCATGCACTCCAAGACAGAGGTACACTTTGGTATTCCTGTCACAGCGTCCCTTGATTTGATTTCCAACTTAGAGTTCCACTCAGTGTACTCTCACAGATTTTTAAACCGCTCTGCCTTGAACTAGTATTTAGGTAGCATTGCAAAATGCACTGAGTAAATATCGACATCCAAACATCGTCCAATGTTTTGGCTCTAATTACGAACCAGATTTGAATCAGCTGCAGATCTTCCTTGGATACGTTGACGGTGAAGACCTTCGAACAATAATTGGTGAGTGAATTGCTTTTTTCATTCGGCAAAACCAGTATAATTCATTAGGTTTCAGATAATAGGCGCTACAAAGGAGTTGGAGTTCAGAAAAGTAGAGATTACTACCGTCAACTGATGCGAGGAATTGATTTTTTGCATAGCCTTCATGTGGCTCACCGGGATCTCAAACCAGATAATTTAATCATCAACAGTCATGGTATGTAGGCTGTCCATAATCTTCTGTAACAAAATAAGCAGCAAGTGTAAAATGCGTAGGTATTTGGTAAAGTGACTGGTATGGTTTTGCTGGAAACCGCTCTACCGCTTTAAGGAGCTACCTGGAGATACCTATCCAGTTCCATGTCATATCACCCATAGAGCGTTTACTTTATCAACAATAAATATGGGTCCAGAGTGCTTATCATAATAGCTTTACTTCTATTAACTTCTCACCATGTCATTCAAACTTGTTAGCATTAGCACTTGACTTGGAGCAAAGTGGGAGTAATCCCCCTGACAACCGTGCAACATGGCGACGTATCCTTGAAGTTTTTATTTTTAGTAGATCTCCAAACAGCTGAGATTGTTCGGTGTTAACTCACATCAGCTGTTATGAAAAAGACTGTAATATTTGGAAAAATGTTCGATCTATTGATTTTAGTTCAACATGATAATTTCTGACCCGTCGTGACGCCAAGTGAACACTCAAGCTCTATAGGGCTTTAAATGTTTGTTAGGCGAGTTTCCAAATGCCGGTTTGCTAAGGTGAACAGGTAAAAGGTTACCTAATTATGTAATGATGATAGTTACGCAAGAAGTCCTTGCTGATTTTTCACTAGAAATTGATTTTCTATTTACGCTCTGACACCGAACGAAATTTTAACCTAACTTCGTTTTAGTTCGCCGAACCAAATGTTTCAGGTATCTTGAAAATCACTGATTTTGGTATGGCCACGAAGCTGGAGATGACACGATGCAACCAAGAAATCCAACTGGACCGTATGTGTGGAACACGAGATTACATGTCGCCACAGATGTTCAAAAAGAAATATTTGTGAGCATCTCTGCTTATTTCTTCAAGTCGGGTACCGAAATGAAGGTTCACTAGGATAGCTTTGAATTTAGTTATGGTGACTGATATTAAGCGTTTACCCGTGGTAGTTAACGATAACACATCCTTGTATGAACTCTTCGCTCTAGCGTTGGTAACTCTTAAACCAGTGACGGTTGCGATGACGAGAACTATGCTATAGGGTGGCCGAAAACGTGTGCCGCTTGAAACGGACTTAGAATACAGCATCATCCTGTCCACCACACTATGTCTTATAACAAAACCTCCACGCTTAGTGGATCCTACGAAGTTTGGAGCAGGCATTCTATCATTTTGACGATTGGAAGGCTCCCTTATCGTGAAATTCTCATCAGAAAAAAAAACGAAGAACAAGTACCGTCCTACAGCGTCCCGACGGAGGTGATTTCGTCAACATTCGATCCTTTTTCGTTTACACATCTCTGACAAGGCATGACACATCTGCAGCGTATAGCTCCTGAGCCCTAGTTTTCCAGTATTTCGGCTTTCTCCAGCTTTTTGTTTCGTACACTCGATCAGCCGATTCCCAGCTCATTTGCCGTCTTCCCTCAGCGACCTCCTTGGATGTCTGTGGATCCTCCTCCGAATAATTTCCACGTTTCTTGGCGTAATTACAGTTGCCGGTCGGCCACTTTGGACGATCCATACCCGAATCCGTTCCACGAAATCGGTCCACGATCTGCCGGACTGTACGGGGATCCACTTTGAGCAAATTTGCACTGCCCATTGTGGATTGGTCTGCTCGATATAACTCAATAATCGCGACTCTATTCTGGATACCTTGTGATTTGTGAAACATGAGTCACGATTACAGCTACTGGGATACCGTCGTTTGGCGTCGGCGTCGCGTGAGCGTTTTTCTGTTGACCTGTTTCACCCGAGACTTTAACTTAACGTTGCATCCGAACACATGTCCAAAGATGCTTACCTGGGCATGGGTAAAACATGGATATCTCAGATTCCAGTTGGCTTCAGTTTTTTTTCTATGGGCCATTTACGGTGCACCTCACGATTCGGACTTCTGTTTCTAAAACTACAGCTCAGCCTAACTCAGATAATGAAATGGGTGTTTTTCAGACGAAATCTGAAAAGTATGTCAGAGTGCATCCAAGAAGATATGTCAGTCGAATCGGTAATATAGACTCCATCATTCTCACTTACTCATATCCGCCTATATCTACCGACATTAAACCAAATTAGCAATTTCTACTCCACTTACCAGGCCCTATCCGTATCTGTTGAATTCGTTCGGAATGCTAGGAGCACGTGTGGGATGATTCGTGACAAACACCGCAAACAACCCCTGTAAACAAAGGTAGGAAAAAATTTGGATTAGAAAGTATTACGACGGTCAGTTCTTTGTTCCGTTGGTCAGTTCTTTACGCTTATGGTGGTTTGGCAGTTGTTTGTTCTGTTTGCATCGTTCTGACGCCCATAAACAAATAATAAATAAATGAGCGCTGAAGTGACTCCGGTGAGATAGTGTCCAGGGGAGAGATGTTAGGAAGTGCTGAAGGGTTGATGAGATCAGCTCGTCCATTCTGTGTAGTTATCAGCAATGAAAAGAATAGAATCGTAAACATCATCCCAATCTCCCTGCTTTTTTCATCCCCAGGCAGAGCACGCCTAGGTCTGTGCTTCAGCATATGACCAAGCTCAGGTTTGGGCTGGCGCGCTCTAATGCAAGGACGCAAACGAGACACTTCCACAGCGCCAAGTTTGTAAACTATGCGTGTCTTTTTTGCTGTTTTTACGCTTCTTTTTCCATGCTGTAGGTCGAGCGCAAGCTTGTCCTTCGCGCAGATAGCCACACGACAATCGACAGTTTCAAATCATCACAGGTTTTCCTAAATCACGAGTTTCCTATTGCGGGAAAAACATGAAGGCGTACAGTGACAGAAATATAAGACACTAACCGGTTAATGTTACAGGGGAACGAAGAATGATGTATGGGCTTCTGGAATCATTCTGCTCCTAATGCTGTCGGGACGGCGATGTTGGAGGCGAGCAAAAAGGTACGAGATTGATATCCGTTCCGTATATAATCATCATGTCATTCTGCAGGCTTGAGTGACGAAAACTATAGTCTTGAAATATTTATCGTGGAGGCAGAAAGTCATGCTTAAGCGACTTTTCGGGGAAATGATACGCTCTCATAGGAAACAAAAATATGGCAACATGATGAGTCCTTCCTATTATGCGCAGAAAACAAAGATGTTTCGTGTAAGGGCCTGTTTAGTGTGCACGCGATGCACGACGCGAAGACATGCAAAGGATGCAAATCAACAATAGCGTGGGAATTCCCACGCTATGGTCGATTTCGCGATATTTCGTCGCGCCCCTACTGAAGAGACTTTAACGATAAGGTAGTGAAGGCGTAACGTGCCTAACCCTTACTTAACTACTCTAAATGACGTTACTGTCAGCTACGTCATCTATGTATGTTATATACATTCTGTTTTGGATGTGATGTTGGGCAACGTCGCAGCTCGAAGCGAACGTATCGATTTGTAGCTAGTGGCTGAATATGTCGAATTTCGCGCGCACTCACGCAACTCGTGGGTCCCCGCTGGATTGCTTTGCAGTGACTGGCTATTGTCACTGGAGCGCACATTTCGCACTCCTAGGACGGCCAATCACTATAGCGAACCCTCAGAGGAGAGGTGATAATCTCGGGGAGATCTGGCAAGACTATAAAACTATCCATTGAGGTATTCAGTGACGATTTAACAAACAAACCAAAAACGTAGCCTTCTAATTCACGCTTGGCGAATATGATTCACAAAAGCATCCTATTTTTGCGCGTCTCAAGAATAGAAGTTACTGAAATACTTTGCAATAAACGTTGCATATGAAGAAAAATTGTAACAAATTCGATAACTTAAACAAACCAAACAGCTAAACAACAAAAAAGTGCCAAAACAACTTTTCCTACAGAGATGAAAGGAAAATAACAAAAACTGCGACTCCTTTAGTTAGAACAAAGGATGAATACAGCTGAGTTGATCAAGCCGAACTTTTGAGAATTAGTCTTTCGCTCAAAAAATCCGAATGCCTCCTAATTTCCACTTGTCTTCGAGCAATGTGAGGTGACATTTTTCTGTTCTTATCTAGGTTTTTGGTTTGTTTGTTAAATCGTCACTGAATACCTCAATGGATAGTTTTATAGTCTTGTCAGATCTCCCCGAGATTATCACCTCTCCTCTGAGGGTTCGCTATAGTGATTGGCCGTCCTAGGAGTGAGGCGCGAAATGTGCGCTCCAGTGACAATAGCCAGTCACTGCAAAGCAATCCAGCGGGGACCCACATGTAGCGTGAGTGCGCGCGAAATTCAACATATTCAGCCACTAGCTACAAATCGATAGCTTCGCTCGAAGCATACATTCGATCTTCGGGAAAGGCAAATATTAATAAGCAGATATATCCCACGAACTACTTCTATTACTCATAGGGGCACCCACCCCCAGCCAACGTATGATCAACAATTATGCGGTAATAAATACCCCTTAAATTGTGTGGAATTCACTGTACATTTCTCTATCGCGATTTGCAGGAGTGATCAGTATTTCGTTTCATGGACGGAGAAAAAAATTCCACGCCCATTCAATCGTCTAACGCCTGCAACGCTCGGTTGGTGACGTTTTCCATTGATTCAGTCATAAATTTACTTCGCATCGATGTTGCCTTATTTGCTAGGTATTCTCGAATATATACTAGACGTGAACGAAAATACTCGACCTTCGAGCAACAAGATTCTAGACCATTCGTGGTTGGCATTATGACACATCAATATTTCTTAGCAGTTTGAAGAGATGAACTCTTCATGTTGGTATAGTGGAGCGCTGTTACTCTGCCGATTTACGCAAATTACCAAGTGACCGCACATCATTGTTGATGTCTGTTATTACTTTTGTACATCACGGCGCATACAGCTGTTATTCATTTTCTGTCACACGTATTCAACAGCGTACCACTTCACTGTGTTTCGTTATTAATATCGATTTTCTAAATACATATTACCATGACAGAATGACGCTACATAGACTTGCTGTGGTTCATTCTATTTCTGGAAGCCTCACTTTTTTGACGGGTCTTTTTCGACGTTTTGTTGTATTATCTTATTTTCACCTTTCTGCGAGGTTCTTTCGAATAAAACTCGGTGATGCTGCTGAAATTAATGGTGAACGATCTAGCAGCCTTTCATTTGGTCTTCATTCTTAAGAACTGGTTTGATAACTAATTTTTACGATACGGTAATTCATAATAATCATATGATGTTATTTATAGCTACGGAGACCTCTCCCGACGTCTATTATATTGCCTTCTGTGCACTGCACACAACCGTCTCAAAATACCGTACCACACGTCTATTTCAATGTATCTCGACACAGGTGCCCTCCAAAATTCAGACCTGTCAAGTAAAACCGAGGACTAATGAATACCTTCATAGTTTCAGCGATGTCTAGAAAACGTGAGAAGAGCCAGTTGGCACGAATTTGAACCCAATCTTCTGTCCCAACTCCTCCCGGAAGTATGTATGTGGTTCCTACTCTGTTGAAGTACTCAATTTTCGACGTCAGTACTTCGACGGTCAGCAACTGCTCATGTTGTCCATCCCATACACATTTTATTCAATCATCATTTATCAACCTCTCTATTCCGACTCAACTACTGGGCCATATTCTTTCGATATTATTCCTGTGTTGGAATAAAATCGTAGCATGGTCGGCCGAGGACCTGAACCACACTGAAAGGAGACATCCGAAAGAAAGAAAAACAACATTCGTACAACTGCGGTGGTTTTAATGATGTTTTATAGTTTCCACTGCGAACTGGAGTAGCGTTCACGTCACGAAACTGTGTAGCAATTCGTAAATATTAATGACCACTGTAATGAAAAGTCGCCCGATAAATAATGGAAATCGCTATGAACTAGTTGATTTGAAAATGGAACACTGACGGCTAACCAATGAAAAGCTACTAATATTGCTACGATTCGAGCATATTGGTCGCCCTTTCTTCGAATAGAGCTCCAATTAACCTTTTTCATTTCCTTTCACTCCGTTTCTGCTGAAAATGTTAGACAAAGAAGGCGCACACGAAAGTAACGATGTGACTACAGTGCCTTTACTCACTAGAAGTATTCATCCTATAGAAACTGTTGATCTACACCACCTAGTTAATCTTTACGCGGTATATTATGCGGAAAACCTCTTAAGGCCCTCATCTGAAGGCGATTTCATATCAACAGGCTTCAGAAAATCATTTTTCGACGGTAGCAGCTCCCTCGTCCCCACTGTAGTAGTCCGCTGGCAATTAAACCAGACGTGTGGTACGGTATTTTGAGACGGTTGTGTGTAGTGCACAGAAGGCAATAGAATAGACGTCGGGAGAGGTCTCCCTCAGACACTCGTTGGCGTACAGCCGCCCTCCATAAGCGTTGTTGCAACCCAGCCGCCAGACTTAAGCGGCTCGGCCGCCTGTCACAGGTGTACTTTTATGGTGGGCGGCTGGAAAGGAGGATTGCCTGACATTCGAGAATTTCGACGGCTCAGCCGCGCCCTGTAAGTGCCATTGCGTAACAAGCGCGCTTTTGCAGACAGCATCGCTATTAGTCGTCAACAAATAGTTCCATCCCGAATTCACTGGACTTTCTCTTGTTGCTTATGTTTCCCGGTCCGGTGGGGTATATTGTTCATAGTTATTTTTTCGATTTTATAGCTTTTTCTGGTAAGTAGGTAAGCATCGAAGAAATATCGCCATGTCGATTTCGCCTTTTCGTGCCACTTAATGTGGCTTGGATTTATTTGCAGTATTAGCGAAGATGCGTGCCACAGCTGTATTTTCTTGTTGCCCAAATGCGCCGAAAAATGGTGGAGGGGGGATGTTGAGGAGCTGATCGCGAATCTGATGGTAGTTTTCCGAATTCAAACTTTGAAAGTTTGCGATTATCACCCACGTGGGCACCTGCGTGGTCCGGTCATAATCACCGATTTCGCTTAGGCCTATGGTATACTCCGGCAACGGACTCGCCGCAGCGGAGCTAAAAATGCATGGCTCGCCTCTATACAGCACTGCAGTTGGGATTTTTGTATGCTGCTGTGTGCGAGGACTCGGAGCAGTGCTGCCCGACCTGTCGCAGCTGGTGCCGGCTGTCGCAACGCACTGCGCTGCGACCATCGCAGCTAGCTGCGACAGGCGTCGCAACTCGCTGCGGCAAAAGCCATAGTACTGTCCTGAGAGGGTCTGCACCATCATTTTTGCTCTTGCGGTAAACTATACGAGTCCCCGCACACAGCAGCATACAAAAATTCCAGCTGCAGTGCTGTATAGAGGCGAGCCATGCATTTTTAGCTCCGCTGCGACGGGCCCGTTGCCGGAGTATACCATAGGCCTTAGACTTTGCCTGTGGGGCTATTTGCATCTGTCTGTAGGATATGCAGGTGCGTCGTAAAACATCGTGGGCCGGCGATAGGTGGAACTCGTGTATCTGCAGGTAGAAGGCGGTCATACCATAAACCTGCGCACCTAGTAGATCCGCCTACACAGATCCACATGGGTGGTTCTACTTTCTCATTGTTGACGATCGGTATGTTGACGATCTCCTAGACCTAATCAACTCCTATTCTTATGTCTATCGTATCCTTGCCATTCTTAGATTTCATGTAGCAGGTTTCTTGTTGATTTTTCCATATTGTCTTCGTGTTTTATCGCGATGTTTCTTACGAAACCGCTTATTCATTCTACATCTTTCAGGTACTAGCTGCTCTTTCGGGACCAGCTGTTTCTCCACTTACCTTCTCAATTGAGGAACGATTTTAAAACGATATAGAAAGGCCTTCTCAACAGGTCGGTCGTATGATGATGGTTTTTTGAAATTTGTCTCCTTTCTGTCATTTTTAGACTGCTCCACTCATTCATATTCACCCTTGAGCCTTCATTTATCAATTCTGTATTACATCAGACGTGGACGGTTATTTTGAAATTTGTCTCCTTTTTGTCATTTTTAGACTACTTTACACATTCATGTTCACCCTTGAGTTTTCATTTATCAATTCTGAATTAGATCAGCCGTGGACGGAAATTCCGTTTAACCATTTTCTACCATTTTGCTTACACTACGTGGTTTATTCCGAAGTAGTGAATAGCTGTAAGGTGTTCCTCATTTTTAGGCTGAGTCAATCCTACTTCACTAATTCTGATCCTAGTGCCCTGTGTTTCGCCTAAAAGGAACGTGAAACATGTGGGTCTATCATTTCACGTTCGTTCATCATTTTGATGACGTTTTAACGACGGAAGGGGGTATTTTCTTAAGTGCTATAAATTTCAAGACAGCATTTTCATTTAGAATTCGCTCTCGATATGCTTGGCTATGGCAGAGACGAAATTAAGTGTCCGGCAGGGGTTCAACTTGACGAATCCAGGTAAATAACCAATAGCTGTCGTACTGAATAGCGGTAATTCCACACTTTAAGGTATTTCATGTTACTCGGCAAAACCTTCGAAGAAAGACACGCAGCGCTCATGGATCTCGTTGACCAAAGGGAGGAGTACAAGAAGCAGATGAATAGAGCGCTTCAATCGGCTTTGTATGTTTCTCATTACTCAATAACTACAGCTCGATTAATTCATAAATGTAGCCGTTTTCAGACGAGATGTAAGAGTCTACACCTATGGAGAAGTCAATGGTGTGTGCCAGTGGATCAAAAACAAAGTTAGTTTTTTGTTTTGCTTCTTTTACTACAAATCGTCAAATCTACCAAGCCTAATCGTAAGATTTCAGCGACAGAGGAGGGCCGAGGAACAAGCGGATGATGGTGATGCTGATGATCTCGCTCACTAGCGCACTTTTCTTGACATTGGTTTTTGTGGGTTTCTTTTGAGTTTCTGTTGCTCTTCAATAAGCATTTGTTTTAGCCTTGTTTGTTATTCTCCTGTTCCTTGTAATCACTTACATTGTGTCTTTTTTCGTCTTTCTATACGGTTTCTGTTGTTTCTGCTTTTTGTTAGGGTGCCATTGCTCATTGCTTTACTGTTATCCCTTATTTATACTTTTTCCAGTTTTCCATTGTTTTGGAGTTCGATTCTCATGTTGACCTCTAAGGCAGATCTCTAGTTTTTCTATTGTTTTGGAGTTCGATTCTCATGTTGACCTCTAAGGCAGATCTCCTTTAGTAACTCCACCATGCAGGGTTGAAGACTACTATTGATTTTCATTGAAGATTTCCCTTTGTAATCCTACCAAATATTTGTAATCCTACCATAGATTTGTAATCCTACCATGTATTTGTAATCCTACCAAGTATTTCTAATCCTACCAAGTATTTCTAATCCTACCGTATATTTATAATCCTACCATGTATTTGTAATCTTTCCATATATTTTGCAATTCTACCATATATTGTCAAAGATCTAAATAAATAGTATAAATAGTATATTGTACGGAAATTATTGCTGCGAACGTTCGGGAGACGCTTATGGAACGCGAGTGAGACGCGAGTGGGCGCTTGTGATTACCAACGGCCGGGCCGGCGCCTTTTAAAATAACGGCCGCCTTTCACAATCGGCCCAGCCGCCCTTAGGTTGGGATACGGGCCGATTGTGAAGGGCGGCTGTACGCCAACGAGTGTCTGAGCGTAGCTATAAATAACATCTAATCATATTCATGATAATTCCATTCAAAGTCGAGATTTACAGAAAGTTCTTCAACTTCGATCGAGAACTTTGTTGAGAGTGGAGCTTGTAAGTCGGTCACGTGACTTCAAGCGGAACTCACCAGTCATTAATCGATTATTCTTGTATTTCCTCAACGTATTTGAACATGATACATTATTTACTACAAGGATGAATGCGTAGACATTTCAATGCCGTGCCTTTCCAAAAGTTTTTCAAAAAAAATTCTCCAAAAACATCATACATTATTGTAAAACGGCTACTCTGCTGAAAAACAGATTTTTGATTCAAATAAATCTATATTTACGCCATGATCAGCAAGCTTAAGTTATAGTTCCTCCTTCACGCCGCAACATGGGATTCATTTTCTAACAGAACAGTGCATTCATATCGTTGTGGATATCCATATGTTTCATGTCTCAGGACATAAGATGAAAGTAGCAATAATTTGCAAAATTCTGTGTTACAGAATTTCAGATTAGAGCAGTCGGTCGAACACAATTCTGATCGCAACGCTTCTTGCCTAGTACCCCTTTCTGAGTTCACAGCTACCCTGCACAAACATCATTCCACGTTTCAGCATGATACTTGTTACTAAGACAGCCATTCGATCAATTCAATTTCTGCTGGATTTGTTGCGATATTGATTCAATGACTACTCTTGAATCGATCTACATATCTTTCCCGAAGGTTTATATTGGTTAATGTGATGAATGTTGATTTGGCCTTCAGCATGACGTGAGGTGGTCAGTCGCTATACGAAGCCAGTGTTTTCACCTTCCCACGTGAACCTGGTACTCGATCGCTATGGAAGTCCTGGTTATCCCGGCAATGATCGTTCGCGCTGGTTTCTGCCATGCCTACCACTGTATCACGCACGCCCTCACGAAGGTCCCCACTCAGTTCTAGTTGAGAAAATATGAGTTTATTGTCAACGAAGTCTTAGAGTTTGGTGGTTATATAGTAGCGCAGTAATAAGCTGGCGCATGGCGCAATCGACCATCTCTAGGTCAGAAAATATTCCTCCCATGTGCTCTCATATAAGCACTAAAGCTCCCAAAAATTTCATCACATAGTTATTGTTTCTTAAATGCACGCTTTCAAGGAAAATCCTGAAGATGACTTCCATACTACACTTCAACATTGCTTTACTCGATCGTAAAATAAGCGACAGCGGTTGAGTAGAGACTGTCATATTTCGTGCCAGTTTGAGCTGCACGACTCGCCTTAATGTAGCGTTACATTCCGTGCTATCGTAGGCCTTTAGTATGATCAAAATAGAAAAAAAAACCACTATGAAATGTGCAAGTTTTCACCCCGCTCTATCATCGTTTACGTAGCGAGTTTAACCAAGCAACTCTAACGGCTCAACGGCTTCGCTTGTTTGGAATCGCATGAGAGAACACTTTAAGTTACTGTTGGCATAGTAATGTCTCCAGTTCGTACTAGGATTAGTAAGTTCCAAAGTATGCTACCAACAATTATGCGAGTGTTATTAATGTCCCTTTTCAGAAATCAAAAAAGATTGACTAGATTACTAGATGCCATCGAATAAAGAGCAATAACAGCACACTTATTCAAGTCCCCTTTTGAAATTTCAAAAATCACACGCATAATTCAATGAGTTCGTTGGAGAAAGTATTACCAAAACCGAGATAGAGCCTCGAAGACGGTATGAAAAATAATATGTTAGATTTTGAATAGCTGGCAAGACTGGAAAACGATGTATGTACGTTCGCATTTGTTTGGGCATAGTTTGTAATTTATTTAACACTTCATCACAGACAGCCTAAAGACCGTTTTGTCTTCTTCTAGCATTATTATATAGAAAATCGATGACAAAATAATAGGGTATGAGAGAGGAAATATGAGACCGACGACTGCAAAGTGGGAAGTGAGTAGTCATACCACTTCTGTTGTTTCGCTTGAATGGAACATACGTCTACACAGGTGCGACATTAATGACGTATCACGCCGCCGTTAAGATGTTGCATTATTGGTTGCATTCGGAAAATTCTGTCGCCATTAGATTCTAACGGTAAGAAACGCGCTGATCAAGTGACTGAAGTAGGGTGTAATATACGTAAGATATCAAAGTCTTGATTTTTCGTTTGGTCTGCCGATTTCCTCAGTAAACTTTTCGTCAAAACGAATTAGTGGATACAACTGAAGAAAATGAAATGTAACTACGATTATAAACGTCGATACATGCTCAAAAATATTCTGAATTCACTCGCTACTTGATAATAGCGTCATTGTGTTCCGCTAATGAAACTAACCAATTCTCAAAAAATAATTGTTTCGAACCTTAGCGGGTTCATATTCGTCAACGAGTGTTTTTGACGGTGACACTTCTATTTGCAGCACTTCGCCACGCTGAGCTCAACAGGGACTGCGCTGAATGCTTTGCCCTTTTTGTGAGATTTTTGGCGCGAGCTGCTGATGGCATGAACAAATTAAAGTTAAGAATGTTAGTACCTGAATTTTTACAAAGACACTGAAAGTTCTGGAAGCAAGACGTGTGAAAAGCTGTTGCCAGCATGTACAACAGCGCTTTTTTGGTTTTTGACTGCAGTGACTCTCATTACTACATACTCGGAGGTCAAATAGTGAATAGCAATAGTAGGTTTGCATCAAAGCGTACCGATATCACACGCTCGCACCAATGCAGATATGGGCGACAAAAAATCAGCTAACCTGACGATCCGCTGTTCCGATTTTTGACATCGACATTCCGAGAAGCAGCGCGACTGAAGGGAACTTATCCAAAGACGCCAACACCTCATGCACGTAGAACATGTTGAAATTTGGTAAATGACCGTTGAGACCAAAAGCGTAGAGGACCCCTGCTGCAGTTGGCTGTGAGATCTGCAACGTACAATTAAAGAACGCCGGATTTTTTTTCAGGACGGGTAGCTGGTGTAAAATTGGTAGCGGAAATTTTCTGTGAAGTTTTCGAAAAAGTGTTGTGATAACAGAGAACAAGGTGACAATACTAATCATCAGCAAATCATCATGTTTTTAAGATTCACAGGAAGCGGGATGAGTTTCTTCATTAGACACTCAATGATAATGCAACATTTGACGTTACTTGCAGGATGCTATCAGGGTTTTGACGTTACTTGCAGGATGCTATCATGGGAGACTGAGATATCACGTGGGAGAGCATTAGAGTAAGTGTAGATTTGTTCAGTAAATCCACGAATGAACAACCGAAACAAATGCCTTCCTATAACAAAAGGCCTTCTTGCATTTATGCCGCGTTGCGAGCTGATATCAGTACGGCCATGTAGCTATGAGTATGAATCCAATGCTGGCGTATCTGACAATTACTTTCAAAACCACGAACCATGATTAGGCCTCTGAAGGTCAAAACGTCAGGTCGTCAATAAATAATTCCACCTAACAACCTCGGAAGGCATACTATCATACTAACACCAGGGCCCGGATTCATGAACGGAACGAGCGGTCTCCCATACCTCGCCGGCGCTATACCCGCTCGATACCGCAAACCTGCGGCCATTTCCCATTCGTGACGGGCGCGATTTCGGATACCTCGACAGCCTATGACGTAATCGCACTCACTCCTAAACCCCATCTAAACCGCGGCGCGCGTTCACGAATGTCGGTTTGCGCGGGGTACGGGTATATTTGGTCGTATACCCCGCCGATACCCGTCGCGAATCCGGGCCCAGAGTATGGCTAGTTTCTCTCGAGCATCTAATCTATTTCTTGAATGAAACCTCGTACCTTGTCGTTCGTATGGCATAATGTCAACCACTCGTGGTCTACCTTAACCATGTCAGAGCCAACAACAGATAGACCCGCAGCGACACCGTTGTAGAACTCGCCCCATTCTCGCAACAGTCTTAGGGACTGGAAAAAATCAAGAATTAGGAAAAACTATTAGTTGCCTTCTAATGTACGTGTTTCGGAACATTGTAGCATCCAAACAGTGAAAATTCTGGTTAATGACATAGGATGGCAGCTACTGAGATTGCATTCGTAATTCAGAAAGAATTTGTGAGTTGAAAAATTACCTCTGTCAAGGTTAGATCGTAGGTAAGATTGGAAGGGTAGATGCGTGCGGATAAGCAGAGTTCCGGAACCATGAGGGCCTCAGCAGGATTAGGCAGTAAGGTCCTAATATGTAACAATATCGTTATAATATAGTATATACGATATATAATAATATGTATTATATATGTGTGTATAGTGTAGACTACGTGAATTAGGTTGGTAAGAAAGTTCCCGCTGTTTTTTTTCAAATGACTGCTGTAAGTTTAGTTTGGAAGCTTTTGCAGAGTTTGACACAGCATTCGAAAGAGAATTATTTGCTCTTTCGAGCTGTGTACTTGTAATTTGTGATAACTCTGAATCTCATCGTGTTTTTGGCTAGTAAAGTGTAAAGCGAATAAGTGAAAAAATAACCTCACCGACAACGAATTTTTCCTGACCAGTTTTGAAGGCCTAAATAAAACGTGATATACCATTCAAAAGGCGATGATTTTCTCTATCAGATAATATATCACTTATTTCAATTTGCTCTGAAAATTACAAAGTTCCAATCCCACAAAGTTTGTCGTTTGAAAGACAAGAATAATTTTCCGATGCTGCTCCTGGTTTCCTTCTGAACGTCCGAGTTGATTTTTGTGCAGTTTTCCAGACAGAATTTCTCGCTCTATCGCACGGTATGTTTAGTTTTGAATAATGCTCAATTTTTAAAAAATTCTCGCGAGAAGAGCGTCTGGAAATTTTTCAGCCGAGCAAACCTCCAATTTCAATCTTTCCACCAAATCTTATATAGTGTTCGAAAGAGTACGATACGCTCTACAAGACGGTATACAGAGCGTTTTGAACCGTCTTGGTTTTCATTGTTTTTTAGGTCGTCAAATTGGACCTGAATCGCACTCCTGGATGGTTTGACGTCGCGCCGTGCGAGCCCTATGCGCTGCGCCAGCGATCACTGCGAGCTGTGTGGGCTACAGTAGAGCGTATCGTGCTCTTTCGAACTCGGCTGAGGAACCTCCAGACGCTTTTCTCGCGTGATTTTTTAAAAATCGAGCGTTGCTCGAAATTAAACGTACCGATAGAGCATGAAATTCTGCTTATAAACCTGTTATTATCCTTGTCTTTCGAGCCACAAACTTTCTGGGATTGCAACTTCGTAATTTTCAGAGCATATAAGAATAAGTGATATATTATCTGATAGAGAAAATCATCTTTTCGGAACTGAGCAGGAAAAATTCGCTGTCGGTGAGATTATTTTTTCACTTATTCGTTTTTCGTTTTACTAACCAAAAAGACAATGAAATTCGATGTTGCCTCAAATTTCTAATCTACTGCGAGCAAATAATTCTGTTTTGAATGCTGTGTAACACTTTGCAGAAGCTTTCAAACTCATCTTGCAACAGTCGTTTGAAAAAACCGCACGAACTTATGAAGCAGCCTAATATACTCACCTAAATGTGAACAATGCTCGTCCGAATGCTTGCGTCAAATATCGCGTCCACGTTGCGGTGAGGAATTGCTCTTGTGCCTCACGAATTTCACCATCTGTCCCAGCATCTCTGCAATGATCAGCTGACCAGAAGACTTGAACAACTGGGGTCGTATGCTCGTCTCACCCGAGATTGCTGGGAGATGGGTGAGATCTCCCCACGACGCCGTATTATTGTAGCCGGCCCGTGTGGTCTGTGCTCTTACTCGCTGGTTCCTCCCCCTTTCCCCGCCCACTCAAAAAGTGGGTGAGACGAGCGTACGGCCTCTGATGGGTCTCCGGAACCTCTTTGCTGGCAGAGTCGATTCCTAGTTTTCCTACGTTGATGTTGGAGTAATGGGAATGGATCGAAGGAACCGTCGAAAGCCAAATTGTAGCCAGTAATGTGAAAGAGGCGGACTTTCAAGAGAAGAAAACAAAACTTATCAAGGAACAAAATCATACGGAATATTCCTCACAAGTTCCGTTCCCACCATTCCCTTCTTGATATTATAAATCAGATGGTCGAGGATATATTCCTCTATAACAGACAAGCTTACAAATGCTGAGTAGCAATCAGAACCGGCTTGGTGCTGTCAAGCATTACTCGCACGTTATCTCGACGAGAATCTCTGGGCCAGCGAATTCTGCCTATTTGTAGTATCTCTTCAGGTTGCGGAAAATTCCTGCAACGGCAACAACATTACTAGCTAACTTTCAAACTACATGATGAAAAAATATTATAAAATCGTAATTATATGACCACCATCATTTATGTTATTGTTTAAAAGAGCAAATACAGTTTCAACCTCTAAAAAAGAAGTTGCCTTCAAACTACGAATACGTACGTATATATAGGGTGGTAAGGAAGTCTTGAGCCTCTTTGCTTGAAAGTTTCAGAACTTCCGACTCCTGAACTGTATTCATAACTTGACATGTGGTAGTTGTTAGTCATTCACGGAGCAGACAAAATATTATAAAATCGTAATTATATGACCACCATCATTTATGTTATTGTTTAAAAGAGCAAATACAGTTTTAACCTCTAAAAAAGAAGTTGCCTTCAACCTAAGGCCAATAGCGTGGCCTCCCCGCTCACCCCTCCCCCCCCATCAATAGTCGTTACGCCATTGGCATGCGTCTATGCTACTATGGATCGATGGGGGTAGGGGGAGGGGGGGGGGGGGGGGGGCGAGCGACGCAGGGGCGGGCGCATGTCGGCGTCGAGTCCTAGCACCAATTGTTCATTTTTTTCAACCAAAATTTCCAGAATTTCCCTTTCATTCGAGCCGGCCGATAGGCCGCTGGAGTGCTGGTATTATTATATATCAAATATTTTCATTAATATGTTATAATATTATATTCAATATTATTATATGTTATATTCTTTCATAGTTAAGAATGTGAAGTAGGAGCTTTTCCTGCAAAACTTCAACCTAAACTGCGGTAAATACAATGAAACTGTGAACCACTCCGGATTAATCAATTACGGAAAATAAAAATGCATTTACCGGAAAGAAAAAAATTGTCAACAAATCGTATCTATGAATTATAAGTCTAAAAACTCACGAAATCATCTGCGGTCTTTTGAACTGGAACAGCTCAGACGACGTGTGGCCAATGATGATGGACCCAAGAAGGAGACCAACTGACGGGGGTAGTTGTTCAATGGTCCACCGTGTGAAACCAAATTCGCTGATCAACGCAACGCTTCTGAAACAGGAATCCAACTCGGGAAATCATGGGTAAATCTGAAACTACTTCATTCACTTCATTTCATCTATCATTATTACTGATCTTCAATCAGCATAGGAGGAAGAAAGCATTAGAAACAGCACAGGAATAAAATGTCTGAAGAAATCCGGCTGTGATCTTACGAGAGCCAGTATTTCGCAGTCGGGATTGAATCGTGGAGACGAGACTGTCATTACTTCCCATATCACGATGGAATCGATTATAAAGGATTGTATACCAAACGTTTCCGTGCCTCACAATTTGTACCGCAGCCCGACATTCCGGCCGTAAATCCTGCCAGGGATTCTATCATTTGAAGAATGAGCTGCAACCAGAAGTACGAGGAGCGGTGCGGCTCTAACGATGGACAAGACAGCTACCAAACTTCCTAGTGCAGGAAACCATATCTGCATATGACATCCTACTCTCAGAACGAAAGAGCCGCGGATTAGTGGAGGATTTCACGCAGGGTCATTTCGCGGTGATAATGATCAAGTAAGCTAATCAAGGTACACTTCTCATTCCTACGCGGGTATCACTTACACTGGAAGTAGCACAACCTCCTGAGCAAACTGGGCTCTATCTTGAATTCCGCTGCATTGACAACGTCCAGAGAGTCACGACAATCATAAAGGCGTACGTCAGAGTGCCATCGATCCCTCGTCCTAGCATTCGCAGACTACGATAAAGCCTTCCTCAGAGTTGGAAAAGGTGGCACATTATCTGCGTTTGGTCTAGGAGTGGACTTGTCATTCGACACAGACGAAAGCGAATCTTCGCTTCGTGGAGGACATCATCACCTCCGTGAACACTGCCAACGAAGCAGAGGCGATGCTGCGAGAACTAGATGAAGCTCATGGAGAACTCCTGGTGTGATGGGGGTGGGTCGAACTTGACGAACGATTTAAACAAGATGTCCTATTTGCGAGACTCTGCGGAATACGAGTCGAACGCAAGATATCGATGGGCCGGTCATACACCGAGTGAAGAACACGTCCATTAGGCAAGAAGAACGGTGGAAAGTCTGCAGCGGGATTGCATACGGCCTTGTGGAAGAACAACTGCTGAATCGCTACCGTCCATGTGTCTTAGCAAGTACCACATCATCTGCGGAACTCTTCTACCTATCTTGCGAAATTGAAGATTTTGTCGCCTATTAGGGTGTCCGGAAAGTATTTGCCGAAATCACAGCAATGTTCAAAACAACACAGTTTTTGAACAACAATTTATTATTCTACCAAATAAATCCCATCTAATTCAGCAACCTTCCTCCAACGTTTCGCTATACTATGGATTCCCTTGGCGTAAAATTCCCGCGGTTTGGGGGCAAAGAAGGCACTAAGGTCGTTTCAGGGGTGGTCACGATCATCGTAGCCATTCTGCTCCAGATGATGCTGAAGCGACCGGAGCAGGTGGCAGTCACATGGAGTTAGATCTGGGCTGTATGGTGGATGAGGTAGAACTTCCCATAAAAGCTGCAGGATTTTACGGAATATTACCTTAGCGGTGTGGGAGCTTACGTCATCGTGCAGCAACCGAATTTTGTCTATATTCGGATGCTTTCTGCGTGTCTTATCGGCCAGTCTCTGCAGTTGTGCGCAGTAGATCTCCGCGTTTACCGTCATGTTGTCTGGCATCAGTTCGAAGTGGTAGACTCCATGAACTCCTCACCAGATGCAATGCATAACCTTCCGCTCGTAGTTGTCCCCTTTGGGGAACGGTTTCGGACGTTGGTCGTTAGCGCATCACGCACGTTTGCGGGTGTAGTTGATGTACTGAACACACTTTTCGTCCCCTGTGACTACGGTGTCCAGCCAATTCAAATGGCGGCTGCGGGAGAGCAGTTGAGTACACCTGATGAGGCGTCTTTCGCGGTGCTCATCAGTCAGTTCGTGTGGTATCCACTGACCGAGTTTTTTCACCATTCCAAGGGAGCGTAGGCCATCCTATACGGGTGTCTTCGAACAACCAAGGGATGCTGCAAAAAACGTACGCCTTCGTATGGATGTTCCTCCACCAGCTTCTTCAATTCATCCAAAGACACTGCGGACGGCCGACCCGATCGAGGCCTATCTTCCAGCTCCATGTTTCCGGCTTTGAAGCGTTGGATCCAGAAGCGCACAGGTCTTTCAGAAGAAGATTCTGGACCGAACACTTTGCACAAGTTTCGGTGGGCTTCAGCTGCGGAGTGGCCAGACTCGAACTGGTAAAGAAGAACAGGCCGGATATGCAGTGACATCTTCGGTCATTTTAAGGTGAACAGCGCGTCGAGAGCAATATCGATTGAGATGTGTGTATACACGTAGATCATGCCTTTATATAGCATCACTATGCAAACTTCCTGTTCTTTCGTGTAAAACCTGTGATAACTTGAAATTTTCGGCAAATACTTTCCGGACACCCTAATAATAGTCTTACTTCTTCATTTCTTCAACAAGTTCTCGAGTTTTAACTCATTAACTTCCAAACTGTTGGAACTTCTCTTATTATTTAACGGACTTCACCGCGACGAACGACATTCAAATCGCCAATTTAGTTTTTATCTTGATTTAACTTCATTTTTATCTTGATTGTGCTTATACGGATTCTCGACAACTGAATATTTTTGATGACTTTCAAAACACTTGAGTATTGTGGCAATACAAATCCCAAATTTTACTTACTTCTGCGCAGGAGTCCTATTAGCGCTGAATATAATTTCAGCCACCTTGTCCACTTGGAACTGCTCGAGACGTAAACGTCGCTCCCAGTTCCTCCCTAGCAGTCGATGAACATCTGTCATAAGTGCCAATCTACCAGTTCCCAAACCAACACCGAGGACTGAAATCATTTCTTTTAACGTGAGAAAGAAAACAACCAAAGGCAATTATATCACAACAGTGCTAAAGATCCAGATCCAAAGCTGAGATCACGAGTTGAACGTAGATCAAACTCGACAGCTTGGACGTAGAACAAACTGGACAGAAAGTACTTAACCTTGACGAAAACCACGAACGAAACCAGCTACTACCGTTGCTATGAGGCCACGTGCTCATCTCTCCCAGCGAGATGAGGAGGATCCCCGACCCCGCCCACAATAGCTTCTCTTCTCATATTTATCTAGGAGTACGGATGGATGGCGGAGTCGGGAGATCCGCCACCACTCGCCACGAGAGACGATCATACCGCCCATGGTTGAGTGCAGAAATCAAAAGCCGTTTGACACAAAGAAGGTCAAGTGGAATGACGAGACGGGACATTCGTACGTAACGCCCGGTGGGCAAAGGTGGCGATTCGCATCGTGACGCCTGCACAAGTCATAGTTGCCTCTGCTATTACAACGGATATAGAACTGCTCACTGTCGCTTTCGTCACAAATAGCTTTTAGCAACATGCCAGACACCGAATGTGAATCAAAGGGTGAATAAAAGCGATGCCCTGGTTTTTATGTTCAGCTACGCAAAACAATTCAAGTAAATTAAGAATCCAAGGAACAGCTACCGGAAAACGATAGAAATATAGGGGTGAAGCTACAAATAAACTAATAATAACACTTTGAACGCCTCCTATCAAATTACCTGTAATTAGTCTAGCCGTTTTGTTCGTGCTACCAGCCAAGGAATACGATGAATGAGGTTGTAATATTCCATCTACAGCTCTCCATAAAGAAAATGGATTATCCAAAGAAATATTTCGAGCAGCATGTCCATGTGGAGAGGGAAAACTGTCCATGGCTGAAAGAATCTCACATTATACACTCCATGACTTTCTAAATCCTGTCAAGACGAACTGCGAAGCTTGTGGTGGAAATGTTAAGTATTATAGTCGTAAGAGATGTTACGAGATTGATATGCTGACGTTTCGGCCTATTTACCTTCACCGAAGCCAAGATATTCAGAGAATAGCGCGACTAGGTAGAACATATTAGGTTGGTAAGAAAGTTCTCGCCGTTTTTCCAAACGACTGCTGTAAGTTTAGTTCGAAAGCTTTTGCAGAGTTTGACACAGCATTCGAAAGAGAATTATTTGCTCTTTCTAGCTTTGCACTTGTAATTTGTGACAACTCTGAATGTCATTGTCTTTTTGGCAAGTAAAGTGAAAAACGAAAATGTGGAAAAATAAACTCATCGACAGCAATTTTTCTCTGCTCAGTTTCAAAGGCATAAATAAAACTTGATATACCTTTCGGTAGACAATGATTTTCTCTATTAGACTGTATATCATTTGTTTTTATTTGTCTTGAAAATTACAAAGTTTTAAACCACTGAAGTCCGACCTCCGGAAGGCAAGAATAATTTTCCGATGGTGCTCCTGGTTTTCTTGTGAACGCTCAAGTTGACTTCTGTAGTTTTCTATACAGAATTTTTCGCTTTATCAGAAAATGTGTTTATTTTTGAACAACGCTCGATTTTAAAAAATGTTCACGAGAAGAGCGTCTTGAGCTTCTCGACAAAGCAAACCTTCAGTTTCAATCTTTTCACCAAAATCTCATACACCATTCGAAAGAGGACGATACTCTCTACAGAATGGTTTAAAAAGCGTTTTAAACCTTCTCGGCTTTCATTGTTTTTTAGGCCGTCAAAGTGGACCTAAATCGCAGGCGCGGCGCGTAGGGCTCGTACGACACGAGCATCCAGCACTATGTAAGATTTGGTGAAAGGATTGAAACTGGAGGTTTGCTCGACTGAGAAACTTCCAGACGCTTTTCTCGCGAGATCCTACTATATAATAAGCGAGACCCAGCCTTTGTATGTTTGTTTGTTACACCCTGTGGGTCCCGCCGCGATCTCCTTCTTCGACACTTTCGCAGCCTTGCACTGAGTCTGCTGTTTCGCAACCGCCAATTTCTGCTCTTTTCTGATTTTTTTCTGTTATTCTGTCCTGTTATTTTTTCTGTTAGTAATTCTGTTATTTTTATCGTCCTTTATCAGTTTTTTTTGCTCATGAAGTTTTCTGCTGAAGGGCGAAGCCTCCCCCCCTTAAAGCCGTATGGCGGCCGTTAGGCCGCTGAATGACTGGTTGTTTTTAAATTGAGCATCATTCAAAAGCTAAACATACCGTGCGATAAAGCGAGAAATTCTGTCTGGAAAACTGCACAAAAAATCAACCCGGACGTTCAGAAGGAAACCAGGAGCAGCATCGGAAAATTATTCTTGCCTATCGAAGGTCGGACTTCAGTGGTTTAGAATTTTGTAATTTTCGAGACAAATAGAAACAAGTGACACACGGTCTGATAGAGAAAATCATTGTCTATCGAACGGTATACTAAGTTTTATTTATGCCTTTGAAACTGAGGAGAAAAAAATCGCTGTCGATGAGCTTATTTTTTCACTTTTTTGCTTTTAACTTTACTAGCCAAAAAAAACAATGACATTTAGAGTTATCACAAATTACAAGTATACAGCTCGAAAGAGCAAACAATTCTCTTTCGAATGCTGTATCACACTCTGCAAAAGCTTTTGAATTAAACTTACAGCAGTCGTTTGAAAAAAAACGGCGAGAACTTTCTTACCAACCCTAATAGAATTGCTCTACAAACTACCTACTCGAGCTCTTCTTCAAACATATGAACTCAAACGAAGAAAAACAGACCGAGTTTTACACATTCTGAAGAGTACGGAAAATAACTAGCAAAACAGTGCCCTTGCATGTGATCACTTCACAACGCTTGATGTCAGCCAAATGAAGGGTTCAACTTACAACGTCACGACAACAAATACTACGACAACGCTATAAACTAGACCTAACTTCATTAGGAATCGTTGGCCGTGAGATCAGAACACGGTAACAAAAAAACCTCCAAGTGGTAAGCTCACCTAATCCGTCACAGCGTAGGATCTCGTAGATGCAGTTCGAGCACTCCAAAAACTCGCTCTTGTAGTAAGATGAATATGCACTCATTCCCAAGACGCTAAATGTGCCAATTTAGACGATTGAGTTAGGGGAGCAAATGAATTCAGTTGATCCGGATGAATTCAAGCGCAGACACTAACACTTTTACTTGTTCGTGAAGTTCCCACCCATTGACGCTTGCGCTATTTAAGAGCGCACGGCGGATGAGAAGGCAGCCTCTCCGGTGACAGTAGGTGATTGTGGTATTGAATACTTCAGGGCATACCCCGCAGAGCGGCTTGACTCGAAACAAAACTGATCATTCTTCACAACTCTGCGAGGCTCATACGCGAGCAATGTTAGAATAATCATTGACTTCTCAACTTATGAGAAGGATCTCCTTCCCATGAGAAGAAAAAGAACTAGTCAACGATGATGATAAAGACCTCTCCTTCACAAAAGTTTCCACCAACAATGCAGTCAAACTCGAACTGTTGGCGGCTTTGTTAGTTGCTCTGTACTGATAGCAGAAGACTAGAATTTCCCAACTTCAGCGCCCGTTACCACAATGGTTAATTTCCATGTACCTACTATTGCTCTTACTGATATTACTTGACCACGATGAAAAGATAACAGAAGTCTGTTTAGAACGACAAAACGTCTTTCCATTAGAATCCCAGAAGATGCGTGTCGTATAGGAGCAGATCGTGCCCCGTATAGGAAGTAGCATTCCTGCTGAAGACACCAGCCACAGTTCTGAACCAAGAGCTCCACAATTTTAGCATTACTCTCTCTTGTACTTCGTGCCCGTCCTTTATTCTTTTTCTGCAATAAGAGAGCCGTTTCCCATTTGTCGAAATTCCGCCACAAACCATAACTTAGGTTCGGTATTTGGGAGTGAGCATATGCCGAACATTCAGCGACAAGGCTCAGCAAATCTTTGGACTTTTTGTATCTGCTGGCCTTCATTTTGCTTTCCATCCGTTGTCCTTCCTCGAAATGACAGGGCAGAAAAATATTGATATCGCTCACTATCATCTGTGTAGTTATAGACAGAGTTTCGAAAAATAGCCTTTTCCTCGAAGACTGCTGCCGATACCGGCAAGCTCGATATTCGTTAGGTCCCTTTGTCGTGACAACAGTTTCTGGTAAACGTTTCACACTCCCTGGAAGACTTTCATCGGTACCATGTTTACCGTACCTCTGTGCGTTTGCTCGGACTGTAAGAGCCGAAATTTCGATCCATTCAAATATGCTCATTCGGCAGCACGAGTGTTGCGTGTCAATGACCGCGACTCTCTTCAACTGACTCCTAATAGTTAGATAGATATTGAAACATCTGTCATGGGCCTTACAATGAGAGCCTTTCTGGATGTGCCAAGGTTTCGTGATGCAACTTTTACAGGATGTAGGGTCCCTTGTAGGTACTCGAAAACCATGCTTCATTTTTCCTCTAGGCACCTCTGTGATGGAAAAACGGCTGCCAAAAAAATGGAAGGCGAGCATGTCACACAGTCAATATCCACCGTAACTTACCTTAAACGAACGCAAATTCAAAAAACAATGTTAGATTCGTGATCAGCGACCCAAATAACCCCCACATGCGATGTATGGTCCGAATCAGTTATTTTGACCCAGGCACCTCACTCACCCACCCTTACCATAGCTAGCGCTCACCAGTCAGAGCTCAGGAAACGAGCATAAAATTCATGATCACCGTTTAGGTGAGACTTTCAGGCAGTTCCTTGCTGAAGATTTTGTGACAGCTAGAGTCTGAATGGTGGCAAAATATTACCAGTGGTTCATTAGAGACTGAACCTTCGGCAACTCTACCGACACCTGACGCGAGGCTCGAGACATCATGGTCACCCGTTTCGCCCAAACTTCGCATGTGGGGGTTATTTGGGTCGCTGATCACGAATCTGACATTAGTTTTAGAGTATTCATGTGCATTTGCGGTATCTACGGTGATTTAATGACGTGTAGGTCCGATCCATAGGAAAGTAACTCATACAAGCCCAGGAATACGTGCTACTTACTAACAAAAAAGCATTATCCCCGTAGAAATTGCATCCAGTGATTATGCAAGCACATAATAACGACAGCCGAATAAGTGCAAAAGCGGTTCCCACGTGCGGGACTGAACTCACAAGCTCTGCACAGGACGCAGCATCGCTACCCCTGCGCAAAGTGACCACGTGCTCGCGGATACGGCGGTCTCTAATGAGCTCGCGCGATCTGTGTGATGTGCTCGCCTTCCATTTTTTTGGCAGCCGTTTTTCCCATCACAGAGGTTCCTAGAGGAAAAATGAAGTATGGTTTTCGAGTACCTACAAGGGACCCTACATCCTGCAAAAGTTGCATCACGAAAGCTTGGCACATCCAGAAGGGCTCTCCTTGTTAGATACTTCTAGTAAGTTAGAAGTAACAAGCCTTAAGTCACTTATTTGCTCCCTGGTGTGACTGAAAACCTCTTTTTCCAATATTCGTCATCAATGCACGTCAATTTAGCTATATAACTAATTTTACAATAAAGCGAAAGAACAGTGAAAGGTACACACGCCGCTGGTCACATACAAAACACATTAAAAAGAGCACCAGGGGTAATCTGTAATGCAAGAACCTTGAAAGGAAAGCAAACATCATCCAAAAGAATGTTCGCACTCACGTTGACGCCGTATGAAGATAGAAAGCAATCTGCGACTTCAGGTGAAACAGTCCTGAGTTCAGAGACCACTCCTCAAATGAAGCGTGCATCGCTCCAACAACGGCATAGACGTATCCGTGAAGAGGAGCTGTGGAATAGATTCTGACCACAACATTCGATGGCGGTATTTCTGCATTTCCATTGACCTTATCCTGCTTGTGAATCGCGGTTGTGCGATAACGCCGGAGTCGACTCCAGTTCTGGAATGTCCGAAAATTGTTGGAGGCAGAGAGAAATCGGCATAGTAGAAAGGATATTTTATCTGCAAATTAAACACGCTTGGATAAGGAAGGCTTTGTCTTTTCAAAACTAAGATGCAAGTGTGTTATTCTCAAGATTTCATGCAAACCCTATTTATTATTCACTCTCAATAAAGGTTTGCAACATTATGTCTCTCTGGCATTCCTTAAACGCTCATCTTCCCCGACGTCCTCTCCAAGCAGCACAGTAAGAGCAGAGACCATTCTTCGCGGAGCTTCAAGCTGTACCTACTCTCTCACGATTGATTTCGTGAAACTGTCCGCACATTCGAGTGTTTATTTCTTCGCTTTCGATCCACATCTTCAACGCTATCAAACTAAATAAAAAAGGCAGAAAATGGGGTCAACTGTGTCGCGTTTGTCAGACTGAAAATGGTCAACATGGCCAAGCGGTCAATGGCGCTGAGATAATGCACCAGTAGGTAGGTTTGAATCCCATTCCCGTGATCTGCTTCAAAGTTGCATTCAGAAAGATGCCCCGAAGGACCTAACACACTTGCCGCTGTGATCACTACTAAATTTTCAACTCCGTAGCTGCTATGCAATTGTGGAAAGTGTTCACAAGTAGTGAACTGAATAAAGTAATGAATATATGGAGTAAACCATGTTTGACAAGTAGGATCGATATATTCACGGAGACATTGAGATGGATGCAGTTATTAGAGAGCACATCACGATATAGTCAATAAAGATACATTAATGAAAAGCAGATACGGAAATAAACGCCAACAGCACATATCCTAGTTCTTCAATGGTCCACTACTACTTCGGAAAAATGCATGAGCAAGATGGGAGTAGAAAGACCTATGTGGATTACATGTGAAAAACTGACCTCCTCCGCCGACGCTTTTGGGCGCCTTTGCTTCGCGTCAACTTCGCAGTCTTCACTTGTAGAACTCTTAAAAAGAGCTGCTATAATGGGTTCACGGCACTGAACAATGAACACTTTTAGATACGAAAGCACAAGATGGAAAACTTTTGCAGTCCAGTGTGCTCCTTAACGATTATCTCTATGACTAATGTTGGTTATGAGAACGTGTGCGACCTTTCTTCAAGCTATTCAGTCTCTCTAGATACCTACCAACCTTTAATATTTCGAGGTAAAGACGATTCAACTCTACACCATTAAGGATGAACTCCTAGTTAACTTCCAAGTTAATTATTATAAGTCACCGTATCACCCCTGGATTTCGTAATAGACAATTCATTCATCTCATCAACTTTCAGGAAGACCGCTGGAATCTCCCTCGGAATCGCTGCCAGAGGCGGCGGCAACGGCGGCAAGCCAATGAGACGTAGAATACGCGGCAAATGGAGAGCTGGACCTTCACTTGCCGTGTCGCCGATGCCGCCGGCTCTGAATGGGTCTGTACTTGCTCCTCGACAAAGGTGGTCTGACCTCTCAAATTTATACTACTCGAGCCCTGCAGGTTCACATTTCACCAATGTCGGCTAATATTAACCAACACAGAGACACTAGTTCGGAAAAAAATGTTACAATGAAGTATACAAACCTTCCGCCACGGCAATTTCTCGTGCTTCTCGATTACAATCCCAATCTGTTCGAATATAAACCGGACAACGCAGTGCAGCTGTGGCTCCATTGCGAAGAGATCCAACTCACTCTCATAATTTCGATTGCATGTCTTCCAGTCTAGCATAAGACGTACTGCTTTCTCACGAGGCAACACATCCACTACTACTCCGAGGAGATCCCGAGCTGGAAATGTCTGATTAAGTCTAGTTTCTAGGTGCTGAATAGCGCAAAGCACATACTTTACAATCACTGCAATCCTAAAAACTGAAGGATAGGTCGATCAAGAAAACAACAACCCCGAAGCTCTGCTCAACAGATCCGAGCTCAGAGATTAAAAATGCGGTACTTGTAAACTATCGGGAACCAGCTCGTCGCGCCACCGCGTGCGGCCGTCGCGCTCCGAGCCATTTTGTTCGCTGTTGCTCATTGAGTTGGTTGTTCTAATGGACGTCTTCAGCCTACCCCACAGTGAGGAAGAAGCGGTGAAGTTCTTGCAGGAGAATGGTGTCTTTCCGACGCAGCTAAAGTGCGATCTGGGCCACGACATGAATGTATTTTTTACTGCAAAGCGCAAACCGTTCTGGAAATGCGCACCTAGGCCGTGTCGTAAAGTTGCGATCACAAGGGGAACATGGTTCCATAATTCAACTTTAACGTTTGTGACCGCTATCCGCTTTCTCTAATTCTGGGCGCACGAAATGGCAGCATCCAAGTGGTGCAAGGAGCAGCTTGGAATTAGCCGAGTGACGACCGTAAAGTGGAGCAGTCGTATACGTGATGCAATTGCCAAAGAATTAAACCGGCGACCGATCCAGAAAATCGGAGGACACGGTCACATTGTGGAAGTGGACGAAACGCTCTTTTCGAAGCGGAAAAACAACGCAGGCCGACTACTTCCAGTGCAGTGGATTGTAGGCGGCATATGCAGAGAAACCAAAAAATGCTTTTTGAGAATCGTTCAGGACCGAAGTGCCGACACCCTCTTAGGCGTCATAAAGGACAATATAGCCGACGGATCGACCATCTTCTCTGACTGCTGCAAAGGTTATAGGACGTCGGATTTAGAAAGTTCAAACTTTCAACACTTCACGGTAAATCATCGCTACAACTTCATCGATCCCACAACGAAAGTACACACTCAGACCATAGAAAGAATGTGGGGGTCAATGAAGTGGCGAAATAAGCGTCAAAGAGGTACAGCACGGGCCCATCTAGAGCCATATTTGATAGAGTTCATATGGCGCCAAGAGGTAACGCCTCCACTTTCGGTTTTTCAAATCAAAGAGAAATTGCTTTTTTTTCAGATAGGTGAAAAAGATCCATTCCTGGCCGTTCTCAATGTTATCAAAAACGCCGGAAGTGAATAGATAAGCTTTAGTGCAAAATTCTCTGTATTGCTTGTGTTGACTGTGTTTTTATTGTTTTCGTAGGAATTTTCCAAGCTAAAATTATTAAATAAATAGTCGTCGATCATTTGTGCATATACAGACTCCAGAAGTTTAGTGGTGCAACCAATTTGGAGAATAGCACCGCATGAAATGAATTCACGCCACGTCAAGCGCGACGGCCGCACACGGTGGCGCGACGAGCTGGTTCCCGATAGTTTACAAGTACCAAAAATGCTTTGGTGTAACGCACCTATAGCAGCTGGATCTTGCTTGTTACAGTGCGTTCTGCAGTCGTCTTGGAAGTTCAACCCAGAGTGAGGTCTGTGAGAACAGTCATCTCAGTGCTAGGACACATCGTGGACACGCGCCCGCCCCTGCTGCCAGCCGGCCAATAGCGTGGCACCACAGGTATGCGCCATTCTACTATTATGAGTAGCTGGTCCATAGGAAAGACGGAACTTTCGAAGGAACACACTCGTTAGGGATCTTCTATTGTGCAACTTCAAATCTGAAAAACCAGCAGCCGCATACAGCCGTCGTGCCAATGTTGGTTTTGGGGACATAACAATGTGTAAACACGCTTCACAAAAGAGGTTCAGGCGTTTCAGCAACCGAGAATTCCACATCGAAATCTCTTCTCACAATCAGTCGACATGCTCACCAGAGTTCGATAACAAATAATAACAACTGCTAGTAGTAGGGTGAACCAAAAGTACCGCACCTCCTCCTACTTCAACAACACACTTTGTTTTTCAAGAACCGGCGAATTAGATTTCAGCATAAAGTCGATTTTATTCTTTGGTTCGACTTTAGCCATTAACAATCTGGCTGAGCCGGCATCGGGATCAAGACAGTGTTCGCTAACGAAATGCGCACTTGGGTTCGCAAAGGGATATCCGGATGACGCAAGATTCGGACCACTGCTTGGATTGAATGTAGTTCAATCGAGTCGAAAGTTTCGATTTTTCTAATGGTTTGGTGGCAAAAAGAATGAAAACAATTTTTGCGCTGCGCTGCTGAGGGAACGGCACGCAACGTTTGACCAAGTCGCGCGACTCTTTAGTCTTCCCAAAAACATGTAAACGTGGAACACCTGGCATTTGAGTACTTTGCAGTGCAAGTTTATTGAGGATTTTTCGTAATAGTTTTATTAGAGCAATTTATTGGCTTCAAAATGTATAGAGCACATCAATGATATTCATCTCCATTTGTGGGAAAACTATCTGGACAAAATAGCAATGAAAAAGCGACAGGACTTTTGGTTCACCCTAATAGAATCTGATCGGCGGCAAACTGCACGTGAGCCTGTAGAAGTTTTGAAGCTTGTTATTCCAACATACCTCACCAGATGTACTGCCCAAATCTTGCGCCTGCTGATTGTTCGCTGAGGAGGGTGAGCTGGTCTATTTGGTTCACAACTTTTTGAGTTGGAGAAATTTCACGTCGAATGTATCGAATGTTTTCCTGAGTAGTGCAGAAGAATGATAAAGTGTGAAAGCGAATATTTCACACTCGTTTCTTTGCTTTTGAAAAAAATCGAGAAAAATATTTGGTTTCAAAAGCATATTCACTTTGCAAACAACCTAGATAATATATTCCGAAGTTCAGTTCGCTGTCTCGATATGCAGTACGACTTCGCAACGGAGATTTGAGGACAGCGAACCATCTATGCAATCCTACCCAAATAAACATTGGAAAGAGAAGCATTTTTAGGGACTGATGTGCATCACGTAGATGAAACAGTTGGCGACGAATAACAGGAAAGCCTTGAACAAATCATTACAGCCGCGCAAGGTCCTAAGCTACAGTTAAACTCGGTTTGATACTCACAAGGAATGAAATGGAATGCTGTGTCTGTAGGACAAGATGAGGTACTGAGCTAACTGCCTAGGTTAGTAAAGTTCTTATCGGCTAGAACAACTTTTAACGCACAACAGCTATGAAACAAGTGAGCGGAAGCGGCTCGTTTTGAAGCTTCTATTGGCGTCGGTCCTGTTGAGCAGCAGAATAGAAAAATTATTAGAGAAATCAACTCTCCTACCTAAATAATTGGTAAACATTGGCGGCAACAGCACTTTGGTGAGCTGCAGACTTTTCGTCACTTTGTTCTCATTCTGAATGACGAACGATGAGTTACCAGCTGCGTGAAGCACCATCGATGGAGTAATGGTGAACTGCAACAGTATTTCTATTAATTGATAACGAACTATGATGAGTATAGTGTGTCGCCAATGCTATAAGAACACAGAAGAATTCAAGTCGAACTATTCCCTGAAAACTTACTCTCGATATGACAGCAACTGCACATTTCGTATGTCCAGAGTAGAGTCCAACGGAGTTGTCCACCTCGAGTACAACCGTAAGATCTCCACCCTAAATGGAGGGGTTCCTGTCGCGTTGGGAGCTGTGAAAAAGACAAAATTCTCAGTCGAATTTCAAGGAAACTCAAACTCATTTGAAACACTCATTGCTTTGGTTTCGATGTGCAGGGCAATTCATAATTACATGCCACCCTTGTATTGAATAGTTTCCGCTTTGCTTGAACAAGTGGAGATCTTGTCGAGGTTTCATCTTGACCATTATCTTCACTTTGGTTTTGAAAAATGACTAAATATTTTTCTGAAGTAAATGCGTGATTTGATACTCTTGTTCTAATTTGTTGACTTTTTGAGAGAGGTTGTAACCCCCACTCCATTTCCGTATCCTATGAGTTCATGAATGTTGCTTATACACATTTTCGTCACATTAACAACTAATGAATCTCTCTTCCTACTAAACAACTTCAATCGAACGGCTCCCGTCGATAAACGCAAGTCGCACGGTCATCGATAGTCCGCTGTCCATCTACTGCTCCAGTGCAATTCTCTTGAACTTTTTCGACGTGACTCACAAAAGTAGAGAGAAAGTACGTCTAAATGACCCTCCGTTGGCATGTGCCACTCTAAGCGGTTGAAAAATCCAAACTTTCTCATTCGGCGAACACTGTCAAGCCAAGGGAGGTCAGTAAGCGTGCACGAAATATCCCGAACGAGACCTATATAATTTTGTAGAGCATCGAGGGATCATAACAATGTAGTTTATTTCTGCTAATGGGTGGTACGAAAATCGCAAAAAGCCAACGTTCTTGAGAAACGCTGAATAGTCCCTGGGGTAAGATGGGCGTTCGAGCGTGCCTCGGTAGCTAAGTGGTACCGCAATGGGCTCTCATTCGGCGGGTCAAGGGTTCGGATCCTGCGGGCGTATTCTCCTTTTGTTCCAATCGCATTGATACCAAATCGTGCTCATTTTGCGATTTTACCATGGAGTTTGAAGAAAATCACGTTTGAAGAGTTGAGAGAGGTTGTAACCCCCACTCCACTCCATTTCCGTATCCTATGAGTTCATGAATGTTGCTTATACACATTTTCGTCACATTAACAACTAATGAATCTCTCTTCCTACTAAACAACTTCAATCGAACGGCTCCCGTCGATAAACGCAAGTCGCACGGTCATCGATAGTCCGCTGTCCATCTACTGCTCCAGTGCAATTCTCTTGAACTTTTTCGACGTGACTCACAAAAGTAGAGAGAAAGTACGTCTAAATGACCCTCCGTTGGCATGTGCCACTCTAAGCGGTTGAAAAATCCAAACTTTCTCATTCGGCGAACACTGTCAAGCCAAGGGAGGTCAGTAAGCGTGCACGAAATATCCCGAACGAGACCTATATAATTTTGTAGAGCATCGAGGGATCATAACAATGTAGTTTATTTTTGCTAATGGGTGGTACGAAAATCGCAAAAAGCCAACGTTCTTGAGAAACGCTGAATAGTCCCTGGGGTAAGATGGGCGTTCGAGCGTGCCTCGGTAGCTAAGTGGTACCGCAATGGGCTCTCATTCGGCGGGTCAAGGGTTCGGATCCTGCGGGCGTATTCTCCTTTTGTTCCAATCGCATTGATACCAAATCGTGCTCATTTTGCGATTTTACCATGGAGTTTGAAGAAAATCACGTTTGAAGAGTTGAGAGAGGTTGTAACCCCCACTCCACTCCATTTCCGTATCCTATGAGTTCATGAATGTTGCTTATACACATTTTCGTCACATTAACAACTAATGAATCTCTCTTCCTACTAAACAACTTCAATCGAACGGCTCCCGTCGATAAACGCAAGTCGCACGGTCATCGATAGTCCGCTGTCCATCTACTGCTCCAGTGCAATTCTCTTGAACTTTTTCGACGTGACTCACAAAAGTAGAGAGAAAGTACGTCTAAATGACCCTCCGTTGGCATGTGCCACTCTAAGCGGTTGAAAAATCCAAACTTTCTCATTCGGCGAACACTGTCAAGCCAAGGGAGGTCAGTAAGCGTGCACGAAATATCCCGAACGAGACCTATATAATTTTGTAGAGCATCGAGGGATCATAACAATGTAGTTTATTTTTGCTAATGGGTGGTACGAAAATCGCAAAAAGCCAACGTTCTTGAGAAACGCTGAATAGTCCCTGGGGTAAGATGGGCGTTCGAGCGTGCCTCGGTAGCTAAGTGGTACCGCAATGGGCTCTCATTCGGCGGGTCAAGGGTTCGGATCCTGCGGGCGTATTCTCCTTTTGTTCCAATCGCATTGATACCAAATCGTGCTCATTTTGCGATTTTACCATGGAGTTTGAAGAAAATCACGTTTGAAGCAGCTTAGAAACGCACAAGTTTCAGTAAATAGCAACATTAATATGGTTAGTCAATATCTACCGTAACTCACCTTAAACGGGAGCAAATTGGGAAACTAATGTTACATTCGTGATCAGCGATCCAAATAACTCCACACACGAAGTTTGGACGAAATCGGTTATCTTGACCCAGGCACATTAACATAGCCTAGTTACCGACGGGAGGCATGGATAACAACCGCCCCGCCGACTGCCTTTCATTGGACAGAGTGCGCGGTACTATCCTGGTACGAATAGTGTCAGCTACCGAGCCCGACGGTAATATACCATAGGCCTTACGAATTTTTGCATCCATTACCTCCAGTGGCGCGTTGTGACTTACTGTAAGCGACCAAAAGTAAATATGTCGACGTGTCAAACACGTATTGTTGTGAAGCACAGCACCTAGCTGTCCGGTTTGATTTGCTAAACATTAAGTATTTGAAAAGCGTCTCGCTCAGTAAGGAGAAATACAGTTCACTCAATAACATTGACCAAATCAATTTCGAGGTCATTCAGTATATTTTAAAAATGTCAGAATATATATATACTATAACGGACAACATCCTTACCTTGATTGGGGCAGCATCCCGACATGATAGTGTGTTCATGGTACCAGACGTGGTCATATTACCAACTGTGTGCACTGCCCGGATTGATCGCAGCTGACCAGCATTTCCCAAGAAGAAGTTCACAAAGTCTTGAGAGAGCACATTGTGAGAGATAAACATCTGAAGAGCAACAAAAAAGGAATTGCAAATGAGCAGCAATGTTGCGCGTCCATGCTTGAGCAATTTCAACGTTAACCTTTGCAGCGATTTCCCCGCAGATATCCCTTTTTGATGGTTCTGTCCATACGTGGTCAAGGCATAATTCAGCAAGTAGCAAGTCGAAATCCGGCTGACGTTGGAGCTCACGGCTGAGCGCCTGGATTCTGAAAAGAGATTTCCGCAGCAAAAACATCAAGTACAGAAAGTGACGCATACGCTGCCATATCTGAAGGTTAACATAAAAAAACAGATACCAAAAAGGGAAGAGCTAACAAAGGTATTGCTGACATTGAAGCGTGACAGTTCATTCCCTAACAAAAGCTTGAAACGCACACAATTACATGAACAATTCTGAAAGAAAAACTGTAAATAATCACCTACTCCCTAAATAAAACTGGCGTCGAATATATACTATAAGTGCTGTGTAGAAATTACACAACCAGTATTATAATTAAATACTTCGTACCTTCTACAGTACGCTCAGTTCAAAGCAAACTGATACCCACGTACGAAATCCGGCAGCGAAACTACGGAGTTTCTACTGGCAAAAAAAAACAACTATTCAGAAACATAAAAGCCTACCTGGGCGTTATCATTTGATGAACTGGATCGAACACTTGAGAGATCGTACTATTTGCGATTTCAGAGTGACCACCGAGGGACCTATGTTGGCGCTGTCATTTGTAGTTTGCCTTATTCATATAATCAGACCTACATAGGGGAGAATATCGACAGTGCTGGACTATCGGCAGGAGGCGCATGCGGTGGATGAGGAAAGGACCGCGTACGAGCGAGTCGAGCAGTCATTGAACGAGTATGGACGGATCGAATCAACGAACCTCCCGGTGCTACTGCAGAGGCAGGATGGATTCGGGAAGCGGCAATGGATGCACCAGAACCTTCAAAGAACAACTGCCCCGAAAAGAAAATTATATATAATCATTGTTTGAAAAGAAGAACAAAAATACTTTGTAATCTATGAGCATTGAGAGGCGTGGACTCAGCATTAACGAGCGGAGTTCCTTGTGCGGACGAGATTTCCGTGCGACGTTTCTCCATTAATTCTATAGCGGATTGCACCTCGTGCTCCGAGGTGATGCGTATACGCATTATGCTGTGCACCTAAAAGGTTGGAATAAGAGTCTGAGAAGAAGACGAAGAACGAATCCAAAATTCACAAGATCATTATAATGACAACGAAATTACTATTGCTCAATAACAAGGCACTAACCTCGTTTATGCGATCAAATACTAATAAAAAATCATCTTCAGCTCCTATGATGACACAGTCGGATTTCTCCCAGCAGAATAACCATTGAGTTAAAGAGTCTGAAAACGAAGGATTACGCGTATTTACGGTGTTATTACGCGAAGTAGTTGCCATGTTTGACTCTCGATGAATCTCGGCATGATGGAGAGCAATTGTAAGTTTATGGTTGAAACTCGTAGTCCGAGATTGGTACAGATATTTATTCAACAGACTGACGTTTCGGCGTGTATCGCCTTCTTCAGAGTCTGAGAAGTCCAACTATACATCAAGACTACTAGATCAAACGTCGGAACGAACTTGGTGAAGGTTGAAGACCTCATGAACCGCAACCCTTCCAGCACTGAGAAACTAGAACATGTCCACGTAAGGAGACGAAGAGACCAAGAACTTAAAAGGCAAGATTGATGTATGGGGTAAGCTCTCGGGTTATATAGACGCATTCGCCCCTACGGTTCAGCCTAGGGCTCTTGGCCTGGATCCAGAATCCCTCGAGCGTTTTGCGGGCAGCCGTGTGGGTCTCGCGCGCCAGTATTTTGAACGTGACCCCAAAGTCATCGCCGCTGTGGTCGTTTTGCCTGTGGCAGCCCAACGCGGGGCGCATCTCGTCCTTGCCATCTAGGTCCTCCTTGACTCTAACGTGAAATGGGCGGGCTGTTTCTCCAATATATTCCCCTCCACAGCTATTGCATTTTATTAGGTAAACAACTCCACATACCATGCAATCTCCTTCTTTACCAGAGGGGCAGATTAAGCAATTAGGAGTGGTACAGACCCTATCGTACCGCCGATTTCGAACAAGGCGATTTTTAAGGTTGGTAGGGGGATATCTACCACGGTGGCCAGATTTTCCAGCTCGGCTCTCCTAACACACTTTCTTATAGCGCAGCTAACACCCTCTGAAATGAAAGGAATGGCGAAAGGGATCTCATCATCCGGAGAGGAGTCGGAAATGTTTTTGGACATATGTTTCCGTCGACGACCAGAGGTGGTATATCCATTTTTGGCAGCAATCTCCTGGGCTAAGGTCAGCGACTCCTCTCGTTTCTTCTCCCCGTTGGATACCGCCCTAGCTGTGCGAAACATATTGCCGATGACCGCTGCCTTGGTCCGCGCAGGATGTGCTGATTTGCTATGGACCAGGATATTTTTGTTACTGGGTTTACGATACCACTTGGTTATTTTGTTTGCCCCTTTGATCTGGATTTGAACGTTAAGGAAAGGGAGCCAGCCATCCTTTGGGGTTTCCCGCGTGAATTTGATGTGGTCGGACTGCCTTCCGATGATATCAAAACACACATCCATCTCTTCCATTGAGGAACAGATGATGAAGCAGTCGTCGATGTATCTACTGTAGAAAACAGGGAGCCGACTAAGCACGGGAGCTTCGATTTTGGACATGAAAGCGATGGCTAAAGTGGGAGCTAGGCGTTGGCCCAGCTAAGCCCCTGACTTGCGCAAAATATCTGCCTGACCACCTGAAGATATTACAACTTAGGCATTCCTTAAGCAGCGACATTATCTGACCCGCGATACACGCCGAAACGTCAGTCTGTTGAATAAATATCTGCACCAATCTCGGACTACGAGCTTCAACCATAAACCTACAGGTGTTATTAGCGGTTGCACAAAACGAACTGAACGGACATCAAAACGCTAAAAGAAGGATCCGTTTAGCCGAAAGAATACCTCGAGGCTTGAATATAACGGCTAGCAACTCGTTCAAGGGATGTGAGAACGAGTACAAGGCCACTTGTTCATCGGCGCCTGAACTGAGGGGCGATAAATCACGTTCCAGCAGGAGTCCGAATTTTGTGGCGTAGACAGCATGTATCTTAATTGTAACAAATAAATGTATATAAAGCACATATGACATGACATCAGAAGAATGACTAGAAACAAGTGTACTGTCATTGAAAAGAGGACAGAAGAGTTCAACGCTAACTCACATCGAACTGTACACGAACTCCCAGCGGATGAGAATCGTTGATGGCGATAAACATCAAATCTCGTAAACCAACAACGCAAAAGAACTCCTGAGTGACAGCAGTTTCGATCTCGCTTTTCGATGGTGGAAATACTACCCAAAGTAGCTGAAAAGCGGAAATGTTAGCCTCACTGAAAAGTGGACAAGACGAAATTGTTCATACTGGGAAAGGCATAGAAAAAGAGCGCTTCTACATTCACTAAATGCCTCATGACCTAGACACAAAACCGGTGGAGCCGGTTGGTGAGCACACCGCTTTGCAAGCCTATCGTCAGCAGTCTCCCTGAAGCTTCAGGTTGACTCGACCGTACATGTGAGTTCAATGCTACATGACTTCGAGTGCTTACAAATGATGAATTGCTACCTCGCGCCCCACAGCTATCGCGCTCTCACCAAGATCGAGTTACAGGGTGTCCATATATTACGTTTCCAATATCCAATTGAAACTGACAAAAAGGAGATTCAAGCACGAAGCATTAGCACGTCTTAACCACATAATTTACAAACACAAGCTCACGGTATGATTTCAACTTACTTCTCTGTTCCGAACACAGGTACTTGAACGATGCAGCAAATCACCAACGTGGGCCGGGCACGTCCCCCTACTTCATCTCACATCTTCGGAGGGCTGTATTCTCTGACTGAGTTCTCCAAGTCTCCTCTTCTTGGAACCTCGACATCGTCCTGATCAACGAACTAACCTCACCCGTCACGACACTTTAAAGCAAGTGTTTTTGTTTAGAACAGACCTCGGTCTCCAAATAGGACAGGAAGGCTTGCGATCGAGCCTACATGGATTCTTCAAGTCTGATAATGTCAGGAGGCCTAGAGCGGCACCGACTCTGCACGATTACCAAATTATAATCAGGTAACAACACCTTTAGAAAACAAACGACTTGCCATTAATGATATAACTTCCACAGATGATCGAGGTCTTTTCCTGTCTTCCAGGTAAATTTTGGGACCTATCTCCCTTTCTTCTTTGACGAAGAACAACGGCTTTTGCCACCCTTCGGGAAGATATCTCGAGATTCCTCAACACAGGCTCACAAACACATTTGACAGCCTGACTTAAAGTTGCAATAGGTGGTCGTTTCCCAAGATGATCGTATAAAGAACCAAGCTCCTCGTATCGCTTCATGATATTCTAGACCGCTTTCCTATTCACTGGAAGCGCTCTAGGATGGTACTCAGCGAAGACCCGCTGATGTGCATCGTACTGACAGGAACCATCCAAGGATGAGGAAATACCGTTTTGCAACAATTCAATATTGCAACTGGATTTCTAGTATTTGAGACCGAAGTGAATACAACTAGCATGATTGGATACTGAATGTCTCCAATAATCAACACTATCCTACACACCGATGCGGTTTCAAGAGTTTGAAGAAGTAGTGAGGAAGACGTAGAACACCCGAATTGGCGCCCACTCTACGGTTCTTACGGACGTACGCTTCAGAATCCTACAGACAGCATGCAGATAGGGGGATTGTTGTCGTGCGGGTTACCCTTCTTATACAGCAACACAGTCCTGCTAGTTTCCCAGATTGATGGTACGTTGCAGTCCGATAGGTATCGTGTGAAGAGCCTGGCCAAGGTGTTGATGAGGACAGGCGGTAGTTTCTTCAGATGTTCGGGTCGGATCCTACCAGGACCGAATGCTGTGCGATTCTTCATCGATGAAATCGCAAGACGAATCTCGGAAGGGAGGACCGCAGGGGAGACATCTATCGTTCGGTATTGGGTATTCGGGAAGATGGATGTGGCTATCAAAGAGATCGGAGTAGAAATCGTGAATGACCTCCGCCATATCCCTTTTGGAGGACGTGAGGTTTCCATCCGGGCGCAGGAGAGCGGTCACCTTGGTCTTGTAGTTGATCAAGCTTCGACGAGCGCTGGGTATGCTCTTGCCCGTTTCAGACGCCTCAACTAGCGCAGCTACTCTTCTCTCTTTGAAGTCTTCCTTTATCGCTTCTCTGCATAGCTTCGTGAGCTCGGACGTTCGCAGGTAGTCGCCTTCGGTACTGTTGGCGAATCAGCTCGAGTTACGTGGGAAAGGCGTCCCCTGGTATTCTTAGGGCTTTCGGCTTCATGAGCCCATTCACGTAAGCAATGAGCCAGTTGTAGTCCTCGTCGATGTTGCCCTCGATGGAATCTTTCCAACCGCTGGTCAGCGAGAAGTGGTCGACATCGGTTAGGCAATACCTTTGGTTGACGATAACGTGGTCGATTTCGTTGTGATGCAGCCCACCTGGAGACTCCCAAGTCCCTCGTCTGGAGACGGGTTTCTGGGAGTTACCATGGATGGTGTTCGTCGACACGATGAACTCAGACAGCCTTTCACCCCGCTCGTTCCACTCCAAACCATGGACACCGATATGATGCTCTTCTGACGACCTTCTAGGCCCGATCTTCGCGTTAAAATCTCCGATGATGACCTTGAAGGAGGTGTGATCTTCCTTGTAGAGCTTGTCCAACTCAATGTAGAATACCTCGACTTCTTCGTCATCATAGTCCGATGGTGGTGCGCAGACTACGAAGACCGTACACGCGATCACTCATCCACGTCGCGTCAGCCGCAAACCTCCGATTCGGGTTGTAAGTTGTTCGATCGAATCGATGTTCACGGCCAAGTTCGTGTTGACGAGGACACCGACACCACCAACGCCTCTGCTGTGGCATGTTCCTAGAAACAGTTCTTCTCCAGAGCAGAACACGGCGTGTAGCGGGCGGTGTCTTCTCGTCTCGGCAGAGGCGAGAAGAGGAAGTTTCACCGTTTGCCACAGTGGAATCAGCTTGCTCGACACTGATTCCGCCCGCGTCTCACGACAAGTATAAGGTTGCTTTTGGTCCGCGATTAATCCCCTGTCCGCCACCTGGGGCCGTATGCTCGTCTCTCCCGGCCGGGCGATGGACGCCCATCGCCCGGCAGGGAGAGACGAGCATACGGCCCCTGGGGTCGCGCCACGTGGGCTCGCCACCAACCGGCTGAAGATTTCTCTTGAAGGAGAACCTTTAAGGAAGGAGATGCGTGGAAAAATCTAAATGGGTACATAAAAACATAAAACAACGTAAAGTGGAAACAAAGTAGAAGGCCAATGCGAAGGTGAACGATTAAATTCAAAACCAAATAAAACAGTGAAATTATTTTGTTGAAGAGGAAGACGCAAGAGGCTCCAAACCCAAGCAGCACTTGAAATGTTCCGAATAAATATAAAGTAACCTAAGGATTAAACCCTGACAAAGAAATAGAAGCAGCAACAAGCACGATCAAGGATATAAAGATAAGTAAATGAAAGGGCAAAAAAGTTAGTTCACAGACTACCCACCTGTCTTATATCAAAAGCTACATCCTGACGAAGCAGAATTCGACCGCTGCACTGTAACAACACCACTTCACGTTCTACGGCAACAGCGCATACAGGTTGACCATCGCTACTCGTTGATTGGCAGAATAGCAACTAGAAATAGTATGTGATGTTTCGTGATGATGCCATGAATAATTAATGGGAAAATTTGCAATATTTTACAATAGAAAGGACTTTTCAGACAATGAACCTCAACCACATGCTCATCCTCTTCCATCCTCATAGGTTTTAGAACAAAAAGGAGATACAATTAGACTCCACATCACATCTACACCGATAGCTCTCTTGGTGCTAGGACACATCGTAAACACGCGACCGCCCCGGAGTTCCTCCCCTAGCTTGACGGCGTGGCGAAGCCACGCGGTTTCAATATAATAGGTCGGGAGAGGCGTTGTAACTATAAATAACAACTCGGTCCGTAGCATAGACGCATGCCAATGGCGTGCCAACAACGATTATCGATGGGGGTAGGGGGGGGGGTGGGCGAGGGGGCCACGCTATTGGCCGGCTCTCAGCTGGGGCGGGCGCGTGTCCACGATGTGTCCTAGCACTGCTCTCTTATTACTACTTTTAATGCTCTAACCGCTTAGCTTAGAAACCATATTGAGATCATCTTTTTCGCTCTCCTACTCGTATTACTCTCCTCGAACAGGAGAAGAAACCCACTACACAGCCACATCTTGTCTTAATTTTTTACTCATTTAATAACAGGCAGGTGAGAAGCAAAACAAATTCTTCCTCGTCACGAAAAGAATTTTTTTAACATCTATATTTCAGGATTCGGCGAGGTCAAGTGTGCATCCTGCAATAAGTCTCTATTACGGTGACTTCTACGAAGCTGCGTAAAGTGTGAAATGAACTAAACTATAACTACAGCAGGTGTTGCGAATGAAATGAATAGGATATTATCAAGAACAACAGGTCCGACCAAGAACAAATACACTATTCGATTTAGATATTTACGCGCCAATAGAGTCTATACAGTTTCGCAAGTACGGTCTGTTAGTGGCAGCCCATCACGTGTACAAAACAAAACGCTTTCTTATCTAGACTCTGGCAATCTTCACCAAAATACCCTCACAACGATAAAATTTCTCAGTAGAATGCAAGAGGCGGCAACGCATGAGAGAGATGAACACCACAATTTATACCAACGGTGGGTTCCAGCGAAGATATTCTACAATACATGTACTACTACCAGAAGCGGAACTACCAAAAACAGCAAACAGAACCTATGATCTTGAACAGTATGCGTGTGTGTGGATCTGAAACGCTCACGCCTGTCGACTGCGAATCGTTTAGATGACATCGGGCAAAACGCGACTCAAAAACTTCCCCACTCAAACTGGGGTAGTTTTGTAGCAAATCTCACGCTCAGCTTAGCCATCCAAAAGTCGAACGATTAATAGTGATAATGCAAACTTGAGGCGTAGCACAACGACTTTTGAATAGCTACGACTTTAGTTGCATTTATAGCTATTGAACAACTAGGGGAAACTAATAATACGATGGGACAAGACAATAGAAATTGGTGTATCTGTTCGGAATCGCAAGCGTCGCTACACTCCTTTCTTATTTGTTGAAGGTACAACTTTGTAATAAAAATCGTGACCTAGAGTTTGGAAAACTAAGCTTTCGTAAGGCACGTCATGCAGTTAACCACCTCACCTTATCAATGTTACCCTTAAAAGGAGGCAAGGGTATGCCACGCGTTGCTGTCGGGATCATGACGTCGTCTTCTTCGTCCTGCTTTACAGCGTCCGTCGATTCGACCATTCGACGAAACGCCCACTGAATGCTAGCATAGTGATTAATCAGCAGTAATACCGCATAGAAAAAGCACTGAAGACGACTTTTTCGACTATGCATACACAAATATACGCGAAGGAAAAAAGCCTTTTATCGAAGTATAGAAGATAATGTGCAGCAAATTTATTACCCAACAACACTTGAGTAGCTCAAACTCCTCAGCATAACAACCGATAAATGGTACACGCTTTCAAACCGAGATTAAGAAAATGAGTGCACATAAACTTCAACTGAAAACGAGATTTATTTTGTGTGATTAACTTTGTAATATGGACATGAGATCGCCTCTACCAGAGAGGTTGCCAACTCTCAGACGGTGGCAGCATCAATGGCTGGAGACACTTCTGCGTCGCCTTTTAGGCGTTTTGGGCTAACGGCATCTGCTTCAGCAGTTTCTTCAATCGTGCGTTTCACGGGTTTGCGAACCTGGAATTTCTGCTAAACTATAGCAAACAAACGAACATAATGACTGACCACTGACCATATCAGATATATCGTTCACATTTACATCATCGTTGACTTTCGCGTTTGGTAATGTAGCCGAGAAAGCAGACTTCAACTCCTCCTTGGCCTGAAAAAGAAGCAAAACGTGAGTTGAAAACCTAAAACTGCACAGTAAGTCACAGTTACCTTTTCCAACATTGCGGCACTTTCATCAGCATCCTGAATCTTCATTTCAATATCAGCAACAAGAGCCTTTAGCTCGTCCACTTCCTTTTTGAGCGCAGATTTTTCGCTCTCTTCGGAGCCAGTTGCTTCGATGAACGTCTTTTCTATCGAATCTAAACCAATAGCGCAGCAGAGAAATAGAATTATAAACTTATAAAACTGTCTACAACTAACCAATACGGGAGAGGAGGCACTCTTTCGCCTTTTGATAGTTCTTTGACGCCAATAGAAACTCTTTATCCAGCTTGTAAACTCGAGCAAACGTGACATAAGTTTGAGCAATTGCCCGTTCACCGGGAAGAAGATGAAGCAGTTGGATTTGGAGAGCGCTTGTCAGGTCATCCAGAGCCTAATGTACAACACGTACATGATCAAGATGCAATGTATGCTCACAAACACTTCGTTATACTTTAACCTTACCTGCTTATAGTTTTCTTCCTCAATAGAACATTCCGCGAGAGACACAAGTACATCAGCTTTTCTCAATTCCCAGTCTTTTGTCGGCTCCTGCTTGTCGCAGATGTTACGCGCAACCTATAGACAGCTCAATGGTAGGTTGCTTAAGATTCATGGAGAATTCTCACAAATATTTCGAAACACTTGGCACTACGAAGACGGAATGGACACTCACTTCCAAAACCTCCCATGCGGTCTGGAAGTTACTGGGCTCCTCCTCGGTATCATCTTTTGTTATCGCATCAGCGTCTAAAGAGTGCTACATATATGCATAATATCCGAATACTGAGAAGAACGTAAAGGATTCGGGAAAGGATTCCTGTCCCAGTGGCTACTATAAGCACGGCAACCCACAGCTCATTGGCACTAATCATAGTTGAACGACGTTGACGTTCCGCCGTTGATGGCTCCCTGCCAACGTACGACATCGAGCACGAAACAGGCGAAGACGCGGCAGTTCTGATCGGCGTCCGTGTTCGCGCGGTGGCAATTGTCGCGTCTTGGCAGGGAGCCAACAACGGCGGAACGTCAACGTCGTTCAACTATGTTTAGTGCCATTTAACAAACCGAGTTATTGAGGGCGATACGAATGAAAGCCGTTAAGGTTACATCAAAAAAGAAAATGACGACCCTGACAGGGTACTAACGAATCTCTCCCAAGAGGGCGCTCGAGGTCGGGGCTCGGAAGGCACGGACGAGTGAAGAATCTACCCATACCACGGTGGAGCTAAACCACTAAATTGCTGCATCACCGCGGCACGGGCGGATTCCTTACTCGTCCGTTCCATCCGGGCCCCGACCTCGGGCGACGGGCGAAAGACGAGCATACGGCCCCAGATAATACCAGTTTAGCGCGCTATTGAGACTTGCAAAATCAAGAATTGGATGCTTTAATTCCCAGTATAGCATAAAAATTGAAATCTAAGGATATATAGCGAAAATCCCACCAACAACTGTAGAGGGCACCTCCGAGTCTTTTGCATCCTCATCCCCAATAGGTTCTTCAGCTAAATCTGGTTCAGCAGCAGATTCCGCCACGTCGGGTACTGCTGGCTCTTCCGCCACATCAGTGGATTCGGCTTCTAGAAATTCGTTTTATCTTGTTGCTTCTTTGATGATCATAACAGCTTCGCAATGTTCAGCACCCTTTGCACCAACAAACCTGCTACAAGTCCCTCTTCAGCGGCCTCCTCTGAGTTCACGGAAGCCTCTACATCCATCTTTGCTTCGGAGCAGCTACCAGACTCTGACTGTTCCTGGTCCATGGAGAGATCTTGAGGCGATGCCTTGGCTTTGCATTCTCCACTTGAAACACCTTTATCCAACTCTTCCGCGTTTTCCGCAAGAGCTTCTTCAACACGCTCCCTTATTTCTTCACGCTCACTTTCTGAAGAAAAAAGGTTGAAGACAGTATATGAGGAGTACCTAGACAACGCCTTCCTCACCACTAAGCTTTTCTGGATCACCAATTGTTTCATCATTATCCTGGCCTTTCCTCTCATCAACGTCCTCGACTTCCTCATTTTCATCATCTGCCTCAGGCATGTCAGTCATTGCGTTCTTCAATACGTCGGACTCGATTCGGCCCAACTCGATGAGGCACTGGCCATAATAGTAGTGGGGGTCAAACGACTCGCTCGCAAACACTCCATATACTTCAGCTCTGTTACATTCATATGATACTCTGACGACTTAAAACCTGTCAGTGTGTAGGATTTCGAAACTTACGAGTAACTGGCACATGTGCTCAGCTTGTCTGCAGCTGCTTCAAAGTCTCCAGCCTTAAAGTCCCGTTTACCTTGAGCAAGGAGATCCTTGACAGCCATTTTTTTCCTATAATGAACGATGCTGATAGAGCCAATAATTGACAATGCACTAAAAGGAAAATGGAAAATAAAAGGTGAACCTACTGATCGGTATTCAATTCAGGCAGGTCAACTTCTTCCGCAGCAACACCTACATCGATCGAGGCATCAGTAGTGCTATGAGCTGGGAGAGCATCTTGATTTAGAGCAACCATAGTTGGTCGTTAGTTGTTAGTTTACCTATGCAAATAAAGAACTATACTATATGCAAAAATGAACCAGGTAATATGACATTTCATACCGCGTATTTGATGAAAAGACGAGATCATTTGCGAAACTAATGAGCGTGTGGACATTACAGGATAAAATAAAACGAATCCAAGAGACAGCTAAGACAAAAATCTTACAAGTGGCACGTAACATATCTAGTCCATCTTTCGACTTATTCCAACAAAGAAACAATTCGGATAGGGCTCCACCGCCCCCCATTCACTCGTGCTTCATCATTGCTATTTCATAGTGAACAATATCGAACTACTAATACCTGGTGGTACGTGGGCGCGACTCTACGCTGGCTAACGTGTTATCATTGCCATATCTAACTTTGTTTTACAGAGGTAGTGCGAACAATTGTGCAGAGTTTACTTGTCAAACATCTTGAAAACAGAGTTCATCGCAGAGAACGACGAATAAAACAATGATAACACGTTAGAGAGCGTGCAAGTGATGTGGTTGACGTCCCTGAAGGACATGTGATATAGAACATAAGGCGGACACCCAAAACCGTCCCACCACACTCTGGAAGAGTACAGTTCCCTAGCAATTACGACGGAGCTAGAACGCACTTAGGCGAGAATACCTATCACGCAACGAAAAGGTGAAGCCAAACAGCAAGGTTGGGATTCAAACTTTGCGCGCCACAGATTTCCCGCATCAGACAGCCTATCGCTCCAGGACCGCTTCGCGTCTCCTGCTGCTCGTCCTTTAAATTGACTCGCTTTTCAACATAAATTTTCTTCACACACTGCCTATATTTGCAAGCATTTGAAGTGTTTGATGGATCCATGGGTGATCGCTTCGGATTATCAGATGGTACACAATAATTTTAGCTTTAATCGGCATCCGAGACAAAACTAACCAAATCGGTGATTTTGGCCTGCCTACCAAATTAAGCGGTATGGGTGGATACTACCCTAAACGAAGTTTGAATCAAATCGATGATCTTTGCTGGACAACCGTACTACCCAAGCGCAAGCGATGGTGGTCCTCTACCGAAATTCGGGAGTAGGACATCAAATTAGCGATCGGCGCCCCAAATAACCTCTCAATCGGAGTTTTGAGGAATATTTTTCCGACCGATGTCCGGTTCGTGCGGTCGGAATTTTAGCAAGTGCCGAAACTTCATGTAGTAGGTTCCTACCTACGCAATCATGCATGCTGTGTTGGCCGGCGCATCGGGTGCCATTGCTGCAGTCTCATCAAAATTTGCATTCGCATATTATCTCCTGCGAGAAGAGTACGAGGTGAGTCTTATTTTTGTACAACTTTGCTTTTCATATTCTGAATTGGCGCAAGATACAAGAGCTTCAATGGGTAAACTGAGTCTGCTCTCTCTAATCGAAAGCATGTCGTATTTCTGAAGAGCAAGTTTTTTGTGGCCTGCGGGAGCTACATGGTTTCGATGAGAGCTTGGACTAGATTTGCATCACAGATGTAGTTAGCTAATATTTCAATGTTGGAAAGAGCTATTTGTCGGTGTATTAGTTCGAGCAGAGATGAATGAATGGATCTTCTGGTAAATGTTAGATAGAGGGCAATCCCGTCGAAACAACCAGTGGTCTACCAACCTTGTGACGAGCTCAAATACAGAACGGCAAATATCTGTCTAGTGCCAAAGATTTATTGAGATTCACACTTGGAAAACTACAAGTGAAGTAGATCTCTCGGACTTTTAGCCGACGGGGCACTATTCAACTTAACGGACACCAGTACTCGATTTTTTTTCAGTCGTCGAACTTCGCTGAAACTTTGCACAGGGGGATAATTGAGGGTGCTGATCACGAATCTGCTGTCCGTTTTCCACGTGGGTGGTCCCGGACCACCCAAATCGCTACTTGGGTGGTCTTGTCAGGATCATCGATTTCGCTGAACTTTGCCCATAGGGGTTATTTGGGGTCCTGAACACGATGGTGAAGTCCGTTTTCCAAATGGTGGCCTTGGACCACCCATATCGACTACTTGGGGGGTCCAGTCAGAATCACCGATTTCGCTGAAACTTTGCCTATGGGGGTTATTCGGGCTCCTGAATACGACGGTGAAGTCCGTTTTCCAAATGACGGCTGAATACGGAAGTTATAAGTGAGTCTGACCAGGTAAGGTCGGTAGGTACCCACCTATAACTACCGTATTCGGCGACCATTTCGAAAACGGACTTCACCATCGTGTCCAGGACTCCAAATAACCCCCATAGGCAAAGTTTTAGCGAAATCGGTGATCCTGACTGGACCACCCAAGTAGCGATTTGGGTGGTCCAAGACCACTCACGTGAAAAACGGACACCAGATTCGTGATCAGCACCCCCAATTACCCCCATAGGCGAAGTTTCAGCGAATTTCTGAAGAAAAAATTTCTGGCTGAAAAAAATCGAGTGCTGGTGTCCGTTAAGTTGAATAGTGCCGCCGACGGCAATCATCTCCCTAAGGGCTTGTTCAGACGACGCGCGTCGAAAATGCAAAATCGAAGCTCAATCGATAATTAACGCCCTTTATCGAATTTGCTCTTTTGCATTAGTGGCGCAGTCCGGTTGCGCCTCATATAGGCAAACATACTGGTCGCTCGGGTTTTTTAGAAGGCTGCTATTCCTTATTAATGGAAATTTTGACAAAATTCACTTTTTTCGTTCAATTTCTTTCCTATGTGATTATATGCCTAATTTTTTTTGCCTATATGAGGCGCAACCGGACTGCGCCACTAACGCAAAGGGGCAAATTCGATCAATGACGTTAATTATCGATTGAGCTTCGATTTTGCATTTTCGACGCGCGTCGTCTGAACAAGCCCTAAGTATACACATCCTCACCAACGTAGGTAGAATAGGAGGGACCCATAGTTGTGTGCAGGCCGGTTATGAGTACTCAGATTATGCTCCGAAATATCATGGTGTGGACGCGTGCAGTTGAATGCAACTCACCGTTAGGGCTCGTTTAGACGCCGTGCGGCGAAAATGCAAAATTGAAGTGCAATCAATAATTAACGACCTTGATCGAATTTGCTCCTTTGCGTTAGTGGGGCAGTCCGATGGCGCCCCATATAGGCAAACTTACTGGTCGTTCGGGTTCTCTAGAAGGCTGCTATTACTTATTAAAGGACGTTTCGACGAAATTCACTTTTTTCGTTTAATTTTCTTCGCTATGTGATTATATGCCTATTTTTTTTCTCAGACGCGGCGCCACCGGACTGCGCCCCTAACGCAAAGAAGAAAATTCGATCAATGACGTTAATTATTGATTGCGCGTCGATTTTGCAACCGCTCACAGTGGCGTATGAAACGTCGCTCCTGCTGGGCGATATCAACTAGTAATAAGAGTAACAAAAATAGCAGAGAGTTTAATATGAGAAGGAAAAAACGATAGACTGTGAGTAAGATCTTTCTTATTTTGTGAAAATATCTTGAACTTCTAGAGAGTGGGTTTTATTAATAGTTGTGAGAACTGGGTTATCTCTTGACGTTTCTATCAATTCTTTCATATTGGCACATCGGTTCAACGTATTGGAATGCACACTTATAGGCGGTTACTTGATTCAATCCCTGATTTTTGGTGCTGGAGAGAGAACACGAAAAAAAGAAACTTCGATAAATGAAAGTTAGTCAAAAAAAAACTTTGTCGCGACCATTTAACTCCCATTAAGCGACCTTTCCATTTCGCTTCGACTCTGTCTTGCTTTTCGTTTCACTTAAAACATCTGGTACTTTCGTTCAGAAGAAGTAGAAGCAGCTTACCCACTCAAGTTTACGCCTCTTGTGACGTTTCATGAGCTTGAACATGGTAGGTACCCTACAACTAACTGCAACCAGCGGTCGTAGGTCGTTTTTGAGTTATACAAAAAGTTAGCTGAGATTTGAAACATTAGAGAGCATGCTAGTGTCACGAAGTGCTAGTGGGTCGTGCTGTGACGGTAATTTAGAGCCGAAGAGTAGCAGTTAACAAGCTGCAGTGTTCGAATTGTAGAATTATTCTCGGTTGAGTGATTTCATTTTTATGAATTCATTCGAGAGTGAAGCCATAGAACCTTTAATTATTTGACACTAACGTTGTACAACTTCTTCGTAATTTCATATGCTGTTTGTGGCTCTCGTTGTTTTTGTGCTCAGCAATGTTATAATGTGGTGGATGTACACGAAATCGTTGTCGTTGGCTAATTCGTCAATGCAGTGCTTAGCTACGAACACAGGAACAAACTTCATGCTCACGGTAGGGACTTTAGCGTTTCTAACACTAATCTATTACAAAATGGATAGTATGAATGGTGCTTGTTTTGTTCGCCCCCCTTCCCGTTGATTTCAGAAACTATTTCGGAAAGCGATTCCCGACTACGCGTCATACCCAGACACTATTTGTTACTACTGCGGTTTCAGGGTCTACTTGGCTACTTTCTATTCGCGGAGACGCATTCTTTGTTGTGGTGCTTCGGTTTGAGTCTGGTATTCATTGGTGTTTGTTTACTCGTCACTGATGATAAGAAGAAGATTGGCTGAGGTGGGTTACAATGTGTTTTAATTTCGATCCTAGTTACATCCTGATTACCTTTCCATTTCATTTTACGATGATAATGCAGTTTTTGTTTTCATGAGAAATATAATTTGTGGAAGTTCGGCGCCTATTGCTCCACGATTCTTAATTACACTGCATCCTGCAATAATCTATATGAATGTCTCTCCTTTTTGACAATGTTTCTTTATCTGCTGTTACTACTTATTCTTATATCCATTGCGTTTCCTTAACACTGCCAAGCCGTACTTCGTAAAGCCGACAAGTAAAAATACTCGTAATATTATTGCAGTTTAGTGGCAACTCATCCAGCCAACTCATAAGTTATTGCTCCTATCGTCGCCAGCAGCGATGACCTCACGCCAACCTCGCTCCGCTCTCCTACAGGCAAGTACGGAGCCTGAGCGATGGTAGTCATCAGTCTCATGTGATACGTCCTCCCAATAAAGGCGTTATTAATGAGTCTCCTTTGCACTACGACATATAACGTACAATGAACACATTCGCACAACCGCTTGTCACGACAAAATATACACACAGTTCTGCACACACCACAAAACACACAACAGTTCCTCAGTACAAGTTCCGGCTGCTTCAAATTCACATGGATGAAGAAGATTTGAACGACTGAGCTCATCTCAAAAGGAGGAAGGAAAGCTTTTGAATGGATACCCAGCAGGCCTTAACGCATATGGTATAATCACGGTGTCAAGATCGTTACTAACAGGATGAAGATACACGAAGGACAACTATGGTTTTCATATGTAATCACATTCTGTTTGAAAAAAGATTAGAACAAGATAATGTAGGGAATTTTCAATGTACGTAGACCTTTGACTTTCTTACAGCTGATGGTCGTCTTGTGACGAAAATGATGAATGCTTACAACCTAGTCCTCCCAATAAAGGCGTTATTAATGAGTCTCCTTTGCACTACGACATATAACGTACAATGAACACATTCGCACAACCGCTTGTCACGACAAAATATACACACAGTTCTGCACACACCACAAAACACACAACAGTTCCTCAGTACAAGTTCCGGCTGCTTCAAATTCACATGGATGAAGAAGATTTGAACGACTGAGCTCATCTCAAAAGGAGGAAGGAAAGCTTTTGAATGGATACCCAGCAGGCCTTAACGCATATGGTATAATCACGGTGTCAAGATCGTTACTAACAGGATGAAGATACACGAAGGACAACTATGGTTTTCATATGTAATCACATTCTGTTTGAAAAAAGATTAGAACAAGATAATGTAGGGAATTTTCAATGTACGTAGACCTTTGACTTTCTTACAGCTGATGGTCGTCTTGTGACGAAAATGATGAAAAGATTTGGAATTTCGAGATTTCGAGTTTTTGGAACAGTTTGGATGTGGGTTGCGAAGCGAAAAGGGTAAGTTTTTCACTACTAGGACAAACTTTCAATTGAGAAACTGAAACTAGTTGTAAGATTATGAAAGCATGTGGACCAGAACAATAGCGCTCTACACCCTTGCATCAGGGAGGTTCAATGTTTAAGGAAACTTGAATTATAAATGTCGTGAATCTTGGAGCGGAAAGAATGCGGCTGCGGAGTGGGGATACAAATAAATACGGATTGGAATTTGCTACTGGAAATAAGATTCATTTTTGTTAAAGATTTACAGACCTTTTTCTAAAACGAGAAAGAGTGAGAACGAAAGCTCAGAGAAGCACCATCAGAAATAGGAGCACATATTACAAACATCAACGCATGCAACACTTTCACTAACCTTATTCTGAGAGTTCCATTGCCTAATAATGGGAACAGTCTCATTTCGTCTAATATCATTCAGTGCCTCGTGGTAATCGTTGCGTTTCTTATTTGTACACCTGCAGAAAAATGGGCATTGAATCAGAGACAGTGGGCACGTTGAACTTCGACCGATGGGCATATAATAGAGCCGAAAACCTACGGATCACTCTGATCGCCTTTCCCATGCTCTACAGTGCTCTCATACACACCATCGCTTTCTACATCGCGGTTCAAGCGGACACGTGCGTGAATGGCGGAGCCGGACGTGAGCTATCTGTTCTATACTAGTTTTTGGGATCGCGTCGTAATTTGAACTGACCACCCATAAAACATGTTTTCATGTAGCTCGCGTGATGCCACGGGTCGTTTAGGTTTTGCTAACTGACGAGCTAAGCGTTTACATCTATCACCGAGACGGCAAATACGTTAGAAACTCCTCTCGGTCGCAGGAAAAGCGAAACCGAAAAGCTGCCTAGCGGCATGGCGCACCGATTTCATTGCACAACGGATATAATCGATGTTTTGGCGTAATATTTCCGATGTAGCAAGTTTTTTTTAAGAAAACAAGTGAAATGGGTAACAACTGAAAAGTGTACATAGCAGCAAGAGCAAGAAACTTCAGCAAGAAAAGCCAACGAAAAACCACTTTTCAGCTTGTCTATCCGGGTTATGTCCGGTGCCTACAATGGTTTGTATAAAACCCGACGACATATGCTGCGAAGCCAATCAGGTAAGCTTCATAAATTAAGAACTGTTGGTGCGAGAAGGGCAGAGCGGGTTGGTCAGGATCCCTTACGATGAACGCAATTTACCGTCACGCGATCTAAAAAGTGGACTGATGTGATTTTGCCTGTGCTTCATCATAGAACACCCAGTAGCTTATGTACAGTACCGGACGCGCCGCAACGATAAAGCGACGATAGCGGCGCTCCTGAGCACCGAAATACATCGTTTTCGTGTCCACGCGTGGTGACCCGGGCGGAGTCAACAGCAGTTCATTTGCGCTGGATCCTCGACGGAGGGCGACGCGTGGTAGATTCTTTGAGTCACCCCGCGGGGACTCCTGCTAGCTTGGAGCGCTAGGAAAAGACGCGCAGCATAGTTTTCAAGGCGGCCAGGAGGGGGCGGAGCCTATCGATGGTGAGTCACGAAGCGAGGGACCCAAGCGGCAAGGAGATCTGAAAATCGTGGGATCAAAAATCGACTGAAAACAAGTTCCACGAATTTGGTAAAAGTGTATATGGAGGGGTGGAGCTCGAGCTGCCGAGCTCGAATATATACTCATTTTTGCAAATGAATCAATTTTAAAGAAAATAATAAAAACGGTGGGTTTCGGCACTCCGATGCGCCGCTACCGCCGCCTTATCGTTACGGCGCTTCCAGTGCAGTAATTGCATTAGAATTCTCCAACGTCATGAACGAAAGATAATTGAATGTGAGATTGGGCCTATGTTATTCCGAGTCCAACTTTTTTCAGACGATCTATTCCAAAAGAAAATTTCAAAAAGTGGGTTCATCAGAACAATACTCCATAAGAGAATCAGTACTGCTGTGCATATTCTAGTATAGTTAATATGAACTTCGCAAAGTTGTGAAGGTAGCAAGTAGGTTTATTACGTAATGCATACGTGAGTCTTGTCACTTCTCTAGGTCATCGCCGCCACGACTGTAGCTCCGGTTACTACTGCTGCTATAACCACGACACCTGGCATAGTTACTGTAGCTACCACTAAGGCTCCGACAAGTGAGTAATTGCTAACTCAGCAAATCTGACAATGGTTATGTTCGTACGCTGCTAAATGTGCAACGACACAATGTGTTGTCGAATATAAATGCACATTAGAAATCCTGAAAAAAGCGAATGGGAAAAAGTAAGGCATTGTTCTAGTCGCAAGCATTGATTGAGATTTTACTTTTACTGGAAGTAAAATTTAAAAAAAATACTCAAAGCACCAGAGAATTTTTAGCCACATGCGTTGACAAAGTCAACGCAGCCACCGGCAAATCCGACTGTATTTCAATGTCGTCTTACTGCAATAACGCCGCCTACTACAGTCTGATGACGGACCAGTGTCCAAAGACTTGTGGGAGATGCAGCACATCGTTATCAACGACATCTACTAGTAGGTTCTTTTTCGTTTACATAGACAGATGAGATCCACTCCTGTAACCCTGACTTTTGAAAACAGTACTGTGCAGAAGAGTTGTTTTTTCCAAAGTGACGCATCAGACAGCTCAAATAAGGAGGAAATAACGATAATAGAGGCTTAGGGGTACATCGTCGAGCTGAATTCATCCTTGGAACGTGCTGCCCCTGTCACCTGCGCAGAAGTAGGAAGAAGTGCAATGGTATTAGGCTGTCGCAAAATTAATTTCGTTTTCTGAGTGTGTTCAAAAGAAAACTTTTTTACGTCGTATTATCTCGTCTCAGGGACGGCCGAGCACACTGTCAGGTAGAGGATTATCCGCTCTATCAAAAGCGTATATTACTGTCTCTCTAATTTGTGCAGCCGATTTTTTCCAGGGCTTCATTCGAACATGAACCGACGCGACTTTCCAGTGCTCATGTTTTATGAATATAAATTGGGACATCCCGCGGCAGAGGTACAGTACCGCTCACGGCTTTTGATCAAATGCCGGAAAGACCAAAAATTTTCGGTTTTCTCGGCTTTTTCAAATAACTTTCTTGAAAATCGGTTTTTCAAAATGTATTGAACACTGCCGTGTTCAGCGGCTCGAGCTCCATCGAATGGTGTACCATGTATATAGGAAAACTTTCCAGTAAACGAAAAAATTGGAAGAAATAAAATTCTGTAAAAGTGGGCGTTTTTTCAAGTGGACGAGTTGTCCCCTTGGATGCACTCACCACAATCGCCAGCAATTTCCCTTAATGGAGATCGACCTGTGAGTAGCTGGTTAGAAAGAGCATGTTGTCCGACAATCCACATCCGTGTTCAATGGAGATCGATCCTGGTGTACCATGTATATAGCTTTCCAGTAAACGAAAAAATTGGAAGAAATAAAATTCTGTAAAAGTGGGCGTTGTCCGATGCAATCACCACATCGCCACAGTGGAGATCGACCTGTGAGTAGCTGGTTAGAAAGAGCATGTTGTCCGACAATCCACATCCACAGTGGTGCCAACAGGCGTGTCTTTTGATCAAAAGCCGAAAAAGCCGGCTCCAAAGCGGCTTTTTTCAATAACTTTGTGGAAACTCAATTATTTGTAAAAATATCTATATATTTGAGCTCAGCAGCTTATGCTCTATCGTTTGGCATATAAATTATCCACACTTAAAATTTTTTCAAAATATCGATTTTTTTTGCCATTTGTGAAATTGCATATATTGCTATGTTCAGGGCAGAATATCTTCCCAATTTTATGTAGACATGCGCGGTTTTCGCTTTTATCCTACGCAATTGCTGTTGAAAAGGGCGAGTAGCTGAGAATTTCCTCTTCAGATGTTCCCGTTTTTCTGAAAATCGAAGCTGAAAAATGAAAGTTTTGATTTTTACAATTTCAAAAAAGTGGTTAAAAAGCCTCAAATTCATCCTTGGATGGTGCATTAGGTATCAAACTAACGGAAATGATGCGCAGAGTACAAATCTGTCAAAAATTTTTATCAATCGATTGCCTCGCATATATCGATTTCCTAGTCGTTGACAGGTCAGCCAGAGAGTGCGTTCTCCGACGTCCCGCCCCTCGCCCCTCCTCCTCGTGACGTCATCGCTGAAAAACAGCCGCAAGACCTACGAATTCATGAAAACTAATCCGGTTGAATCCTACATCGTTCGATAGCACTAATTGAGTACATTAAAATGTGGAAATAACAGTTCAAAAGAGCACCAACGAAAGGAGAAAATCGCTGTTAAACGTTTTACTGAAGAACTTGGCTCGGGGTCAACAGCTTATAAAAGCTTACAGAAGCTCTTTGAGCCTGCCGTGTCGTATGCTTCTTAAAGTGGACTAGGTCTTCTATAGGTTTCTTAAATGCGCTAGTACGACCTCGTTTACCCTTTGAGCTACAGCACGCCAAAATTTGGAGGAAATTACGTGCGTTTTGTGAAAATGCGTATATTACTATGTTCAGGCCAGAAGTTCTGCCAAATTTTTCGAACAGAGACGCTGCTTTTTCTCTTGTGCTACGTGGTTAGTGACATAAAATGTTGAAAAAGAAACAAACACTTATGTACTAATCGCATTTTCCTGAAAAGCGAAGTTAAAAAATAAAATTTTGCATTTTGCGATGGCCGGTCCAGTGTTCTGATTCGCCGTTAGCGTAGCCATCGGTTGGTGTGTGTATTACGGTGAGAAGGTGCACTGTCACGCACAAGTCTCCCAAACCAAACGGAGTGCGACCGGAGTGGGTGTGGGCCCCGACAAGAGTGGCGGGACTAGGCGATCGATATCAGCTGTGGGCGGTCCTTTTATAACATTTTTTAAAGATTTTTCGACAGATTTAAAGAGATTGCATCATTTCTGTTCGCTTGATACCCAACACACCACTCTGGAGGAAATTTTTGATGTTTTTCGAATATTTTCACAAAATGCAAAATTTTATTTTTTAACTTCGCTTTTCAGGAAAATGCCATTAGTACATAAGTGTTTGTTTCTTTTTCAACATTTTATGTCACTAACCACGTAGCAAAAAAGAAAAAGCAGCGTCTCTGTTCGAAAAATTTGGCAGAACTTCTGGCCTGAACATAGTAATATACGCATTTTCACAAAACGCACGTAATTTCCTCCAACTTTTGGCGTGCTGTAGCTCAAAGGGTAAACGAGGTCGTACCAGCGCATTTAAGAAACCTATAGAAGACCTAGTCCACTTTAAGAAGCATACGACACGGCAGGCTCAAAGAGCTTCTGTAAGCTTTTATAAGCTGTTGACCCGAGCCAAGTTCTTCAGTAAAACGTTTAACAGCGATTTTCTCCTTTCGTTGGTGCTCTTTTGAACTGTTATTTCCACATTTTAATGTACTCAATTAGTGCTATCGAACGATGTAGAATTCAACCGGATTGGTTTTCATGAATTCATAGGTCTTGCGGCTATTTTTCAGCGATGATGTCACGAGGAGGAGGGGCGAGGGGCGGGACGTCGGAGAACGCACTCTCTGGCTGACCTGTCAACGACTAGGAATACATATATGCGAGGCAATCGATTGATAAAAATTTTTGACAGATTTGTACTCAGCGCATCATTTCCGTTAGTTTGATACCTAATGCACCATCCAAGGATGAATTTGAGGCTTTTTAACCACTTTTTTGAAATTGTAAAAATCAAAACTTTCATTTTTCAGCTTCGATTTTCAGAAAAACGGGAACATCTGAAGGGGGTATTCTCAGCTACTAGCCCTTTTCAACAGCAATTGCGTAGGATAAAGGCGAAAACCGCGCATGTCTACATAAAATTGGGAAGATATTCTGCCCTGAACATAGCAATATATGCAATTTCACAAATGGCAAAAAAATCGATATTTTGAAAAATTTTAAGTGTGGATAATTTATATATCAACCGATAGAGCATAAGCTGCTGAGCTCAAATATATAGATATTTTTACAAATAATTGAGTTTCAACAAAGTTATTGAAAAAAGCCGCTTTGGAGCCGGCTTCTTCGGCTTTTGATCAAAAGACACGCCTGTTAGCACCACTGTGGATGTGGATTGTCGGACAACATGCTCTTTCTAACCAACTACTCACAGGTCGATCTCCATCAAGGGAAATTGCTGGCGATTGTGGTGTTTGCATCCAATGGGACAACTCGTCCACTTGAAAAAACGCCCACTTTTACAGAATTTTATTTCTTCCAATTTTTTCGTTTACTGGAAAGTTTTCCCATAAACATGGTACACCATTCGATAGAGCTCGAGCCGCTGAACACGGCAGTGTTCAATACATTTTAATAAACTGATTTTCAAGAAAGTTATTTGAAGAAGCCGAAAAAGCCAAAAATTTTCGGTCTTTCCGGCATTCGATCAAAAGCCGTGAGCGGTACTGTAGCACGTAACCTTAGCAGAGCTTTTGGGATGGATTGTCCTTGCAAACGGACAGTGCAGCTCCGGTTTAGAAAATTTGCTTCTGGCGATTTTGATCTCGAAGGAAAGGCTGGTCGTGGTCGCAAGTGGTCCCTTGATGAATAGGCTTTGAGGACAGCCGTTGAAGCAAATCCAGAGACCAATACTCGTAAGCTATTAGCAGCTGTTAGCATTACTGTACAGTCGCAAGACATTTAGGACAAATCGGCGAGGTGAAGGAGATGTCAAAATGGATTCCTTATGAATTGACCGTTGAGCAGCGTCTTACGTGTTTTGACATCTGTTTGAATCCCCTAAATCGTTATAAAAATGAACCGTTGTCAACCGAATCATAGCTGTAGATGAAAAATGGGTCCCTTATAATAATAAGCCGGGATTTGCCTGGGTTGATAAGGGCGCTCCACCAGAACCTCTTCCTAAACCGAAATTTCATCCTAAAAAGGTTATGATTACTTTGTGGTGGTGTAGTAGAAGAGTTACCCATCATAGCTTCATGCCACCTGGTTGTTCAGTTGCAGCAGGATCATACTATTGTGATGTAGACGAAATGTACCCGAAATCGCAAAAACTGTGCCCGGCGCTAGCGAATAGAAGCGGTGCGACCCTATTGCAGGACAACGCAAGTGCACACATCGCGAAGATAACCCGGCAAAAATTTATCCAATTTGGCATTGAAGTTCTGTCTCATCCAACTTATTCTCCTAACCTTTCGCCAACAGACTATCACTTTTTGCAAGCATTTGATTCTTATTTGCGTCAGAAAAAATTCGCTGATCTGACCGATGTTGAAAATGCCTTTGTTGCTTTAGTTAATTCCCGTGATCCTAGTTTCTTCTCTAAAGGCTTGGTTTTATTTCCTCTTCGCTGGCAGAGGTGTGTAGATGCTGACGGTTTTTAACTTGATTCATAGAGTTGTGTTTGAGCTGAGTTATTGCAGTTTGAACTCAGCGGTCCATTTCCGAAATTAATTTTGCGACAGCTCAATAAAATTTCCACCAATTACACCTTCACAAGCGAAATTCTGCGCTTCAGATTGTGTTGCGAGATATTCGCGTCAAAGAGCTATCACCGCTATCCCGTTACTGTCCCGAGTCGTTTAAACTGGACGAGTTAAGCGGCTACTACCCACAACGGGCAGCTCCACTTTCATTGCAAAGAGACTAACTCGGCCAGCGGGTAGATGTGCTAACATATTTTTACAAAATTGTGCAGTTGGACGTATGAAGCAGACACAGCAAAATACACTTTCCGCACTATTCCACTTATTACGTTCCGGTGGTCGAAGGAGTTTTTTCATCCAGTCTTTCCCAAACTTGGCATATAGGGTCTATTTGGGGTGATACTCACGATTTTGGCATCCATTTCTCGAATCTCGTACGGAGACCATCCGTATCGCCCAATTGGGTGGACGACTCAAAATTCGTCTAGGTACGTTATTTTACATGCAGATCACGATTATGACGCTGATTTTTTCAATCTCGTCCAACATCAGCCGTTATAAAGAGATTTAGGTGAGTAATAGTGGAGTTTGGAAGTTTTAGTGAAATCAGCGGGAGAGCCGACCACCCAATTTAACTATATAGATGGTTCTCGCCTGAAATTCGATGAAAAAGTGTAATCGCTATCAGCATGCAAGATAGCCACCCTGAACTAGGTTCCAGCCAACTCGGTGACCTTAGCTGGAGCACCCTACTTGCTCCCGCAAGCGATATGGGTGGACCCCGGTCGTAATACGAAATACGAATGCTAGATTCGGGATAAGCACCTCATAAAATCGGAAGTGGGCTGAAAAGATTAAATTTCTCCGACCACTGGAGTACACGTATCGTAAGTGGAATAGTGCCGCATTTTCAACCTATTTCAGCACGTCTAATTTGATCGAGGTCAGATTCGTTGAGACGGATTTTGCTGCAGCAGCAAAGAATGACCCTAGACACAAAGGTAGACACAAATATAGGGATATGCACGCTGTACATAGTACGCCCCTGACATCAATGGTGTCCGATCATAAAGACATACACAGAAGTTGAGATGGAAATTTTCAGCAATCTGCGTTGACAAAGTCAACGCCGCGACGGGCAGGTCGGATTGCACCTCAATGGCGTCGTATTGCAGCAATCCTGTCTACTATGCTCTTATGACTGAGCAGTGTCCACTAACTTGTGGGAGATGTACTTCCTTGTCGTCAGCAACCTCGTCTCCCGGTGAGCATTTGCGTAAAAGTGAAGGTAAAATGGTAGGAGTTGCGGTCCTCTAAATATGCTCGAGCGCATTAATTTTCCACTCAAAATCGCAGAGACGTTCTATTCATGCAGTAGCAGTAGGTATTAATGAAACGAACCGAGAGAATGGTAAAAATGTATAATCGCGCTGAATGCGGGTCTTCACTCTCTGCCCTCAATGGATGTCTTTCGCGACGTACCGCGCTAGCTTCCTGAAGTGAAAAAAGAACTACCGCTGGAAAAAATTGGACCAAAAACAAGAAAAATACGTCTGTAACATCCAAAATGTTTGACGCTACGATAACATAATACTCACTCTTCGCAAAAATCGCATAGGCGGAGTTCTGATTGACCATCTCATCGTCCGGCTTATGAGAGCACGATGATGCTATACCGCTACACTACAAAGCCGTATGAGCGTGGTCACAATGGAGCCAGTCATCCGTGCTCCCTAGCCACTGTAGGAAATTAAATATCATTATGCAGTGCTCCCATTCTGCGTTTAAGAACGGTGGGTAGTACTGAAAAGAGGAAGCGATGACCATTTTATTAACGAGCTGAGCCTTTGTGATGGTCAGGACCTCGTTTTTGGTTCATCCTATTTTTAAAGCGAATAGTGAGAGAAACAGTTTCCAGTTTGTGTGGACAAGATCAATGCAGCAACAGGAGTCTCCGACTGTACGAAGATGGCTTCTTATTGTAACGACTCGAATTACTACACTCTTATGACTGAGCAGTGTCCCAAAACATGTGGACGATGCCGAAATATATCGTCGAACACGTCAACATCCAGTAGGTTGTTGCACACACATTACAGATGGTTCGCCGGAGTTTATACACTGCGTCCAGAAAAGATAGGGACACCCCCTATATTCTTGTTTATTTATTTTATTTATTATATGCGTACAAAGACGCGCCATGATCTTGAAACGAACATAACATTGAACGTGAGTCAGAGCCGCATAAAAAAATGTAGTAAGTCAGGGAACAGGAGCTAAAACTTAATGAAAAAGAGGGAAACAAGAAAAAAAGCGAAGTTGGCCATTCTGGGAATTTCAACAGGCGTACTTCTGGAAAGCTCTGGCAGGTATTTAGAAGCAAAAAAAAGAAACTAGAAAGTTCTCGATAATGGAAAAGATAAAATATTTCTTTTCTAAATATTATAAATATATATTTCAAAGAACTGCTGGATACTATTTGAATCCAAATTTAAACCAGTAAATTCAGCACGGCAAAAAACATGGGACTAAGCGATTTGAGCTTCTGGCTTGAACAGTGAAGGTTTTGAGGACGATTTTTGCAATGAGTGCGACGGAATCACTGTCCAGAAATGATAGGGACACCCGAGAAAAAACAGTCTAACGAACCAGATACTAGTTAAGCCACTGAAATTAGTAATTGGTGGACGCTTCGCTATTCAGTGTAACGTAATCAAGTGAAGTTGGGATTAACGCGACGGAGTTTTGGAGAATTTTATTAATTAAATCGTCGTAGACCGATGGATCGCTGTCTTCAGCTCTTCAACGCTGGAGTACATCCTGTTAATCACATTATTTCTCCAATATAGGTGTTCACAGAGATTTTCCATCAGAACTAGCTCAAAAAAAACTCGCTTTTCATTCGAGAGTGTCGACAAAACAAGTCCTTAAAGAGCCTGGGGTCAACCCGATCTCATGAGGCGGACCAAGTTCCTGTTGGAAGAACAAGCTGTGCCTATGCCTATCCTCTAGGAACGGCAACAGATAAGTTGCTAGTACCTGTTGGTGTTCAAATCAATTCGAATTTGCTGAACTAAATTCAATCGAGGCTTTTTATTCAGAGTGAAACTGCCACCTACATTAAGGCTGTACAGCACCTCAAGCCCCTCCTTCGTAAAAACTAGTTCTTCTCGACTAAACCGCGTTGTGTTACTGTATGCCATCTGGACAGCTCCAGGAAAGTCGCTTCACTTTGGAAAATATCAATTTAATCTCAGAATAATTAGCCTAGGAACCGAGTGAATGTCTATCGTGCCTTAATCCGAGAAAGGATTTTGTTTCTCTACAGAAATTCGAAACTGTTCTCCTTGTGCGCGTCTGCTAAACGTGAAGTGAACATAAAATTTATGTGAGGAACGTTTCCGTAACGTTTCATGCAACAGCTGATAAATTTATTGAGTTTTTTCATGGTAGGCTCTTGCTTACTTGCTCCAGATAAGCTGTACATCAGATATTATTTGGCCAGCGTTTGCTTGTTTTAGATCAGAGGAAGGCGTATCACCTCCGGGAAAACTCTTCGTTTCATAATCTATCATAAAACGCCGATAACCATTCTCGGGGTTTTCACCGCAGGCGAAATTTCGCGACACTAGGCCCTACTTCTTCAAGAGCCTTAAATTTGGCTTTGTTATTTTATTGAGCACAACGTTCTATGGTCTATCCTAACACAAAACATTTTGTTGAAATGAATGTTGTTCAAAAAATTAGTTATCATCAATTTATCCATTCAACCGGCACTTCTTTGTAGGTGTCCCTATCATTTCTGGACCGTGATTCCGTCGCACTCATTGCAAAAATCGTCCTCAAAACCTTCACCGTTTAAATCAGAAGCTCAAATCGCTCAATCCCATGTTTTTTGCCGTGCTGAATTTACTAGTATAGATTTGGAATCAAATAGCATCAAGCAGTTCGTTGATTCAAGAAATTGGGGGTGTCCCTATCTTTTCTGGACGCAGTGTATCCCTCTTTTGCATAAAAACGAACTGCCAAGCAAGGTCACACTGCTCGTGGTTGCTCGTGATTTACTGGGTTAGTATAGCTCTGCTAACGTAAGTTACGCAAAAACTGACTATTGAATGAGTCTAGAGAAAGAGAGATCATGCGTCATGCCGCTGTAGGGAAACTTTTCCCTTCACACAACGATCCAGATAGCAAAAGAAAGGATTTACATTATGCCTGGTGAACATGATACAAGAGAAAGAGTCTCAGTTTGTCTAATTTTAGAAGGATACAGATATATGCTTTCGCGCAGAAGTAACGGACTATGTCGCTTTACCGATGGAAGATGCAGTGACTTACCATGTTTATTTTTTCTGACTTTCCATAGCGTATCTTTGACGTCACAGTGGATCAGGTGGAATAAGAGAAAACTGGAGAGACCTTATGTAGGTGTAGTTCACACGAACGAGACCACCGCATACTTGCAAACTTGCATTGGGAATCCTACTCTAAAAACATCTTAAACGTCTGGGAAGATGAGACACGGAGTAATACCGTTGCACAAGATCCATACCTTATCGTTGAAAATTGATGAAGAAAGGGCCTCGAAAAAGTCTTTAGGATTAGTCAGCCGCTACCCCTTTCCGACTGTTCCAATCGAGTCATCATGATGAACTACTGACGGTTTCTCATCACGTATCTCGACATCAGTGGGTTCATACCCATTGTGAAAACTTAAAGCCGCTTCACACTTTACTGCGTTGCTGCCGCAGTACTGACGAAACGTAGGGAACGGCGGCGCGTGCGGCAACTGCGCAGTATCCAGTTTCTAATTTCTTTACGAGATCCACCCATATCGCCAACTACGCACTAAATAGTTTTTTTTTTTGACCGACGGTAGTCCAGTGGACGGCCAGAAAAAAGACGCACCTCCCTTTTACTGCTCTACTTCGGTTCACTGCCGCAGTAGAGTCCGCAGTGGTCCTTAATTAAGGCCCCTTCACACTTCACTGCTGCAGCAGCGCAGTATGTTATTCCAAAACCGGATCTGAACTCGATAAAATTATTTTTCGTTGAGAATTCGCTCTGTGAGGTTATCTCGAAGTCATCCGAGGTTCGGGGTGGTTCTTCATCAACGTTATACTTGAGGATCTCTCATCGGAAATTTGCGTCTTTCTGCGAAGTGCGGAGTTACTACTATTTCAAATATACCCTCAGCAATACAAAACTTTTCCTCCTGCACATTTTAGGTCAAGTTTGAGGTTCTGTTAGAAAAACACTACGTGGAAAACTATAAAAGCTTCAATATATCGCCTAGAATTTCCTGCATGATGCTGGCTGTTTCCGCTGCACAAGACAGACTGGAGAACAACAATGAAGAACAATATGTTATGGTCTCCAATTTTGCCTCTTGATCGCTGCACTTTCTTCCACTGATCATTCACCCGATGAAGCCGGAATTCCTTGCCCTCCCTAGCATACCTCACTACCCACAAGAGCTCCTTATTGAGAAGACAAAACGCAACGTTTATCTTCACAAAATGGCCTTTGAAGTCGTTGCAGTTCGAGTAAAGAATTAGTTCGGATTCAGATCCACGATGTACTCGGCTCCACGCTCTTGAAACCTCTCCTGTGTTTCAGCCTGTGTAGACAAAGTAAACGCGGCGACAGGGGTCTCGGATTGTGCAACAATGGTTTCTTACTGCACAGTGTCGAGCTACGCAACTTTGATGAAGGAGCAGTGTCCGCGTACGTGTGGTTACTGTGGTTCAAGGTAACCAAGCTACCGCGGAACTATTGTTGAGCAACGTCTCGTTCTTAGTTTGCAGCTATTAATAAAAATGAAATAAGACGTGTTTCGTTGTTACAGTATAAGTGCGGATATTTATGAATTGGCTCGAGAAATTAAGAAGCCCGCGCACGTTCGAATGATGGATAACAAGATCAAACTGCACCAAATATTTGAATTTGAAGCTAGGTTATTACGCTACTCCCGCCACTTGTTGTTAGTGTGAATCATTCAGAGGCATGCATATCGATATGCAGCTGAAAACATTTCAAATGATCCGAGGTCGTATGCTCGTCTGACCCCGGCCGGGGTTAAGCCACGTCATCCCCGACCGGGGCACATCCCTGCGGCAGGGTAGGTTGGGATTGGTCGTATGCTCGACAGCGGGGAATGCCTCGGGGACACGTGGCAGTGTTGGCAGCATGATATGAACGATAAGAGCCGAGATATCATTTCATTTTCGACTATCTTCTAGCGCTTAGCATTTTATTTGAGATTTCACTGACCTATTATAGACATTGAGTGAGCTTTTTTGAAGCTGTTTTTGGTATTGTATAACCCATCGGTCATCTACTGTTCTGAGATTCCATGTTCATCCTAGGCTTTAGTTTTGAAACATTTTTCTTCATTACTTTACTCGACGACCGAAAGATCTGCTTCGATGGGCAGAACTATTGAAAACGGATGCCAGAATCGTGATGGTGAATGATTTGAAAAAGAGAACAAGCCTATTACACTCAAAGAAAGTTTTTTATGTACATAAATAACGAATTTGAGGAGGTAGTCGAGGAAAACGTCTCTTGTCAAGTTCTATATTACCAAGATTTTGACAGACGCTATGAAGAAGTTTACTTTGGTGATGAAGTAATGGAAGAGGATAGTGACTGTCGTCGTGTAAGTTGAAATTCTAAAAGAGAAGGTATTAAGTTGTTCAAGGTAACCACTTTTCCAAACTATTCGGAGCTAGTAGAAGAATTAGAGCTCACTTTTAAATGTATATTTTCGTGCTTGTTTATTAAGAAGTTCCATATTTCATTAAATAGCCACGTTGTACCCTCAATGGTGTCGATTACTGATTATTGTTGAATATACTAGATTACTCGAACAATTCTGTGCTATAGTCAACGTTTCCATAAAAAATAATGCTTCGAAACTTTGTGCAATCGAAGAACCTCACTCCCCTTTAATATTGATGAAAGTCGATCACCGATATTCAAATTACACTAATTCATTGCTACTATAATCTAGTTCGACATACTGAGCACTAACCAAGCGACTAAAATAGGATATGATTCAAAAAGACTGCATGCCAACCTCAGCATGTAAGGAGCTTCAATAAGCTCCAATGCTAAAATGCCGCTTTATCACGGCTTTCCTCTACAAAATGGTAGAGGGACTTATCATTGGTCGGGGATGACGTGGCTCGGGGATCATATCATCCACGTCATCCCCGGGGTTAGACGAGCATACGCCTTATCATTCATATCAGCCACGTCATCCCCGGGGTTAGACGAGCATACGGCCTCCGGTCTACACTATTATCAATAGCTCGCAATTTTTTGATGATCTAAACGATTCGCCCAGCCTGAATCGATGTCATACCAGTTATTTGTAACTTATAAAATGTTAGGGATAGCTGGGAAGTACACAATAGTGACTTGGCTTGTAATGCGAAGAATCCAACATGGGAGAAATCTCGGTGAGAAATGAATATACCTGAAAGATCGCTTGATTGGACGGTGAATAAATAGATGAAAGCGGTGCACAGGCGCATAATCTAACATCGCGAATAGAAAAGATTGGGTAATAAGAGCAAAGGATAAAGTGCAAGGAATGAGAAAGTATCAAGCGGGAATCAGTTGGAACCCTCGCAATCTTTTCGGCACTTGAACACGTGTTAAATCAGTACCACATAAGCAGAAATTGAGAAACTCCGTGGAGTAAAAAAAGGGGGGAGTGGAAACGTTTCGCACGAAACCCTAATTACCAACTCATGGCGCGCGCAAGGTAACAGTACTTGCGGACCATTGGCGAGTTCATCGAGGGCACCTGCACCCAGGTCCTCGCCGAACGCGATCTGCTCGTTAATAAGAAAGATATGTATATAGCACTTGCTTACTCGAGAACCTTAATTTGTTTCTGTTATTATATTTATTTATTCATTTATTTATTTATATCTACACCTGCTCAGAGACGTGCTGACCAGTGTAGTACATATTATGATGAGAGTATATGAAAAAAAAAACAACAAGACAAGACAACGACACGACGAAATCAGCACAACACAGAAACAACCAACTTGACCAACTACTTTAACTTTATCGAAGTTACGGTGCAGCATATTGAACGCGACGTTCTATGGTTTATCCTAACGCGGAACATTTTGTTGAAATGAGTATTGTTCTAAAAAAGTAGTTTTTAGCAATTTGCCTTTTCAAGCGGCTCTTCTTTGTAGGTGTCCCTATCTTTTCTGGACAGTGGTTCCATCACCCTTATTGCAAAAATCGCCATCACTAGTCTTACTATTGGAATCAGAAGCTCAAATATCTCAGACCTATGTTTTTTGCCTTGCTGAATTTGCTAGTATAGATTTGGAATCTAATAGTGTCAAACAAGTCCCTGAAACAAGAAATTAGGGGGTATCCGTATCTTTTCTGACGCAGGGTATATGCATATTTTTTTACATCAAACACGTGGATAACGTGGGAACAAGTAGGTGGATAATTTCTTCAAGCGCAGGCAGAATTTTTACGATTAGAAAAAGCATCCACTTTTCGGTTAGGAAGAGGTAATTGCGATTATAACGCAGATCGCTTCTTCTATTAAGGTTTGTCACTCTGTTCCTTGAGGTTTCCTTTATGGTCAAAAACTATGGTATCGCTGCCACTCTTTCCGGGTGTGACCAGCTCACAATCAGCCATGCTGAACTCGTTAACTAACTAAGACTTCTGGAAATGAAATGATAAGTGCAAGTCGGCGCCGCTAAAGTGGCACGCAATTTTCGTCTTAAACGGTAACTGGTCGGTGGCGAAGGCGCATCTCCACTAAGTTCTATGGTGAGCTTACTGGTCAACGATCTGCAGCTAAGATATTTACTTCACTCTCGTCTTATTGATAGGCTTTCCTTCCCGAAACATTACCTATCTTGCAAAAAGAAACCACCTCATGGATTTCCATTTGGACTGCCTCTCTAGATTCCAGTGTCAGTGTCACTCTTTGTGTGATATTAATGAAACTTTCCTGGAGAATATAGAAAAACAAAAATATATTACATTATAGAAAAAAATTACATTATTAAACTACAAAACATAGGGCGGGATAGCCGAAAGGTTAAGAGCCTATGCTCATGATCTCGAAGGTCATGTTTCAATCTTGCCCCAGTCAGAAACCCCTGCCTAGCTTAGAAAGGACGCATCCGGAAAGTATCGGCGTAACCGTTGCGCGCGCCGTTTAGTGCGGAGCGTCGTAGCGTTTAAATAGGATGGCTGTGATATGAAACTCGGGATGAAAAAGGGGAAAGACGAGCTGAATGGGTCAAGCACCATTCATTAGCCTGTTTTATTGAAGACGCGTGCTTCTATACATAAATACCTGGAGTGAATTCTGTCTAAAAGAAATAATCTTCAAAAAATGAAAATAAGGAAAGTGCTAAATCGGTAGATTTTCGACATAATCACCTCAATGTCATTGGGAGACGTTTTAGTAAACTTAGTACACAGAAACCAAGCAATGCCATTATTTTTCCATAGTCATAGTTTACAGTTGTTGGCAGCGGAACAACGTTTTCATAAACAAGCTTCAATTTCCAGGATCCGTTTCAACGCTGGCACAAGTTCGCAGTCGTAAAACTCTTTCCAGGCCTCGATGAAAAAATCTTCGAAAATTTGCTGGTTAGCGCTTGTAGGAGAAAAGCTTATTTTTTGAATATCACTTTTTAAATATTTGTAAGTCCGAGGAATGGTCCAACCATTCAGAATGGGCTTGGTCTCGAAGTTTTCTTCACAAATGACTTAAAAGAAGATTCTCCAGAAAGGAAAGGCAGGAATGATGCCGAGGTCAGTCAACTCTTCTCAAGGAAGTATTTCACTTACGAAAGCAAAGCGCGATCATTTCATGACTGGTTTACCTAAAAATCATCTATACAGCGTGCATGAAGAAACCCAATCAAAATTCGTAACACTCTTGTTGATGTGAAAGTCCTATGGTATACTCCGGCAACGAGCCTCAGGCCTATGATATACTCCGGCAACAGGCCCGTCGCAGGGGAGCAAAAATGTATGGCTCCCCTCTATACAGCACTGCAGCTGGGTTTTTTGTATGCTGCTGTGTGCGGGAACTCGGAGCAGTGCTACCCGATCATCGCAGCTGGCGCCGGTTGATCGCAGCGCACTGTGCTGCGACTCCTGCCACTGTACTGTTCTGAGAGAATCTGCACCATTCTTTTTGCCCTTGCGGTAAACTATCCGAATCCCTACACACAGCAGCATACAGAAAACCCAGCTGCAGTGGTGTATAGAGGGGGTCATGCATTTTTTGCTCCGCTGCGACGGGCCTGTTGCCGGAGTATACCATAGGCCTTAAGGCCCATTCATACTCGGCGGCAGCGGCACCGCCGGTTTTGGCGGCAAGTAGGGGGTGGAGCCTCGTTTTGCCGCTGCCGCGGGGGTGAGGATATTCTGAGTCAGCGGCAGCGACGCCGAGATTTGCCGCTGGGCGCGGCAAAACCTAAAGACCTAGAGGCGTTCAAACTGAACTGGTTTCGTATTTGCAAAAACGAATACATGGTTGAAGTTTGGAACTTTTTCCCACATCATTGCACATATGACCGTTAACATTTTTGGTTATTAACACGTTGGCGCCGGTGGCACACAATGCTGTGTGCCAGGCAGTCCGTCCCTGTGGACCATGGCACACAATGGTGTGTGCCAGGCATTTCTCAGGCACTAGTTGGCCAAACTTCTCCAAATTTTGTACAGATATGTAATTTGGGGCGCTGAATACGAATCTGCAATCCGTTTTTCACGTTGTGGTTTCTGACCACCCCTTTTGCTACCTGGGTGGTTCAGCGAGGGCCATCGATTTTGCACAAACCTTGTCACTTGGGCTGAGTACACCCTTCTATCATTATATTAAACTATCTACTTGAATTCCAAACTTATAGTTACTGTTTATTTTATTTTTACTAGTATCAGTTAGACGAATTGTTTGAAAACAAGACAACTAAAAAAATTTCCTCTCACAAACGGAGAATCGACGTCTAGACATAAAATCTCCGGCGATAGAGTGCCCGTTTCTAGCGAAATTCCGAGGCTTCAGTGACCAATAATTTCGCTGTTCATCGAATGGACAGCGCGACATCTGCAAACAAAGACCGAAAACGTTCTCAGTTTACTGATGGTGGTGTCAGTCCAATTCTGCCGCTTTTCTTGCCCGTAGATGTTAGCCTGCTCAGCTACCAGTACAAGCGGCTCTTCAGACAGGAAGAGTTCGTAGAACTGAAGCGGCGTCTCGCAATTGTCCACCTCTGGATTTGCTCCGACACACTAACTGAAGGTCGACCTCTCGTATTTTCGAATATTCTTGTCCCATATGTATTCCGTTCCCTCATCGTCATCGTCTTCTGACGTATCAAGATCATATTCATCACTGTCAGGCATAAGAGCAGGAGCCATGTCGTCACCCTCAACGCCATCAGCAGCCTCGGTATCACTGTCGATCAACAATTTGTCAATGCCTTCGTTGAGATCTACGAGATAACTATTTTCTTACTAGTCATCCATTGGTGCCTTGATCTCCCGCAATTTACATAAAATTGCACTAGGCGGGAAATAGATGAAGTTCAAATAACGTATTGGACAACTACGTATCATGTTACTATTTTTCTTTCGTTTTTCTCAGCTTACTCTACACGTGGTGGCAGCGCGCGTATGCGCGAAAATCTCCGGTCCCACGGGACAGACGCGCGAAAATCGCTTCGTCGCCAACGTGTTAATGTGTTGGATCACGGATGGATATTAGAATGAGGAAAAAATCATTCGAAAAACATTCAATAATTGCTATTGTAACAATTGCTGACAACAACTCAAATGGAAAAAGAATATGAGTAATTATGAAAAATGAAATGGGAAAAATATATACATACAGGGTGCCCCCAAAAAATGTGCCCACTGTTTGAAATGCCATAACTTTGGCGAAAGTGAATCGATCGAAACGAATCATAACTCGGGTGAAAGCCAAGAAAAACGAAAATTCTCTGGTGTTTGGTGAAGATTGCGCCATGTACTCGACCGAGGCCTCAGATTTTGGACCTGATTGATAGTGCATGGGTTATATGCCTGCTCTACTTTGGTCGTAAACAGGTGATGTCGCTGCTCTGAGTTACTTCTGAGGCAGTGTACAAAGCGAGGTGCTAGGACTCCACGTGGCCACGCGCCCTCCCCGCCCCCCTGGCCCTACCCCCATCGATAGTCCTTTTACCAATGGCGATGTTATTTATAGTTACAAAACCTCCCCAAACCTATTATATTGAAACCGCGTGGCTTCGCCACGCGGTTTCAGGCTAGGGGAGGAACTCCGGGGCGGGTGAGTCATCCTAAGCATTGTTGGATAGTTCACGGTTCGGATCCTTTCGTAGCCTTCGGTTTTGCAATGTTTAGGATGACTCACCCGCCCCGGAGTTCCTCCCCTAGCCTGAACCGCGTGGCGAAGCCACGCGGTTTCATTATAATAGGTAATAGGTAATAGGACTATCGATGGGGGGGGGGATGGGGCGAGGGGGCGACACTATTGGGCGGCCGGCAGCAGGGCCGGGCGCGTGGCCACGTGGAGTCCTAGCACCCAAAGCGATTTGCCGCAGCTTCTGGTTAAGCGTGGAATAACATCAATATCGGTCAATAATTGTAACCACTGTTTGAGAAACAAAAACTCTTCCAACCGTGATGCAGTCCTGAGAAAAAAATTTTGAGGGATGTAAAATGTATGAAAAATGAAGATTGCGCCATGCACCTGTCCGAATCGTCGGATTCTAGACATTATTGAAACTTCGCGGATAACATGCTTGTTCTGCTTTAGTCGCCAGCAAGTTATATATCGCTGACACGCGTTTCTCCTGATGGAGGAAACATAAAAACATCAAAACATATCAAGTTCAACATGTCCCGGTCTTTTATAGGCACGCGCAGGTGGGCGGAGCCAGTACGTGGACACGCCGCACCTGATTGGCCAGTGCCGGGCACCGACCTGCACCGCCGCGTCGATCGACGGCGTCCGTCCCGCCCATTTAATAACACACGCTTCATATTATATAGGAATGATTTTTTTAATCATACGAATTTTTTAACATATATAGTGATATTGTCTCATATTTCGATTCATATTGATATACGTTTCGGTTTTCCTTCTTCCTTTGACTCCCATGGTTTATATTACATATTATGTATCGTATATACACATATATATTATATACAATATATATTCATTTAACTTATATAAATATATAGCGTATATAATATACATATATATATATGATATATAATATGAAATATAAACCTTGGGAGTCAAAGGAAGAAGCAAAACTAAAACCTAAATCATAATCTCGAAAAGGAAATAGAAGATTTCGAAGAAAAGTAAGGGGGCATTCAGACCCAGCGGCAGCGGCGCCGCTCAGCGGCACTGTCGCCGCTGCCGCTGGAGGGAATAACCTCGGTCATTCCATGGGCGGCGGAAGGCGCGATAGGCCAATGGGACGTGGGGTGCTATGTGTGTATGTGTGTATGTGTGTGTATGTGTGTATGCATGTGTGTATGTGTATGTGTGTATGTGTATATATACATATATATGTATATATATAGCATATATATGCTATATATATGTATATATACATATATATGTATACATGTATATATATATATATTGAAAAAACAAAAAACTTCTAAAAATCTACTTAAAAAAAACTTAAACTTAAGCTTAGCTAAAAAGTCCCACATTTTCCATCAGATTCTCCTTGCTGTACGCCGGGGCATTTTTCGATGTATTGATCTCCCTTTTTCTTACGCCAACAAGCACCTTGTACGTAAATGCACCGGTTCCATTGCGTCCCACGCCTGACATTCGCCGGCGACAGCGCGGCGGCCAATGTGGATGGGCAGCGCGGCAAGTGGAGGACGGGTCCTCCGCTTGCCGCGTTGCCGCTGTCGCCGGCTCTGAATGGGCCTTAAACGAATTCGAATCTCTTCTAATTGCCGCCGGCGTCAAAAATGACGGACGACATTCCACCCGGCGGCAGCAGCAGTGATGCCGCTGCAGGCATCGTTGCCGCCGACTATGAATACCTCCTCCCCGGCGGCAGCGGCAGCGGCGCCGCAGCGCGGCATCGCTGCCGCCAACTCTGAATATCCCCTCCTGCGGCAGCGACAAAAATGCCGCGCTGCGGCGCCGCCCCTATCCTTAAGCATTGCCGGCTTGCCGCTGCCGCCGAGTATGAATGAGTATGAATAGGCCTTTACATTAGTTCCAACGGACTCAGAAGGGGCAATTTCTGAGAATCCTTTTAGAATCATAACTTTTAGAATTGGGAGGGCAGCATTCCTTCGATTGAGGACAGCAGCATACAGATTTCTAGTGAAGAGACCGCAGCTCGAGAATGGATGGCGTTTATACAGTACATAGAGAACAAGTAAGACGTCCGGATGACTTTACCTCTTTCAGAATCAGCGATTTTTGTTTTAATGTTTTCCAAAGCTAAACGTTACATTTCCGATCCTCTTTGCAATCCTATGCTTAAGTGGATCAGATATTAAGCTGTAATTTAGGCAATTAATTTAGTAAGTTAAAGTGTGGAAAAGTGCAGTCAAGCATTACCTACATATGTACATACCCCGCTACTTAGCTCAATACCAGACGTTTATCGGCCTATCGACCGCCAAACTTCTGTTCGTTAGATAAATAAACAAATAAATAGATAAATCTATACTGCTTGCCGAGTAAAGCCACACTTGGATCAATTGAAATTTCGACAGTGTTCCACTTAACACACTTCAGAGGTCGAAGAAATTTTTCTTTTCAATCTGTTTCAAACACGGGATCCACTGGCACGCTGATCACGTACCTAGCATCTGTCTTCCAAATTTCGAGCATGAACCTCCATGTAGAGCACGCGGCGTGGTCAACCTGGAGTTACCGGTTTTGTCAAAACTCCATTTGAGCTGGTTCCTTTGCAAGCCGACCGCGACGTTTTTTTGAATGAATTTCGATGAGTCAAAATCAGAGATTAGCTAAAACTTCGTTGCAGGAGGTTAATTTGAATGCAGATTGCGAATCTGAGGTCTAGATGCAATCACCCCTCTACTCTCAACCTACATAGCGCCTAGAATCGTGACGAATCCGCAAATTAACCTACCCAGACGAAGATTGGGCCAAATATGAAATTTTGACCTTATCACCCTTGTCAACGACGTGGGTGGTTCTCCGCGTAAAAATCTAAAAATCAAAATCAAAATGAACATTAGATTCGTGATCAGCACCTTGAATAACTCCATGAGATGCTTAAGATGAGGTTTGGGAAATATCGGTTCAGAAAATTTTTATCTGACAACTGAAGTACAATAAGCGGAATTACAGCGAGATTTTCATTTCAAATGTCCCCACCAATAGAATGCTGAACAGCTGGCAAAGGAAGTGTGGCGGTGTTATCAAAGAATATGATATTCAAAATAATTCCAGTGAGAAGTAGTGATAAAACCACCACCAACCGCCATCACCACCAATCATTTGAAAGATGAATTGACATCTATCCAAACATCCATCCATCCATCCAAATGAACAACTGGGCTTCGCTTATTATATAGTAAAGAACCTTGATGAGAAGAAATCCTAAGCGATTAAAATTGGCGTTATACGCTAGCATGGGTCTAACAATGCAAAAGGAATTGACAAGATTCATCCCGATATAAACAACTATCTAACAAACTAAATCCTACGACTTACTATTTGTGTGATCTAAAAACTAAAGTCGGTTGTTATGTTTATCAAGTTGTATAGTGAAGACCATTTCAGTGTAAAAGTGGAGTTAAATTCATGCACTGCTGATGAAATTCCTTCAGCATCAGGCTTATCGAGTGAGTACCCCATGTTTCGAAACTGTCTGGAAGCCTCTACTTTCTCTGCTAACACCGTCAATCCCGATTAGAAAGTTTACTATCAAGTACTTCTACTACGAGCAGTTCGACGATTAACACATTCACGACGAAGGGTTATTCGCGCACAATGGGCGCGACGGCCGACCGGCTCTTTGGCACGCGCGCGCGTGTCCACACATATGTGTTCAGGAAGGCAGGATGTTATATGGGGTGGGCATACTTGACGCGACAAATTCGCCGCGAATTTGGCGCAGTGTTGAGAGAGAGAGCGCAGACGAGCAGAGTGCTGCCGCGAAGGAGGCGGACCCGCCGCGGGTAGGGCATACTCGACGCGACAAATCCGCCGCGAATTCGGTGCCGGCAGCCGCCGGTGATGACGTGGCACCGCGGCATTGCCGATTGGTCCCGACCATTCGGCATTGCCGCCGTCCTCGGGGGAGGAGCCAGCGGCGAAATTAAACTCCGCCCTCCCACTTGCCGCTCACCGCCAAATTCGCAGCGAATTTGGCGCGTGTAGTCTGCCCACCCCTATAAAAGGCTGAGCGATAGCTTGGGGAGAGATGTTGCAAAGAAAAAGGTGAGGAAGGTCGATACGCGCTGTTCGAGTTGTGAAAATATGTTGTTTATTGTGTTTTAACGATAAGAAGTGTTATTGTTGAATCTTTGTTCGCTGATATAATTGCACTTCACTATTTCGCTTTGTCTAACTGCATTGAAGTTTTACTCCATGTCTGATATTCACTCCTGTCCTAGAAGTTTCTGCGTTTATTGTGTTCCAACAATGCGAAGAATTGTTCTCTAGTTAGTTTTCATAAACCCAATCATTTTCGTGCCGAACGCGAACCTAGTATTGATTTTACCTCGTAGTCTACGATTCCAAAAGAGCAATCAATAAAAGTTTCGTATATTTTCCGTACCATTTCGTATTTTGTCACATAATTTCGTAAATGTTCCACGGCATTTCGCCTTTTGTCATTTCATTTCGTGAACGTTTCATATTATTTCGTAAATCGTGCGCAAATGTCCTAAGATTCGTCACATATATACTTTTTGAATTGTCTTTTCTGTAGTTTCGAACATCAAAGAAAATATCATATATAGTAAACTAGTGTGAGCAAAATATGTAAATATTATGAAAAAGCTCCAGTGAAGTTCAAAACACAAAAAAACATATGAACCTCTTGCAACTACGGAAAGCGGCTACAGTGCTTCTTACGTACTGCTAATCAGTGACGATTTCTCGTTTCAAACAGCGGGTAGTGTAGCTCATCATGTTTCTGAAGAAAGCGCTACAGTACTCGGCGGTCACAATCTTGATCCAGTGTTGATCAGCGGCTGAAAGGGTTCTCCGTTTTGTAGTTTTTCGCGTCGCACATAATCCTTGCACTTGAAAACTGGAACATGCTATCGATGGGATTGAGGAAAGGCGAATAGGGTGACAGGTATAGTGATTGTTGTCCATAACTCTCAATTCGAGTGTGCCCATTCGGAGCATGGTGAAACCTATCATTGTCCATCACAAGTACCACCTTTCCTATGCCTTGTTCATCGAAGACGATGAACAGCTCGTCCAAGAGTTCACGATAGCGCTCTGTGTCAAACCCGCTGGTATTCGGTGAACAATAAACACCGAGGACTATAGCGCTTTTCCTCAGAAACATGATGGGCTACATTACCTGCTGTTTGAAACGAGAAATCATCACTGATTAGCAATATGTAGGAGGTGCTTACTACTTAGGTTTTCCGTAGTTACAATAGGTTCATAGGTTTTTTGCATGTTTTGAACTTGACTAAAGTTTTTTAAAAATATTTTCATATTTTGCGCACATTAGTTGACTATATATCATATTTTCTTTGATGTTCAGAAATACAAATAAGACAATTCAAAAAGTATATATGTGACGAATCTTAGGACATTCGAGCACGATTTACGAAATAATTTGAAACGTTTACGATATGAAATGACAAAAGACGAAATGCCATGCGACATTTACGAAATTATGTGAAAAAATACGAAATGGTACGAAAAATATACGAAATGGTGTGGAACATTTACGAACTGCGGCGGAAAAAGGTGTAATATACAGTACCGGACATCTCCTTTGGTCACATCCCGAAAAAGCCGCCTCGTAGCGTTCCAAAGCGGGTTTTTGAGTAACTTTGTCGAAACTCAATTATTTTTAAAATATACACATATTGCACATATCTGAGCTCAGCAGCTCGAGCTATATCGACTGGTATATAAATTATCCACACCTGAGATTTTTCAAAACATCGTTTCTTGCCGAACCCTCAAATCTCGCCCGGTCCATCCCTCATGTTCATCGATTGCCTCGTCGTTGACGGCGGGCCACAACGGAGGGCCGTCAACGAACATGCTAAACGCGTGCTCCGCGTGGTAGCTTCTTCGAGCCACCCCGTGGGGACCCCTACTCCTAACTTGAGACGCTAGGAAAAGACGCGCCGCTTATTTATGGGCTGCGAGGAGGGGACGGAGGCTAGTCGGTGCAATGAGCGCCGCATATTTATAGACGGCGAGGAGAGGGCGGAGCTTAGTCGGTGGTGAGTCACCAAGCGAGGGACCGAAACGGCAACGGGATCCGAAAATCGAGAGTCAAAAAATCGACTGAAAACAAGTTTCACGAATTCAGGAAAAGTGTATGTGAAGGGATAGAGCTCAGATGCTGAGCTCAAATATACGTATATTTTTACAAATAATTGAGTTTCAATAAAGTTATTCAAAAAAGCCACTTTGGAACGCTCTTAAGCGGCTTTTCCGGGAAGTGATCAAAGGATATGTCCGGTACTGTAGATTACACAATCAACATACATCTCCACTCGGTAGAAAACTACCCGGACAAAAAAGCATTGAAAAAAACGATATATCTTGGTTCACCCTGATAGCTGCATGTTCACCTAATACCGAATTTCAGCAACAATTGGAGAGCGGATCACCTCGACTCCAGCTGAAGAAGACGGCGATAAACCTTCGTATACCTGCGCATTATGTCGAGAAGTTGTGAAGACTGACAAGTAATGGGTTGAAACTTAACAGCCGGGAGCAGTGCAAAAATGTGCACATCTCGGTGTAAATTTGCAAGCCCAATGTTTTATTTCCGAATTATTTCAACCCAAGACCCAAGAAATGGCCAGGTTGTATCATCGATGAGAAAGACTGTCGACGTCTTTTCACCTCTCAGGATGTGCTAAGATAACTTGTATTGATGGAGCAAAAATAACATTCAGCAAGAACTCCATGTCCACATACAGTGCCGGCCAAAAAGGTATTCGTTTTCACTTTTTTGCATGTAACTCTTTAGGGACAGAGGCTCTCGGACTGATTTTTCTACAGTTAACGGAGAGTGGTAAGTGTATACATTTGCTAGTTTTGTTTCGATGAGGGCCGGAAATTTAGTGAATTTTTCGATCGGTAGAGTAAAATGCGCACTTTTAGAAAAGCGATCTCGTTGACAATAAATATTTCCTACTCTAAAACAAGTAGAGTTTTTGCAACCGCTTATGTGCCGTTTGAAAGAAGGATGTTTTTTCCACATAACGATATATTGAAATTTTTTGTTACTCTTAGCTTTTACCATTTTTAGGTGGTCCAATGGAAGCGTGTCCAAGAGAAATGTATTACATTTGGATGCAGCTCGTGCTTTGCGTACAGAAGCTTTCACAGATTCTTGTACGCCATTTGAAAGAGAATCAAAGGTGCTATCGGATACTGCCTTCAATCTCTCATGAAGCTGAGTTCCTAGAATTTTATTTTCGAAAAATTGCTAATTAGAGGCGTCATTTTAAGCCCTCTACCATTTTCTCTGCTCGAAAGATTTTTCAGAACCTCAAACATCGTTCGTAAGAAGAAACCTCGCTCTACACGAAAGTGTTTTCGGAAAGTTTCCACATTTTGGGTTTTGATAGTTTTCAAGCAATTAAAGTGTGTACGTTATTCACCACCGATTTCCGCGCGCGACGTTAGAGGCCCCTGCAGCCAACGCCGCACGCGGCGCGCAGTCTTCGCGCGCGGAAATCAGTGGTCAAGGACGTAAAGGTAAAAGGTAAAGGTGCCGGCGTTGATCAGTCCACTGAGGACGCGCCGCCGCATTCGAGTTCCATTCAAGTCGTAGAGGCATAGTGAATGCGTTTTTGGCCTATACAATGACCTGCGGGGGCCAGCCGCTATACCAGGTCAGTGTCTTTACCTTCCCAGACAAGTCTGGTACCAATTTACCCGACCCCGAAGGGATGGAAGGCTTGGTTAGCCCGGGCCGGGATCGATCGCTCGACCATGCGGGTGACAGCAGCGCCTCTTACCACTGTACCACGCGGGCCCCTGGTCAAGGACGTACTCACTTTAATTCCTTAAAATCGAACAAAAACCGATATGTGGGAAACTTTCAAGAACATCTTCGCGAGCGAGGTTTCTTCTTACGAACGGTGCTTGAGGTTTTGGAAAATATTCTGAGCAGAAAAAATTGTAAGGGGACGAAGAAGACGCTTCTAATTTGTAGCTTTTCTAGAATAAAATTTCTAGAAACTCGCTTCAGGAAAGAATGAAGAAAGTATACGATAGCGCTTTCGATTCTCTTTCGAACGCCATATAGGGCTCCGTGAAAGCCTCTGTATACAAAGCACCAGTTGTATCCAAAGGTAATTCACACCTCTTCGACATGCCCCCATTGGACCACCTAAAACAATAATAAAAGCTAAGAGTAACAAAAGACAACAATATATCATTTTGTGCGAAAAATCTTCTTCCTTGAAACGACACATAAGCGGTTGCAAAAACGTTACCTGTTTTAGAGTAGGAAAAATTTATTGTCAACGAGGGCGCTTTTCTGAAACTGGGCATTTTACTTTACTGATGGAAAAATTCAAGACTTTTCAAGCCCTCATCGAAACGGAGCAAGCATATGTGCACGGTTGTCACTCTTCGCTAACTGTATAAAATCAGTTCAAACGCTTCAGTCTCTAAGGAGTTACATGCAAAAAGGTGAAAACGAATACCTTTTTGGCCGGCACTGTACATCTCATTAAATGAAACTAGGATCTTCTTAAATGTTCAAGCCGATTACTGTACCTAGAGACCACTGTCAGTAGCTGAAACAGCCATTCAGTTACCATGAGTTCGGATTGAATTTCAGGAATCTCTCTTCCATTACTGGAGCCGTGGTTTACGAGTAATCTAGTAGACATCTGCGAGAACTCATTACGTAGGACAAATTCACAATCGAGACGCCTCCACGACCACTAACAAATAGAATACGAATGTGCGCATAGGGCTCGAATTGCTCTCTTTCAGTGAGACAGCTAGCACTTTTTCCCTTTTCAACACTCTTCGAAAAGTTATGAATATCATTAACGGAAGTATACAACCCGAGATACCTGAACTCCAATACCTTCCCTAACTGTTCCTCATTGTCTGGCGGATTAGACGGAACTGAAGGGGAGTTGCTGCACAGAGTTAGGCTTTATCTGGAAGATTTATATAAGCAGATATTCGATATGAAGTCACTGCACTAGCTCCGCAGCGGCGTGCCATTCGACAAGCCCTTGTTTTGAGGAAATCCTTGAAGCAGCACGTACAAACGCATACTGGTAAACGCTATGGATGCAACATTTGCGAATACCACACTGATCGGAAATTCGATGTGAGTTCTCTGCTTTGATTGCACCAAAAAGTCAGGTGAAGTCAGAGACTTGGTTTTCAGATTCACAAATAAACTTTCGTTTGAACCTCAAATAGAATTGGTTTTTGGTAGGGCGATTTATCGAACTTAAAACTTATTCAGGGCAGTTAGGAGCAAACCTCCCACTACTTTGTTGAAGGCATATAAGAACTATGTCAGTGCCTTGGTTGAGTCGGGAACAACAGTTTTCTCACCATACTTGAAAAGCACATAGCTCTTCTAAAAAGCGTTCAGAATAACTTCACTCGTAAACTTATTATGAGATGTTCGGGTTTGTCGTATAACTTCTTTCCTACCGGTGAGCAACGGCGCAAAATCTACTTACTATAGAGTTCATACAGTAGGAGAAGAGAGAATAATCTTCTTATGGCTCTAAAGATATTTACCAACAAAACGCAGCTGGAATCGGAGGAATTCGTCGAAGGTAAAGAACAAAGGGTCCCGAGTAAAATTCAGGAGGCCATTCTCTAGAACACAGATAGGATCCAATCCACGCTACAGCTCGCCAAAAATGGAAAAATCGTGTATCGAAATCGTGTATAAAATGTTACGTGTAGTGCAGATTCAGGCTGAAAATCTCAGTAACTCGGTACGTTGTCCGAATTGGCTTTGGATTAAGATGAAACAACTATCATTCAATAACGAAAGCTAAGACTTTCTGTTCTGAGAAAAGTGATTTTGGAAAGTGCCTGGCAAAAATAGGATGATCGAAAAGGTTCAACTATCATTCAATAACGAAAGCTAAGACTTTCTGTTCTGAGAAAAGTGATTTTGGAAAGTGCCTGGCAAAAATAGGAAAATTTCATTTTTTGTATCGAGTGAAAGGTTCCAGTGGGATTCCTGTTGAGGACATGCTTGGTATCAAAGTGATGATAATGACATGATGAAGTCAAATCTGTATGAATTTGTTGAAATTAATCCCAGCTGGATCTCACGAACGATTGAAATGTGCGGCGTCTCTGGTCATGACATCATAATTACTGGCCTGGTGACGAGTGAGCCCACGCCAGGTCATTGTCAACACGAAAAAATCAAATTCAACGGAAACTATAGGAATTTATATCAATCGATGGCTTCTCAACCGACGATGTACACTGTTTGGACCAAATTATAAATAAACTCACCCGAATAAAGAAAATCGATGTCAAAGGATCCCCTAGGCAGTTTTGTTCGATAATAGCAGCATATAAGAAAAAGTTGGAGACCTCTGAATCCGAACAGTCCCTCTTAAATCACAGATGACAAGGCCATTTGCTAGTGTACGGAAACTGATAGCGTTAACTCTTTCCCTAGCTGAGCTACAGCCTGGAAAAGTTGAAGGAAAGTGCGTGACGATCATGAAAATGTGACGCATAGCCGAATTCAAGACGTAAAATCTCTCCAATTTTTTGCCTAGAAGCGCTGAATTTCCAGTGAACAACAATATATGCATGAGCGAATGTGATGATTCAAGCAATGACCTATGTATGCACTGATACTGTTCTCACGAAAAGCGATGCTGAAATGGGAATTATCGCAATTTGTGATACAACAAAAAATTATAGACCATCAGTAGGTAGCATGTCGGGATTTAAACCACCGGAAATGATGCGCTGAGTTCGAATCTGAGAAGCAAATTTAAAAAAAAAAACAGAAAATTTTATATCCACTGTTGACTACTTACCCCGAAGACACTCCTGTGGCAACGTTTGAGTGGTCGTAAAACAATTAGCATCGCTCAGAACAAAATTGCCCATAACTAGGTCATAGGGAACGTTGGAATAAAATCAGGCTTGTTTTTGAACTCATCGACAGGAGACGAATCGAACGGTATCTTCCAATTTCCAAATAGTCCACGGAGAAAGATTGTAACGCTTAAATCCGTCAGAGCGCGTCGGCGACGCGTTTTGGGACAGTAGTTAGGGCAAAAGCTCGCGTCAATAAATAAATGGATGAATGAAAGAAGTCGAAAGGTCTGCAAAGTCCACTAGCCTATCGTTTCTTAGTGGACAAAAATAAATGAACTGTAAAGCTAATCAAATGAAATTAAAATTTAAAATTTGAAATATAGTAAGTCGCACGATTAAAAGAACGGCATGGTGTATTTCGTTTCCTCCATTGGTACCTCTGGAAAACACCCCAAGTCGTTCGTTTCCTACTGTTAGGCTTGGATTCGAATCGTTGGCCACGTTGACCGCTTGGAGCAACTGTACATGGCTGGAGCATCAAAAGATAATCGTTCCGCCTAGCGTAAATAGTGTTGCCCAACAATTAGAGTTTAAAAGAGTGAAGTAGGCACCACAGGTGAAAACAAGTATGGTGACGGAAGGCCCACTGCTCGCGACGATGTCAGAAAAGCTTGTACGCCCATGTTCTCCTCTAAGGGCTTGTTCAGACGACGCGCGTCGAAAATGCAAAATTGAAGCTCAATCAATAAATAACGTCATTGATCGAATTTGCTCCTTTGCGTTAGTGGCGCAGTCCGGTTGCGCCTCATATAGGCAAAAAAAATTAGGCATATAATCACATAGGAAAGAAATTGAACGAAAAAAGTGAATTTTGTCAAAATTTCCATTAATAAGGAATAGCAGCCTTCTAAAAAAACCCGAGCGACCAGTAAGTTTGCCTATATGAGGCGCAACCGGACTGCGCCACTAATGCAAAAGAGCAAATTCGATCAAGGGCGTTAATTATCGATTGAGCTTCGATTTTGCATTTTCGACGCGCGTCGTCTGAACAAGCCCTAGAGGGAATTTGTTAGGGAAGACCAAAGACCGCAGCCTCCCCCCTCCTATCCCGTGCTACAGCTCTATCCATGAAATCTTCTTATTCTTGCAGTTCACACGCCACATTCGACGACGTCATGAAGGCATTGTTGACCAGGTGGACGTTGGAATTCGGCCGCATTGGATGAGCCTATTGAAGACGTGCTTTCCCGACTACGGAGATGCGACGAAATGCCGGAGGATAAGGCGCCTAAAACTGCTCAGTGGTGGTGGAGGAAACTGCGCGCAGGTTGCTGTTTCATCTTTTTTGTTTTTATTTTTAGAGTAAAAGGTAGAAAGGTAAAAGTGTCACTGTCGATCAGTTCCCGAGGGACGCGCCGCCGCATTCGTATTCAATTCAGAATCGTAGAGGCTTGGTGAATGTGCATTTGGCCTATAGAGCGACTTGCGGGTGTCGGCGGCTGTACCAAGGGCCGTATGCTCGTGTCTCCCGAGCCGAGGATTTCTCCCCGCGCCGGCATGCTGAAAGGCGCTGGCACAATGAGAAATCCCCGGCTCGAGAGATACGAGCATACGGCCCCAAGTCAGTGTTTTTAACTTCCCACAAAAATCTGGTACCAATTCTTCGACTACGGAGGGATGGAAGTCATGGTTGGCCCAGGGCAGGCTCAAGAAAGAGGATTACATGTCATTTCGTACACGAGATATTGCAACACGCGCGAGCGGCCAGAGCCAGATGGGAAGAATGAGGGCGGAGTCTTTTCTGCATCTCTGGTTGGCGCAGCGCCGCCCCCTTGCTGGCTCAGCAGCCGGCTGACTCATGCCGTCAGCTACTGACAATGAGAGAGCGAGGAATGAGAGCGTTGTATTGCGCGATGGATGGAGTGAGAGGAGGACAGTTTATGTTTTTCTTTTGAATGCCGACCAAACTAATAAGTTGTTTGTTTATTTATCCTTTTTCTATCATTCTACCGTGAATAGGCGCTGAAGATTATGTGTCAGTCTGTTACCGGCAAGAACCAAACGTATTCTGCCTAGAAGACCTTATTGTAGCCGATCTTTCTAGACCTTGAGACACGGCGAGACCCTAGGAACGAGTGCTTGCTGAGTACTTTGTCTGTCTGTCAGTTTCTGTGTTTGTCAGCTAAAGGTATGGCCTTACTACGGGTGCAGGAATCAGCGGAGAAAAAATAATCGCAAATAAAAGTGGCCCTTCTGCTGACCCATGTGATTTCAACACGAGAGAGACCACAACAATGGGAGAATGTAGAGTTGAGCACGGTGGAATTACGGAGCGTCACTACTGCGGAGTGCAGCAGACGTCGATGGTGCCAGGGGAGGTTACGTTGAACGGGAAGGGGGTGTCAGACGGCGTGCGAGAAACCCTGCGTCGTCTTGGCTCGCTGCCTCGTGTACGAGCTGACCGGCAACGAAGGGAGAGATTCGATTTCTGCGAAAAATTTACGACCCCTCTCCATTAGTGCAGGTCCCAGTACGACCCCCTTGCACGGTCAAGCATGGGGTGCGATTTTCGTAAAAATACTACGACCCCCCCCCTCTCTACGGCCGGTATTGTACGATCCTCCCCCTTCGTCCTCCGTTCACTTGTAAGAGCTGATAATTCACTGATGTATGCTAAATGAATATTTGAAAATATTGAAAAAGAAATAAATAAAGAAAATTAAATCAAACATTCAAAATATATATTAAAAATAAATAAATAAAAGCTAAAAATAGATATTATGACGAAAATACACTCAAAATATTACTCGAATAAGTATACAGTGCCGACCAAAAAGGTATTCGTTTTTACTTTTTTGCACATAACTCCATACAGATTGACGCGTTTGAACTTATATTTTTACACTCAACGAAGAGTGAGTGTACATATGTCAGCTTCGTTCCGATGAGGGCCTGGAAATTCGTGAATTTTACCATCAATAAAGTAGAATGCGCACTTTCAGAAAATCGACCTCCTTGAAAATAAATTTTGGTACTGGGCAACATCGTGGACAAGCGCCCACCCCTTCTGCCCAGCCGGCCAATAGCGTGGCCCCTCGACCACCCCCCCCCCCCTAGCCCCCATCGATAATCGCTATTGGCAAGCCATTGGCATGCGTCTATGCTACTACGGACCGATGGGGGTAGGGGGGGGGGGGTGGGCGAGTGACGCAGGAGCGCTGTCCACGATGTTGCCCAGTACCTAAATTTTTTTTTCTACTCTAAAATAAGCAATGTTTTTGCAACCGCTTATGTGCCGTTTGAAAGAAGGAGGTTTTTCCTACATAACGATATATTGAAGTTTTTTGTTGCTCTTAGCTACTACTATTCTTTAAGTGGTCCAATGGGGCGTGTCCAAGAGCTGAGAATTACCTTTGGATGCAACTCGTGCTTTGCATACAGAAGCGTTCACAGATCCTTATACGCCGTTTGAAAGAGAATCAAAGGTGCTATCGGATACTGCCTTCACTCTCTCATGAAGCTGAGTTCCTAGAATTTTATTTCCGGAAAATTGCAGATTAGAGGCATTATTTTAAGCCCCCAACAATTTTTTCTGCTCAAAAGATTTTACAGAACCTTGAACACCGTTCGTAAGTAGGAACCTCGCTCTGCACGAAGGTATTTTTGAAAAATTTCCACATACTGGGGTTTGATGGTTTTCAAGCAATTAAAGTGTGTACGTCATTCACCACCGATTTCCGCGCGCGACATTAGAGGGGCCTGCAGCCAACGCCACACGCGGCGCGCAGTCTTCGCGCGCGGAAATCAGTGGTCAAGGACGTACTCACTTTAATTGCTTAAAATCGAACAAAAACCAAAAGGTTTTAGAAAATCTTCTAAGCAGAAAAATTGTAAGGGGGCGAAAATAACGCTTCTAATTTGTAGTTTTTCTTGAATAAAATTTCTAGAAGCTCAGTTTCAGGAAGGAATGAAGATTGTATCCGATAGCGCTTTTGATTCTCTTTCGAACGACATACAGTACTCCGTGAAAGCCTCTGTACACAAAGCACCAGTTGACATCCAAAAGTAATTCACACCTCTTGGACACGCCCCCATTGGGTCACCTAAAAAACTAAAAGCTAAGAGTAACAAAAGACAATATATATCATTTTGTGCGAAAAATCTTCTGGGGACAACGGGACATAAGCGGTTGCAAAAACGCTACTTGTTTTAGAGTAGGAAAAATTTATCGTCAATGAGGCCGCTTTTCTGAAAAAGCGCATTTTACTTTATTTATGGTAAAACGAATTTCCAGGCCCTCAACGGAACGAATCTGGCATATGTACACCCTTGTCACTCTTCGTTGACTATAAAAATATAAGTTCAAACGCGTCAATCTCTAAGGAGTTATATGAAAAAAATAAAAACGAATACATTTTTGACCGGCGCTGCAAATATAACACTCGAATAAATAGAACAAAATTTGATGTAACCGTTGGAAGCTAATTGAAGTAAACATCTTTGATATATCGTCTAAACGTCCTGAACCGTCTATCCTCAGCAACACCAGCAGCTCGCTTCTCCTGAATCAAAAACAGCGAAAGTTATTACAAAAGTTTCTCTACAACTGAGCCACCAGTTGGCCATGGATCTCAATCAGGTGAGGGAAAATGAATTCGCAAAATCAATGATCTCCGAAAATGGTGCAGCTCGAACATTTAATTGCTGTTTGAAGCGACAAAGAATTGGAGGTTGTTCTTTGTGTATAAATATGACTTTAGTCTACAAAATTAGCAGTGAAATCTCGACCATGTGAGGGAGCGGACCTTGATTTTCATACGCTGAACAGGTATAATTCGAATGGATAGTGCTCGGTAAGTTTTTTCAGTTACTGAAAATGTGTAAAGGATTAAAAACTAGAGGCAAAGTAGATTTCGACAGTATAAAAACATTCGAAACATTCGAAGAAAAAACAAGGTTTCTGCGTTCAAATGAAAATAACTCACGGAGCTCGCGGTCTTGAAAAAGTGAACATTTTTTCAGATTCCATTGAAAAAGGCCATTCTACTATATATCACATGATACACAAAAATTTAATTTTCTTAGAGAGCGGGAAGGCTGAATAGAACCACCTGTTTTTACGAAAAGACCGACCAAAAATCGCACCCCCTCCTCCCCGCATGAAGATCGTTTTTTCGAACTTTCTTTTTCCAATAGGGAGATGGCAAATATCGTCTAGTTTTCGAATTGGTTGGTGCGCTTACACAAATCGCAATTTGAGCTGAGATATGGTCATTTAAGTGAGAAGCTTCTGCTTTCTCGATGCAGGTCACGAAAAGAGATTTTCACTTAAATGATTATATCTCAGCTCAAAGTGCGATTTTGGTAAACGCACCAACCAATTCGAAAACTAGACGATATTTGCCATCTCCCTATCTTCATGCGGGGCGGAGGGGGTGCGATTTTTGGTCGGCCATTTTGTAAAAACAGGTGGTTCCATTCAGCCTTCCCGCTCTCTAAGAAAACTCAACAATTTTTGTGTATTATGTGATATATTGTGAAATGGCCTTTTTTATGGAACTGAGAATATGCTCACTTTTTTAGGACCGCGAACTCCGTGAGTAATTTTCATTTGAACGCAGAAAGTTTGTTTTTTCTTCCACCCACTCCATGTCTCGTAGAAACTGACTTGTGAACGAATGTTTGTATACTGTCGAAATCTACTTTGCCTCTAGTTTTTAATGCTGTACACAATTCTCAATAACTGAAAAAACTTACCGAGCACTATCCTTTCGAATTATACCTGTCCAGCGTGTGAAAATCAAGCCCCGCCCCTCACATGCTCGAAATTTCACTGCGATTTCTGTAGACGAAAGTCATATTTAAACACGGAAAAAAAGCTCCAATATTTTTTTTTGCTTCGAACAACATTTAAATGTTTGAGCTGCACACATTTTCGGAGATCACTGGTTTTTGTGAACCATTGTCCCTCACCTGATTAAGATCCATGACCAACTACTGGCTCCGTTCTACTGAAACTTTTGTAATATGTATCTTTCGCTATTTTTGATTCAGGAGAAGCGAGCTGCTGGTGTTGCTGAGGATTCCGTATAGACGGTTCAGGACGTTTAGATAATATATCGAAGATGTTTGCGTCGATCGTCGACAAAAAACATCGTGTTTTCTCCACTTCACTCGAAATTGCGAAACTTCACAAATATTTTGTACCGAACACTTACTTCTACGGACTCTGAAAGGAGCAAACTAATATTTTCAGGAGGGAATTGGACGACGAAAGATCGGCAAAACGATGTAAGCACCTTCTACTACAAATCGAAGGATAGAAATGGAGATCAAGAAAGCGACTGATCTTCAATAAGCACTTAATGAAATTCGACTGATATATTCCACACATATCAAACAATACTACACAAAATATCAGCATTTCTTACAATTAAAAGGCGATCGATTTCGCCGCGTTGTCCTTCGGTAGCAGTGGCAGGTTAAAAATTGACATCCTTCAGGAAGGACTGTACGTATCGCAATGAAACTTCAAATAATTTAAATTCGAGTTTTCTCTAAATATTGGTGTTAAAATTAGAGTCGAACTTAACTTTCTTTCTGGTGAACAGGGTAGGTTCGATTTAGCTTCGATTTTCGCCTCAAATCGAAGCAAAATCGAACCCACCCTTTTCACCTGGGCATGAGAGAACGAAGACAGTGTCCGATAACGCCTTTGATTCTCTATCAAACAGCATATAAGACTCTGTGAAAGCCTTTATACTTCTCTAGAGTGCGCACACCACGAGTTACATCCGAAGGTAATTCAACCTCTTAGACACATCCCCATTGGATCACCTAAAAAATAATAAGAGCTAAGAGTAACAAAAAACGTCAATGCTTATTTTGTAGAAAAAATCTTCTTCTTTCATAAAGCTCAGCGGTTGCAAAAACATTACTTGTTTTAGAGTACGAAAAATTCATTGTCAATGAGGCCGCTTTCCTGAAGTGCGCATTTGACTTTACTGGTGGAAAATTCGCGGAATTTCAGACCCTCACCGAAACGAAACCAGCATACGCACACCTTGCCACTCTCCGCTAACTGAAAAAAATCAGTTCAAAAGCTCCAGTCCCTAAGGAGCTACATCCAAAAAAGGGAAAACAAATACCATTTTGGACGTCACTGTATAAGCTACACTCAAACGTCTAGAAATCTAACTTGAATCTAGACGTCTGGATAGTTCTACTTAGACTGACGGGAACAATGTTGTAAACAAAAATATCTGGACTTACCTACTCAGCTACGCAAAGCTTCAACGTGCGCTTCAGTCGCTCCCATTTGTTTGTGAGAATCCCTTAGTGAGGAAAGAATCCTATACCTCTTATTTATATCAAATATATACTCACTCAAAATACAACCGCTGCAGTATTCAAGGTAGCAGTCCCGCAGCACAGCATGCATACAAATAAACACTGTATTGCATAGTTTATTCCAGCTCAAATAAGAGTCATCGTTTTTCGAGTTGTATCCTGAGCCTTTCCAATTCTCGTCGGGTATTTTCGTGAGATTGACGCTCCTGAAACCTTCAGTAATAATTCTCTTGTAGTCTTTCAAGAGAAGAATTCAAATTGAGTTTTAAATTAAGAAAATAGGATTGCAGAATTAAACGCAAGACTTAAGGGAAAATGAAATACCTCCTCTGGGGCAAATTTGTGCCAGACTTGTCTGAGTTGGTAAACACACTGACTTGAACAGCCGCTGGCCCCACAAGTCACTGCTTACGACGACCGATCAACACTGACCATGTCTCTTCTACTTTCCCACGGTATAGCCGAACTTTAAAGCTTCGGCGAATTTAAACTATTCAAGCCAAATAGGAACTTACATGCGTGAGTTGTTTTCTCAACTGTTGCACTAACATCTCTAAAGCTCTTTTCTCCTGACACGCTCGTTCAAGGGTTTGTTGGCAGCGCGCCAATTCGGCGGCTTCGTGTTCCGTGGTTGATTCTCGAGCTGATAGCGGAGCCTGAAGGTTGATATTTGTAGCTTAATCATCTTATATACCCTGACGTGGCTTGCAAACACTTTTGAACAAAATGCCGTTAAATTACCAATGAAATTCTTCAAAAACCGATGTGGCAGCTCGAGGCACTGTATCTGTTTTTACAAATGATTTGATGCGAAATTATAGCAGTGAAGCATTGTAGGAGTATATAAGACCCGATGAACGCGCTTACTTTCCGATTTCCTTCGGCGACCGGCGATCGGAGATGCTCATCAGACTGTGCACGAATGAGCGCCTTCGGCGCGCTCAACATCAGACACATGTGATCATGAACTGAGGTGGCCTGACGGTTGATCGATGTGAGAACGGAGCCTTGCACGTAACCCGATGTTGCACTACAAACACTAACACTGTAATCATTACTTGTGTGAACTATCAAATTAAAAGGAAAGATACCCGCCACACCTGCAATGTTCTTCAAAAATCTTCTCTCTAACATTTCGTTCAACATCTGGTGAACCTACACCCCAGTTTTTTCTTTTTCCTTCCCTTTTCTCTATTTCTGCAGGAAAAAGGTTTACACGAATTCTGTAGTGTATTCCGTTATTTTGTAATCTCGAAAAGAATAGCAGTCGAGCGTATTTACAGTCGAGGGTTCTTCAACTATACCGGTAGCGCAGAACTTCGAAAACAGTGGATATAAAAGGTACGAAAAGAATAAATAAAAGAATAAATCAAGGACTGCTTGTTTCGTCCCTGAACTGATATGTAGGTCATAAATCAATCTACATGTACAGGGTGCGGCAAAAGTCCTTCAACACAGATACTTGACCGTCTAGACGGAAGATCTCAGGCAAATGAGATTAAATTTATAACATTTATTGCCTTTGACCACACACATATAACAAAGCATCTAATTTTCGAAAAGACCTGCTTTCGCACGAATACAGCCCCTAAGTCTCTTGAGGAACGAATCTACGGCGGCACGCAGAACATCTTCATCAATTTCCTCCCAGGCTTTTTTCAAGGCTACTTTAAGAGGATCAGTACTCGCGCGAGATGTTGCGCAGCTTTGCTCTTCAATATGGACCAGATTGAATAATCCCTCGGATTAAGGTCCGGGCTATTCGGTGGCCACTCGTTTGCTGAGATGAAATCAGGAAAATTGTCGGCACACCACTTCTATACGACTTCGGCACTGTGAGCAGGTGCAGAGTCCTGCTGATAGGTTCGAGTGGTGTTCTCGAAGTGCTGAGAAGCCCATTGAAGCATTTCTTTCTTCAAAACGTCTTCCAGGAATTATGGCTGTCGCTTTCCCGGATGCGTCGGTGAACCTACGTGCCGCCGTAGACTCGTTCCTCGAGAGATTCAGGGCCTGTATTCGTGCGAAAGGAGGTCGTTTCTAAGCGCAGACGCTTATTTATACGTGTGGTCAAAGGCAATAAATGTTACGAATTTCTCATCTCATTTGCCTGACATCTGCCGTGTGGACGGTCAAGTATCTGTGTTTAACGACTTTTGCCGCACCCTGTAACTAAGGGGGAAGGATCCAGGAACTCGTTTCGAAACAGCTAACATTTGCCGAACAGTCCCATTGAGTGGCGGGGAAGTTTCGTTACAACACGGTAGAATGAATTGCAGTGGAAATCTGTTTACGTCCCCGAGTCAGTGATTAAGATTCTACACTGAAAACAGTAAATAAAGGCAAATTCCTTCAGATTTCCTAAAGGATCAAACCCTTGTAATAATAAAGGTAATCCACGACTCAGGACAATCACATCTTCTCAGCGAAAAACAGGATCCGAAATGCGGTAACTTTGGCGAAAGTGAACCAATCGAAACGAATCATAGTTTGGACGAAAGCTAAGAAAAAAGTAACTGGTACGCGTTGCCGAACAGTCCCATTGAGTGGCGGGGAAGTTTCGTTACAACACGGTAGAATGAATTGCAGTGGAAATCTGTTTACGTCCCCGAGTCAGTGATTAAGATTCTACACTGAAAACAGTAAATAAAGGTTAGAACTTGCTTCAAATTCCTTCAGATTTCCTAAAGGATCAAACCCTTGTAATAATAAAGGTAATCCACGACTCAGGACAATCACATCTTCTCAGCGAAAAACAGGGTGTCCCAAAAAATGTACACACTGTTCGAAATGCGGTAACTTTGGCGAAAGTGAACCAATCGAAACGAATCATAGTTTGGACGAAAGCTAAGAAAAAAGTAAATTTTCTGGTACGCGTTTGGTAAGAATTGCGCCATGTACTCGACCGACGCCGCAGATTTTGAAACTGATAGACAGTGCGTGGGTAATATGCTTGTTTTACTTCGGTAGTAAACAGGTGGTATCGCTGCAATGAGTTACTTCTGACGCAGCAAACATATCGACTTGCCGCAACTTTTGGTTAAGCATAGAACAACATCGATATCGATCAATAATTGTAACCACGGTTTGGGGAGCTACAACTCTTCCAACGGTGACGCTATCATGAGAAAAGAATTTAGAGGAATGAAAAATGGACGAACCATGAAGACTGCGCCGTGCACCTGTCGGAATCGTCGGATCCTAAACCTGATTAAAAGTTCACGGATAACATGCTTGTTCTACTTTGGTCGCCAACAGGTGATATCGCTGAGACGCGATTCTCTCGATGCAGTAAACATAACTATCACTTTATTTTCTCACATCCCTTCTATAAAGTGTTGTCTTTCATTTTGACCTGGTTGAAAAAAGATTATCTTATTGTGTATTGGTGTATCTTAACACGTTGACGACAGTGTGGCGCTATGCCGCGCCACAGTCTTGTATTGTATTTTTCTCGACACATTTCAGGATTGGGGATGTTTTTGTGCCATTTTTTAGCAGACCTTTGCACATTGTTATAGAAAGCATGGTGCATGAAAATGATTCTTAGCTTCTGATTTACTGGGATTTTTGACTGTGCACTAGTTTTTTTACAAGTAAAAACAAATAATGGTTATTGCAAGAAACAAATAAATGCAAACAAGTACTGGTTACTTAAACATACAAATAAATAAAAACAAATATTGGTTATTAGAATAAACAAATAATGAACGATAAACAAATAACAATTTCCTTTTAACCTGGATAGGGAAAAAGGAAATTCTAAAAGCTTCCAGCTGTTATTTTTCTATTTTCATTGCAAAAAAAAATAGTCACAATCCACGATATTATAGGACTGTATATGTAGTCTTCGAGATTTACTATTCACTACCATTTTTAAAAAAAATTCGCCATATGCCGGCATCATGCCGCAGCTGCGGCGCGGTAGAAAGTCAGTTGGTCCCACGCGCCAGACACGCGAAACAGGCGCTGTCGTCAACGTGTTAAAGTGCATGGTAACCCTGTAATATTTTGATGTTTTTATGTTTCCTGCTTCAAGAGAAACGCGTACCAGCGATATCACTTGTTGGCGACCAAAGTAGAACAAGCACGTTATCCGTGAACTTTCAATCAGGTCTAGAATTCGACGATTCGGACAGGTGCACGGCGCATTCTTCATGGTTCGTACATTTTACACTCCACTAAATTCTTCTCTTATGATAGCGCCACTGTAAGAGTTTTAGCTTCTCAAACAGTGGTTACAATTACTGATCGACATCGATGTTGCTCCAGGCTTAACCAAAAGCTGAGGCAGATCGATATGTTAACTGCCTCAGAGGTAACTCATAGCAGAGATACCACCTGTTTACGACCAAAGTAGAGCAAGCATATTACCCATGCACTATCAATCAGGTTCAAAACCTGAGGCCTCGGACAAGTACATGGCGCAATCCTCACCATACGCATACCAGAAAATTCACTTTCTTCCTAGCTTCCATCCGACTTATGATTCGTTTCGATCGATTCACTTTCGCCAAAGTTATGGCATTTCAAACAGTGGGCACATTTTTTGGGACACCCTGTATCCTACAATAAATAAGCGAACCACGATGTCTGTCTGTCAACTCTAGTGTGGCGCCAAGGGCCCGCGTGGTACAGTGGTAAGAGGCCCTGCTGTCACCCGCACGGTCGAGCGATCGATCCCGGCCCGAGCTAACCAAGCCTTCCATCCCTCCGAGGTCGGGTAAGTTGGTACCAGACTTGTCTGGGAAGGTAAAGACACTGACCTGGTATAGCGTCTGGCCCCCGCAGGTCATTGTAGAGGCCAAATACGCATTCATTGTATAGTTGTGCTCTCCCAAAAATTTCGAATAATCGAATATATTCGAATATCGACGATTTTCGAACGTTCGAATTCGAATGTCATTCGAAAATCGCGATTTTTCGAGCATTCGAATTCGAGTACATTCGAAAATCGCGATTTTTCGAGCATTCGAATTCGAATACATTCGAAAATCGCGATTTTTCGAGCATTCGAATTCGAATACATTCGAAAATCGCGTTTTTTCGAACGTTCGAATTCGAATATTCGATTTCGAATGTTCGAATATCCATTCGGACAGAACTTGCGTTTCGCGAGGGAAGATCTCATCAATGCAAATACAGGGTGTCCCAATAATGTAAGCACTGCTTAAAGCAACTAGAAAGGAAAAGCACTAGAAAATGGAAATCTACGGACAAGTAGATGGAATGGATTGCTCCATGTACCCTGCACAAATTTTCAGACTTAAGACACAATGTTTATCTTGTAAGAAGTGGTCTAATGTCCTAAACATATGGTAGTCAGTTGGGGAAAGATCTGGGGAACAAGGTGGGTGAATGAGAACCTTCATGAGCAACTCCTGCAATTTATGATACGTTGTTCGTGCGACATGTGGTCTTGCGTTGACATGCAGGAGCATTGGCTTGCCTCTATAGACCAATCTCGGGTGCTTTAACGCAAGCTTTCCCGTCGTAGCATCCAACTCGTTCTAGTACACGTCCGCTATTATCGATGTGCTAGGACTCGTAAAGTTGTAATGGATGACTCCATAGATAGACCACCAAACAGAGATCATCAACTTTTGTTGGTGTATTTTGGGCTTTACGCTATGTTTGGGGACCTCATCCTTGTCCAACCATCGTACTGAGCCCATGCGATTGTCGTACATAGTCCACTTTTCATCACAAGTAACGATGCGATGTTAAAGTGGTTAAGATCTGTGTCGAAAAAGAAGTGAAAGCCAAGCGTCGAAGCGACAATACTTTTGCTGCTCGTTCACTTCGTGAGGGACTCACTGATCGAATTTTTCCGCCTCGCTATTTTGCTTCAAATGCTCCAGTATTGTGGGTACAGGTAGACCGAAGCCTGCTGCTAACTCACGAGTAATTTGACTGTTGTCACTTTCGACTGCCGCTTTCAAAGCTGTGTTCTTCACCTTGGATCCAGGTCTTCCACGAGGCTCACTTTCGAGATTAAAATCTCCAGAACGGAAATTTTCAAACCAGCGACGTACTGTGCGTTCACTAGCGGCATCCTCACCGAATACCTCATTAATGTTCCGGACGGCCTGTGGTGCACTGCTTCCACGACGCAAGTCGTATTTGAAAACAACACGAATTTTGGATTTTTCCACGGCTCCGAAAACCTCCTGCACAGCCTGAATTCGGAGGCAGCACTGAAAACCAACATGGGTTGTTGAAATCTCAGGAACGTACCTTCACAATAGAAGGAAAAACTAGGAGCCCACAAGCTAACATGCCTATGTATTAGCCTTGAAACGTAAAGCTTGCAAAATCGGCCATTTCATACTTAACGACCTAATAGTATACCACAACTTGTGAACAAACAAAATAGTCAAAATGCAATTTTGCCGTGATCTGATCAATACCATGTTATCTTTGTGGAATGTCTGCTAGAACTGGGAGGCAGTGTAAAATACCCCTTCACAGATTGTCTTCGACCTTGTCAACGGCTACCTTCGCGTGATTTTATGGATTTAACGTTGCCCATTTGCTTCATCCCTCCACCTCTCCATGTTTTCTACAACTACCCGAGATTTGATGCTCTTTATGCCTCAACGGACACTTCGGTATGTTAGACTTTTTACGTCCTCATTGAACCACCAATGCATTTGCAACCTCAAACTTCCTTTTTTGCCGTACTGAGTAGCTTGAAGAATTTTCGGAGCGTAGGCCCAGCTTAGACGTGTTCTGGATTAAGCGTCCTTTATCTTAAGCCATCAAAGTTGTTCGTCCTTCATAGAACTTCGCCAATACAAGTTTATACGTTGGTACACCCTATTGATGGCAAGTGCCGTTACCCGCCTGTCCGTGGCCCTCTTACCCGCCTCGCTTGATGCCCGAATTTTGTTTGACTAACATGAACAAGATCACCCACATTGGGATAAACTGATTGAATAACCCAAACACTTTGTGTGATCACCCACATTGGGATAAACTGATTGAATAACCCAAACACTTAAGATCGCAGATTTCGCAGTAGATCTGCGATAGATCGCAGATTTCGCTGCAATCGAACGTTCGAATGCGAATGTTTCGAGCATTCGAATTTGAGCATTCGAACACGAATGTTTCGAGCATTCGAACTCGAATACATTCGAAAATCGCGTTTTTTCGAGCATTCGAATTCGAATACATTCGAAAATCGCGATTTTTCGAGCATTCGAATTCGAATACATTCGAAAATCGCGATTTTTCGAGCATTCGAATTCGAATACATTCGAAAATCGCGATTTTTCGAGCATTCGAATTCGAATACATTCGAAAATGGGGTTTTTTCGAATGTTCGAATTCGAATATTCGATTTCGAATAGAATTATTCGAATTCGAACGTTCGAATATTCATTCGAGCACAACTATAATTCATTGTGCCTCTACAACTTGAACGGAACCTGAATGCGGCGGCGCGTCCTCAGGGGACTGATCAACACCGACACCTTTACCTTTACCTTTAGTGTGCCGCCGCGATTGCCCTTTATCCTACTTCCAGCGACGTATTCCATCAGTTCCTCGCTGTCTTTTGCTGCATGCTTTTTGTTCTTCGTTTTTTGTTATTAGAAATGTTTTATATATGTTTCCCACTATTCATTAGGTCATTTGGCGGCCTGCAGGCCGCTGAATCGCTGGTGCTCATGACACACGAATCTGGATTCTAGTACACGTTCACCTTAAGTCGTTGGGTGACCGAAGAAAACCTGTTTCACTGGACCAACTGATGTGACTGAATGTTGCACTTTGTGTTTTTGCTGTCCTTCTAAGCTTCTAACATAGGCATTCTGTACAAATGTGCTGTCTTACCAAGTGCTGTTAGCTCTCGTGCCGTCGGCTCGCTTCATTGTCGTGAATGTAAACATTCGATCCTCTAGCGAGCCTGCAGGGCTGTTTGCTGGTGAACCCACATACTCCCGATTGCGCATACGAAACATTTCCTGGTAGCTGAAAGCAGAAGTTCCGAAGAATATCGAGACAAGAAATTGAACAAGCATAATCGCGGAAAATTCTAGAGAAGAAACAGAAACTGAAAGAAGAACATAACCACTCCACATTGAGTGGGAAGTCAACCCAGAAAGCGGAGTGAGCGATGAGCGATGCCCTGGCCTGAACCCAAAGCACCACCGGTGTCGAGGCAGGGTCAGCCTCAAGCTGATGGCTCAAGAATCGAGGGGGTCGTAATGTGTGGTCAGCTGAGGGGGGGGGTCGTACTAGGACCTGACCTCATGGAATAACAGCCTATAGAAGCAGGTTCGAGGAGCAATTATAAAACGAAAAAACAAAAAATAAGCGACAATACATTGTAAATAAATAAAAATTGAACAAAAAAGAAACGGAATGAAAAAAATTGGAAGATTACTATGTTCGTTCATTCAACACAAAAAATCTGAAGACCTCTAAAAATATCTGAAAGCACAGAAGAAGGTCTCAGCTGTGTTGTTGTTCAAATACCTCATCAATGTAGGACTAATTCGGTAACTCTCGAAATTTCAGAGATATCCTTACTATATAATAGCGAAACCCAATTGTTTATTTGAATGAATGAATGGATGCGAGGATCTAATTTATTTACCTCCTTGACACGACCTTGATAATCAAATAAATAAATCAATAAATAGGTGTCGCAGGGCGGTTCGATTTTTTGTTGCAATCTTTTCAGACATCTGGACACTCAACTCCTTTGCGGACGATTAAGCACTTATTTTCATAAAAGACTTTTGTGTAGGTGGTAAGAAAGTCTTGAGCCACTTTGCTTGAAAGTTTCAGAACTTCCGACTTCTGAAATGTATCCATGACCTAACATGTGGTAGTTACTCATTCTCGATGCAGCGCTACGATGGGTATAAGTAGCCAAACCCCATTCTTATACTTCAAATACGATGTCACTTCCATAAGATCACATTTGAACCCTCATCTCTAACTGACGGTGACACAGCACTTGAACGATGGAAACCATTCGCAACATCAGTGCTGTAATCATAGAAGACACCACAATCTTCGGCATTGTCGAGCTCTGGTTACCTCGCTTTACAGCTCGAGACTCCGGCTTTGAAGACAAGCCTTGGTTGGGACGGGCTACTATGATAGATAATTCTGCCTTTCTCGAGGCTGCCGCAGCGGATTCAGGAAAAAGCACTCATACACTTGCAAGGAGACTATAACACACTCATACTACAGTTGCCAGTTGGCTCCATTCCCTCGTTACTGAGAAACGCTGCGTGGACTGAGCTCGGACGTCCCGACCGACAGTACGTGGTTTACCCGGGTATTCAGTGACCAATCTCCCCTTCTCCGTTTCCTTGAAAGAAGGATTGAAAAGCATAGGCAGGTCATATGAGAAGCGGGAACCTTGTCCCTTCAAGTCACGCAAAGTTGTGTTGTTCCCTTAGCAGAAGCGCTTTTACGGAAGCGCAATCGGAAGTGCATGTCAAGAAGGTTCTCCAATGCTGGTTCTGGCGCAGGACAGGAGCGATGTAAAAGAAGACGGTATCGAAAGAGCACTAGCACGAGGTCTCTGCTGTCGTTACAGCGATTCCGCTTTGGAATCCCGCAGAGGCAGTTCGAGAAAAACGGTCGAGAGTACATTCGGCGCACACTCACAATGACGCAGCAGGACTTTATATCGATAAAGAGACTAGTAAAAATTTAAAGAAATGAGGTTGGCACACGAATTTACGACTATCTTATTACACTTATACTGTTCCCTATAGCTATCAATTAACTTCCTTCCATGTTGCTTCTGAGCTGAGAAAAGAGTCACCAAAATCGATGATATCATACGGGCATTCAGCGACTTCTTCGGCTCCCAGCCTGGTCAGTTCTGCAATTAGAAGATGGCTGGCCTGCCTATCAGGGACATTAAGGTTCTGACTAACAATGATGATTGAATCGCGGAGTAAAATGCATTGTGTATTGAATAAGAAAACGAAGAAAAAGTAGGCATCAACTGCTCAGGACTTTCTTACCACCCTATACTATAAAGGAAGCGCTCTTTAGGTTTCCAAACAGTTTTTGTGAATATTCTGGTTCAACGCTTTTCCTGATTTATATTCATTTAGGTCCATCAAACTCGAGCTTGGATTGTGACAACCCTGAATATACGGAAAATTTATTTTCATAAAAGAATTTTATGACCATAACATCGCCACCAAGGAAATGAACAAATCTACGACCTTGAGAGAAAACAGCGAGAAGTGACAGGGTGGACGACTTACCTTACTGGCTGCCTTGCAAATGCATCTGGTGTTAGCATTTGCTCTACACCCTTGACGGCAGGGCAGTGCGGATCCTCACATCTGGAATAGTAATCATAATATATTTATTATATTAATTTTTAGGGACTATCCACCTGCATTTGTACCTGTGCAGAACACTTCATGCGATACGGTTGTATGAATGGTGTCACGAGTCACGGTACTCGGTTTTAAAACCACTGCTAATGACTGATAACTTTATGGTTCCGAACGGGTGGATCGATCCCTATAGGAACCGTTCGACTCGGTCATTTTTTAATCCAAATGTTTATTTAGAGATCTCAACTGGCACCTTCCCCAATAATGACAGCGAGTATCAAGACAGTTGAAGGACAAAGGCAAAATACGATACGTGAGAATTCATTTCGTTCGGAACACAACAATGTATTAGGTTGGTGCAAAAGTTCTCGGACGTTTGCGAATTTTTGAACTTGAAAAGGATTTCTCCGGTATTTTCGGCTCTAGTCAAAAAAAGATATACAGAAGGGAATACCATTGATATTAACGGTGCCCACTTCAAATGACTCATTGTTATTGTTCAGATATTATATAATGAACTGTTTTGTATCCCAAATGTCCGAGAACTTTTGCACCAACCTAATAGCACAAAATCCGTAAAATATTACACCACCACAACCTCGAAGAAGGAATAAGGACCGGTGGAGACCGGTGTGTTCAGAGCCCGTTTGAATTCTTATAAGCGCGCGTTTGAATTCTTAATGCGACTGCAAAGCCAGTTTTGAATTAACTAGAACTTGTAAGACAACCCACCCCCGCCTTGGAGATCCGTCATGTGCTGGAGAGATCAGTAGCAGTCGGACGGCGTCCCGTTCAGAAAGAATCTCTGAGATCTTGTCAAACGAGAGAGTGGCAACCGTAAACGACTCAATCTTAAAAGTTATCAAGGCATAAATAGGCTATATGATAAAAACTAGAATTGGAAAATACTTGTTGTATTGTACCTCCACAATTCGACTGCCTTGTCGGATGCTTGCCTTCCAAGCTGTTTGGTACATTTCCACGTCAGTCACCACTCCTTCGTCTTGAACGTGAAATCCCCAGCTGTCGGATTGGCGAGCACGGCGCAGAACCACCTGAGGAAGGTTTTTTCAACGGCGAAGGTCACACGACGGATATGATCACCTCCTTCGCCTCATCGCCCTTTGTCACAGATTTTAGCCGTTGCAGCAACAGCGTGAGCTCGACGTCCGTACCGGTCTCCGCACAGCACCGCAACAGCAGCATATCGCCATGATCATAATATATTTTCAGGCTGGAATCGCTAACTTACCTTACGCACAAATAAACGTTTTACATAACCAAATGTGACGAACCCCATGTCGGTGTTAGCCCATCCGATAATAGAGTGAGTGGGTGTGGAAAAGATCGCTGTGCCCGAAGGACGTTCGAGCAGTACTAGGGCATCCTGAGACAATCCGAGCACGCAGCTTACTCGCTGAAATCCAGTGTGAATTGGGATGGAACACTGGTTAGCCACATTTTGTTTCCCAATGGCTGTGTTCATTTAATCAGTTCTACTTGCTGAAGTTTTGACCACCCGCAACATAGGACAAACGAAAACTTAAACTTGAAATTGAAGCTACTAAGGAAAGGTCAATGGTGAGGACCATAAATCCGCTAAGGACGCAAAGCCGCATTCCTGATTGATACGGAATCGTACAGGCAAAGAGAATAGGTGTTTCATTGACACAAGGACTGTCAGGACCACCCACTATACCACGTCAACGTCTTCACCTCGTTAGAGAAGCATAACACAAATGTACCAAATCCTGGAGGGGTGGGAGGTTTGGACCCTTTGCGACGACGTCCGCCCTGTCGCTCGATCGAGTGGGTACCACTATCGCTTCTCACCATTGCATTCTTAGGAACGTGTACCACCTCAATAAATTGAAAATTCCAAACGTGAGAATAAAGATGGCAAAAAATTAGATGCGCGTGATATTCAACTGAGCTCTAACTATTGTGTGACATGTTTGAGCATATTTTTCTTCCGGAAATATCCATGGAATGCGTTGAAGAACCTGACATTTCCTTTCAGCGTTGGCATTTCTCTAGTCAAGGCATAAGATTAGCATGGGATCATTAAAAGGCGGAACAAAATCGGTAGAGTAAAGTGAAAGACGCCGCGGGAGTTTTCGAGCTGCGCCGCATTGACAGCGCTCTGTGGTCTAAAGGCCCCTTCACACTTTACTATGTTGCTCCCACAGTGATTATGGGACATAGGGGCCTGCGGGGCGCGCGGCAGCTGAGCAATAGCGCAGTATCCGTTTCTAATTTCTTTGCAAAACCACCCACATCACCAACTACGCAATTAGGTAATAGTTTTTTGACCCACGGTAGTCCAGTGGAAGCCGGAAAAGCGCGCAGCTATTGCGGAAATCGCGCACCCCTTCTTTTACTGCTCTACCTTAGCTTACTGCCGCAGTAGAGTCTGAACGGGCTCTAACGAAAAATTTTTAACCTTGAAGTGATTGAACGCGTTTATCACCACCACCATCTCTTCAGCACAACTTTGTTAGCCTATCGCCGGCGAAAAACTGTCGCCAATGTCTGAAATTCCGCATCCCAATAGATTCGGGAGTATCAGTGCCTCCAGCAAGGCTATTCCATCGATAAATAAGTTAAAACATGGTATTTCTGAAGCTAAGACATCTCCATTTCATCTCTCAGTGACCGTAGATGTAACAAAAACAACCCAGTTCTTCAACGATAGCAATTCGATCGATGTCACGAAACAATGGAGAGCATATAAAAACCGACCGTGACCGTATCGGGAACATTTTGTAATTATGAAAATTTACGTCCTCCAAAATAAGGATAAGTTGCTTTGAATAATTGTTTACAACAAATAATTTGAACACTTTTTATGGCCCTATTTTTCGCCGCCTTATATTAAGCTAGACCCATTTCAATGAATGGTGCACAAGAAAATACAGGCGTCGTAAGTCTGCTCTGGGAAAAAAGCGGTTGTAGTTTTTGGGAAAAATCGTACTTTTTGCTTGACTTCAGTTGCACAAAAAAGGTGAGTAAACAGCTAGGAAGAATATTAATAGTGAAAATTAATAGCACTTCACTGCTTACCTGATTGGTGGAGTGGTCGTGAACGTCGACCAACCACGACAACGCTCCTCGAATGTTCGCGAGAAACGGCTTCGGGTTCTGTCGCTCGCGTCGCTTCACACTGCCACCGAGAAATCGGCCTAAAACCAGAGCAAACTGGTGACGAGAGTCGCCTTCGAGACCGAATAGTCCGTACTAGCAATTCGACTTGGTCCTTCGTTCTGGTGCGTACCGACGTGATTCTCGGCAAGATCCCGCAGTGCTTCTTTTCGAGTCCTAGCCGCCATCGTTGCGAATTTCTTAGAACGATGGACGGCGTTCTCGGCATTTATAACTGTAACAGATATATTGAGCAGGTTGGGCAGTATGAAAGAAGAAATTAAACGGGTACTTTTAGTGAGAAGCCAATCGTGAAAGTCGGCGCATTTGCTAAAAGTGGCTCCTTTAGGAATCGGGGGACCGAAGGCAGGAACCTCTTTAGATCGGGAAACGGCGACACTGGAATTGTAAACAAAATAATAAATTCTCGAAGACCATCACACGTGAATAAGATGTTGGTCATCAAATTCTTCCGCGTTTCTCATACATTTCGGAATTGATATTTGTGTGTTTCATCGGATACACACTATTCTTTACCTGGTTTCCAACTGAAGTACCACTGTTATTTCATATTCTAAAACACCTCCACGTAAGAAAGGAGCCCAGCTTCGAGATCTTGCAGTGGACACACGAAGCGGTGGCCATGTGTGATGCAATAGTGAATGACGTGAAATGATAGCGTCCAGCGCCACACCCAGGTCGATATGTCAGGTGTTGTAGGAGAACGGTGACAATCACGAAAGAGTAGGACGGAGTGCTACCTCATATAAGGTGCGAGCTTGGTGCGCTTTACGGGGTTATTCTCTGATTGAATGCCGCTTTTTGTCAATTCGTAATTAATACTTTCGGTGACGGTGCTTGCTAGTTGACGATATTATTTGTCAATATTAGAAGTGTCAGTCGAAAGCACTATGTTGTTCGGATGTAGTTACCTCTGCCTTCGTTATTTTTTATTGCTACTAATGTCGTAGCTTCCAGTCGATGTATCGATTCTTGTTAGAAAATTCAAATGTGGGGGAAATCGAAATTAGGATGAAGGAACTCTACTAAAAGGTTGTTACTCTTTGCGTGAACGGTGGCGACAGGATATTGATAGCAGTATAGAAAACCCCTGAGCCTTGTTCTCGGCAGAGCTCCGAGAAGAATGCAGTTCTATTGTCGTAATAGACCTCTTGTTCTGCAGGATGCAAAGAGTGTTTTCCACTGCTATAGACGTGACAAGGAAGTCAAACGTAACAGTCAACATTGATAAAACTCACCTGTACGATACGTTATCAGTACAAGCATTGTGCACACGAATAATAATGAAAACGTGCTGGAAATGACTCCGTACAGCGATCGGTGAAAATGGCAGTGCGCCAGGTTCTTGGAATACCACTGTCACCATATCGTTACCGATGTGACGCTTTCTCGACAACTTAAAGCGCACGATATGTTGCTCTAGCTCCAATACAGAGAGAAACAAGATACACCAGGAATCACTGTGGACTCACTAACCTGCTGACGATTACTCGGTGTGAATGGCAAAAGAGTAGAGACGTGGAACATCACCTCATGAGCTTGGTACTCGCAGTAAATGGAATGAGTGCCGGTTGTGTCCCCACGAGTGTCGAGCCCGCCCTGAACAAACCCAGTGTTAAAATCCCTAACATGAAGACGTGCATTCCTCTCGAAGAAGCATTTTGGTTTCAGCCTTTAACGAGAAACGACTAGACGTAACCTGTAAATGCGTATTCACTGAAAAAAAACGAAACGAGACAATGCAGAGAAAACAGATATTTTCACAGCTTGTTTGAGTCTTCACTGAAAAGCGTTACTGACCGCAAGAGGACGGCTCATAATATTCCTGCGGCAGAGCTTCGTGTCAGTATAGCCTCTCCTAAAAGCCAGAGCACCGCCAAATTGAGCCGTATTTGAGTTTTAGTCAAGGTTGTGTCCCAATACATAATTACAGAAGCTTCTCACGTTTCCTGCGGAATTACGTTTTTTAGCTTTTTACCGTCAATATTTCGTAAGAATCATGGGTTTATGATATTCACGAATCATTTCCGCGGGTGACTGGGGTCCATGCCTTGAACACATAAGAAAAATTTTGAACGACTGTTTGTTCGACGAACTCAACACTTTTCGGAAATAGATGTTCTCCACAGCAAAAAATAACAAAGGGAAGATATGACTTCAGCTGGTGGTACATTCGACAAGTTCTTTGAAACGTAGAGAAAGAACTGCATGATAAGTGTTGCTAACACAATTTTATAAAGGGCATTCACAGTCGCAAAGTTGCAGGCACTGACCTTGTATTGATCCCAACCTTTGAGACGGACTCGCTGCCCTACGAAGTCCAAAAACTCATCGAAGGCGCTTGAGGAATGTTCTGAAAAAAGTGGATGTGGAAAGCGCATATGCCAAAGGGCATGCAATGCTCCATAAATAAGATTGTTTCAGTAGTATAGACATATTGGCACTATTGTACTTAACGTACCGCACTAAATCTCGTTTAAAACATATCTGTTAGGGGTATTCGGCTAACGAATCTGATACTCGTTTGGTGCGTAAATGCTTAATAAGCTCGCTATGTTGAGTTGTGATCGCCAGACGCCCTGCGGAATAGTGCGCGGCTGGGGGACACTCAGGTTCTGACTCTATTCAAGACGCACACTATTTCGCTTTTCTCTGGCCCCGTGACTGATTTGGCCGTCAGCTAGTCCACGTTTAGCTCGCTCCGACTGATCGGAGAGTTTCCAGTGGCACCTCATGGGGGCACGAACAACACCACCATTTTATTTCTTCATTTATTCAGAGAACTCGCAAAGAATAAAGACAACAACAGTGATATACAATTAAACGCTACCTGTGCAGTTGATATCCAAGGCGGGGCTTAGGCTTAGGTCCCTCCCTAAGCCTAAGGCTCAGGTTCCTCCCTAAGCCTAAGCCTAAGCCCGGCTTGGAGATCAATTGCACATGTACCAACTACCAAACAGCGTGTTGTGAATGGAGTCATAACCTGTGTCTCTCCCCGCCGCGCACTATTTCGAAGGGCTTCTGACGAATACAGCCCAACGTAGCGGGCTTATCCAGCATTTCCGCACTAAACGAGTATCAGATTCTTTCTTCCCATAGCCAAATACCCCTAATAGGTATGTTTTGAACGAGATTTAGTGCGGTACATTAAGCACAGTAGTGCCGGCATATTTTAGTGAAATCAACTTTTCTAATTTTGCATCCAATTCATTGAGTCATGCCATTCCTTAAGGAGCACAAAGTAAGAAAAAGTACAAAATGATTGTGTGCACTTACCGTTATTGTACATGTGTTCTTCTGTGCTCTGACCGGCTCGGCATAGCATGATGCCGACTTTGTAACGAGTGTAGATCGGTTGCTCGTCCATTTTCATTAGCATTTCTTCGATTCGAGGAGTTTGTAATGACGGTCGCATGCAACCGAAATTTACTCGTGGGCAAATCTGCAAAAATAATAAATTTACAACACAATATACCAGAGGAAAGATTATATGTATATTTATTTATTTATTTACTCATTTACCATGCACTTAATGTGCGCCGTACAATACGAAAACGCGAACAAACAAAACAAGACAAAAACACGCTACTTACGATATCACTTTTGGCCAATAGCTAGGACGTTCTCACTGTTAAACTTTTGTTGATAACATTTATAAATCAATTACAGTTCTTGCCCAGTCCATCGCAGATGATTTGATGGTGGTTTAATAAATATTATTTCGGGGACGATATCATATCATTTAAAACTTATGAATGGATCAAAATCCACTGACAATACAACAAGTATGCAGTACCAGACCTCCAGCACTACTAAGATAGTCATTCCAGCGCGGGTGTGTGGCTGCACCTCTTAGAACTAAATACGTTCGCCGCTCCTGTTCAATGCTATTGTAATAGTCGTATGGAGATGAGATATTAATAAAATCATTGTATATAATAAGAATCAATTACGAATAAAGAAATAAAACAATGGAATCCGGGCGCTGAAGAACAAAGACGATAGAACTAAAATCCAAACTCAACACGAATACAAAGACGAATGGAAACAAATACGATCAACAAAGATCATGCAACTCAACTAATGAAGAGGAAGGAAAACTTATCAGCTAATCTCAAAAGTTTTCTAGTGGGAAAAGGGGACCAGGTCTGGTTCTACAGAACTGTTCTCAAGGATAACCCGCACTCAGAAACCAGAGAACTTAGCGCAATGCTGGACAGCCAGCTTGCACATACAAACCAAAACCACAATAATGTAATGAAAATAATAAATACGTGGAGCAAAAAATCTAAAAACGATGGTAAAAAGAGAAAAAAGGAAGAAATGCTAGTCATGCTTCAACCAAATACAGCCCCTGCGGTAGGTATATGGCGAAGGCCAACGAAGCCTAATGTCCCAAAGATGTAGTCCTGTAACTCGAGCTGGCTTTCTAACATGGAAAGAAATATCCAAAGAGGACCAAGAGAATGATAGACATGAAGCCAGTGGCCCTCGAAACGCCCCATTTACCTGACCACGCCTTAATCAGAAACCTCCAAATAACACCAGGAGTAAGACATAGCATTCCATAACTAAGGCGGGTTCTCAAAGTAGCTGCCATGAGCTTTGATACCGGCTCTCATTCCTTCATTCATCGAATAGGTACATCCATCTTATTCAAGATAACATCGTCACCTCGGCCCGTCCTTTTATTGATAATTCCATGTCCCACTTGTGTGTTCACTGTCCGCTTCCTTCACCTTCACGGATTGAGTGGAGTATGTCGTCTCTATATTCACTGCTTGTCAACCTTCTACACGTTTCTTAGAGGAACTCCGAGCCTCGAAAGAAGCAGCGAGCCTACCATGCCATTCTGAGCTTCTTGCGCAATTGTGTTACAACTTGAATAGTTCCTCGCTACAGTTTGCAAAACAAATTTCCTTCATAAAGAACGAATAAGAAGTGTCACGTAAATATTCTGAGAAGAAAAAGTACGCTCATAATTTTAGGAAGTGAAGAGTACAAAAGAATATCTCACCATTTCCATGAGCTCTCTCATCAGAGGCCTCGTCGATCGATCGCCACCGTCTGAAAGCGCCTCTTCTGGCACGGCTACGCGCATTGTTCGCAACTAAAGCTGAGAATTGAATAAAAAAGGTGATCCTCACCACACGACATCGAGAGGAAGAGTAGGCTTACGATCTAGCTCTAACCAAGCGTGCTGTGTTTGAGCTACGAAAAACCTAAACATGCGAAGACAGAAGAGAAAGACATGAAGGAGATTTCAGCTTCGTTGAGCATGATAATCGAACACATCCTACAAGTACAAAAAAAACCACGGATCACGTGGAACGAGCTGAATTGATGTATTTGTTTGAAGTCTGAACAAATCGCTCATTTGGTGTTCGCCTTAAAATCTTCGAAGAAAATTGACATGAATTTTCAGTTACAGAGCGGTCAACGAAGGATGCTTGAGAGCCCGAAGCTGAACACCTTCGTAATCCTTCGTTGTAATTTTTGGTGATGATAACAAGTGTTATAGACGTACAAAACGCTGTTTTGAACTACTCTGAAGACCAAGCGTGGCATTGGTTCTTGTTACGGAAACATCAGTAACGTACGTCACTAATCCTGACTATCAGACGGTAGATGGCGGAACCAGGGCGATCAGTTTTCTTGTCCGTCGATTCGCGAACCATGCTTATGGCTACTGGGCCCAGCTCGTCATCCACTCCGAAGTACTCGACATGTGCTAGAAGCAGAATAGAGCATTTAGCCCTACGGTAAAGTATGCCGTCGGGTACTCCCATGGTTAGAAAGCAGTGTAAATTGTGATTGATTCTCGCAACTAAGTATAAAAGAAAAGGACAGAGGCGCAATACAGCTTTTCCTTCACGACGTATTCATTTTGAGAAAATAGGTTCATACCGTAAAAGGGATGAAGAATCGTCAAGGCGATCCGAAATATGTATAATCGAAAACCAATAAAATCGAAATGATGTGTAAGAAATAAGAACACACCTCTTCCAGCGAAGCAGTGCCGATAGTAGTAGGAGCCAATGTCCTGTGGTTCGATGACATTCTTTGGCTGTCGCGCTGCACACAATCGACCGCCGAGGTACACATTGGAGACGTCTTCTAGAATCCCAGCTTCTGCGGCAGTGTGCTAAAAAAGAGGCGCGTGTTCAGATGGTTTTGACACAGGAAGTGAGGAGTTCGTTGTGGCCAAAAATATGGGCCGCTTGAAACGTACCCAAAAAAGAAAACTTAACTATTCAAGACAGCACAGCTCGCACAAATTCACCAATGTACTACATGCAACATTTGACGCACATTGAAATCATGATTGTACTACTCGCTGGTCTTTTTAACGAATACATTCTCGAAAACTCTAACGAGGGAAGTCAGTCAGCGTACTCCGGAGATTCTCATCGAGACCTATATGGTTTCGTAGAGCTTCGAATGGCGATTTTAACGGTATAGTTTGTTTTTGCTAAATAGCAATGGTCGGTCCAAAAAAGTCAAAAAAATTTGACCACAAACTAGTGGCGAGAAAGAAGTGCCAAGAGGGATTCTAGGTGTTAACTCTCCAAAGATAGTGGTGTGGTGGCTCAGTCGGTAGCATGTAGGGCTCACAATCTGGTGGTTTGGGGATAGGTCCGTCCGCCAGCCTTTTCCTTTGCCTTCATATGCTAGATACCAAAGTAGGCTCCTTTCGCAATTTTGTCACAGTTGCTGGATAGAAACGCGTTTGGGAGGAGTATGACCAACAGAGTTCGCACGAAGGAGAAAATCTACTAACACTTATGTATGTGACCCACATTTACCGTAATCAACCCAATTCAACCCCAAATTCAGAAACAAATGCCAGATTCGTGATCAGCGCCCCGAATAACCCGCGTAGACAAAGGTTGGGCTAAATCGGTGATTTCGAACCAAACAGCCTTACTAGTGTCGAGTGAGTGGTTGTATGAAGGTCTACTTGCTGAAAATATTCTTCATTCTATTGCTCCACTTTTTCGATTCTAAAAAACCCAGACTTCATTTTGGATGAGTTTATTTCATTACTTATCAAGAAAGATCACTTGGGCTGCTGACAAATCCACAATTCACAAATCTAACGTCAACTTTTCCCATTGTGTCTGACATGCGCTTGCTCGGGTTCGTTGTAACAAAGTATGGTGATTGGGTCAAAATCACCGATTTAGCTCGAACTTTGTCTACGGGGCCATTCGTGGCGCTGATCACGAATCGGACATTTGTTTCTGAATTTGTGTCGATTCTGGTGGTTCCTATGGTGATTGCGATCTAGAAGCCTGTTTGCCACTGGTTAGTGGTCAAGGTTTTTCGCCTTTTTTGGACCGCCCATTGCTATTTAGCAAAAACAAACTATGCCGTTGTGATCGCCATTAGAAGCTCTACAAGATGCCGTATGCTCGTCTCACCCCAGATTGCTGGGGGATGGGGGGAGGGGAGGAGCTAGCCAGTAAGAGCACGTGAAACACGGGCCGACTCCAATCATACTAGCTGGCTCCTCCCCTCCCCCCATCCCCCAGCAATCTCGGGTGAGACGAGCATACGGGCCCATATAGGTCTCGTTGAGAATCTTTGGAGCACGCTGACTGACTTCCCTTGTAAGGTAGCGCTGTTCACAAGTGGTTATTCTCTGATTCGTTGTTCACAAGTGGTTATTCTCTGATTCGTCTACCACTTGGAAAACGTCCTGTTCTAGCAAAGAAAAACCGCTGTGTCCGATAGAGCACCTTATCTTCTACCAAACCGCCCAGAAAGAGGTAATGTAAAGGGTGAAGGGCTGGGCGATCATAGCCGCAGACGGAGGATACACTAGATAATTGTGATCGTGAAATACTCTTATTTGAAAAAAATAAAAAATAGTGATTGTGCGGATTCAGCTGCCGCACCCATGTATATTTAAAGAATTATTCAGACTTTGCTGTCGCAGCGAAGTAAAATGAAACAGCAAAAGGGGGAAGGAATTTCCGCAACGGCTGCGCGCTTTTGCGGTCGTCCATTGGACTGTCGTTGGTCAAAAAACATCGCATTTTTGTAGTAGACGGTTTTTTCAACTAATTTTTCCCCGAGCTTCACCCGCTGGTTTTCTGGGGTGCTGATCACGAATCCGACGTTCGCTTTCCAAATTTCGGCCAGAGACCAACCGTATCGCTTGATGGGCTAGCACGGTGTATAGGTAAGGTGGCCGATTTGGCTGAAATTTCGTTTAAGGTGGTTACTTTGCATAGTGATAACGATTCCGACGTTTGTTTTTCGAGCTTTAGCCGAGGACCACCCATATCGTCAAAATGGGTGCGCCAAAATCACGGATTTGGTAAAAAAAACCATAACCATAAAATAACCAACCTGGACGAATTGAGCCCACCAAGAAATTTTGACCCGATCACCCTAGTACACGATATAGGTGGTCCTTGAGAGAAATTCGGAAAACAAACGTCAGAATCGTTATTAGCATGCTAAAGGCGAAGTTTGAGCGAAATAGAAGAGAATTTTTTTTCCTTCGAACAGTGGAGTGTAATAATTGGAATAGTACCCGGCACTTTTCAACTTAACTGACACCAGTACTCGATTTTTTTCAGTCGTCGAAATTTGCTGAAACTTCGCGCAGGGGGTAATTGAGGGCGCTTATCACGAATCTGCTGTCCGTTTTTACGTGGGTCTTAGACCACCTAAATCGCTACTTCGGTGGTCCACTCAGGATCACCGATTTCGCCGAAACGTTGTCTATGGGGGTTATTTGGGGTCCAGAACACGATGTAGAAGTCCGTTTTCCAAATGGCGGCCGGATACGGAAGTTATAAGTAAGTACCTTCCGACCTTATCAGGTGAGACTCACCTCAAACTACCGTATTCGGCCGCCATTTGGAAAACGGACTTCACTATCGTGTTCACGACACCAGAGAACCCCCATAGACAAAGTTTCAGCGGAACAGGTGATCCTGACTGGACTACCCAAGTAGCAATTTGCGTGGTGCGAGACCACCCACGTGAAAAGCGGACAGAAGATTCGTGTTCTGGACCCTAAACAACCCCCATAGGCGGAGTTCCCGCGAATTTCTGAAAGAAAAATTCTGCCTGAAAAAAAGCGAGTGCTGGTCCGTTAAGTTGAATATTGCCTAGTACCCAAAACACGCCTACACAAATACCAAAAAATGCAAAAAAAACACAAAATACACAAAAATACGAAAAAATAAACGACGGTCGAACACCAAAGGGATCCCCCGTGTAGTGAGGTGTAGTGTACGCAAAAAATGCAGATGTCACTACACACCCCACATCCCTTTTCTGTCCACATCCGCTGCCGCAGTAAAACCCTGAAGGGGACTGCAGCGCAGCCACCGCGCGCGCCGCCAATCCTATCCTCATTACTGCGGCAGCAACGCAGTAAGGTATGAAAGGGCGCTAAGTTCCATTTTCCACTCCAGAAACCACGAACAACAGCGGCGTCTTCCTGTCACACGTTATGGAGGCGCACCTGGCTTCTGAGCCTTTCTCAAAACACGTCTACCACTCGCAATGGAATTTTTGAAACCATCTGCAATTATTCTATCGTTTAGAATTACCTCTACCGTGATGATGTTTTCCTTCATCCTAGAAAATGAATAACATATAGTGGAACGGCGAAACAATAACGGGAAACGTTCAATACGCTTTCGTTTATTCGCCGTTGACATTTTCATGTCGGAATTCCATTTTTGAATCAAAACGATTCACGACAATCAACCGCGCAGCTTGAATATTCTATTCTATTTTATTTCCCTCATTTGTACTCTTGGCTGTTTGCTATCTTCCTTGTTTTTCACCTGTTTATTTCTCAATGTGTCAGTAATATAATAGCTATTTTTCTTCCATACCGTTTATAGTTTGATGTTCAGTTGAATTTTAAATAGACGTTTACAAAAAAAAGTATGAATCTAACTGAGACGAATTAATCAAAATCACCTCTCTCATCCAACTCTCACACTCGTGGGCTTGCAGTGGCCGATCGCAGGTATGCCGTGAAAGGGCTAACCGCCGTGTTGGTTCACTTCCGAGCTCATTTCTGAAAGCATATGCAGTGTGTGTACAAAGTTGCGCAGCACCTCATGGAATCGGATCATAAGAATACTGGGGATTCCCACGCTATGGTCGATTTCATCTTTCGAATGTCTCCACGTCGTTCGTCGCCCACTCTAAACGGGTCCTAAGAGTCGACGCGAATGAGGCGCACCTTACGCAACCCCTTAGCCTGTATAGTGTGCACGCGACGCGCGACGCGAAGACATACAAAAAATGCAGGTCGACCGTAGTGTGGTAATTCCCTCGCAACAATCGGTTTGCATATTCTCCATGTGCTCGCGCCGCGCACACTAAACAAGGCCTAAATGATTGTGCCAATGCTGGAAGGGACTGCCTGGTTTACAAGCGCATTCCGTGAATAGTTTCGGAGGAAAAATGTCCACAAACATATTACACAATAGTTAGAGCTCAGTCGAATATCATGCACACCTATTTTTTGCCACCTTTATTTTCATACGTTTGGATTTTTCATTTTTTTTTGGAGATGGGATGTTACATGTTTCTAGGGATACATTAGTAAGAAGCGTCACTGGCACCCGTACGATCTAGGGTGAGGTCGAGGTTACCAAACCTCCCATCCCTAAGACGCTGACGTAGTATTTATAGCGGGTGGGCCCGAGATACCTCGAATAGACCAAATGCGCATTAACCCATTGACGACCGTGTGTCCCGCCGGTGGGACACACCTTTTGGTCCACAGTGGACTGTTTGCCCCGCCAGTGAGATAGATTTGTTGCACCGCGTGGACCTGTATAATACGGGTCATGTGGGCAGTGTTACTACTGTTACTGCTACCCATGTAGTCCTTCGGTGGGCCACACTTAAGGGTCGCGTGGGACATGTAGCGCAGTGACGGGCTACGCTTTTGGGTGTCGTGAGACGTGTATCCCAACGAGAAGCTACGCGTCCTCCCTCTTGGGGAGGCATTGAGGATAGGAGTGTCCATTTAGGCATAGTTACTACCCATTCTATATTTTCCGTTTTATCAAAGCTTCAAGATACTCATCAAGTGAACGACCCTTCAACAAGCTCAAAAAGGGTCTGAAAATCGTCTACATCTAATGGTTACATGAAGAAGTTTCGAAACAACAATCAAACGTACACAGAAAAATTATTCTTATGATCATTCTGAAGACAATTAATGCCGCTGAGACACTCTCATTACTGCTCGTGCGCGCGGTCCCCCGCGCCAGACACGTAGGGATCGCGCGGTCGTCATGGGTTAAGTATGCCTGGACGATTCTTAATGAACACGAATGCGGCGGAGGGAGGACGCTCAGGCCGAATCGTAAACGACACCATGCAGGTGGCAATACCTGCGGCACTTCTCCGTATGCGGACCGTCTGGGCTCGGGCTGGCCCGTCCACCATGGCTACACCGCGATACGGCGGACCACGCCGCCCGATGACCCGCCGTTGTGGAGTGAGCCACGAAGGTCGGCCAGGCTCGATGCTTTGGTCATTGATTACTTAGCTTAGAACAATAATAAAAACTACATGAACGCCCGAACCAACACAAATGCAACATGATTCCGCAACAAAATTTCGAGCTGTACTTAATGAGCAGATCCGTAGGATTGCTTAAGGTACCGTTAAGAAGGAAATCTTAGGTTTGGAGAGCGAAAGTGTAGGTTCACGTCTTCTGTTTCCTTTTGTTTCGAAGTTTTGTTCCAAGATGTCGCGGCATATCACAAGGAAGACAGTTTGAAAATGTAGATGTATTCTTGTATAGTGGAAAGCAATGTACATTTTTCATGAAGTTTAATCCAGGGTCAATTTCGCTTGAAGCGTTTCATGTTTCGCAAGAATAAAAGTGCATTAACAGTAACAGCATGTGAAGCCTATATTCTTAATTTGAGAATCTGAAATATGTCAACATGGAGTTGATATGGCGTCGAAAATTGATTCACCGCTTTATGACAGACTTCCGGAGAGCTACACTTTTCCAATTCGAATCTTAGATTTTCTTCTTAACAGTACCTTAAGCAAACCTACGGATCTTCTCATTAAATAGAGCTCGAAATATTGTTGCGGAATCATGTTGCACTTGTGTTGGTTCTAGCGTTCATGTAGTTTTTATTATTATTCTAAGGTAAGAAATCAATGACCAAAGCATCGAGCCTGGTCGATCTTCATGGCTCACTCCACAACATCGGGTCATCGGGCGGCGTGGTCCGCCGCATCGCGGTGTAGCCATGGTGGACGGGCCAGCCCGAGCCCAGACGGTCCAGACGGTCCGCATACGGAGAAGTGTCGCAGGTATTGCCACCTGCATGGCGTCGTTTACGATTCGGCCTGAGCGTCCTCCCTCCGCCGAATGCGGCGACGCATCCTTGGGAACCGATCAACGACGACGCCGATGACTGTTGATGGAGGGAAGGAAATTTCGACATGCGAATGAGCGCAGATTGCTTGTATTCACATAATAAAGTAGCTCGAGCGACACCATCATTTTCATCTCCTCATCTTCCGAGACAACAAAGAAGGACAGAGTCGAGTGTTGAACATATCACCTGTTTTGAGGAGAGGACGAAGGACGTAAGAAAGGTTTTAGATGAGGAGGAAAACTCTCCGGAAGGTTTCAAGCCAGAAAGCCTCCTTTCTAATACCTCCAGAATGTGAACAGGGAGATCGAAACAGTTAAAGATAGAAAGACGCTTTGTAAAAATAGAACACCACAACTGCTTCACCTCAACTTCTGTTGAGAATTGAAGTGACGTTAACCTCGGAATTTCGCGACAAATTGCCTGAGATTTTCACGTGTACTCACTGGCGCTCGAAAAAATATGGTAACCCCTCCTGTTTCCAATAGTTTTTGTTATTCTTAAACAAGAACGATAATTTCCTTTCACGTCGAACCTTTCCCGTCGATTTATCAGCAATTACAGATTGGCGTGATTTCCACATCAGAGGGAAATTTCGAGCAAACAAACGGCGGGGAAGAACCGAAAGTCCGCCTACTATCAATCCTGAGCCCAGAGAGGTTAGGGCTCGTTTAGACATGGGGCGGCACGCGGCGCGACCTAAGGCAAAAGATTGAAATCGACCATACTGTGGGAATTCCCACGCTATGGTAGATTTGCATCTTTTGCATGGGGTCGCGCCGCGTGCCGCCCCACGTCTAAACGAGCCCTAAAAGTGGGATAGTGGGGTACTCACCGGAACGCCGGACAGCTCGCCAGCATCTCGTTGGATTTTCCATCCCCAGAATCGTCTTCACAAGGAGACTGCGCTTGGGAGGCTCCTGGAAACAGGGCGCATTACATATATGGATTCCTTGCACTTTTGAATAGAAGCATGCCCTTGTTCTCATAAAACATGCAGGAATATGTCTCATCTCTTTGCAAGAGGTTCTGACAGAACAGAAAAATCAAGCAGATGTGTAGGCAGTGCAAAAATAAAAAATGAGATACCGGCATTGAGCGCATTGTTGCTCCGAGACTCTACTATTACTACTCAATCCTTTGAAGAGTTTTTATGACAGACGATTGTAGAAAATGTTTGTTTCACATAAATGTCAACGAAGACTCTTCGCAGCTGATTTCGTTGTTGACTATATGAAATAGGCGACTGCGTTTGAACTGCGCGCGCACATGCACATCACGCTGCGGCGCGGTCGCGTCTCGTGTCTCCCGCGCCGGGGTTCTCCCCGCGCCGGCGCGGGGAGAAATCCCCGTCCCGGGAGACACAAGCATACGGCTCCTGAGGCCGGTATGTTCGCCTCACTCCCGCGTGCTGCTTGGCGCCGCAGTAGCCTGTTTCATTTAGCAGCGACCGTTGATTCTCCGTGCCCTCTTGAATTATCCAAAATACAATACAATGGTCTCAAAATGAAAATCAGCAAAATTTAATGTCGATGATCCTTTGTCGAGTCACCTGTGGGTCTGTCGTCGAGAAGAGACGGGTTGAGACCAAGTGACCAAGCAGAAGCAAGTGAAAGACAGTCGTGGAATGCTATCAGACGCGGATATGGCGGCCGCCAATCGCTAAAAAGCGAAATAAGGATCATATTGACTACTTTTAAGACTATAACGAAGATAGAAGAGAGTAGAGACTTGTCAACAGCTTACTACCGTGAAACTTATCGATAATTTAACAGCGTTGTAAATATAATCAATAATGAAATCCGCAGGGTTGGAGCATGAAGACCGCAGTGTTATTCTACACACCACGTTTCTGCAATACTTTTGCACCGCTGTTTGGGAATTCGTACATTGTGGGGAACAAGTTTTGTGCCTTTCAAAACGCATGCGGAGATAGGAGAAGATAACTCGCTCCTAACATATGAAGTCCACATAGGGTTTTCGGGTAATCTACTTCAACGAGCACCAAACAATTCGTGAAGAGGGTGAAAGGTCAGCGATTACGTGTCAGAACTCGGTTTCAAAATTTCGTAAGTACCCTCGAGGTCGAGCGGTTTTCCAACATTTCAAGGTTACGGGTTAAAGACGACAATAGGAGGCCATTTCTACGAGACTATGTCACGATACCGCAAATGATCACACCTAATACTGCAGTTGTACACCCAATTTGAGCAAATTGTAAAAAAAGCTTGATGGCACGAGCTCGTACGGGAGAGAGCTTGCATCTGCAAGAGGCAATTTAAGGCGTTTGTTATACCGACACTCATGGTGAGCGTCAGCTGCTTGCGAGCGGTTAGCGCCCAGCCGCTGAGCACGCGACGCACGCACGCACGCGCCCGAAGCATACATAGCAGCCCTCGACCACCCCCCCCCCAGCGAAAGGGTCAATCGCAGTGCAATGTACAGCGACTAGCGGCGGAGCGCGTGAGCGTCTGCATTAGGGCTCGTTCAGACGACGCGCGTCGAAAATGCAAAATCGAAGCGCAATCAATAAATAACGTCATTGATCGAATTTGCTCCTTTGCGTTAGTGGCGCAGTCCGGTTGCGCCTCATATAGGCAAAAAAAAATTAGGCATATAATCACATAGGAAAGAAATTAAACGAAAAAGTGAATTTCGTCAGAATTCCCTTTAATAAGGAATGGCAGAATTCTAAAAAACCCAAGCGACCAGTAAGTTTGCCTATATGAGGCGCAACCGGACTGCGCCACTAATGCAAAAGAGCAAATTCGATCAAGGGCGTTAATTATTGATTGCGCTTCGATTTTGCATTTTCGACGCGCGTCGTCTGAACGAGCCCTAACAGCCCGTGAAGGGGCTTGCGGACTCGACGACGCGACGTCGAGCATTCTCGTCCAACGCGGTGCCGTCGTGCAATATAGTGTGTTGACTGTAGAGTACACGGCACCGCTTGGACGAGAATGCTCGTCCAAGCGTATTTTGCTCAAGTGCACTTACAACGGGGAATTCGACGCGCAAACTGCTCGTCGTCGAGTCTGCAAGCCCCTTGAGCGTCACACGCCAGCGTCTGACGTGATAACTCGCACAAACGTATCTGGCCCCACGGTGTCTGATACTGAATGGGACGAGTTGCGCTGGCAGACGCGGGGGGGGTGAGCGTCGGTATAACAAAGGCCTAAGGCAGTTAGCAAGCTATCTGCTTCTGCGTCTCAAAATAAAACTGCGTTCCACGCAAACGAGCCGGACTTACAAAACATCGCACGAATTTCAATATATAACGCAGCGAGAGTGTGAAGGCGCCGACTGAATCACAGAAGAAAGTAAATAGTGAGAGATTTTAGCAAGTTCATTACAGCGAAACAAATAAAAACGGTGCTAAAAGAGAGCCAAAAGTGATACGGCGATGTAAGCAGGTGTACTATGAACTTAATCCACTCCTATCGCACACGTACCAGATGTTAGATTAAGAGATGAATCACTCGAAGCTACCCAAGAATCCCGAAAACTATTTGTAGCAACAACGGACGCGCTCGACATTCACCACCATTTGCTTAATACAGAAGCTTCCATCTTTAAAACGCTATGAATAAAATAGCACGATATCTAGTACGTTATAAAGTGAACACATCTCAGAGGGTACAGAGCTACTTAGAAAGAAAAATTGACATTCACTCAAACCTCTGTGGATCGACGGAATAATGAGTGTCCATGTCTATGGAGTTGCTGGACTGATGGTCTGATGACGCCACAGCTGACGAAGACGATGCGGTGCACGATGACACCAATTCAGGCGTATTACCTTAGTTTAAGCGATTAATGTGTCAATGTTGTAGCAATCGAAACTTGAGTTATCGCTCTATGAAGAGTACTTTTCTTCTGATTAACTGCTGTGTTGACCTTTTGCACTAACAAACTATGATCATCGCATCTTCCGAGTAGATATTTCAAGGAGTATCCTTCAGAATGAAACGACGGAGAGCTTTATGTGAATTAAAACGGTGTAATGCTCCACTCCCAACTCCGCTCAACTTTTGAGTCTTGATCTTGCTATCACTCAGTTAAGTTCCTTGTTATTTATTTATTTAAGAGTTACTTTTTTGCGAAGCGTGAAAGGGCTTTCACTCAGTGATAACTTCCATAATACTGTCCCCGAAACTAAGCAGCGCATTAATGCGGCTCACCTCCGATAACAACGGCAATCACCGATCCACGTCGATTGAACATATCGAGAGCTCGAGCAGTCGCCCCACAGCATGCATCGCCAGCCGGCTCCATCACGTTACAGAATGTAGCATAGTACGCGACTAACACCCGTGCCACATGTACATTCGACTCTCCAGTTCTGCAGCATAGAACGTTTAGAACAGGTTCGAGGATATCAACCAATTAAGAAAAGCGACGAAAGGCGAAGGAACGAAACGTCGAAATCGTCGAAATGTCTTTGGAGAAGACCAAGTGACTTTAATGGATTCATGAGATTGCGTTATTACGAACGATTCTCATACCGGTGCTGTCTTGCTACCTGAACAGCGTATTCAATATCACATTAACTTCATGAGAGCTCCACACATGTCCCCAAAGGCTACCGAGATGAAAAACCGGAAACACTACAAAAAACCCTTCGAAATGAAAAGCTGATACTGATGTGTGTTGCACATTTAGCAGCATAACTTACAACAGTCCCGCCATTTTTCTCGACCCTGCTTTTAACACAGCGAAGCAGGGGTCGCACCAATTTCATTTCCAGCCACTAGCATGCAATGGAGGCACTTCGTAGATAGCGCAACGAGGTTTCACCTTATTGTCAGCTGACAAAGCAGCACTGTGGTGGTATGGTGGCACGAGCCATACCTGAATGAGAATTCAGGAGTAGCAGTGATGAGACTGCTGGATAGTATTACTAGTAGCTTGCTGAGTTAGAAACGTGCTTATACGTACCTTTTTCTTGAAATTTCGCAAAACAACGAAGTTGCGACAATGGTTCGACAATTTTTTTGCCTCATTTCCTGTGTTTCTTTTTCATTTTGTAGCGAACAGTATTTGGAACTGATAATTATTGTGCAGAGAATGAACTAATAAGAGTTCGTTCTGCGCGCAAGAACATTACACGATTATAATCCATAGCGAACAACTTCAAAGTAGAAATTCAAGAAGACATTGCATTCAAAAGTCTAAGAACGGAAAGCCACATCGGATAGAAAAGTCGAGAATTAAGGATATTGGTAGGATCATAAGAATTTTTGCTTCTCATCCAGTCCACTCTTCAGATATTGCTCCTGCAGCATATCATTTATCTACGCCGCTTCAGACTGATACAGAAACAAACCAACGACTGAGACAATACCAACACAAAAATCGAGAAGTTTTCGTGAATAAAAGGCCGTCTTCCACACACAAGGGAGATCGCCGCTATTTTCCGCCGAGTGTCTGTCATTTGAATTTTGCGACTACCGTGATCGCATGCACCGTGGGTCAATCAGTCTGGCTAGGTCACACATTTCGAGACTATGTCTATAAGGATTCGAGAAATCTCACGGATTTGAAGACATGATCGATTGGATTGCGATCTCTACTAGCAATTTAGAGGGTTAGGTTCATAACTGGCAAGGATCCGAACCATCGACACCTACACTAACAGTCCATCTCGCTATCCGACCGGCCATCCCATCTGTTTCCGTGATACTCTTATCGCCCTCACATATTGCCTACTCAGATTGCTTAGCTCACGGCGCACGCTCGCACACACACACGCACCATAATCCTCAGGCGGCTTATGGTAGCCGCGAAATTCAAATGACAGACACTCGGCAGAAAATAAGCGCGATCCACGTGGAATGCAACAGTTACGAGCAGGGTGGCGACATATGGTGGACGACAATGGTATATCTTGATTGCATTCCGTGCAAAAAGAATAAATGCAAAAAATGAAAATTTGAAAAAGATCAGTGGGAATGTTTACAAGCTAATAGTTACAGATTTTAAGGGCAAATGTATTTCTACTGAAGTATCGAGAACAAGATTAGATTTTATGGAAATTACACGCAAAAACTTTCCGGCACTATTCAACTAAACGGACTCCGGTCCACGATTTTTTTTCGAAATTCGAAATTCGCTAAAACTTTGCACAGGGGGTAATTGAGGGAGCTGATCACGAATCTGCCGTCCATTTTTTGCGTGGGTGGTCCCAGACCACCCAAATCGCTACTTGGGTGGTCCAATCAGGATCATCGATTTCGCTGAAACTTTGTCTATGGGGGTTCTCAGGTGTCCCGAACATGACGGTGAAGTCCGTTTTTGAAATGGCGGCCGAATACGGTAGTTATAGGTGGGTACCTACCGACCTTACCTGGTGCGACTCACCTATAACTACCGTGTTCCCCCGTCATTTGGAAAACGGACTTCACCATCGTGTTCAGGACGCCAAAGAACCCCCATAGGCAAAGTTTCAGCGAAATCGGTGATGCTGACTGGACCACCCAAGTAGTCGATATGGGTGGTCCGAGACGACGAGGTGAAAGACGGCCTTCACCATCGTGTTCAGGACCACAAATAACCTACGTAGGGAAAATTCAGCGAAATCGATGATCCTGATTGGACCACCCAATTGGTCCGCATGGGTGGTCCGAGACCACCCACGTGAAAACGGACAGCAGATTCGTGATCAGCGTCCTCAATCACCCCCCCCCCTCTTGTGCGAAATTCCAACGAGTTTCGACAGTTGAAAAAATCGAGGAGTGGAGTCCGTTAAGTTGAATAGTGCCAATTTTCCAACTCGCAAACCTAACCAGTATGATGGTTCTAAAATTTTGTAGCGATTAATTGATCCATCCTGCATCTTACCAGCGGTGATCTGCAGATGCGAGACATGGGCCTGGACTAAAGAGATGGTCACTATTTTTCAGTCGGCTCAGCGGCGTCCAGAACGTGCTATATTCAGGATTCGTCTGGCCTCCAGAATAAAAGCTGACTTGATGAGAAGAAGATCTGGCCTAAAAGACTGGATAATATCCGCACTGAGACGAAAATGGAAATACGCTCCCGACTATCATTGAACACGTGCACCTCTTGGGCTCGAGAAACGACAAAGTGGCTGTCGTCTGGAAAAAGAAGCAAGTTATGATCGAGGACACGATGGCTAGACGATATTGCTTACCATGGAAGATGAAAGGCAAAGGATATGATCGACTGGGAATGGATGATGAATGATGCGACTAAGAAATCTGCTGACCACTCTGCAAGAAAGACTCGAAAATCATTGTGTCGTAAGAGCATAAAGAATAAAGAATAAAGAACAGATGATCGCTGAGAAGGTGCCGCACAATGCGCCAGCTCCCTGAGTGGCATATATGAGAGCGGATCCTCGGGGATCTGCTCACATACAGTAGCGGCCAGAAACCAATCAACACGCGATCGAGCTGCGATTTTTCCTCCACTTCGACGACTTCGCAATTAATAAGTAGGAATCCTTGGTCAAAGCGAAACATGCATGCAACATGCTTTCCTTCAGTTCAGCATAGTTACTTTGATACTTAAGCACAAAATGCTGATCGCCAGACCTGACGTACACGCGATAATTGCGCATTTCTCCACTGCGCCATACGTGTCGAGTACAGAAAACGCCACAGCGGCAACTATTCTACACCCAGATACAAAAATATGGGCTTACTCCTGTTTTTTTTTCTCACGTCTCCTCAATTTCTGATCTCAGGAACATTTGGTCTGGTGTACCATATAATTTATAGCAATCTCATGAGGTTAGACTGATCAGTAGAGGATCCAATAAAACTCTAAAATATGTTCACACCATAGGCAATGCAAACAACAAGGAATGATTTGACGGTCTCTTTGGTTTAATAATGAGGTGAGGTTTTTCGAGTGTTGACCTGAATTTTGCACAACACATGTTGGAAACTCGTTTGAAAATTCATAGCATTTTGTGCTTAAGAAATTTCTTAATCGAATTGATAGTTCAAATACTACTGGACGCGTGGAACACATCGGTTATACCCGCTAGCGCCAACCACGCATTATTAGTGTGCTATGAGAGAAATTAGAAATCAAACCATGATTCTTTACTGCAGCGAATGTTTGCTAAACTCAATGTGCCATTTTGAAGAGCATTATTTTTCTTTAGTAGACACGATGTCCAGATCCTCTAAGCTTTCGCCAGTTGACAAGTTACACGTCGCTAAAGTAAAATTTTCGATGTCGAAAAATGTATGTCTCCTAAAACTTCCACGTTTTCCTTCAGTTCAGCATAGTTACTTTGATACTTTGATAATTTGACGGTCCTTTCTTCTGCTGGAGATCTTCTCAGCGGGGACCACAACTCTTCCAGACCGCTCGATCTCTGGCAACTTGCATCCAGTGAAGGAGACTCCGTTCTCTGAGAGACTTTGAAAATGAGTCTGCCCATCTTGTTGGCGGTCGTCCTAGTGGTCTCTTACAGCCCTCTCACACTCGGGCGGCGCCTTGCGCGGCGTCGTCGACGGCGGGTGGGGGTAGAACCGGCGCTCCGTCCACCAACTGTCGCTGCCGGCGCTCGCGGGGCGCGCCATCGCGGCCGCCGCCGGCAAGAAATGCCCGGCACCATTCCCTCGGCGGCGCCGGAGGCGGCTTCGCCGGCGACGTCGCGGCCCGCGACGCCGCCGCCGAAGTATGAGAACCCCCTCCAGAGGCGGCGGTGGCGACGTCGCTGACGACGCCGTTGGGCCGGCCGCGCCCTATCTTTCATCATAGCCCCGGCGACGCCGCGCAAGGCGCCGCCCGAGTGTGAGAGGGCTGTTATGGTCTCTTGGGAGCCATTCTGTGACACGGAGGCTCCATCTATCGTCCTTCCGTCGAAGCAGGTGTCCAGCCCAACGATATTTTGAGTTCTTCATGTACTGCAGTGGATCTGCTAGCTGCGATTTCTCCCTTAGCTCTGAGCTTCGTATGCCTTGTTGCCGTTGTTGGCGAAGGCTCGTCTTCAGAAAGCATCTCTCCAGAGCACGATGCGTGGTTTGCATGGTCTGGCGACGGCTTTGTTATCAGGCCAGGTTTCGGTCGCGTAACACATCAGTTCAGCATAGTTAGGAACGTTTAATACTCTGCGTGAAAGAGAAGGAATTGTTCTATCGAACAGCATGTACCGCTTTGTTAAAAGTTTCCTAGTTATGAATTGCGAAGTCGTCGAAGTGGAGGGAAAATCGCAGCTCGATCGCGTGTTGATTTATTTCTGGCCGCTACTGTATATGCCACCCGGGTAGATCGCGGATTGTGCACCCGTCGGCACGAGTGCATTCTTCGGTTCTTCATGTTGCATACCAGCCATGATGGTACTCTAGTAAACATCTGCAATTGGACCATCTCGATCAGAAGCAAATCTACTACATTGTGACAAGTATTCCACCACGTAATAGCTTTGCTTCTATGCGACAAGGGAACACGCCTGCACACGTTAGTGAACGCACAATGGCACTGCAAAAAAGTTTCGCGTAGAAGAATAACCTCAAAGATTGTGACTATGTAAAGTGGAATGGCTGAGGGCGAGGGCGATTTTGCGGGACACACGCCACCACTTAGTAATCGGAGCCGAGCGGGTGATACGTACTCGTAGGTCCAACAATAAATGTGCAGACCTAATGTTGCGGCGCAATGTTGTTTCTTAGCTAATTGTTTATTCGGCCATCTTGGGAGATGGGTGAGGGAACAGGTTCCATTCGTTTCTATGAATAACAGGAGCAAGCATCCATTCGCTGTCATTAGCTATCTCACACTTTCACTTTCTTGTTCTGGTAGTTTAGTTTCACGCCTACGCATCGTACCACGCCTGAAAATTGAGAAGTAGAATAAAGAGTTCATCGCTCGGGCAGCCTTCAGTTTGTAAGGTTTTGCATAAAGAAACAGCAAATTGACTGCTACTGGGTCTTATGAATTACAACATCAGCAAGTTAAACTCACGCAATATACGTTTGTAGCCCTCGGCTACTTTTGTCTCATCTCATGTCTCGCGTGATAAAAGGTTGAAACGTCAACTAGAGTCTTTCTAGTGAGTCCCATCAAAATAGACTCAATGACTATCAAAAATGTTCTCAGCTGTTCACTACTTAATTTTCTGCTATTGAATATCACCGATATCAACGGAAGCTTTTAAGTGGAATTCCTTTCGTGATCGAGTCCTTCTGCTGCTAGTGTTTCCCTAATTCACATCAAACGGACTTGTGGTATTTTCCTCTGGGTGGGGGACGTTAGGTCTCCTAGTCAGCTCGGCAAAGGTGGTCCGTGCGTCCTTTAGATATAATTAACAAAGACTTGCATCGTGGCCATCCGCGTCGTACGCGACGATGCGGCGAGTGGTGATCACGTAAGCCATCCCTGCCATGGTGACCCAACGACGACGCGATCGTCGTCGACGGTTCACAGCACGAACAGATTTCCCGCTAATCAATGGCTCGTCCCCTAAAGGGTTTGAGTGAGGCATTTTCCAGTAATCACTTCTGTGGAAAGCTGCATATGTTTCTACTCAAAATTTTAAGCTCTATTGAATTCGGTATTCTCCCAGTTATCAAGAACGATTGAAAATATTGAGATTGAGAAGCCATTTATATCGTAGAATCTTTACTGATACGATTTTCTGTTTTAAACTACTGAAAGGAGATCTGACGCTCAGAAAATGCAAATACTGGACGTTCCGACCTAATGCGGGACGATCTGATGTTCTATCCCTTGGCTGTCCGAAACTAACAAAAACTAGATTTTCCAGTACGTTCCATTCGCTCTTTTTCAGAGGAGCTAGATGACTGCAAATACTTCCAGGTCTTATGTTGAAGTCGCGGAATATCTCCTCCTTCAGAATAAGGCTGAAGAACGTTGACTTATTGAGATCCATTGGTGTCGCAGATTACTAACCTCCTGTCTGCTTCCGTAGGAATCGCTCTGCTTAGACATCTGCATAGCAGCCTTCAGACGCCACGATCAAGTGGGCGACTATGTATCGCTGCATATAGTCAAGATACGGGTAGTAGCCTTCAAGGAACGGCTTCTGGACGTTGATCTCCTGTTTTTCTCTTAACAACCCTTCTGAGTTTTTGACTTGAATGCTTAAGGGTTTCTGTTCGGTTCCGTCGACGTCTACTCATCTTGGTCCTTGGTTCATTTTTTATTTGCGAAACTAGGATCCTGTGGAGAGTTGAGCCCCTTCTTCTTCCCTTCAACAAAGCTCGTCCTAACAATAAGACTTCCGTTCTGAACTTGGACTTCGAATCGTAAAAGTCATTTTGTAACTAGTTTTTACCATATTGAAAGACGTGCTCTCAGAGTAGATGATATCAACCAAACGACCTAAAGAGGAGCTTGGCGCGTCGGACACCAAGATCCAGAACAGTAAGGCAGTTCTCCCTTAGGCTTTAGGTGTAATTGTTTCGCTTTAGTTTCTATTTCTACTTGCCTCATAGCTGCTTGTTTGGTTTCACTGGAAAGATCGTAGAAAACAATTAGAATGTGCAAACCATCCAACAACCCCTAGTTTCGTGGTAGACTTAATCTACATGAGCACTGGGGTAGGCTCGTTTATGTTACGAAGTGGCAGGAGCCCTGCGGGCTCCTGCCACTTCGTAACGTGCAACTTCAATAACGCAACACAATTACTATGAAATACTCGACGTCGTGTTGCAAGAAATGATATCAATCATTTCTTGCAACACGACGTCAATCATTGGCAGTGTTAATAGAAGTATGATGAAATGCATACTAATGGGGGCAACAGTAAGAAAGTAGAGTGAGAAGGAGAATGGAACTTGAGAATGAGAGTAATCGCTGCACTCTGACAAAGTAAAAGAGGGATGAAGCACATAGTGAGTAACTGCTATTCAAATCAGAAGTATTCATTAAACGATACGAATGAATAGTGACCGTGAAATTACTAGAATTTGCTGGCAGTGATAAACCGCAACCCATAGAATTAACCTTTGGTCATGCCAACTTCCCGAACCCAAGTACACATGGCTGGGCAGAAGGAGACGAGCGACTTGGGGCGCTTCAAGAGTGATGAAGAAGTGGTGGAGAAGGCGAAGAACACCCGACACCGTGCTCATCTATTCGACTCCGCGGTTCTCACTGCGTTGTCGTACGCTTCAGAATTCTGAGTGTTATACAAGCAGGATGGACATGTGATTTGCGTCCCACAATGAAGTACAGAGAGAAGGAAGCTCCGAGCGACTCGCTCCAAGCCGGGGAGAGATGGTATACGGAACTCCAAGCTACGTTAATAGTTGAAGATCAGAGACGCAATCACATTGCCCAGGTTGTCGAATAAAACATAATACAGTAGGTGAAATTGATATCAAAGTATTAAAAATTCTTGACATTTTTCATCCTGTTTCACGTTTTAGCCCTATAAAGGAGAAGAAATAACTAACAAGACCATGTAAGACCATTGCTATGATTAATAGATGAACAATAATTGGAAGAAAATGTAGTAGAGTAACCCTCCCTTAGGATCATTAGTAGGGCTAGGAGTGAACCCATGGGGAGGGGTGGTGGTGCGGGTATTTATGCGTTGGTGAGATCGAACATTAGGGCGGGATGAGTGTATGCGTTGAAGATGACCTTTGAAGATTATTCAAATCTAGTATTTCTTTGACTAAGCCATGGAAGTTTTTAAACTTATGTAAGTTACTATACTTATGATAAATGAATTTGTTTTTGATTATACATGAGAATATTGCTTAGTGTATAATAGTTTTATCATACTTAGAATTATGTAGTGTAATAATTAGTTCGCTTGAATTGTCATAGAAATCATTATATTCGCTACCTGTTTTTAGCAATTCTATTCTTTTTTGCTTACTTCTGAGTATATAATAGCTATTTTGACTGTTCTACTTATATGGGAGTCGCCATGAGTAAATCTAACCACCTTAAAATGGAAATAACCTGTTTTATTGTAGAGCTTTGTACAGTACCGGACATAGCTTTTGATCACTTCCCGGAAAAGCCGCTTAGGAGCGTTTCAAAGCGGCTTTTTTCAATAACTTTGTTGAAACTCAATTATTTGTAAAAATACACATATATTTGAGCTCAGCAGCTCGAGCTCTATCGACTGATATTCAAAGACCGATACAAATGCAGATTATTGCCCCTTTTACCGACCCCTCAAATCTCGCCTAGTCGGTCCCTGAGGGACCGACCAGCCCCAGAGAGACCGACCAGGCGAGATTTGAGGGGTCGGCAAAGGGGCCATATTTTGCATTTGCACCGATCTTCGAATACCGGTCGATAGAGCTCGAGCTGCTGAGCTCAAATATATGTATGTTTTTACAAATAATTGAGTTTCAACAAAGTTATTGAAAAAAGCCGCTTTGGAACGCTCCTAAACGGTTTTTCGGGGAAGTAACCAAAAGCTATGTCCGGTACTGTAATTATTTTATTTTGATTAATTATCAAAGTACAATGTAGGAAGTTGCATTGGAAATGATTTATGAGTGTATTTGTATGGTCATGATATTATTATAGGTAAAGGGTAAAGGTAAAGGTGTCGGCGTTGATCAGCCCCCTGAGGACGCGCCGCCGCATTCGTGTTCCATTCAAGTCGTAGAGGCTTGGTGAATGCGTATTTGACCTATGACCTGCAGGCGCCAGCCGCTATACCAGGTCAGTGTATTTACCTTCCCAAACAAGTCTGGTACCAATTTACCCCACCCCGGAGGGATGGAAGGCATGGTTAGCCCGGACCGGGATCGATCGCTCGACCGTGCGGGTGTCAGTAGCGCCTCTTACCACTGTACCACGCGGGCTCTCTTGATATTATTACATACATTCTTAATGGTTATATCAACATCTTTTTCTGCACAGTTATGTTTAATTAGAAGATCATTCATGTAGCGAAAAGGATGAAATTCTTGTATGTACTTATTGACATTGATCGCATATTTGTATTCTAGATCAGTGAGAGTCAAATCTGCTAATAGCGGGCTAACATTGCCACCTCGTGGAACACATTTAATCTACTTGAATAAGTTATTTCCAACTTTGCAGTAACTATTACTAAGTAGTATTTCTATCATGTAAATTATGTCGCAGGTTGTATGATTTCTGCAAGATTCTTTATTTATTGGATTATCGGTATAGAAGACATTTTTATAACCACAGGTTCAATATATTTATTTGAGTTTTCAAAGCGGATCTTGAGTACATATTTCTATGTTGTTATGAAGTGTGTCGTTTGGTATGTGTGTAAACATATTAGAGAAATCTGCAGTGTACATTTTGAGATTATTACTGCGAATATTAATCATATCATTTGTAATATTGATATCTTCTATTGATCAAAAGCATTTCATACAATTTCTGTATTTTTGTACGTTATGAGTATAATTTTTAAAATGGTTTCTAATGTCTTTGAGAATAGTAGTAAGCTCTACTACGCAAGGTTTATGCTGCTGATCAGGGGTGTACGGAAATTTTTTTCAAAAAAAGCGGAAGGCGGAAGGCGGAAGACGGAACGGAAATGGCCAAAAATGGTCGGAAACCGGAATGCGGAACACGGAAGCCGGAAATAGTGCAAAAATCACTAAATTATTGGAATTTAGCCAAAACTGGACCACAAAAGTTTTCTTTCTGCTTCTAAAGGTACCCATAGAGTGCTCGTTCGTTTCGTTTCCACTAGAATGTCTACTATTTTGGTGAAGGTGTCCAACGTTTGGTGATAGCTTAAAGTAAACGGTGGAAATTCATCTTTATAAACTTCATTATAAGCCGAAGACAAGTACGTAGAGAAAGACAGACTTTCTTGGCGTGATAGACAAGAATGCTTTCAAAATAGAATTAAAAGCGCAAAACGAGCATGTTGGAGAAACAGCGGTTTCGCATGATTCTGGGGAGTGAGGCTTTTTCTCAGATCGTTTACAATGAAACCAGCAGAAGAAAACAATGTTTCGCACTCGGACGATGTGGGAGATGCCGACAAATCCTTCATTGAAAGTTTTCTTAGGAGAGGGGGGGGGGGGGCAGTGCACTTCGCTGCATTGGTTTCATTCTACCACAATTCGAATGGATCGCATCGACGTCAGCACATAACTTCAGTCCCCATTTTGGTTAGCTTGCACAGTGAAGGTCTTCGATTTCTTCTTCCATTTCCGTGTTCCGCCCAAAAACAAAGCGGAACACGAAACGGAATGGAAGGGACAAAAACGGCCGGAAACCGGGAACACGGAAACGGAAGTGCCGCACACCCCTGCTGCTGATAGATGCTCCAGTAATAAAACTAAATTTTATCGGATTCTTATGTAATTCAGGAATGCAGTAAAGTAGAGGTATTTTCTTATAACATTTTTGGTAAACCTTAATGATTTTAATTAGTACTGGATGTTTGCTTAGTAAAAATTCTTCCGCGTTTGAACTCATATTTTTACAGTAAACGAAGAGTGACAAGGGTGTATATTTGCCAGCTTCGTTCCGATGAGGGCCTGGAAATTCGTGAACTTTTCCATCAATAAAGTAAAAAGCGCACTTTCGGAAAATCGGCCTCATTGACAATGAATTTTTTCTACTCTAAACAAAGCAGTGTTTTTGCAACCGCTTGTGTGCCGTTTGAAAGAAGGAGGTTTTTCCTACATAACGATATATAGAAATTTTTTGTTACTATTAGCTTTTACTATTTTTTTAGGTGGTCTAATGGGAATGTATCCAAGAGGAGTAAATTACATTTGAATGCAACTCGTGCTTTGCATACAGAAGCTTTCACAGATCTTTATACGCCGTTTGAAAGAGAATCTAAGGCGCTATCGGATACTACCTTCGTTCTCTCATGAAGCTGAGTTCCTAGAATTTTATTTTCGAGAAATTGCAAATAAGAAGCGCCATTTTAAGCCCCCTACAATTTTTTCTGCTCAAAAGATTTTTCAGAACCTCAAACACCGTTCGTAAGAAGAAACCTCGCTCTACACGGAGGTGTTTTCGAAAAGTTTCCACATATTGGGTTTTGATGGTTTTCAAGCAATTAAAGTGTGTACGTCATTCACCACCGATTTCCGCGCGCGATGGCTGCGCGCCGCGCGCGACGTTGGAGGCTCATGCCGCACGCAGCGCGCAGTCTTCGCGCGCGGAAATCAGTGGTCAAGGACGTACTCACTTTAATTGCTTAAAATCGAATAAAAACCAATATGTGGGAAATTTTCAAAAAAAAAACCGCGTAGAGCGAGGTTTCTTCTTACGAACGGTGGTTGAGGTTTCGGAAAATCTTTTAAGCCGAAAAAATTGAAAGGGGAGCGAAAATGACGCTTCTAATTTGTAGTTCTTCTTGAATAAAATTTCTAGAAACTCAGCTTCAGAAGATAATGAAGACAGTATCCGATAGCGCTTTTGATTCTCTTTCGAACGCTTTATAGGACTTCGTGAAAGCTTCTGAATACAAAGCACCAGTTGCATCTAAATGTAATTCACACCTCTTGGACACGCCCCCATTGGACCATCTAAAAAGTAATAAAAGCTAAAAGTAACGAAGGACAGCAATATATCATTTTGTGTGAAGAATCTTCTTCTTTCAAACGGCACATAAGCGATTGCAAAAACGTTACATGTTTTAGAGTAGGAAAAATTTATTGTCAATGAGACCGCTTTTCTGAAAGTGGGCATTTTACCTTACTGACGGAAAAATTCAAGAAATCTCAAGCCTTCATCGAAACGAAGCAAACATATGTGCACGGTTGTCACATTCCGCTAACTGTATGAAAATCAGTTCAAACGCTTTAGTCTCTAAGGAGTTACATGCAAAAAGGTGAAAACGAATACCTATTTGGCCGGCACTGTAGGTAATGTCTTGGTCCCTTGGTTTCATCCTATTCTCAAACTTTTGATGAAAAAGTAGGGGTTTAAACTTCGGATTATTAAAGAAACTATGGCACCATTCCACTTCACGGACTCCAGCCCAGCCCAATTTTTTTTAGTCACCCAAATCTGCTGAAACTTTCTATAGGGGTAATTGAGCGCGCTGATCAAGAATCTGCGGTCCGTTTTTCACGGGGTGACCTCGGACCACCCACATTGCCACTTGGGTGGTCCAGTTGGGGTCACCGATTACGCTCAAACTTAGTCTACGGAGGTTATTCGGGGTCATGAACACGACGGTGATATCCGTTTTTCACATGATGGCCCAAGACCACCCATCCAGGAAATCAGGGTGTTCCAGTCAGATCCACCGATTTCGCTTAAACCTTGTGCACGGGGGTTAGTTGGGGTCCTGAACACGATGGTGATATCCGTTTTTCACATAGTGGTCCGAGACCACCCACACAGAACTTGTGAACCACCCACAAGCGGGCATTCCTGTGTGGGTGGTCTCGAAGTACCTTGTGATAAACCGACATCACCATCGTGTTTAGAACCCCAAATAACCCCCGTACGCGAAGTTTGAGCGAAATCGGTGGCCCTGACTGGATCACCCACTGAGCGATTTTTGACCATATGGGTGGTCTCCAGCCACTGTGTGAAAAACGGATACCCCCATCATATCTAGCGTCCCCAATTACCCCGTATGCAAAGATTGAGCGAAATCGCCGACCCCAACTGGACCACCCAAATAATGGGTGGTTCGAGACCACCCCAGTGGAAAACGGATCGTAGATTCGTGACCAGCGCCCTCAATTACCCCATATACAAAGTTCCAGTGAAATTCGATGTCTGAAAAAATTTAGGGGCTGGAGTCCGTGAAGTGAAATAGTGCCGAAACTATCATAGATATTCGATATTTGTTGCATGACCGAATTATTTAATTTGTACCTATTTCTAATTTTGAAGATTAGAATAGTAAAGACTTTAGTCCATTTCTGATAATTTCATTTCTATCATCGTCGTGGTTTAGGTGGATCGACACGCAATGCAATTCCGTGACGACTATTGGACGAGAGTAGTCAGTGACTGGATTCCACTGGACATCAGAATAACACCAGGTCGCCCACCGTTGCGCCGGTCGGAATTCGTCAAATCCTTGAACGATCGATGGGGTGCTCTTCGTGTTTATCGAGCGAGCAGAACCCACTGGTCTACCTTGGTACGCGACAGGGACGAATGGAGACGTTACTGGCGCACGCATGAGCAAATCTATGATTAGCGGGACAAGTGATACAGATGACAGTCGAAGGAGCTGATTAAGTTCATATGTCCAAAACCCTCGGACAAAGACAAGCAATAGAAAAACGCGCCAACCTCTCTTGTCTTTCTCCATTAGCATCCATGTCTGCTGTGAACTACCAAAACAAGACATGTGACCCGATCGAACAGTTAACATGCGTATGTTATTAGATCGCTTTTAAACTTCTGACGTTCGTGACAGTCGTCGTATTTCATCGTATTTACCACCGTATTTACGACAAAGGTCCTTCAAATGAACACCTAGTCTTGATCGCTTAGAACGGAGAGAGTCCTCAATCGAGCACCAAGACGAGTTACTCAAGAGTGGAATAGCAGAGGGCAAAGCTCATAATGCACGTGCAATGACGGCGAGGAGCGGCAGAATGCATTCAATAACACATAGGAGGGACGAGATGATTATAACAACAACTCTAAAGTAAAGGACGATGAGAGGTGAGTTTGAAACAATATCTTTTGCTGATAATAACGGTAGGGATTAGTTGAAAAAGTGCAGTATTCTGTTGAATAGAAGCTCTTATTCAGCCGATGAAGAGACAGGTCAAGAAGTCGACCCTCGAGCTCTCATTTCATCTGTAATATGAAGCGCAGGTCGTTGACGAGGGGCGGTGAGAGGAGAGATGGGATGGCAATATTGAATGTTTGCAGAATGGAGGGAGCGCTCTACTAGGATCTCCGGAGCGATGCAGACGACTGAGCAAAACAGCGACGCCCGTTGGAGATTTCCATTAGAAGCCCCCGCTAGACCGAGTTGTGACGTTTGATCCGTTCGCTGCCACTCACTCGGAGTTTATTCCTCCTCCCGAGTTTTTGGTCTTGAACCAAACAAACGGAGAGGTTGAAGCTTAACAGAAAAAAAAACCCCTGTGTTATCTTCTTTTTCTTCTGAATAGAAAACCATTGGTAAAACACGACAAGAGAAGGCCCCAAAAAGGTTCCTTACTTCTTAGCGTGGTCGCAGATTTTTCCCTTCCCAAGGCTACGTGTACTGAGAAAGTGGTCGTCACCTGTACTCCATCAAAGTTGGCATAAGCACTTTGCGAGAAAAGCTACGTTTTTCTTTGAACCACTGAATGTGAAGAAAATAGCTTTACTATGAACAGAAGATAATACAAACATATAGAAGTTGGAACTACTGAAGATAGTGTACAAAACGGCGCCATAAGTGAGCATCTTTGGATATTTGCCTAATTGGATGTTACACAGCTCACGAAGATTCACTGCTGTTCAAAGAATTCTATCGAAAGAATTGCCCGTGCGAAATGAAGTGATTGGGATAGATTTCTTATACTGTCCAGATCGGTTACAATAATATACAGAAGATTTCTTATACTGTCCAGATCGGTTACAATAATATACGGAAGATTTCTTATACTGTCCAGATCGGTTACAATAATATACGGACAATAAGATCGGTTCACACTTCATAAGATGAACGTCGACTATTCAAATCTCCGAAAAAATACATAGAATCTCGTATGCTCATTGATGTTCTCATTCCGCATCGACGACGACCGTCATGAAAATGGGACTGAAAATCAACACCAGACCTACAGCTTCCAATGTGAATTTCTCAGCACCGAAGAATGGTCCTCAGCTTTCCCAACTTTCGTCAACCACACTGGATGCGGAAGATGAGGGACGACGAGCTCTTGTCGTTAGAGTATGTAGCAACAGCGGCCGATTAGCTGCCAGCTGACCAGCAAGCACTTTTTTTTACGGGGGTGGAAGGGTGTGAAACCGCGCTCACACTCGCATCCACACTCATACACTCATACGCACACGCACGCACTTACCACACAGCATCGATTCACTTCACCATATAGCGAGAAGGGTAGAGTTACATACACGCTCCACTCTTCCTTAGCTTCTCGACATAGGAGGCCATTTTCCAGTTTGAGCATCACTCACTGAAGGGCTTTTTAAAATCGCGTACGCACCATACGTTGGTAGACCGTATGGTAGACCTTGAATTAAATTATCAAGTTCCTGTATGGACGGACGTTGATCACGAAACTGGTAGAGCAATATGGTACTCCTCCGTACGATTTTCCTACTTTGTTCGTCGGTACTACTGTTAAGGAAGAACTTCGAAAAGGTACATGGATCGCAACAATACAACACCTGGGAAGGTCAACTAGATTTATATTCAACTCTCATAGCCCACGACAATTTGGGTGCTTTAAGACTGATGTAAAAACCTTAACATAAAAATCTCAAATTTCAGGACTAGCTATACATAATAAATTTATGTCTTTACCTTCACAAGAGTAGATATCAATGAAATTCGGATTCAAATCAGAATAAAAGACATTCCTTCCACTGTTCATAGCTTACGACCTTCTTATTAGGCATATCTCGCTCCGTAGAATTATTTACAAATATCTTCAGTGTTTAATTTTTATTGGAGACACCCGGGGCCGTATGCTCGTCTCCCCCGCAACGAGTGGGGGAGTCCCCGCCGGTGCCCTCCACCCGAGATAGTACGCAAACGTAGGAGGAGGAGGCGGCGCGCGGGGAGCCCCTCCCCATCCCCAGCTATCTCGGGTGAGACGAGCATACGGCCCCCGATGTTGTTACACGACTTCTTCATTCGGCTAACGTTTCGGGATTGTGGCACTCGTCAGAGCTTAGAAAATCGACGAAAATAAACACACTCGCTCAGCTACCGTTCCAATAATCAAACCCGTTCCTGTTGGTTTTCAGAGCAACGACTGTTAATCGAAATGGTGCCTGAGCGAAAGTTGCAAACGCCGTCGATTTCCCAGGCTCTGAAGAAGCCGGCAACGCCGAAATGTTGGCCAAAGAAATTTGTAAAAATTGGATTTTCCTGTTAAAGATTAAATACTGAAGAAAGGAAATAGAAGTATATAAATAAACGCGAATAGAAAACACTTTCGTGCGCAGTACCTCTAAGCAGAGAAACGCCGCGGAAAACAAGGAACTATTGCCCGGGTAAGGAGGCAGCTGTCAAATGATTTACGTATACTCTCTTCCTTTTTCTTTAACAAGCAGTGTATTAATTACAAGATTTTTTTGAGCGAAAAAGGATAAACCACTCAGGACCGAAACATTCTCGATGAAAGCGAAAGCAAAGAGATACTTTGTGCAATCAAAGGCAGCCTCAAGTGGTGGACCAACAAAGGCCAGAAGAGATAGCTAAAGGAGTTTTCCCCATGTACTATCAGAGAATTTACGACCACGCTGGTTTCATGCCGAGGGAGTATCTCGCTATCCAGACAGCAAAGATTAGGGAACATATATCATATGTTTTTGTCTTAGTTTGCTTTCTCGCTTGTTCATTGCTCATCGTTCGTGCTATTTGAAGGCGCACGTCAAGTGCACGATATAAATAAATAAGTATCACACTACCTCTTCAACATGCGAGATTTGGAGGTCACTGGTTATACTTCGAGTGTTTTCAGAGCATTTTTAAAGGAAGGATTGAAACAAAGCTCGCACAAGATTAGACGACAATATAGAGAAGGTATGGAGGATAGCAAGAGCTCGGAGCTCGAGTGCTAGCAATGTTGAGATCGGGAAGGCCGTCTGAACTGGAGCGCTGCGGTGAGCGCAGGCGCCGGGAGCGCGGATGGGCCAGCACACGGAGGTTCAGAGCCGAGCGCGGCAAGGTTGATTGCGCCTGAGCGCCTGGGGGTTGGCGCAACTGCGGCGTGCGGTCGCGTCGCGCCTTCATAAGGGTTGTCCCCCTGCTTCAGCCCCCGTCACCCCGGACGCCAGTCATCTTAGTCTATGCATGCCTGCAATGGACACGAGATGAACTGGTCGACCTACCTCCCTTTGTCCCATAATGGTGCGGTGATTGTGTGCATCTTTTATAAGTGTAGGTAATGACAAATAGCAACAGATTCTGAGGGAAGTCCTTTCTATTTCCATCGAGGACGAGGTCACGCATCGGAGATTATGTCGATAAAGAACTGCTAAAGAAAGGTGTAAAGAGACTGATATGGCCGCCTGTAAACTGGTGTTTATTTATCTGTTTATTTATTGTTCACTAACATCCCTACCCATAGAAGCCTGCGCTCTCCATGTTCATCGCTGATGGAACCGATTTGTTCTATAGGTCCTTAAATGTGGTTTAGCAAGCACTATCCTACCAATAAATGAGCGAAACCACGACGTCTGTTTGTCACCTCTAGGGTCCCCCCGCGATTGCCCGTTACCGTACTCCCAGTGACGTATTTCATCAGTTCCTGGCCGTCTTTTGCAGCATGCTCTTTGCTCTTCGTTTTATTTGTTATTATGAAAGTTTTATATATGTTTCCTACTGCTCATTAGTTCATTTGGCGGCCTGTAGGCCGCTGAGTGGCTGGTACCAAACATAGCATAAGTCCATAGGAAATGTAGTAGAAATTAAACAATAGTGTAACGACGATTGACGAAGGAAAGCCCTTTTTACCGACGCGGACCGCAAAAGAATGTTCGAGCAGGAAAATCTTAGGATAAGATCAAACCTACACGACAACAAGTCATAAAGTATGTATGCACATTAACCATTCACACTTAAGGTACTAGTGCTAAGGGAAACGTATTATGTGTATGTGCCCGAAAATAACTGTTGTGGTAAATGAGGAAAGACACGTCAATCAATGTCGTTAGAGAATCAAAAGAGCACTAGGAATTTATCAGTGGCAAGATGGTAGCGTACTGCAGGTAAAATAGAGAACGATCGACTTGACTAACTGCAGAACACAAACGCAGAAACACTGTTGGACTTCGATTCTAGAAATTTTACAAATATTCACTGTCAAATTCAGCGTTGATCCACCACAGAACAGTTGCGATGCACTAGCAGCGCGAGCGATGGATGGGATCACAAAAATCACGCTCGATAAAGCGTACAGTCAGAATTCTTGTCTCGACTAGTAAAATAATTGACGCAAATACAGTGCCGGCCAAAAAGGTATTCGTTTTCACTTTTTGTATGTAACTCCTTAGAGACTGAAGCTCTTGACCTGATTTTTTAGCAGATGACGGAGAGTGAAAAGGGCGTACATATGCTTGTTTCGTTTCGATGAGGGCCTGAAATCTCGTGAATTTTTCCATCAGTAAAATAAAATAGCACTTTTAGAAAAGCGGCCTCATCGGCAATAAATTTTTCCTACTCTAAAATAAGTGATGAGTTGCAACGGCTTACGTGCCGTTTGAAAGAGGAAGATTTTCCTTACAAAATGATATATTGAAGTTTTTTGTTACTCTTAGCTTTTCTATTTTAGGTGGTCCAATGAAGGCGTATCCAAGAGGTGTGAATTACCTTTAGATGCAACTCGTGCTTTGTATACAGAGGCTTTCACAGAGCGTCATATGCCGTCTGAAAGAGAATCAAAGGCGCTATCGGACGCAGCCTTCATGCTCTCATGAAGCTGAGTTTCTAGACTTCATTTAGGAAAAACTACAAATTAGGAACGTCATTTTAGCCCCTTTACAATACCTTCTGCTGAAAAGGTTTTTCGAAACCCCAAATACCGTTCGCAAGAAGAAACATCGCTCTATGTGGATGTGTTTTTGAATTTTTTTCACTTAGCATACTACTATTTATCCTGTCTCCTACAGTAACACCTGAAAAGGTATTCGCTTTCACATTTGGCGCACGCGGCGCGCAGTCATCGCGCGCGGAAGTCAGTGGTCATGGACGTACTTAATTTGATTGCTTAAAAACTAACAAAAACCAATATATGGAAAATTTTCAAAAACACCTCCGCGTAGAGCGACATTTCTTCTTACGAACGGTACTTGAGGTTTTGAAAAATCTTCTAAGCAGAAAAAATGGTAAGGGGGGGGGTTAAAGTGACACCTCTAATTTGTAGTTTTTCCTGAATAAAATCTAGAAACTCAGCTTCATGAGAGCATGAAGGCAGTGTCCGATAGCGCGTTTGATCCTCTTTTAAACGGCATGTGACCTTCTGTGAAAGCCTCTGTATACAAAACATGAGTTGCATCCTAAGGTGTATCACACCTCTTGGACACGCCCCCATTGGACCACCTAAAAAATATTAAAAGCTAAGAGTAGCAAAATAAGTCAATACATCGTTTTGTAGGAAAATTCTTTTTCTTCCAAACGGTGCATAAGAGGTTGCAAAAACATCACTTGTTTTAGAGTAGGAAAAATTTATTGTCAATGGGGCCGCTTTTCTGGAAATGCGCATTTTATTTTACTGATGGAAAAGTTCACGAAATTTCAGACCCTCATCGAAGCGGAACTAGCATATGTACGCCCTTGTCACTCTCCGTCAACGTTAAAAAAATCACGTCAAAAGCTTCAGTCTCTAAGGAGTTACATCCAAAAAATTGAAACCGAATACCTTTTTGGCCGGCACTGTATGTGAACAGAGTAGGAACTGTTAGATAATTGAATGCTGATTTCTATGCAGCCGTCGGGACGATCGTGCTTCCTTTCTGCATATCATTTCTGAACTTCAAATGTACCGTCTTAGAAAGAACTGTTGTTCACGTGAGTATAGGTCTGGGTGGTATATTCGCTCCCGGTGCAGCATTGTGAACAAAGGAAGTAGACCCCAACTACGCAAGCAAACTAAACAAAGAAGAAAACCTTGCGGAAGGTATAACGATGTATAATGATCACCCTTTTTTTCTGCATAAAATAGGTGACCATGCCCAACCTTCACATACCAACAACAACCAAAACAAACCTATCCTATCACAAATCCAACAACTACAATACCGCTCATAACTTCTGTCCCAAAACGCGTGAAACCGGCGGTTGCACGCGTTTTAGCGTGGAAATCGTTCTCAGTGAACTTTGGGCAAATTTAAAAACACCATTCGATTCGTCTTCTGATGCTGAGCAATATTCATTTACTCCAGCTGTAGTAGGTGACCTAGTTATGGGCGGTTTTCCTAATTGTTTTACGACCACCCGAACCTTGCCACTGGAGTGTCCTAGGGATACCTTGCCTACAGGAGATAGTAAATTGTAGAAATTCAATTTTCTCATTAGATTTGACTTCAGTACGTCATTCTCATCACTTTGATACCAAACATGTCCTCAACCGAAACTCCACTGGAACTTTTCACCCGATACAAAAAATGGAATTTTCCTAACTTTGAAGACACTTTCCAAGATCATTTTTCCAAATAGAACAGAAAGCCTTAGCTTTTATCATTGAATGATAGTTGCTTTATCCTGATCCAGAGCCAATTTGGACAAAGTACAGAGTGTTACTGAGATTTTCAGCCTGAATCTGCACGATACGTAACATCTTTACGTGCGATACACGATTTTAGCCATTTTTGACGAGCTGTAGTGTGAACACAGACTTAGGCAGAGGTATGATTTCTAAATATTTTGGCAGAATAGCGCACAGTGTTTGACTACGATCTGATGAAGTAAATTCTAGTATCACGCATTTCGTGTAATTCGTCCCCAAATTTGAAACAAAATTCCAATGATATTGTTCAAGGCTTAGTTTCTTCCCTGCAGACAGATTACGTCGAATTTGACTCACATGTCGTTAATGAGCACGAAGGCGCGGATCCAATGATATAGGGATTTCGCATTTTTACCGAATTTGATTTTTCACGCCTGCGTGGCTGGGCGCGACCTGATCCCTTGTCAACGTCCAAGTCAGGCACCCAGGCGCCCGTCGGTGAACCTCTGCGCCCACCGATACTAGCGGATGACACCGCTGCGATATCCGACGGGTAATTAGTGCGTAGTGTTACTACTCGGAGGTCTCGTTTTTTCCTTGGAGTTATTCGACCTCCTTTTACATGTGGATTTTGTCTCGATTCTTTCAAAGATCATCAGCGATTACAGTATAAAATTGAAATTATTCATATAAAAAAAGCACAAAAACAAGTTCAATGACATAATTTCACTCAATTGCATTAGCGTTAATTACAATGGTACACTAAAATTACAATGGTAAACTTAAAACGGTACACTAATATCAGTTCAGAACCTCATTCTACAAAGTCGAACTCGTCGTCCGATAGCAGCCTATCGCGCATCCCATCACCTTCCCTTGAGAAACCATCACGCAGTGTTTTGCGCAGCCTGCGTGCTTTCTCATTTAGAGTAGACTTCGCTCTTTTCCAAAGGTCTTCTCGGTGCACTACGGGAACGTCATAAAATTTGAACAGACACTAAAATTCAGTTTAATTTTTGGAATTATGTAATAGCGGTCTTGGGTCTAATAATCACAGGGTAGATCTCACCTCCTTTATGAAGTTTACCCTATCCACCGACCTTTCATCGACTTTGAGCTGTTGCTCATGTTTTCTGTCTCTAAAAACTTCGTCATCGAGAAGACGAACGAATTTCATGGATTTTTCGTTCGCCTTTCTCAAGTTTGCGACAGTCCCAGCACTGGCGAAACGGAAGTCTATCTGGCCTAGAAACATTCTTTCTTGAAGAAATTATTAAAATGTTGCATCCTGAAATCAAACAGACGAAGATCAGAAACTCTCCTAAGTATCCTAACCCAGATTATTAAAAATTTACCTTGGGATGGGGCCGGTAGACGATTTAGAACTTCGGCCAGCATCTTCTCTATCCGCTCCGCTCGGAGCTCTTCCTTCTTGTCGTTCTTTAACGATTTATTAAGCAGCTCTACTGCGGTTGCCAAGTTCTCCTGTATGGTCCTAAGCTGCAGAACCGATTCTCTTTCTGCAGCTGTGGGTGTTTCGGGCCTCACAGCTGTATGCTCATTTGTAACACTGTCCTCGAATGGGACAATGTCAAATGGCTCGTCTGTGAGCTCCCCGTCTGCCGTGACAAGCCCTACCTTGGACTCACACAGCTCCCTAGGACCTACATAAAGAATCTAGAAATTAATTTATTAACAACAAACTAAGATGACACAAAATATATCACACTCAGATTCACACTTACTTTGGCGATGTAGGCGCGACCTCCCCACCTAACTTTTGTAGTCACCCCTCGTCGTACTTCACCGTTCACTGCACTAGCAGGAACGACGTCAGCCGTTGAGGAGTGACGGAAGAACGCGATCACAGACGACATCTCGAGTTTCGGATGAGATTGGAGTTCTGCACCAGCCTTTGGCATTGTCAGCATTAGATGGGTGCTCGTTTATTATCAACGCCTAAATTGATTTGATTGTACATCAGAGAGAGCAGGGAAGCACCATTCGTTCTGTTGCTAGGAGTATTCATAAGTTAAGTTATAAAAATTATTCTCTTACTCTTTAGAATGACTTTTTCAGTTTTTAGATCAACCAAAGCATATGTGAAAAAAGAGTCCAGCGATTCATCAAGAAGTTTGAGAAGACCACTGAGCCACGGAAAATATATAGAGCTCGATCTCTTTCCGGTTATTATTAGAAATTACTGTACATATCTATTTATTTATATACGGAACGGATTTATTTATTTATTTATTTATTTATTTGTTTATTTGTACAATCGATCCCCTCCTGAAGTCAAAAACTCGCATTCAATTAGTGATTTCCACTTTTCCACTACTCAGCTCTCTAGCAGCAGCTTCCCCACTCGCCCTTTAAAGGACACCAGTCCTTTCCTCCTCGTCACGTATGTCCTTACCCATTTTAATTATTGCAGCCATTTTAAAGATTGCAGCAGTCTGAGTCCATTTATTCTAGTGCAACCATTGGTGCAATTATTTCTCGTCACGTGCTCAGATACTCCTTCCGGTTGCACTTTTTTACACGTTTAACCTATTAGGAAACTGGTGGTCTCTAACGATTTTGTATGAAAATTAGTCTTCACATCACTTCCAGGACGAAAAGGGTGGGACCACTGAGAAATCACGAAGTGACGTAACGATAAGCCCACCATCTATTCAAAATGGTAAATTTTGAGTTCTGGAGAACCTCTTATAAAACAGGCTTCAATATAATTAAGCCGGCCCTCCCAAAACCCCTCGGCTATCGTCGATTTTGAAACTACTTAAAATTATCTTTGGGTCGTCAGGCCTTCATATTCCTTCTTCACTCTTGTGATCAAGAAAGCTCCATAATCTTCCACTTTCTATGATTCATAGCTTCGTGAATGTCAACGAAATTCAGCCGTTTTTCGCTTTTCATTTTTGTTTTTTCTATTTCTTTTTTTATGGGTCACACCTTACCACTACACCTTACCTATACTCCCAATTTTGAACCATTTTCCCGAAAGGTATTCGTAGCTGAAGCGCAAATGTGGGCCGAATGCCAGCAATGGTCGTAGTACTCTTGAAAATCCGGCGTTTTTGACCCTCCCGGATATTCCGGTTTTCAAGGGTGGTGTTGTTCGGAGACTTTTATTGAACCCTCTCTAGCGGACGGCCATAGTGGGCACAGCTTTCCCCAGGATCAAGAGTGAATTTCAACGAATATTCCTAACATAATCCATTTTTGGGTGTGTTTTTATTTCACTATTTACTGTTGCTTTTCCGGTAATTCAAACTCGATCGCAGCGTCTCTTTTCCTGTCTTTCCGCGATTCTTCTCTTTTCCGTTACGGAAGAGAAAGTTGATTTTTTGCTTATTTGTGCTTCAAAATATGATAAAATGGATAGGATATTTAGTAATACAGAGCGCCCATCTTTGCTAGGACACAAAAAGGTTATTCTCAGATTAGAAAAGGAGCCCAGCCTCAATAGGAAGATTTTTAGGCGTTTCCTCGACATTTACCCGGAATGCAACCGTCTCCCACTTTTGAATTTCATCCCATTTATGAAGGTGTAAAGCACTGGAAGCTCTAGCAAGGCCCTTAGGAATGAGGGCTTTCGGCATCTCTAACCTCATTACCCGTGGTAAGCTCTCCCTCAAGTGGATGGTTTTCAGTAATTTGTTTTTGATTTTGTAATTGTGAGCGGTTTTTTATTGTATTATGCATCCCAAAAGGTCACGTTCTTAAACGTGACCTTTTGGGATGCGCCGTTACAATCTAATTCGAGATCTCTGAGCTTTAGCCGAACTAGCATATTTTGGGGGTTATTTCGGGTATCCTTTCTTTCATGAATACGGGCAGCACTGAAGGACAGTATTACCTACGGCGCGTTCTCCTCTCATTCTCTTCCTTTTACAACCAGAACTCTCGTTTTCTAGCAGGTTCTAGAGAATTTTCATTGTAATTTTTGGAGCTTTTTGGTCTAATTTTTTCATATTTGTCTCCGAATCGACGCCGTTGATTCTTTTGTTCAGTTGCTTAGTTCCAGTTGACTGCGCTCGCTCCAGCAAAATAGCACTTTCGCACACTCCGTTTTAAATGAAATGACTTGAATGTTTATTCATTATTAATTTGATAATTTATTTACCTATTTACTTATTTATTTACTTGTTTCACAATTAATCACCGATTACATTTGTCGTTCATAGGAGGCATTACAGTTCATCAAGAAGTTATCGAAAGGGAAGTGGAGCGTTGTTATAAGCTTGATAGGAAGTACGACGAGGGGTGACTACAAAAGTTAGGTGGGGAGGTCGCGCCTACATCGCCAAAGTAAGTGTGAATCTGAGTGTGATATATTTTGTGTCATCTTAGTTTGTTGTTAATAAATTAATTTCTAGATTCTTTATGTAGGTCCTAGGGAGCTGTGTGAGTCCAAGGTAGGGCTTGTCACGGCAGACGGGGAGCTCACAGACGAGCCATTTGACATTGTCCCATTCGAGGACAGTGTTACAAATGAGCATACAGCTGTGAGGCCCGAAACACCCACAGCTGCAGAAAGAGAATCGGTTCTGCAGCTTAGGACCATACAGGAGAACTACAAGAAGGAAGAGCTCCGAGCGGAGCGGATAGAGAGAAAACATGAGCAACAGCTCAAAGTCGATGAAAGGTCGGTGGATAGGGTAAACTTCATAAAGGAGGTGAGATCTACCCTGTGATTATTAGGATGATCTTTGAAAGAATCGAGACAAAATCCACATGTAAAAGGAGGTCGAATAACTCCAAGGAAAAAACGAGACCTCCGAGTAGTAACACTACGCACTAATTACCCGTCGGATATCGCAGCGGTGTCATCCGCTAGTATCGGTGGGCGCAGAGGTTCACCGACGGGCGCCTGGGTGCCTGACTCAAGCGATCAGGTCGCGCCCAGCCACGCAGGCGTGAAAAATCAAATTCGGTAAAAATGCGAAATCCCTATATCATTGGATCCGCGCCTTCGTGCTCATTAACGACATGTGAGTCAAATTCGACGTAATCTGTCTGCAGGGAAGAAACTAAGCCTTGAACAATATCATTGGAATTTTGTTTCAAATTTGGGGACGAATTCACCATCAGATCGTAGTCAAACACTGTGCGCTATTCTGCCCCTCTGCCTAAGTCTGTGTTCACACTGTCAAAAATGTTCGCAGTTCCGACAGGTACCCAACGTCGACCACTCAACAATTTTGATCAGTGGCCGTTCAGGGCGCAGTGATTAAGCGGGACACGAACTCCAACTACATCAAAAAAGTCGGCCTTCCTAAGGAATGTTAATAGGAGGACGTTCCCTGCTGACCACTGTATTTGACTACCTCTCTTCCCATATTTTTCCTTTGTCTACACCACTTCTGTATAATATTATTCTATACATTAGTTTGGTCCACCATTCTCAACTGCGTGTACCACCAGAGAAAATTTTCTCTGATGCACGAAAATTTCATCTTCAATGTCCAACCCTTCCTTTCGAAAAGAAGCCTTATAACAGGCTTGAAAATTCTCTGCATTTTCCTACTATCAAAGGCACGAGCAAGAGAACTACAATGACGATTTGATTATGCAGTTTATTCAAATTTTTCTCAATATCAGCCAGAAAATCAGCTTTTCCCTGAACTTTTAACGTTGTCATCAAGTACAGTATCCGCATGTTCTTGGGCATTGTTGCCTCATCAAGGCGGAGTACACGGCATTAGTGCAGTAGCTGGCCATTCTCGTGCAGTCGGAAATCCCTGTGGAGGGATTTACTAGATCTCGACAAGCTGCAACACCCGAGATTTGCTTACTCTGACAAAAAAACCTAAACTACAGTATTTATGATGTGACGCCTGTCATGATGGAGGTTGGACCAGAAACCGTCTCCGTTCTTAGATGTCATTTTGATTCTTCGTTATCATTCATTTCTCTCAGTTTAGTGCTATTTTCGATTACCTGTTGTTCCCCCAGGAGATGTCGTGACGTCAGTGCATCTGTTGCACGTCTTTGCACACTGCTGTGTCATCAAGTTGTAGTAGATCGGGTCACTGCACAGATATGACAACCTTGGACAGTCCGATACACCAGTACTGGGATTAATGAGATCAACGCAAGCTAAACAGAACAAATGTAGGCCTTTCACCCTGCGAGATGATGTGTTTTCAGAGTTGTATTTGTCAGCACAATGGACATATATGCTAAACTCACGTGCGGTGGTTGTTGATGAGTTGACTATCTGCAAAACATGTTTTAAGGAAATGCGTTGGGGGCCTTATATCCCAAATATCCGATGCTTCATGTGTTTTCCTCATAAAGCAATTGCTATCACACAAAATGGTGATTCTGATGCAAATCAACTAATTCTAGTGACCATCAAGGTCATAAAAAGCCTTTGCGAGTCATTGGGAATAGGAGAGTTTGTAGAACCACCTGGGAATTTTCGCAGCACAACTGAGCTCCATTCGCTGTGGTTATGCAAGTTTGAGTGGCTGCTGGGCAGGCACCAGCAACGCATGCTGAAACGTTTGCCGACTAATTATTAATATTCATATACGATCACAGAAACGAGTATACTTCCTCCTGTCACTTAACTGTTCTTATAGTGCAATGCTCCTGCTGTTTAGGACACTTTCAGACTTTATTGTCGCAGTGAAGCAAAATGGCCAGTAAAAAGAGCGGTAAGCGCAGTTCCGCAATAGTTGCGCTCTTTTGCGGCAGTTCATTAAATGGCGTCGGTCAAAAAATTATTGAGTATACAGAGTAGTATAATTGACGATACAGGTGGTTTTCGCCCACAAATTTGCCAACCGATGTCAGATTCGTGATCAGCGCCCCTGGTGATCGTACTAGTCGGAATTCCAGCAAAAAGTTATGTAACCAAGGTCAGATCTATCGAGAACGATTTCGCTGCTGCAGCTGGGAATGACCCGGGGCATTACTTACTGCGGCAGGGCTCTATCTTTCAACATTACTGCATTGCTGCCGCAGTAAAGGATGAGTGTGACTGTCCCAGTAATGAGGACATTACATATAACAATATAGCTTCCCAAACACAGTCTCCTATGTTGAAAAACTATTTCAGATAGATTCCACGCCTTACAACTAGGTGTGGTGCTTCACTAGCAGTAAACCTGTAGTTTGAGGATGAAAAACAAGGAATCTGAAGCATAGCAAAGACGAGATCATTACGGGAGCAAGAAAGGGTGCTTACGTCCAACTCCTCCATCTCTGCAACTTTGGAACTGAGCTTGCATCACCTGAGTGCAGACTAGCAATATGAAGAGAAGCAGCGCTTTCATAGTGATCCACCCGAAGTCGGAAAGTCATAGAATAGGACGTATTGTGCTTATTATAGTTGTTGGTGGAAGGCAGCTGTTCTATCAAAGCCCTTTCTATCAAGGCCACTCTTCTGAAACAAAAGCGAAAAAGGGAGCTCACATCACGTCATTCACTTTTGTGTATTCTTTGCTTCTCAAATGTCCAGATAGTGGGCTGACCCAGCTGACCTGCTAGTTAGTGCGAAACAGGCAGTGACGATGGTCCAACCGCCGTGCTAAGTAGGTGCGAACAGGCCGTGGTGATGGTCCAACTGACCTGCTACATTATGCTATGAGCACCGCATGCAACGGCGTAGACCTAAGCCTGACGTTGGGAGTGACGATGAAGTAGTGTGAGTGCTGCATGCATACCTTCCCTTGATGAAAGAAAGGAAAGTAGTGCGTACGTGTCCGATCACGGTGGAGACAAGAAGGGAGGCGAATGAAGCAGGGAAGCTGAATGGTGTGCTTCCTGCGATGGACGCGTTGATCAGAGAAGTTGCACCGACTTGCGGGTGCCTGTGTTGCTCGCCAAATCCCTGTTGTCGGTTGTCGATTGTGACGATGTTGTTGTCACCGTGGTTGCTTGACTTGCTAGTTTGGCGTAATCCACTCTATCGTTCTTTCGAAGGTTATAGGGTGGTTGCCTTGCGGTCGGTTCCGATGCTTCCCCAACTGGTTGTTGTACATTCTCCGAGGGCTGATTGTGCTCGCTCGGAGTCGTTGGGGGCATCTCGTTGATGTCCAACTCGAGGGGGACCAGTAGGTTTACTGGCCTCCTGATTTCCCGTTTTGAGGGCAGCATTACGAGGGCTTCCCGTACGTTGTTTTCCGAGTCGTGGCGCAACTCCTTGATTCGTCCCATTCTCCACGAATGGCGGGGTTGGCCAGCGTCGCAGATTAGCACAATCTGCCCGACTGTTGGCGGAATCCGGGATCCTCGTGTTGTTATTGCTTCGCGAACGTGGTGTTCGCGTAGTGACGTTAGATATTCGTGCTGCCATTGGTGCCAGAATTGGTTGACGTTGCTCGTCGAACTGTTGACTGCTTCGACGAGCTGTTTTTTAGTGAGAGATTGTTGCTGGACACCCGGCAGCTCGTATTCCGGATCGTCGTTACCATCCTGCGTTGTGTGTAGGGATGGTGCTACTTGGAAGGAGTGCTGCCCCATTCTTATTCTGGACCTAGAGTCGCAGTTAAGGGAGAAAAGTGAGCTCACGTGTCTCACAATCAGATGAATTCTTGTACGCATATCGCTCCCTAGCGATCGAAAAACATAAGGGTGACTAATACAAGGATTTTTGCTATTGATTTTGAAATAATTCGTAAACCTAAAATTTCCTTCTCTGAGTGTACCGATTGGTATCTTTCAGTCTTAGCGATAAATAAGGAATACTTTCAAATGGTCTTTTGCAAAATACACTACCTTGAACGCCTTTATCTTCATATCTTCATGGCTGGGAACAGGGCTGAAATGAGAGTAACACAGAGAATACCAAATCGATCGGAACTAAATTGCTGAGAGGATTATTTGTACTATCCTCTTGCTGCACTCTAGAGATAGCACGATTCCACGGGATCCATTGATTGATTCATAGTGAGCATCCGTAGTTTGAGCTCACCGTTTCGTTCCAATAGTCTATTAGGTTGTTAACTAATTATTTGCCGTTTTTAAAGGTTTTGTTGTGCACCTAGTAGAGAAGCTTCCGAAAACATCCAGATAGCATTCGATGGAGAACTATTTGCTGGGATTTTGATAACTTTTTGACCATTTGAGTTGAAATCAAAAATGAGAAAACTTGACTTCACCGACGGTGAATTTTCCCAGCTTCGTTTCGAGACTTCTTGCAAAACTGTATATACCGTTCGAAAGTAGACGAATTTTTCTATAAAACAGTGTACAACTTGTTTTGGTCTTCCTCGGCTTTTGTTTACTTACAGAGCGCCAAATTGAGGTATCTCAAAGAAAACCATAATTTTTGGATGCTTGTGCTGCCTTTCTGCCGAATGTTTTCCATCAGCTCTAAACACGTCACGAGAGAGCATCTGTTGCTCTATCAGATAGTATGTTTATTTTTCCATGCTAGCCGTTTTTTTAAAACTTTTATCATGAAAGCGTTTTCGAAATTCCTCGACGTGTAAAACTTTTCGTTGGAAACCTTTTGCAGGATTGCAGGCATCCTTCGAAAGAGGAGGATTTGGGCTATAAGGAGATGCATCACAGTTTTTCAATTGCACCAGGTTTGGTTAACTTTTAGGTCGTCAAAGTGGGGGGTTAAGAGGCGACTTCGACGGCTCGCGTGGCTGTGCTGCGCGTCCAACGCGACTTTGTAAACGTACTATCTGATAGAGCAACAAATGCTCTTTCGTGACGCCTTCTCATAGCACACACCCTCTTCTTTCGAATGGTACCTGAAATTCTGCAAAAGATTCCCAACGAAAAGTTTTACACGTCGAGGAACTTTGAAAACACTTTCATGATAAAAGTCTTAAAAAACGGCTCGCATGGAAAAATAAACATACTTTCTGATAGAGCAACAAGTGCTCTCTCGTGACGTGTTTAGAGCTGATGGAAAACGTTCGGCAGAAAGGCAGCACAAGCATCCAAAATCATTGTTTTCTTTGATATACCCCACTTTGACGCTCTGTAAGTAAACAAAAACCAAGGAAAACCAAAACAAACTGTACACCATTTTATAGAGAAATTCGTCTATTTTCAGATGGTATATACAGTTTTGCAGGAGCGCTCGAAACGAAGCAGGGAAAATTCAGTGTTGGTGGGGTCAATTTTTCTCATTTTTGATTTCAACTTAAATGGTCAAAAAGCTATCAAAATTTCAACGATTCGTGAATAGCAAATACATGTCGTGAAAGAGCAAATAATTCTCCATCAAATGCTATCTGGATGTTTTCGGAAGCTTCTCTACTAGGCGCACAATAGAAGCTTGAAAATACGGCAAATAATTAGGTAACAACCTAATATACATCCCGCATAGAGCCGCATGGATATAGATATTTTTAGACCTGCGCTGATCGATCGGTGTCGGCTCCAACCGCTCGCCGCTCATAATTTATTCGATGTCCACAGTTGGGTAACATTCGTAATTCGGAACGAACGCAAGGAGAGGCAAGGAGGTGCTCAAAACATGCGCCATGAGCTCGTGTGTTTGGCGCTCGATTCACATTAAGATATGCACAGTAGTAAAGAGGAGTGGAGTCGGGATTACTGATGTAGTCAAAACATCATCATAACTTGGGGGTGCTGATTACGATCGTATCGTCCGCTTTCCAGATTTCGGCTGAGACTACCCAGTTTGCTATCTAAGGGCTCGTTCAGAGGACGCGCGTCGAAAATGCAAAATCGAAGCGCAATCAATAATTAACGCCCTTGATCGAATTTGCTCTTTTGCATTAGTGGCGCAGTCCGGTTGCGCCTCATATAGGCAAACTTACTGGTCGCTCGGGTTTTTTAGAATTCTGCCATTCCTTATTAAAGGGAATTCTGACGAAATTCACTTTTTTCGTTTAATTTCTTTCCTATGTTTATTGTTGTGATTATATGCCTTATTGTTTGTTGTGATTATATGCCTAATTTTTTTTGCCTATATGAGGCGCAACCGGACTGCACCACTAACGCAAAGGAACAAATTCGATCAATGACGTTATTTATTGATTGCGCTTCGATTTTGCATTTTCGACGCGCGTCGTCTGAACGAGCCCTAAAGGCCTGTTTACAGTCTTGCTGCCGGCAGCAGCAGCAGAAGTGGAGGATAGGGGGTTTAACGCAGTTGCAGCGTCCGGCAGCAGACCGACAGCAGGGGGGTGTTTCAAGTATCGACAGCAGCAGCAGGGGTCCCATCGCGAATAATACCGTACGATTGGCGCGCCATTTTGAGTGGGGCGCAGGCAGCCATATTCATTCGCCGGCAGCCATGTTCATTCGGTCCCACCACGACAACTTCCTCAGCAGAATTTTGGGCCCACGCCCCGCCCCCATTTTGCTGCTGCTGCTGGCAGCACGACTGTAAACAAGCCTTAAGGCATGTTCATCCGACTTGTCCCTGCCCCATCGAGAGAAACTCGAGAAACGAATGTCTGAGCCGCGATAGGCGCCGTAAATAACCCACTTATCATCTAAATGGAAAACCGGGTGAAATACTTTCCAGATACCTGGAGGGCCAAAGATGAAGTAGTGCTCGCGCTAGAAAGTGTCGAGTCAGCTGAATGGACTGTGACCTCCCGTCTCTGTCTTGGGCAGTTCAGCAAAAATTAATGCAAGAGTAATCAACGCAATTTCATTGTGAAGGCTCCATTCTTTGTTTCTATACTAGCTCTACCGAAACATAAGAACACATTTATGGCATGTGATTGAAAGGTAGATAGCAGGACGGTTTACGCTCTGATCGCTTCATCTGCAAGCGGAGCATGAACATATGAAGCCACGGTAGGGTATGTCGTAAATTCTGCGCAGGAAACGAACCCTCGCTTCATCCTTCTTCGAGGTTTGCATCTTTGGGTTCGTGCATCAGGGGCCGTATGCTCGTCTCACCCGAGATTTCTGGGGGATGGGGGGAGGGGAGGAGCCAGCCAGTAAGAGCACATCAGACACGGGCCGGGTCCAATCATACTAGCTGGCTCCACCCCTTGCCCCATCCCCCAGCAATCTCGGGTGAGACGAGCATACGGCTTCAGCTCAACCAACCCGCATGTCGACTGGCGCGCCCCAATGCAAAAAGGTGCACGCACTCTACCTTTAAGCACTTGTGAACACTGTACCAATGTCATGTTCAAACCTCTTAAAATATGTTGTTTATTTGATGTCAGTTTTCAAACTACTTGTTCGATCCTCAACTTATTCAGATAACACTAAGTTATGTCGCTGCTAAACCTATCGAAGCGTCAACCGGATCTTCTTCTCAATCCAGCTACTGACGATGGAATTTTCAAGCAAACTCCTGCTGCAACGAGGATCGATCTAGAGGCGCCCAGAAATGTTGACTGGTATTATTTTGCTGTTTGGCCCCCGTGAAAAGAGGTTGTCGTTTTTTAGACTGCTGTAGCTGTTCCGCATGAACTTGTTAGCGAGGGATCTCGAGCTTGCAGCACAGTTGTGGACTATGTCAATGCCCAGCGCATGCTTGCTGGAACAGCGCACACCGAGCAACTGCTGCTGTACGTCTTATTATGTTATATTTCTTTACTTTTTTGAAGATACGAAGCCTTCGTAGGCATGTTACATAACAGTGAACTCAAAGAAATTATTCTGTTAACTACCGCTTTTTGTTTTGCGGGTTATAGACGAGAACTATTTGAATGACTATTATTTGGAGATGCTAGGTTATTCGCAAAACACTAACATCGGACGGGGGTTGAACCTACCCGCTAGTATCTTTTCTTGAGCCTGGCTAAATGATGCTAGGGGGTCGCAACGAACATCGGTAGCACAGTGGTCAGTGCAGTCTGCCGAAAACAGAAAGACGCGGGTTCAATTCCCGTCCGATGTCAGTGTTTTGCGAATGACCTAGCATCTCCAAATATATCAGTCATTCAGCTAACTTAAAGAAATGTTGCTAATTATCAAGCCTAGCTGAGGAACGGAAAGGGAGATTACTTGCCTGTTGATCAATGCCGGAGTAAGTTTGTTACAACATCTAGGCCCAAGCGTGTCCGAGAAGCTGGTTGTAGATGGAAATTAATAGTATTTAAATGTGAGAGAATTATATTTCAACTAGCTCAAAAGCGGCTACGCTCAGGAAGAAGTCTGTGACTTTTTCACAGACCTATGACTTGATAGGATTTCGACTGTGGGGAGAACAAAACAACAATACAAACTGATTCATATTGAAAAACAGGTTCACCCCTTTTCAAATTGCTACTTTCATTCTTTCTGTGATTTTTTAACGTCGATTTCGCATCACTCCTTTTGTGGTCCCTCCCTCCACGCAAAAACATCGATGTTATATTTAGAACTATAGATCGCGTTCTGTATTAACTGAATATCATCGATGAAAGTGAGGTTGTTCTAAAATGTGCGTTCTGAGTGGTTCCCATACACGGAAATTTTCTAGAACAGGTGCCTGTTAGAAGACAAGACTTTGGAAGTTTTCTGTGTCAGGCCGCTGACTACAATCCGCAAAACACCATTTTTTCAACATCTAGCGCTCGTGATGAAACATTCAATCACGCAATCGTGTGCGATCTCTGGAAACAGAAGTTTTTATATCACACCTGATCTAACCTTCTAGGAGTGACATGGAAGAGCCATTACAGGCTTCGAAGTGTATTTATTCTAGCATAATATTTCTTCGAGAAATCGTATAGCTCTTGTTCTACTCCTTAATGAACTAGTCTTCTTTTCAGTGAACTGAATTCAGCAGCGCATATCAATCGCGGCCCCGAAGGAGTTTTTGAGTCGTCACGGCTACATTGGGACATGCTCCTCGGAAGAGATGAGAGAATTTTCCCATCGGACTACCTTAACTTCGATTCGAAGATGAAGTTCTGAACAATTATGGCTCGAGAGTTCTAACGACCTCTATTCGGTGTGCGTTGCTGCTTAATGTATGTGTATTCGTTCATGTGACGCAAATGACGGTTCGTGGTGGTTTGTTATCGATGCCTCTAAATAAAACTAAATGATTAAGCCTGATCTCTGGTGAATGCGGTTTCGTCCTTTTATTCCTTGATAGTTTCTCGTTAGTTTGTTCTGCACAGTTCATAGAATGTACGGGTGTAATACTCCAGCGGTAACTCCAATATATAAGGTATCCTAGCTATGAACCCAATGCGGCCAGGAACCTCAGGTATGCTTACATTCATTATTTCTTGCTACCGGAATCCACAGTATGCTTTAGTGATGAGGCCGAATCCTCTGCACATAACTTTCAAGAATCCGAACTGGCCAGCGAATTTTATAACTCCCGAGAACGTACTGGAGTACTTCTGCAATTCGGACAATGCTTTTTATGACAAAGGCTCATGCAACGAGAACGTTCGTATGCAGAACATATCCCGACCTCTGGAGGAGTGCTTACTGTAAGATAGATTCATTTGGCTTCCTTTTTTTCTCCTCTGTTACTTGAGTTGATTAATTTTGATCACTCGCGAATGGATAGCGCGCTTTGTTTTCGCCCATCGCCGAGTAAACGATTACATGAGAATTTCCCTTATGGTGCTCACTTACAAATCGAGACAGTGTATCCGCAATTTTTCACTCTATCGCTCCTATATCTATCGCTCCTTGATCGTGACGTAAAGTGTGAACCGCTCGGTTGAACTCATTTGATTAAGGCAAGACAAACCACAACGAACATATATGTACAAACCCTTTGGCATTTCATAATTTTGTTCCTCTCGAAGACTTATGTGGTAGCCTACATCTTACGGTATTCAAAACCGAGATTGGGAGCGAAGATGAATTTGTTCACAGTCAGGGCCCGACATTGTATCTGGCACTAAAAAGCAACAGTTAACAATTTTCTGAAGCTCTGGTTCCTCTAAACGTTTTGCAGGGGGCGCTCTCCTGAGGTATTAATATATTTCGTAGTTTTGTTTCTGTCTTGAAAGATTTACATATTTCCTTGCTGATGTCTAACGGCAGCAATTTTTCATGGTCGTAATACATTGAATTGCACTGAACTGTATCCATTACGAATCAGGTAGATTTTCATCTGCTCAATGAGGTCGTGAAATAACTGAATATAATTCATCGAGGATACCCTTCTCTTATCAAGAAAGCCGTTACCTTCAATGACAGGTTATGACATTTAATGACAAATTGTTGTTTTTAGTACGATGACTGGTATTCAATATGTTCTGTGGAGCGCACAACCGCCGCTTTATGTGATTTGTAAGCATCGTCGCAATAATGTTCAGAATGGTGAGTTGTTACTGTAGTTAGAGACAAAAAGATGTCACCTTGCATTTAGAATACAAGTAATTGAAACCGGTGGGAATTTCATTCGAGTAATCCTAATAGCTTCCCTCAAAAGTGCGTCAACGTAAACACATGTTATGCAGAATCGACCAGCAATTACATTAGGCTGTGAATGTATGCTCCAGATTAAAGTTAATCTTTGGTCAAAAAGTAATTTTTTGGGATATTGCTTGAATTAATGCTATTTACATTGCTTCCTTTCCAACAAATTTGCAGGAAGTTCAAGTGTTTTTATGGAGCGAAGTTCTTCTGAAGGCGGTATCCCAACTTAAGGGGCGATCAATAAAAAACTTGCGAAAAAGGTTATGAGCACCACCACTCTCACTCCCCTAAGGACGCGTCGCCACATTTGTGCCCTTTTCAGGATCGTTGGCACGTGGTGAGTGCATATTTGGTCTAAACAGTGACTTGAGGAGCCAGTCGCTTTACTAAATCAGTGTCTTCCGAGCCACGTGTAGTGTCATATTACCCGAACTAGGGGTGGTGAGAGGCGATCGCACCACGCTATTAATGTTAGTCCACGTTCTGTTTTATATAAATACATTATTCCTCAAACAAGTGGAGCTTAGCGTGTTTCAAGCAGTGGAAGAACTATACCACCGTACTGTGACAAATTAAAAGAAAGTCACTGCTTGATAAAATACGTCAGATTGACGTAATTTTGTTGGAAGGGAACTAATATAGAGAGCATTATCTGGAGCGTGGTTCTAAAACTTGACCAGTTTTTTTCGCTTTGAACAATTATGCTTAAAAAGATACAGTAGCGGCAAAAAATCAATCAACACGCGATCGAGCTGCGATTTTCCCACCACTTCGACGACTTCGCAATCAGTATCTAGGAAAATTCGAGTGAGGCGAAGCACGCTGTTCGATAGAACAAATCTTCCTCTTCCACGGAGTTTATTAATTTTCTCAAGTGTGCTGAATTGGAGGAAAAAGAGGAAGTATCAGGAGACATACATTTTTCGTCATCAAAAATTTCACTTTAGTGACATGTAACTTTTCAAATGACGAACGCTCAAGGAATCTGGACATAGCTTCCAGTAGAGATGACATTTCTCTTCAAAACGGCATATTAAGTTTTGCAAACATTCACTGCAGTAAAAAATTTTCAGTGCAGTAAGTAATACTTGAGAAAGTTTAATACACTGCATGAAAGAGTAACGTTTGTTCTATCAGACAGCGTGCTTCGCTTCGTTCGAAGTTTCCTAGATACTGATTGCGAAGTCGTCGAAGTGGAGGGAAAATCGCAGCTCGTTCGCGTGTTGATTGATTTTTGGGCGCTACTGTATATGCGGTCTGGATCACATCTCCGTTGCCGACTACAGTAGATGTATCATGTTCTTTCAGAATATCGCCTTTGATTGAGTTCGAAGTGGTCCGTTCTCAATATATCTTCTTGAAATCGCTCACGGGCATAATTGTAATCTAGATCTGGCAACAGGGATGCTAAGTGATGAGCTGCACAACTGAACATTGTTAGATTCCGCACCTTGCTGCGATTTGAATATTCGTGGGCACCTGCATACCACACTGCGGCGTGGTCGCGTGCGCGTCTGGTGGGAGAAGGAACACGACTATAATTGCCGGGCGACCCATATTATGCACGACGAAATAGTGTGCACAAAGAGGAGTGACCGAGACCACTAGAGCACTGGAGTGTCACTGGAGCGCACATTCCGCGCCCCACTCCACTAGCGCACGCTAAACGTATTCCATTGGCGACGAAATAGTGTGCACAGAGAGGCGGTCTCGGGCGGGTGACCGCGTGGCTACGCCAGGGGAGCTAGGGGAGGAGTTCCGGGGTGGGTGAGTCATCCTAAGCATTGCAAAACTATTGACTGCGAAAGGATCCGAACCCTGAACTATCCTACGATAACAGCCATCACTGCCACTTACCCATCTGCACCGCCTGGGAAACTGTCTCGGATCCCTTATGACGGGCCGCTCCCAGTCCGTTGCCGGTCAGGCAGTTAATGGGGAGTGATTGCACCAATGGCGCCTAACATGACGCGCAGTGGCACCAATTGCGCCTAACATGACGCCAGTGCATAATATGGGTCCACCTGCAATTATATTCCTCTGGAGAAGGATCGTCATAAGAGAGCCAGAAAAGATCCCCAACGTGTCGAGATGCCTGAGTGGATAGCGAGGATGATTGTTGTCTGTGGGTGAGAGGTTCGACTGCTTCCTGCTGAATAGCTTTGCAGTTCTAGTTTAAGCTTCAACCGTCCTCTGCTTTCGATCGTTATCCTTTAGACCCTCCATTGGCAAGGAACTAGTTGTTCACCCACCCTCTCTCAGGAGTTCTTTCCTCAGCTTCTGCTTAAGTTTATACTTAGTCTAAGGCTTAGGCGTAGAGTGAGGTGGCTTGATTGTTAGGTGTCCGGGTTAGGTTCTTTCCATCTACTGGGCTTCTGGATTGCGTGGTTGGTGTCCGAGTGATCGTTCTCCTCTGTATCCCTATCGTTAAGCCTCTTGTACAACGGGAAGTAATAGGTTGACCCACCCCGGGAGCTCCCAGCTCAGCTATGCGGCTTCAGTGCAGTAGTCCAACGAAAGGTGAAGACACCTTCCATCCAGTGTCAACTTTGCCCTATTTCACTCTTCCCGAGGCAGCTATGCTCTCCTCACTCCCTCAGGCTGCTTGACGCGCCGCGACCACACTGCAACGCGATGTGTAGGTCCGCGCGCAGTTCAAATCACAGCAGGTGTGGACTCTGGACAGCGTTCGATTGTGAGCTATCTGAAACCCGTGACTGCAGTTTGAATTGCGCGCGCACCTGCACATCTAGTGGCGGCGCGGTCGAGGGCACTGTCTGACTGGGAGTGGCCCGTCATAAGGGAACCGAGAGAGTGCCGTGAGCGGTGGAAATGGTCTAGTGGCAGTGATGGCCGTTGTTGTACAATGGTTGAGGGTTCGAATCCCTTCGAAGTCATGGTTTTTGGATGCTTAGGGTAAGCTTGACCATCGTTTTTGTTTGATCACTATCGCTCACACTCTCCACTGGCAGGGCACTAGTGGTTCATTCACCTCAGAGTTCCTTCCTTAGGTTATGCTTAGGTTTAGGCTTGGGCTTGAGCTGAAGGTACAGATTGCTTCATGGTTAGCTGTCGTGGTTAATGTCTTTCCATGTACTGTGCTTTTCCAATTCGTGGTTGCAGCTTGAGTTATCGTTTTCCTCCGTATCCTCATCGCTAAGCCTCTCCACCACCCGTAAAGGAGTTAGCTCTCCCACCCTGGAGTTCCTCCCCTGGCCTAGTCGCTTGGCGAAGTCACGCGGCTTCAATACAATAGGCTACTGAATGGTACTTGACCCATCCAGCTCGTCTTTGCCTATTTCATCCCTCCTGAGGCCCAGTACAGTCGCCTCACTACCTTTGACGCATCGCGACCGCGTCACTAGTCATGGGTTTCTTATCACAGCCATCGTTCGTTAAAACTTCTGATCCCTTCAAAATTCCGGTTTCAGGTATTTGTATTCAAAATCAATCTAAATCCCAGGTGACGTAACGTTTTATCCGCTATGGTACCAATATGCTGTGTTCTCAATCTGTCAAGTAAAAGCGACTTCCGCGTTGCACTGACGCTTGGTTGCGTCACGTTTTGATAAGCGAATTCCTATGTTCTTTTTTCCCCACAAATCTTTTTTTGCCCATTAGAGTCGTTATTTATTCTTCGACAGTTACGAAACATATCTCATTTGTATGCTTTCAGTTACTCCTCTCGCCTACTATTATATCATTAATGGTACAGTTTACCAGGCCCCTGATGTATACACATTCGTGCAGTCCCGTTTACTCGGGGCCGTTGAACCACTTAAAAACGCATTCGATCAAGTCATTCAGTTCTCCAGGTAGAAGGGATATGTCGTTTAACCCACTGAGATTCGTCTCGCTTAGTTTGTTCGTTTAGGTATAACGTTGCGAAAGGATATTACTGGCAGTTTGATAAAAAGCCAGCAGTGAAGAAGGAAGATGAAAAGGTTTTCCGTTTACAGTTACATCGCTGTCTTTGGATTACTTTTGTAGATTGACTCTTATTTTTCTGTTAACCACTTCGTTTCAGTCGGAAGAGGAAAAACCCCTACAAGTACGAAGCACCCACTTCCAGAAAACGAGAACGCATATGCTAATGCAAAATCTTTTCGAGATGTACCCAGCAGGAGATACTGTTGCTATATCGGTACGCTTTGGACATCCCACCGTTTTCGATTTTGAGAAGCATGTCTGCACATAGGATATCGTGGGAAAGAGTGCAGCGACTAGCACAATTGATGTATTTTCCCATTATTTCTTGTCATTTTCAATCGAAATAAAAGGGAATACAGGACGGAGACGTTCAGAAATGCCTAATTCATCAAACGTGATAGATATCCACTCCTAATTTATCAAGCGTGATAGATATCCACTTATCAAGTTATTTGACATCTATGAGCTATGACTCCGATTGGTATCGTGCACCTTTTTTGGGAGCCCTAAAGTAGTGGTCGTTTGGCTTGGTCAAAGTGTGCAATACAGTCTTAGCTGGGTAACATGATGGGTATATTTTAGATATTTCCGATATTTTCCTTGCAGCCAAACTTTGCGAAACTGCAATAATTCGTGTATTCCATTGTAATTTCGTTATATATGCATTGATTTTGTGACCCACGCTTCCAATGATGAGGAATTTTATTTTTGGATACTGTTGAACGACATTGTGTTATAGTATAATCAAGACGTGCATCTTTCGTGAAACCTCAAAGATTTAAATGAGAGGGAATCTATTTGAACACATTAGCAGAATGTGTCCATTGAGTGCTGGTGGGATGGCTTCAGTGAAATACCGCATTTTCCGTACCTCATTTTATAGCATCTCCTTTAGGACCCTCCCGACAAATCTGAACCAATGGACAGTGAGGAGAAATCGGAAATGATCGACGATGGTGCTGCAGAGACCGTAGGAGAAGATGTCACCGCCAGCATTACCACTGCTAAGCCCAAGTGATACGTACCTGATTAGAGCTGTTAGGTATAATAGCAGCAAGTATTTCAGGTAATTTTTCTGCTTTGCATGTTATTAAGTTATAAGTCAGTTGACGCTACCGAACAATGTCAATACACTGTGAAACACTCCACAATCCAAACGATTCCATTTTTTGTGACTACACTACTTATAACATCATTCTCGAACCGTACGTGAGGTTTGTCGCTCATCGGGTATTCTTATTGGATGTTGATAGGAGTGCATTTTCTTTCGTGCATAAAATAGTTTTGCTATTTCCGTTATTCCTGTCAATCGATGACTTCGTAGCTGAAAAAATTGGCAGTAACGTCAGGCCACGCGGCTCTTCTATGCAAGCATTCGTTCAATATTCGCCTAACAAGGAGAGCCTTTCTGGATGTGCCAAGCTTTCGTGATGCAACTTTGACAGGATATAGGGTTCCTTGTAGGTACTCGAAAACCATACTTCATTTTTCCTCTAGGCACCTCTGTGATGGGAAAAATGGCTACCAAAAAAATGGAAGGCAAGCACATCACACAGACCGCGCGTGCTCATGAGAGGCCGCCGTATCCACAATGTCGTGTCCACTTAGGGCAGTGGTAGTGATGTGGTCTCTTATGCGGAGCTTGAGAGTTCGGTCCCGCATCGGGCGACAATTTTTGCTCTTATTCGGCTGTCGTTATTAAGTGTTTGCATAATCACTGGATGCAATTAATACGGGGTTAACGCTTTTTGTAAGTAAATAGCACGTATTGCTGCGCTTGTATGATTACTTTCCTATGGATCGGACCTGCACGTCATTAAATCACCGTAGATACCGCAAATACACATGAATACTCTAAAACTAATGTCATATTCGTGATCAGCGACCCAAATAACCCCCACATACGAAGTCTGGGCGAAATGGGTGACGACGATGTCTCGAGCCTCGCGTCAGGTGTCGGGAGAGTTGCCCAAGGTTCAGTCTCTAATGAACCACTGGTAATATTTTGCCACTATTCAGCCTCTAGCTGTCAGAAAATCTTCAGCATCCACTAGCTTCGTCCCAGGAACTGCCTGAAAGTCTCACCTAAACTGCTGATCATGAATTTTATTCTCGTCTCTTGAGCTCTGACTGGTGAGCGCTAGCTATGGTAAGGGCGGGTGAGTGAGGTGCCTGGGTCAAAATAACCGATTTGGACCAAACATCGCATGTGGGGGTTATTTGGGTCGCTGATCACGAATCTAAGATTAGTTTTTGAATTTGCGTCCGTTTAAGGTAAGTTACGTAAGGTGATGTGCTCGCCTTCCATTTTTTCAGCAGCCGTTTTCCCCATCACAGAGGTGCCTAGAGGAAAAATGAACTATGGTTTTCGAGTACCTACAAGGGACCCTACATCCTGTAAAAGTTGCATCACGAAAGCTTGGCACATCCAGAAAGGCTCTCCTTGTAAGACTTATCCTACTGCATATGGTTGGTGTGCAGTTTGAAGATTGTGGACCGAAGCACTAAAGGATCGAAGCTACGCAGATTTTTCGAAGGGCGAATGAGGCTGGAAGTAGACAGAACCGCTGATGGGCCCTGGAAGATTAAGGCCCATTCACACTTTACTGCATTGTTGCCGCTGTAATGGTGAAACACAGGGACCGGCGGCGCGCGCGGCAGCTGCGCGGTAGCGCAGTATCCGGTTTCTAATCTCTTTGCGAAAACCATCTATATCGTCAACTATGCACTCAATAGTTTTTTGACCCATGACAGTCCAGTGGACGGCAGGAAAAGTGCGCAGCTATTGCGGATATACGCGCACCCCATTTTCACAGCTCTACTTTGGTTTATTGCCGCTGTAGAATCTGTAGGGTCCCTAACAGGCTTTGGGAAGAAGTTTTGGATTCTGACTTACGAACCTTGCTGTCTCTGATTTAAAAGTCCACCTTTACTTCTATTACTCCCGGTGAAGTGAAAAATATGTAGGTAAAGTTAGTGCAGTAGGGCTTAAGAAAGATGCTAGGGGGTTTGCAACGTACATCGGTAGCACAGTGGTTACTGCAGTCTGCGGGAAACAGAAAGACGCGGGTTCAATCCTCGTCCGATGTCTGTGTTTTGCGAATAACCTAGCATCTCCAAATGTATATGTAGGGGGAGTGTTTGGAGACCATTATAACTCATTCAGACTTCGCTGTCGCAGCAAAGTAAAATGTAACACCAAAAGGGGGTATGAGCGCATTTCCGCAACGGCTGCGCGCTTTTGCGGTCATCCATTGGACAGTCGTTGGTCGAAAACAGCGCGAGTAGACGATTCTTTTCAACTAACTCTTCTCCCAAACTTCGCCCACGGAGGTTTCATGGGGTGCTGATCACGAATCTGACGTGCGTTTTCCGAATTTCGGCAGAAGATCACCCGTATCGCTTGAAAGACCGGCAGGGTGGCTGGGTAGGATTGCCGATTTGGCTAAAATTTCGTCTGGGGTTGTTATTTTGCATAGTGATAACCAAGGGTGTGCGGAACTTTCGTTTCCGTGTTCCGAATTCCGGTTTCCGGCCGTTTTTGGTCCTTCCGTTCCGTTTCGTGTTCCGCTTTGTTTTTGGGCGGAACACGGAAACGAAAGAAGAAATCGAAGACCTCCACTGTGCAGGCAAACACAATGGACATTGAAGTTATTACGCTGACATCGATACGATCCATTCGAATTCTGGTAGAATGAAACCAATGCAGCGAAGTACACACCCCCACCCCCCCCCCCCACTCAAAGGAAACTTGCGATGAAGCATTTGTCGGCACCTGCCATATCGTCCGAGTGCGAGAGATTGTTTTCTTCTGATGGTTTCATTGTAAACGATCTAACGATAAGAAAAAGCCTCTCCCCCAAAATCATGAAAAAAACTGCTGTTCCTCTGCAATAACATGCTCGTTTTAATTCTATTTTGAAAGCATTCTTGTCTATCACGCCAAAAAAGTTTGTCTGTCTCTATGTGCTTGTCTTCGGCTTATAATGAAGTTTATAGAGATGAGTTTCCATCGTTTACTTTGAGGTTATCACTGAACGTAGAACAGCTGCACCAAAATAATAGACACATTCTAAAGGAAACAAAACGAGCACTCTGTGGGCACCTTTAGAAACAGAAATGAAAACCTTTTGTGGTCCAGTTTTGGCTAAATTCCAATAATTTAGTGATTCTTGCACTATTTCCGGCTTCCGTGTTCCGCACTCCGCTTTCCGGCCATTTTTGGCCATTTCCGTTCCGTCTTCCGCCTTCCGCTTTTTTGAAAAAAATTTCCGCACACCCCTGGTGATAACGATTCTGACCATTGCTTTTCGAATTTCGGCCGAGGACCACCCATATCGTCAAAATGGGTGATCGGGCCAGAATCACCGATTTGGCTAGAAACAAACGCCATAATAGTAATCAACATGTAAAATAACCTACCTGGACGAGTTGAGCCCATTATGAAATTTTTGACTCGACCACTCTAGTGGACGATATGGGTGATCCTTGGCCGAAATTCGAAAAACAAACGTCAGAATCGTTATATATGAAATAAGCAGTCTAGACGGAGTTTTAACCAAATCGGTTATCCCATCCAGCCCAGCCTGCTAGCCCTGCAAGCGATACGGGTGGTCTCCGGCTTAAATTCGAAAAACGAATGTCAGATTCGTGATCAGCACCCCAGTAACCCCCGTGGGCGAAATTTGAGCTAAATAGAAAAGAAGTTTTTTCTTCGTATACTGGAGTGTAATGATTAGAATAGTACCCAACACACACAAATACAAAAAAAAACAAAATACACAAAAAATTAAAAGATGGTGAAAAACGAAAGGGATCCTCGTGTAGTGTGGTGAAGCGTCACTATACACCCCACGTTCCTTTTCTGTAGCAAATCCGCTTCCGCAGCAGGGAATGTCTCGGTACATCCCACGCTGCGGCAGTGCTGCCGCAGTAAAACCCTGAAAGGGGCAGTAGCGCTGCCGCCACTGTGCTGCTGCCGCGCGCCGCCGATCCCTATCTTTCATCATGACTGCGGCAGCAACGCAGTAAAGTATGAAAGGGCCCTTAGTGGAGAGAAACATACGCGTTTTAGACGACCTGCTTTTCCTTCACGACGAAAAACGGGATTGGACGATGCTGATCTAGTTCTCGTCTAACGATAAGATACATCCATGAACAGCGATGAAGTTTCTCGTATATTTTCGTTGTGTTTATTCTTCTTCACAATGTTGCATTACTGGATGACGAAATGCTCGTCACGTTGCAACACAAAGTGAAGGATTGGTAGCTCTCATATTGAAGGGGTCCTCTATCGGGCCCCTAAATCAATTTTGATATGCTTGAAATCCATAATAAGTCTCCACCAGAGAACTTCAAAATTATTCAAGATTCGTTATTGAATATGTTTCGCAACAAACAGTGCACATGCTTTTGCGAAATGGTGAGCACTCAATGGACATGCACTATTTGTTTTGAAAGAGGAGACAGAGACGATAGATGGAGAGGAGTAGGAAACGTCAAAAGGAATAAGCTTCGAATCGATACGAAAATCACGATAGAATGATACTTGGAACACTTCCTGTACGTTTACATTTACACGTGATAACAATTGAAAATGACAGAGGAAGAGTTGAATAAAATGGATGACATAACGTTAGCCCTAATAAACTTTTATATCAATCTTGGTTTTGGATTCAAGTACCGGACTTTCCACACTGACAACAATGCCAAGATTCATCGAGAGTCAAACGTGGGATGACACTGCGTCTCCGTCAACCTAATATTTGCGCTTACTTCAACTAATCGAATTTCAACAGTAGAGCAAGTGAGGGAGACAACTCTGGAATTCCTACCTTGGAATTCCTTCGAGGTCTCATTACTGGCCCACATCATCCTTTCAGTTCGCCGAGCTTTCCGAGTGAGCTCTACTGGTTTCACGTGTGCAACGACGTGAGTTCGAGCTGTTGTTTGCTTACGGTGTAGTGCGCGACGTCCCACCGTATTCCCACGTTACGTCAGCGCTGTCCACTAGGCTTGCTAGTGAGGAAAGAAGTGAAGGGCGTGCCTCCACTATACAGTGAATTCTGTACGGTCATTCCTGATGGATACCGCCCTGCATCTGTCTTCGTCTTTGGTGTGCAGCAGCAAATCGTCGAGCTCGTCATCATCCATATCGAGACATTCTGTTGACTGTACAGCACCGCAAACGCCACAAAGGTACGTGGATAATTTAAATATTTAATTACATGGTATACTGGTACACAAATGTGAGGCTACTCTACCTGTTCCCATTTTACTCCTTTTGTTGACCGCAACCTTAATTTCGAGCAACGCCGACCTAAAGAGTGGATGGAACTAACCCATAAAAGATCAGTTTCAGGTGAAACAGATTTTTCGTACAAGTGTGCTTTGTTAATTGCAACAGAAATTTCATGAAACTCTTCGTTCGCAAATAGCGACTCCATTGAAGGTTTCCGCCGTTATCAGTATTTAATTCATGAGGATAACTGACAGGGATGATACAAGAAGTATCATTATCTGAGTAACACTTCTCGGCTGTGAGGTGTTGATCGTCGAATGTCAAGATTTCTTTCGTTTGTTTGTACTTCTAGAAGCTACCCAATCTTAGACTCACCTACAAAAGCAGAAATGTGTGGTACATAGGGAGGAGGCTCAGTAGTCGCCCAGCTTCTATTTCTTTGACATTTGTTTATTCATACCTACACGAGACTCATGCCACATAATATGTACAACAAGGGGTTGGTCATAGAGCAGTGACCACTGGCGGTGGTTCTGGTCGCTATGCAATCACAAACCGCTGAAGAAGTTCCTTTAATTGTTTCAACTCATTACTTGTTTAGGCTAAGATGAGGGTAAAATATGCTCATTCCGGGCTGTTTGAGTTCAGCATGAAATCAGCAAAATCAGCTCCATCCTAAACTGGACTTGGGAAAGCGATATTGCTTGAAATAAAATAGTTTTCTACATATCTTGCATTGCAAGTAAATTAGATGATAACCAAAATCGAATTTCAAGAATTTAAAGAGATTCGACAGCGGGAGGAGAGCTAAGAGTACAGATTCGTAGCGCAATTCACCCTTAGATTATCTAGAAATGAGAGAGAGAAGTTTGCGCATTGGGAACTCAGCTTCAAGCCATATTATTCTCACCAAGCTCTGTAAGTGGGCCACACGACGAAGGGACCATATTTCATATCTCACTTGATTATCAACTATAAGTCGGCCTTCCGACTCACGCCTTGCGTGACAAATGGAATTCTGGAGTTGTTAAAGTTTTTTCTCCCAATTAGACTTTCAGAGCACCTGTTTTCTACCTGTGATCCTCCGGTGAATGAAGTTCAAACTCACCTTTTACTTAAAGTGAGGGAAAGTACTTAGAGTTCGAGGACGATGTTGGCAGATGGACTATAATTTTCACTTCTCCACGGTTCGGGTGCTTCTTTCTCTTATCTGGTTTGCGGATGGTAACAGATGGTGAGATGAATCCGTTGGGATCTTTCAGGGCTTGTGTCAAATTGAGGATAAATGTTACCGTCTTGAGCGACATCATAGTAAAGTTGTGCCGTTTCATAACTGGCACGTGCTTCCCGATGACCTTATTCACTGAACATCCGCGTTCGCCGTTCTGTTTGGTCACTTTGCGAGCCGCGCGTACGTATGGATGCTCTCTCGAAGTTCAAACAGAACTCTCACTCTATAACAGCAAACACACAGACTCTCAGCGTACGCAGTGCAGCGAAGTAACCGCTCACGAAAATCTGTGACGTCACACGTCTACTGACCACACTGCGCATTCGTGTCATCCGCTTTGACCAAACAGGGGGTTTATACAGTGAAACTTCGGAACTACTGATACGTCTCAACGGACTTTGGTGTACAAAATGCACGTTATGACTCGTTGTGCTGTTCTGGTTAGGATGCTAGCGACTAGGGAAGCTTCGTGGAGGTGATTCACTTGGATTTTTGCCAAGTCAGAGGAAGAACGAGTAATAAGTGAGAGGGAGAACGAGCAAAACTATGCTTATGGGGCTTGGCAACTCTAGTATTGACAGCACTTATTAGCTAGGTGACCACCTTCTGAAATGTGTGTCGGCTGTTAAGGATTTGGGATTCCATTATGATCGACAATTGGATTTCTCCGAGCATTTCAGAAGCGTGTTTAAGAAGGCATAGCTGCGCACTTTTCGCGTTTTCAAATCACTGACGACTGCGGACAAGGATGTGTTTGTAAAGGTGTACAAGACCTACGTCCGTCCCACAGTGGAGAGCGGCTCGGCTGTTTTCTGTTCACACAAAGTAAAGGATGTTGCTCTCGTAGAGGAAATCCGAAATAACTACAGAGGAAGGTATTCCTGAGGTGCTCGAAGGGTTACAGTGTAACGATTCCCTCTGCCTCCAGTAGAAATCGCCTTTATAACATCCATTCGTTGAAATCACGATGGAAACTGAACGATGTAATGGTCGTTTTTAAGCTTTTATCTTAGATTATCAATTGTAAAGCAGCTAGTTTTTATACAATAAAGAAATCTAGAACTAGGGACACTCCGGAAAAGTCTGGTTTCTGGTCCCCAAGAATGGAGTCAGATTTCAATCGTCGACTTTCCTGTCTCTTGGAAGTGACTTGCCATTCTCGCCATCAGAAGTTCATAGTTTGAAAAGAATATCACTGCAACGGCTGCTAAGCTTTTAAGATCTTAAGCTGTTCTGCCGAATGTGGGGTTGATCCGAGGTACCTTTGTTAATACTATGAGTATTTGTTGCATATGCATTGCCATCTCGATGTCTTCTCACGCGTGCCTTTTGTACCGTATTTTAATAAATAAATAAATGAATAAATAAACAAGTCACTTATTCGATCACGGTAGTATGCGCAAGTGAGGTCGCTCTCCTATCAAAGGACCGCATTGTCTAGCCTCGCCCATTTATAGCTTGGGAGTTGGTGTTCATCGCTATCGATGATATCTGGAATTTCCAAAGTTGCGCGATAATAATGAATGAGACGAGGAGGATGGCGAATAATTTCACTCCAGAGGTTCTATCAAGTGAATTATGTAGTGGTTTTAAGGTTTTTTTTTTCAATCAACAGTCAACTCTTTTGGCTTGGAGCAGTTCAGAAAGGGCTGCACTGCTAACGGTGCGATTCCGGCCGTAAGTGAGCAAATAAGAGCACAGAAATTACCATAAACAACAGTGGACTCAGTTGTGTGACTATACTTCTGGAGCTGTTAATATTTTCTGCGTCTGAGTTCAGATGTAAAATAAAATTCAACTCATAGATTTAGCGTGTCCTATTGTGACCTTTGTAGATCCACCAGAGGAGCATCGAAACAACGCCGAGACCAGATCAATGTCGAAATTCAACGAATGCGAGACCTCTTGCCATTGTCGGAATCGATCAAGGACAGACTGTTCCAACTTCAAGTCATGTCACTTGGTTGTATTTACATCAGGAAGCATCGCTACCAGAAACACAGTAAATATGATTTTAGAAATAGAAAGAAAGACTAGATTTTAGAAATTGTTCATCATAGGGACACTACGGACAAAATAATGGGAGATTAGCTAACGATAAGATGAGTAAACATGTTTCAACACATTATAGAACAAATGGCGCTTCGTTGGCGCTTAAAACCAAGCCTTTGAGGTTGGAAATGTTCTTTTACATTTCGTGCTTCTCTGACGTGCGCTGTTCAGCCTATATACATATCATGTAATTGTAATTGTATATCTCATGTAATTGTATATCTCATGTAATTCAGTCCTCCGAACTATCTGTGAAAGCGCAGTCCCACTGCCGAAGGGACTGGACATGTGCAAGGCTCTGAGAGGATTTCTGATTATGCTGAATAGAAGCGGCAAGCTTCTTCACGTGTCTGAGAACGCCAGTGAATACCTGGGACATTCTATTGTAAGTCGCATGAGCCGAGGAGTCGAGCCGAGTAGCTCGACAGGCTAGCGTTCACGATTTCAAGTCTTGTCTTGAATACGTGCAAGTATAGGCAAGCATAATACGAATCACACATTGTAATTTATAGGAAGAAATAATGTGCCAAGGCGACTCGATTTTCGACCTCGTCGACTCACGCGACCACTCCATTGTTCTCACCGAGCTGAGCAGTGACCCACAGCCGACCACCTCATTTCCAGATGAGCGAGTGTTCCTCTGTCGACTGAATCTCGCCAGAACTGCTAAGCGACAGCTGCAGTACCACAAGGTCGAGTTCCTTATCAAGTGCAGGGCTGCTAATGCTGACCGCTGTTGTGCATTTATTTGGAAATACATCTCTGCAACTGTGCATAATACGACCAACCATTGTACTTTTGTTGAAACTAGCGCCTTTCGAAGATTCCGTTGAGATTAGAAGAATCTTATCCTATCCTACTTTGTAATAAGCGAAACACAAGCGCTGTTTGTCATGAGAGGCTCATATGGTTCCCGTCGCGATTGCCCGTTACCGTACTCGCAGGGACGCATTTCATCAGTTCAGCTCAACGTCTATTGCTACATGCCATTTGTTCATCTTTTTATTTTAAATCTTTTTTGTTTTATGTCAGATCTTTATTCCAGTTGTTTTTAGGGCACTATTCCACTTGTTGGACACCAGCACGCGATTTTTTCAGCCACAAATTTTTTCTTCAGAAGTTCGCTAAAACATCGTCTATGGGGGTAAATGGGGGCGCTGATCACGAATCTGCTGTCCGTTTTTCACGTGGGTGGCCTCGAACCACCCCAATCGCTACTTGGGTGGTCCAGTCAGGATCACCGATTTCGCGGAAACTTTGTCCATGGGGGTTTTCTGGTGTCCTGAACACGATGGTGGAGTCCGTTTTTCAAATGGCGACCGAATACGGCAGTTATAGGTGAGTCTCACCGGGTAAGGTCAATAGATACTTACCTATAACTGCCGTATTCAGCCGCCATTTCAAAAACGGACTTCACCATCGTGTTCAGGACACCAAAGAACCCCCATGGACAAAGTTTCAGCGAAATCGGTGATCCTGACTGGACCACCCAAGTAGCGATTTGGGTGGTCCGAGACAACCCACGTGAAAAACGGATAGCAGATTCGTGTTCTGGACCCCAAATAACGCCCATAGGCAATGATCAGCGGAATTAGTGATCCTGACTGGACCACCCAAGTAGCGATTTGGGTGGTCCGAGACCACCCGCATAGGAAACGGACAGCAGATTCGTGATCAGCGCCCTCAGTTACCCACCTGTGCAAAGTTTCAGCGAATTTCGACGACTGAAAAAAAAATCGAGTGCTGGTGTCCAACAAGTGGAATAGTGCCGTTTTTAGTGTGTATTTAGCAGCCGTTTGTCGGCCGGCAGGCCGCTGAATGGCTTATGAAATATAGTAGGAATTTTCAGTTTATTCTTCTGCAAGGACGGTATTTTCAAACGGTTGAGCCCTACCAAGCTGTCACAAATGCTGCAGAGGTGGTGGTAAGTTTCCCTAATACAGTTCAAAATCTCACTTCGCTCTAACTGTCCGAAATCGTGACGGGTAGAAGGAAAATAACACTTTTCACTCAGTACTCGGCACGGTATGACTCTACTCGTTGATTTAAGTTTGCGCTAACCCACCTAACTTAGGCGGAATTGTGCAGTACTTTTTGGAGCATTCTCCATTATCGTTCACCCGTTTCTGTCCACAGTCCACGTTTCGATACACCCGCCGAAGCTGCAAAACAAGAACTAGAAGAATCATGAAACCACCTAAAATTAAATAATTTAACAAAAGGATAGAGTGTTGACGATGGCACGTACCATATATTAGACCCCGTTAAGTCAGCCTGATACTAAATGTAGTGTGGTGTGTAGGAACATTTCCTTCGTGTTTTCATACCTTACAATGGAGCGTTATAACCAGTGGACAAAGAGGTAGCATTGTCTGTAGTCGAGAAAGTAGAGAAAAGAAATTTTTCAAACTATCAAAACACTGTGTCATTTAGGCTGAACCAATTTTCGCCGCTTATTGCCAACCCGTGATTAATCCAGAAAATGCCGAAACACTTTCAATCGGAAACACGGACGTGTTCAGCAGTCAGCATTTCTTAGACATGAGTTTCAAAGAAGCCGATAATATGTAAGTTTCTAGTCGACAGTTATCATCAACTAACCAACAATACCCAACTGAGTCCACCTCGAAACGTTAGTCAACGATTTTGCAACATTTTCTCGATAGTCCATTCTTGCAGCCAAAGTACTGTTTTCGAAAGAATGAGAACATTCGGAAAGGGGCAGAAAAACCAGATGTTCGGAAGAAGAGGTGGCAGGTAGTGATCGCGTTTCTAAAACTTTGTCTTCATAGGTTTTCGCATCACTTTGGATACAATCGTGATGAGCTGAAAGGACAAAGTTGGTATAACTTTCTACATCCAACGCATGTGCCTGAAGTTGCCTACAAGCACAGATTATGTGAGTATGACTTACAATTAGATGGAGCGTCTAATTTGGTCGAACGACGAATTGCGGTTGAAGGAAAAGTTCTCCGATACCTAGTTCGGTTTTTCGCTATAGTTATGAAACGGGTTTGCGGATATTCACTCTGTAGCCTACATGTACGTTTTACTGTGGTCAAAATTATATATTTGGAGATGCTAGGTTATTCGCAAAACACTGACATCGGACGGGAATTGAACCCGCGTCTTTCTGTTTCCGGCATGACATATACTTATAATAATATGTGGTCAAAATGTTATATTTTTGATTTATTTGCACACAGACACACAAACTATGTACTTCTGTTGTGGATATAACACGAAACTATTCTGCTATTTGCCGCATTTTGTTTAGCGGTTTATAGACGAGAATTAGTTGATTGACTTAGATGTTTGGAGATGCTAGGTTATTCGAAAATACTGACATCGGTCGGGAATTGAACCCGCGTCGCTCTGTTTCCGCCAGACTGCATTAACCACTGTGCTACCGATGCACGTTGCAAACCCCCTAGCATCTTTCTTAAGCCCGGTCGGGCTATGCTATCAGCACTCACCCGTAATCACGGGAATGAGCCGGTAAGCAGTTATCGGCAGTTACCAGTTAAGCTGATAGCAATTGTTACTTCTGTTGTGGTTCTGCGGCAGATCATCGATTATGAGACCAAGTCTTTTTAATTATTTTGTAATTGTTAACTGATGGAAACTGAATCGTGATGGCTCAGTGGGGAGCCATGCGGGACTCTCAATCTGATGGTCGGTGGATCGGCCCCTTTGCTGTGCCTCCCTTTTGCCCTTCTACGCTAGATACCAATATACGCTCCTTCTGGAATTTTGTCGCAGTTGTGCGACAGAATCGCGTTTGGGAGGAGTATGGCCAACGAAGTACGCACAAACAACGATGTCTTCTAGTACATATGTATGTGACCCATATCTACCGTAACCAACCCAAATCGACCCCAAATTCGAAAACAAATGTCAGATTCGCGATCAGCGTCGCGAAAAACCCCCATAGACAAAGTTGGGGCCAAATCGGTGATTTAGACCCAACTACCCAACTTTGTTACCTCGGACCCTAGTAAGCTCACGCCAGACACAATGGGAAAAGCCAATGTTAGATTTGTGGATTGCGGATTTGTCAACAGCCCAGGTGATTTATCTTGATAAAAATTGAATAAAACTCATTCAAATTGAAGTCTCTGCGTTCCATGGAATCCAAAAAGTGGAACAATAGGAATAACGATATTCTCGGTAAGTGGACCTTCGTACAACTACTCAACACTAGTAAGGCTGATTAGGTCAAAATCACCGATTTAGCTCAAACTTTGTCTGCTGGGGTTATTTAGGGCGCTGATCACGAATCTGACATTTGTTTTTGAATTTGGGCTGATTATGGTGGTATCTCTGGTGTTTGCGAACTAGAAGCCCATTTGCCACTGGTTGGTTTTCAAGGTTTCTTGCCTTTTTTGGGCAATCCATTTGCCCATAGCAAAAACAACCTATACCGTTGTAATCGTCATCCGATGTTCTACAAAACAATGTGGGTCTCGTTGGGAATCATCGGAGCACGCTGAGCAACCTCCCTTGTAAGAGCTCTCAAAAATTTTGTTTTACATAGTTTAGAAATGCGGACTCGAACATCGAAGATAGAGCACAGTCAGGGAGTGGGTGGGTCTTCTGGAACTGACTCAGAAGGGTAATGGGCGTAGGACCAATGAGCTGAAAGAGGGACTCAAGTGTCACGGAACCGTATCGGCTCTCCACCTATAATACGGGGTGTCCCAAAAAGATATATACACTGTTTGAAATGCCATAACTTTGGCGAAAGTGAACCAATGGAAACGAGTCATAGGTTGAATGAAAGCTAAGAAAAAAGAAAATTCTCCGGTATGTGTTTGGTGAGGATTGCGCCATGTACTCGATCATGGCTTCGGATTTTGTACCTGATTGATAGTGCATGGGTTATATGCTTGCGCTACTTTAGTCGTAAACAAGTGATATCGCTACTATGAGTTACCTCCGAGGCAGTAAACATATCGACTTGCCGCAGCTTTTGGTTAAGCATGGAACAACATCAATATCGATCAATAATGGTAACCACTGTTTGAGAAGCTAAAACTCTTCCAACAGTGATGCAATCATAAGAAAGGCTTTAGAGGAATGTAAAATGTATGAGCCATGAAGATTGCGCCATGCACCTGTGCGAATCGTCGAATTCCGGACCTGACTGAAAGTTCACGGATAACATGCCTGTTCTACTTTGGTCGCAAACAGGTGATATCGCTGATACGCGTTTCTCTTGATGCAGTAAACATAAAAACATCAAAACATAACAAATTTAACATGTGCTTTAAGATGCACTTGCACAATACGACAACGTTTTTTTCTAAATTAAGATTCAAATGAAAGACGACAATTTATAGAAGGGAATTGAGAAAATAACGTGACAGGAATCAGTATGAACAGTTAACCATAATCGTTACGACAATTGTTCGAATTGATGGCCATTTTCCTGCAAGCATATGACCCATGCACTTTCAATCAGGTCTAGAATTCGACGATTCGCACAGGAGCATGGCGCAATCTTCATGGCTCATACATTTTACATTGCTCTGAATCCTTTTCTTATGATTGCAGCACTGTTGGATGAGTTTTAGCTTCCCAAACAGTGGTTACCATTATTGATCGATATTGATGTTGTTCCATGCTTAACCAAAAGCTGCGGCAAGTCGATATGTTTACTGCCTCGGAGGTAACTCATAGTAGCGATATCACTTATTTACGACCAAAGTAGAGCAAGCATATAACCCACGCACTATCAATCAGGTACAAAATCCGAAGCCATGATCGAGTACATGGCGCAATCCTCACCAAACACATATTAAAGAATTTTCTTTTTTCTTAGCTTCCATCCAAGTCATTAGTCGTTTCGATTGGTCTACTTTCGCCAAAGTTATGGCATTTCAAACAGTGTATACATCTTTTTGGGACACCCTGTATATCTTAACAACTACGTGCTGCAGATGTTTATAGAACATCTCGAAGCTTAGTGAAATTTTCTTCGATCTGCAACCTGGTTACTATGAATAAGGAGTAGGTGATGTGCATCAACCACACGTCAAACCTTCAGGAAATTACTTGTAGGGATAAAGCATTCTTTTATTAGGTTGCGAACAAGGTTTTGTAATTTCTTGCATCTTATGTTATGGACGCCATTAATCAGTCTCTCTTTTTTTGTTTTTTTAAAGTTTGTCCTAAATTGAGCTTTATTCGAAAGACCATATCTTTCTCCGAAAGACGTCAGGCTAATTATGTCACCAGCGCAAAAACCTTAATACTGGGATTGAATATCACCTTCAAAAGCGAGGTCGACATTACGTTGGTTTTAAATCCTCTACTTCTTAAAAACCAATATGTATTCTTGAAAGGTGGCAGTCAGTTAGCTCGAGGTTTGTCGGATGTGGTGGATGAAGGAGAATTTGCCCTGCGGTACGTTTTAATTGCAGAGCAACAATACTGCGGTGATGCACGTTGTCGTCGAAAATAAATGGGACACGATGTTCCCTAGCTGAAGCGGAAAAGTCTTATAGTTAGATGCCCTATGTATTGCAAAATGTATCAAACTTCTCTCTTTATTTTGGCAAGGAAAATGAAAGAAAGCAGAAGATTAATATATAGTACCGGAGGTGTCGCAACCGTAGAACGGCGGCAGCGACGCTTTTCTGCGCCGAAATATGCTGTTTTTTGGGGTCTACACGTGGTGATCCGGACAAACCCTACCTCACCTCATTCACCCCACATGCCCAACGGGGGTCCCCGCGTAGTAGTCCGGCTGAAGGCGGAGCCTCGTCGAGTGATGAGTCCCCAGACGAGAAATCGAACGAGCATTGGACAGAGAATCGAGGGGTCAAATAAATCGCGTGCTACTAAGTTCCATGAGTGTGGGAAATTTGTACACGAAAAGATAGCTCGAGCTGCTGAGTTCAGAATCATACTCGTTTTTACGAATGAATCAATTTCAATGAAAACATAGGAAAATGGCGGATCCTGCGCAAGAAAGCGTCGCTGACGCCGTTTTATCATTGCTGCATGTCCGGTACTAAAGGTGCAGTCGAACAGAACACGATCAATGTGTTATTGCAGTCTTAATCCGGCTTTGGAAAGGCCTTGAAAGGCCAGTCATGGTGTAAAAATATATAAAGTTCATGTGGTCGTAGTAACGCATCCATTCTCGGAAATGAATGGAAAAATCGCCCGTGAAACATTCAAAAGCGTTGCCGACATGCCGGGAAACTTCCACTACAACCTAATCGTAGATGCACAAGGAAGCGTATCCATTCAGTATGCCAAGAGAAGGAAGGATCCGTGTTGGCCCTGCTCAAAATGCGATCAATCGATGGCGATTGGATCTGGTTGCACACGGTTCTCGCCGTTCGCGGAAATCTCTCCCATGAAATCCAGGAGGGTCGAAGAGTTCGACACGTTATTCACTGTTACTATCAGGTTTTGAGGTATTTTCTCTTTTCTATTTTATATATTTTCATTGAAAGAATGTAAGAAATTGTAGCGCTGTCGAGGCTGCAACACTGCAGGCTAATTCGTGGATCTACAATGTTCGGCACACGTATCCGGCTGCTTTTCCTTGTCGCGACTCACCCTCTCCAGTTAGTTAATTCGTTTTCGCATCGTTCTGCTACTTTTATACAGACACAACGTCTCACAATTGTGACCGAGTATTGCGTTGGAATTCTCATATGGCATGTCCTTGAAACCACCGCCAATGAGAGTGAAGTTTCCTTTATACTCGAATTCGGTCATTTCCCTACAGATTCAAATGGTATTTGGCTTTAATTCAATTAATTTCCCGAGAATATTCTGTGGTGTATCAGCTTGTCAGGGGGATGAGATTACCTATTAGGATAACGATCACCAAACGTTCGACTTGTTGTCGTGACACGTTCTGTCCAAGGTAGGCGTAGTCCATGAACGACAGGAGGGCCTTAACAAGACTCTACTGTGGGGCGAAGCACGCTAAGCTAGCTCAATTTCCTGCATTAGTTCACTGTAGACTGCCTATGCCCAGTGCAGAACCGCTGGATTAACTAGCAAAAAAGGCGGGAGATATTTCACGGCACCAGGCTACTATCATGTGTGGACTCTGCAATATTGCTCCATTTTGCGGAATGCACAATAACCCTCACACTTCGTATCTACCGGTCCTACATATTCACTCAAAATCTGCCGAGCCAATAATCTTTTCCATAAGTCAAGTATGAACTCCTACGGCCGAAGAGCCGCTTCGATGACATTCACTCGCTCACCACAGCAGTATCCGTACTCCTAACTCTCGCCCACTAAATTACTCGTTAACTGGACAACGATTGGTCCGACACAACGATTTGGGAACAAAGATGGAATTGTGCAAGACAAATCATAGCTAAGGAATGGGTCGCAAGCACCACCATTAAGTACGCATGTTACAGATCCAAACTTAGCTAATCAACTATCTAAGAAAATTTTCATTCCATTTCATTGTTCATTCGTCTAATGCCTCGAATTGCCATTCTTGGAAACATTCTTGGAAATAGGTCTTTGCGCTCCCACTTTCGGTTTGCTACACTTCCCTTTTTTATTTTTCCTGCACTCAACTTCTTCAACGTCAAGATGAGAAATGTCATACTTTTAGGATCATCCGCTTTCGCCTATTTCACCGCTTCCTGTTGAGCACACAACCCTTCATAGTAGTGATCACCGAACACCATTCGTCAAGCAGCAGCCATTTGTACCGATGGCGATGATTCCATCATACCACAGCTGTGAACAGGTGTAACCATTCGGTAGTATATATACCTACAAATTTTAAGAACACCTCTTTTCAGATAAAAGTCGAAATTCCAGTGAAAACGGTACCTCAGCTCACGATGTTCACACCGGAGAGCTCATCTCCAGAATCATCTGCTTCGTTGACTTCAGCTTTATTCGCCCAGCCCTTTCTCACCGTGTCAGGTACCAACGATGTTCCAATGGCGATGGACGACTTTAATTGTATTCTGCCATTGTCACTGAAAGGAACGTTACCAGATCTCCGAGATGGGCTAGACGACTTTTTCAGAGAAGTGAGGCGCAATTCACGCTGAATTATTCTGAGGCAGTTTTTCTTTGCCCAGTTTTTCCTTTTTTTCACAGCTTTTTGGAGTGGTGAGAAAACTATTTCTCTTAGGTTGAGCAGCCAGTTGAAGATTCCACTAGCATATCAACCTCGATGATGTCATCGCCCACCGCTCCCTATTCACAAGAGCAGGCGAACGACTTATTCAAGTATCTTGGCCCAGCGCTCTTTGGCGAAACAGCGTCGCACCAGAAGGAAACGCTCACCAGTGAAATGCAGTGGTGTCGGAAACGCAGCTGGGTCGCTTGACAATAATGCGACTAGCACGCGTACCGTATGCTTTCTTATGTGTGATAAGTTCAGAACAGAACAAATTTCTAGTAATGTATAAGGCTCGCCATTCTATGCAGTATTACATCGGGTAGACCAGAGCTTTCCTCATTCAGCATCGTCTTTCCATTTTGTTGTGATATCCATGGATTCTTTCCAACGCTGCCGAATTTGAGCCTTGCTGTGAACATCGGCTTTTAAATAAACGTTTCTTGAACTCTTTCAGGGTATGTTGACGGCGACATATCTATTCACCATCCAACACTAATGTCTTCATGTCCTGTAATATGTTTTTCACAGTACAGTACGATTTTTGTCACTAATTTGAGCGTCTTCCGTACTATTACCCACTCGAATAGGAATCGTACTGTACCCTCAGACGGTGACAACTATTCTATAGCTAACACAGCAATATTCTGGTATAGGTATACTGCACGGGTAAGACGCCCTGCTTTCATGCCGAGCTCGCTATGAAAAAAAGGCCATGAGCGACAGTTAAGCCTTGACCATGATCATTTCTCAGCTTATGAGATTCCAGTACACCTCGTCGACTTAGGCACATCGAGTTCTGTCTCCTTGGATCTATACTTCCCACTGATCTTGACTGTAGGGACTTGGGAGTCATTTTATTTACCGAAGTTCAAGCTTAGTGCACATCGGCTGACCTTCAGGTGAAAATGATACACTAATCATAAGATCAGAAGAGTCTTCTGCTTTGCGTAAAAGTTTATCGATTTTCCAAACCTGTTGTGGTCCACAAACATGCTGCACACCTTCCTTTTGTTGTCGACACATGCCATCATCTCGATCACATGTTTCTCTACCTTCACACCCGCGTGAACCACATTGTTCACCTTTGCCAGTCGTATACCTCTTTAGCACTGATATAAACTGTGCTGTACATAAAGACAAAGTGTTCTGTGCCTAAACATTCAGGCGTACTATTTCAGGGAAGAAATTCACCGACTCACGGAATCGAAGGATCAACGACGATACTGATTATATACAGGGTGGCGAATAAATACGTGCGCGTGAAATTAAATTCAATTTTTACAATGGTATGGAACCTTTGAACGCACCTTTCTTCTCTAAATATTTGTGACGCTTCCTATTCGCTGTGTATGAAAGAAATTTGTTTTTCAAACTGTAGCAAGGAAATATTCGAGTTGAAACGCGATTGCCCAAAAAACTCAGAGCGACACGGTGGGCTCGCTGATTCTTTCGCAGCTCGGAGTTCCTCAAAGAAACGTGTAGAAGATTGATAAGCAGTGGGTGTAGGAAGGACATGCTCCACTTAATCCATGAAGGTAACAGAAGCGGACGGTGATCACACTAGTGGAGCGCGGGATCATTAAAAAGAGGACGGCCGGAAATGATGATGTGAGCTTGAATAAGATAACCAAGCAGCTCCACCTTTTTTGCAAATCTGTTCGATTGATAGTAGAATTATCATATGTGGAAGACAGAAGTCCTCACCGATCAAGTGGAGAAAAATCGGAATAGAAAATGCAAGAATTTGCGGTAATTTCTCAGGGTGCGCCGCAGCGAGGGCGCCCTTTGGCCTTATGTTGAAATTTTTACCGTTGAGGTGCTTGAAAACTTTCAGAATTACTACCATCTTAATAGCACAATCCCCTCGTGCAATTGCAACCAAAGAACTAACGCAGAAAGTGTGCTTCCTGAATCCTTCATGTTTTAGAACAGTATCGGTGGTCTAGGCAGGACTGTTCTGATTTTATCGATAAAAATGAAGGTAAATCATGTTGAGCTCTATCAGCATTATTTTCTTACAGAAGCTGCAGTGCTCCTGAATCAAAAAGATGCCAAATAGTCCCTTCGGTGGAATTGCGCTTTGCTTCATGGAGCCTAAATAAAAATGCGGTTCCTGTGACCGAAATCAGCTCTTCTTCGGCGAAGGATTTATAGCCTTCGAATAGCTCGATCTAAATCCGTTCCAACTCACCGTTATGTTTCAGGAGAATGTCTTGAGAATCTACAACAAGAAATTCGTAACGTTTCGGCGAATCCTTTCCGAAATATGAAGCGATATAGGCGTCAGGTACTTGCGGCGCACCACCTACTTGATGAATAAAGAAATTGAAGCCGATATAAAAGCTTGCGGCAGCTACTTTGAGGACCTCCCTCAATTATGGAATTCTTTGTCCTACTCTTATACATAATCATATTTGTTTTAATATTTGTTGGCAAAAAAGAAAGTTATAACACTTTCCGCGGCGCACGTATTTATTCGCCACCCTGTAGATCGATCATCAAATTTTAGGTTGATTCGACTGAATAGGTGTCGAGCAGAGGTTGCGGATATAACTTTGGCTTTCCCTCAGATATCTCATGTTCAAACAGCACAACGCACATACTGACGATCCTTGTTTTGACGATAACAGTAGCGATTTTCGTCTGCACGTGGTATTATTGTCCTCAGCGTGCTCGTCGCGTTTCAAATGAGATGGTAGGCGTACAATACCGTGCGTATCAAAAATATAGGGCCACCCCAAGAACTATAATGCTTTCTTGGTTAACTGAGATCCCGTAGTCAAAAACCATACCAGAAAATGATTCAGAAAGACCTCTAAAATATGAAATTTTTTAAGAAAAAAAGTATGGATTTTCCTCTGTATCAAAAGTATAGAGCCACCTCAGAGTCGACTCCACTTTATTACATCAAACAGTCAACAATTACAAAATAATAATCAACTTGTCCACCATAATTGGAAGTGAGTTGAAAAATTCGGCTCGGCATACCTCCTACCAAATTCTTCAAGATACCAGGATCCAAATTGTTCCACGCCGCAACGATCGCTTCTTGCAATTCTTCGACATTGTTGAACTGTCACCTGTCTCTGTAGATCTGACGTACATGTATTCCCCAGATATTCTCAGTCGGATTCAAGTCATGCTGGCCAGTCTAACAAGGGGATCTTCCTGAAGTTCAATCACTGTATCGTCGATTTACTCACATGTACCGATGCATTGTCCTGCATGAAACTGAAACTCTTCGTATGGTGTTGGCGAATAAACGGCACCAGATGATATTGAAGAACCTTCTGATAATCCTCTGACTTCATTCGACACGTAGTAAAGGATAGACGAAGAACACCAGAGCTACCAAATGCTCCCCAGACCATTTGAGAACCGCCGCCGAAGTTGCGTCTGCTGAAAACCATCGGATCCTTCCTCAAATCGCGCCAATAGCAGTGAGATCCATCGGGTCGGTACAAATTGACCTTCTTTTCATCCGAGAAAATTATCCTAAAGCAGCGAACCTCTTTGAGTGGGAAGAATTCCGAGGTGGAAAAATGGTGCACCGCGCTCCAATTTGTCGTCATGTTTTCACGCGCAAATTGAAGACGTTTGGCTCGGTGGTGTTCAGTCAACTTAGGAGTCTTTTTCATCACCTCGCGGACAATGAAACTGCTTCCTTTTGCTCCTCTCCAGACGGTCATTCACGATGCACTCAAAGATAAGTCCGCCTTAACATGACTGATCGATGATGTTGAGTTAGATAGCAGTCGCTGAATATGTCGAACATCGTGTCCGGAGAGCACCGATGGTCTTCCAGGCACTGCTCTCGTTCCGTATTTAGTGAGGTCTTTTAGGTAGTTGCTCACAGCGTTTTTGGAGCGATGAAGTTGAGCAGCGATTTGACGCCTGGAGTGACCTGCCTGGTGTAGTGCTCGAACTTGGGCCTGCTCCTCGTCGGACAATCGGGTATCACGCGACATGCTGTTAATACGATAGTAGACAGCAATGGAGTCAATGTCTTCGCGTTAGGATGGCCCAAGTGTCAAACTTGCAGTTATAATAAACGAACATCCTGAGTGGCCCTACACTTTCGATACAGTGGAGAAACCGTAATTTTTGCTTAAAAAATTCCACATTTTAGAAATCTTTCTTAATCATTTCCAGGTATAGTTTTCGACCACGGATAATTCATTGAAAGCAACTTCATATCATAAATGCCCGTTACCAGAGAAAAAACTACGGTTTTTGGGGTGGCCCTATACTTTTGATGCGCACTGTGTAATTGTATGAACGATCTACAACGTATGTGCCCATTGTTAAAGAGTCTTCCATGATAAATAAGCTGTTCCTTGCGTAGAAAATTGCCCACACAATCGTTTCTCAAGCAAAGTGGAATAAATGACATCTGTTTTAAAGTAGTATTTGCTTCTAACTCTCGGATCGACAGATGGCATGCCGACAAAACAGCTAACATCCTATTAGTTTTCGAGTTGTTATTTTCAGATGACATCCGCCCTGCTTACCTGCTGTCAAATCTACTATGTCCTATGGTTTCACTCTCCGCAACATTTGATCGTCGAACGCTATCGCGTTGCTCCTATGCTTTTCCATCACATGAATGTGTGGAGAAGTATGTTAATGGTCGCACTGAAACATGTTCGGAGATCATTCGGACGAGTACCTTTATTTCGATACACGATTGTATTCACGACGATTTACGATGTCGCGATGTCAATTTGACGTCATGTCATCAAGTTCAGAGATGTTTGCCGTTTTTCAATCCTGTGCTGTGTGCTTGGATAAACGTGTGCTACATGGCGATACACCCCGCTCGACTGAAAATCTGTTGTTCCATACAGAATTGTTTCATTCTTCCTCCATGAGGCACTAATCCCAAGTGTGTACATACCTCTGATTGATTATGACTGATTAAGTAATTATAATACGTAGCTCTCATGTCAGTCTTCCTCGTGCAGTCACAGAGAGCGGTCGACCTCACCACACTCCGTCGACCTCACCAGCTGGCTATTCCAAGATAAGAAGACCCAGTCCAATACGCAGTTGCCGAGCGTGGACTGTATGGCTAGAACATCAGCAGATTTCCTCCATATCTCAAGTGAGTGGGCCCATCGCTGCTTACTATTGAAGACGCAAGGCAAAGAATATGATCGACTTGGAATGGATGGTGGATGATGGGCATCAAAAATCTGCTGCCCTCTTCGCAAGAAAGAATAAATATCGTTGTGCCGTTGCGATGTAAGAGTACAAAGAATAAAAGAATACGTAGCTCCAGTAAGTTTTTTATTCTGCCAACGGAGCCATAAATGATGAGAAAGGAGTTCATCGAAACCTTGTAGATCAAAATTGAAAGAGAAATTGAGACGCAGCCGATCGGCGTAGCATGCCGTACATATGCCGATGCCAAATCAGCAGTCGCAACAGCAGCAGCACATTTCCTCGCAACAGTTCTCTACACAGTATCCGCAACACAAACCGGCCAGAAGGGCTGCACAAAGGCCGCTGTTAGCCGTTGAACGATTGGGTGGCTGTTGCACACTAGAACACAGAAAATATTTCTTAGAATTTTATTTGGTACTTTCACAAAATTCGAGCTTCGACGTGAATGCAGATAACTATTATGACATTAACAAACGTGAAGAACCCCATAGAGAAAAATTTTGCAAACATACCAGCTTATATAATACTATGTGCCCCGGGATCTACTGAGGCATTCGATTCGACTGTCAATGTTGCATGGAAAGAAATCCGTCGTTTTACTAGTTGTTGGGAAATATGTATAATTCACGAAAGATAATGGTTTATTCGATGTTTCTTTTGTATTAGGACGTTGAGAAAGTTTCCCGCAACTTCCGCCATTCTTTTCGAATTTGTTTCTCTCCTCTATTCCTCTCGTCATCCGACATAGTTACACATGTTTACCATCAGCAACATCTTGTTATTTACCAGATAAATTTTGAACTCTCCTTATCCAGAATTCTTAGAGTTTTGACGAGAAGAACTCATCGAGCCACGCTTTGAGCTGCTCTCACTCGTCGAGCTGGTTCTCTAGCAACAGAACGTAGAACGAATGGAGCAGCTAGTATTTTGTTGGGGCAAGGTTCGGCGAATGTCTTGGATCGGTCATCGGAGGTTTTGAAAATTTTTGAAATTTTAAAAGGTCTCCTTCTCAAAAGGTGAAGGCACGCCATTGTGACTGAAGAAGATTTTCCCATGTTTTCCACGAACGGCTGATTCCTTGCCATCGAGGTGGCAACATTAGCCTTCCTTGGTGACAGTAGCATCCGCAGGTAACAGCTCCTAGCGATTGCCTCATTGCAGTTCAGCTGCACACCGAGCATCTCCCATACCGGGTGGAGATGCGGATTTTGAAATTTTCGCTGGTTTGCTGCAAGTGAGTAGCAGGAGATTTAGCATGTGATTGGTCTACACTACCCGCTCCTCGGTGCCACTAACAAAACTACCAGGCGAATGAAAATTCCCTCGGGAAGTTGAGATGGTCGTGCATGCGCCCATCCCTATCTGTAGACCTGTTTGTATCTGTGGCCGCAGAAGCATGCCGCATTCATGTGCTCTATATCCTTGTCTTTCCAAAGCCTTGGAGACGGGCAGCTTGTGTAGATATATTGCTCTCGAGGTCCTCTATCAACTCCCGACTACTACGCCGGGCATCGGGCGAAGTGAACATTTGCCCCGCTAAGAAAGGCAATTGAAGGAGCTATCATAATGCATTGGCCGTTATCTGAGCTTCCTTCAATGCGTTGTTTCATGAGCTCGTAAAGAAAAAGCAGTTCAAGGTAATTGCAATCAATATCGATTTTCTCTGCGATGCCTGTAGTGCTGAACCAGGAGAACTGTCGTATTTGTAGCCCGTAAATCAACCTACATAAGGGTTATGAAGGTGAGATCCCGGAACTCATATTAAAATATTGTTGAGCGGCCAAATTGAGTGGCGGGAATCTTTTTCAACAACCTAATAGCATTAGCAGAACCAAGTCTTCTTCCACTCTTCGAATTCGCAGACAAATCAGACACCACATATAGACTTTTGCTTGTTGTTGATTACTACACTCTTGTGCTAGGACAACGCTTCCATCTGCTTCTTGCCAAAAGATATTTCCTCACAATTTGCTTCCCGAACCACGATGAAGCTGAGGTTTCACTTCTGTGGACCATTGTTTTCTAATGCAATTGAAGCAATGCCCATTACTTTTTCGACTTTGACTAAAGAATAGATAAACAACCCGCTTTGCTCACTATTTCTAATACACATAGCGCTCCTTTTATCCCTTCTCGATTATCAAAGTTTCTTTAAATATTATTCCTTAGTGCAACTTTGAACGCAGTTCTCGGCGGCACTTCGCCGAGAACTGCGAAAAAGTCAACACAACACACCGATAACTCGCTGAATAGGCCAACGCTCGACTGACTGTTGACTCACTATGGAATCAATACGCAGTTCAAAGTGACAACTGAAGTTGCTCCATTGTCGCGGCGACGAAGGAATGACCGGATGCAGTGTTGTGGAGTCTACATATTAGCGTAAACATCCATGTGCGGCCCAAGCAACAAAGTGAAACGGAAGCGAGACAACAGTTACGCGTACTTTTCACTATCGATTTTTAGGATAGTGAAATGAGTTTCCATAACAGAAACTAAGAAAGGTTAGGTCAAGGTAAAGATAAAGGTAAAGATGCCCTTATTGATCAGTCCCCTGAGGAAGTGCCGCCGTATTCGTGTTCCATTCAAGTCGAAGAGGCATAGTGAATGCGTGTTTGGCCTATGCAACGACCTGCAGAGGCCACCCGCTATACCAGGCCAGTGCCTTCACCTTCCCGGACAAGTCTGGTACCAATTTACCCGACCTCGGAGGAATGGAAGACTTAGTTAGCACGGGCCGGGATCGATCGCTCGACCGTGCGTGTGACAGCAGCGCCTCTTACCACTATTCCGCGCGGGGTCTAGCTAAGAAAGGGTAACTCCTAAAATATATTCGCACGCAATCTAACCACTATCATAATCACGCAATCATAACCTGTAACATCGCACAAGATGTTTGCATTAATCTAGTTTAGATAACCAACAGCAGATGGAAAACGGAACGGGAACTGATCGAGACAACGGTTTTATGTCTGTACAGCATAGGGTGATAGCACAGTATCTTATCTAATTCAAACTTCGAACTGGATTTGTGTCACCACCTGAAATTGATTTACTACAACGGAAATTTTGGATTCGAACAAGACTTGGTATCGTGAAGAAATCAAATGAGGAATGGACTCACTAAACAGTTTGAGGTGGTGGGTAATATCCCGGCTGTTGTAGAGAATAGTAGCCTGGTTGTTGATTGAAGTACGGCTGGTTTTGCTGAAAAAACACTTTCCTTGAAATACGTTTGCACGCGAGCGTTGCTCTAAGCAATGCTCACATGCAGTGCAAAAATAAATGCTCTTTTGACGAACAAAATCAGTAGCCGATCAATAATCATGGGTTCCACATTTTAGTTGTCGGCCCTATGGCGAAATACGAGACCAGGTGGACACGTCCCGCCATTTGAACAATGACTTATGTATGTGACATCTGATTTTGGAAACGAAAATTTGTAGCAAAGACACTGATCCATGTACCAATTTTGTTTGACAATGGTACGTATATTAAAAATAAACTCACCGGGGGATAATTGCAGTGCTGGTGACTCATGATGATCCCGCGGAGGTCGTTGGGTGGTTCTCTTATGCGTGCGATGGCTCCACCCTTCATCACTGCCTGAGCGGTAGAAACCGGTGAACAGATGAGTCATTCTGTGTATGACAATACCCATATGATGGCAATAACATTACAAAATAGAAAAATGCTGAATAAAGTCGAAAACTCTGGTTCATGAACAATCTGGTTTCTTCGAAATCTTGTCGACGAGCTTGAGTTTTCGCTTAACCGCGGCCACAAAGTGCTATTGAACGCTTCGATTTTAGGGGGTAGTCCTCATTCTTCCGCTAACTTTCACATTCCCTCCTATTTCCTCATGCAGTTTCTTTCTTGTACGTCACCTAAATAGTGGGCAAGTTCAAGGACAGTGATTATAAAAGTAAGATATGTTCAATTTCGAAAGGTGCTGACTTAATTTTTGAAGTGCTCAGTGATTTGGCTTTTCTTCACGATCTTGTGTGAAGTTGTTCAAATGTTTGTGTAGGGCATAGAGATCGTCAGTTTTTAGTCAGGTTTTTTCCTAGAAAGGGAAGCCATAAACTGTGAGCACTATCCCAATTACATGAGCACAAACATAAATACGCGGTGGTGGAAGATCTGAGATGGAGGCATGCGAAGAAGAGTCAGCAAAAATTATGGTACTGGGACACTTCGTGTCCACCGCGCCCGCCCCCCTCCCCGTCCCTACCCCCCATCGATGTTATTTATAGTTACAACGCCTATCCCGACGTATTATATTGTAACCGCGTGGCTTCGCCCCGCGGTTAAATTGAAACCGCGTGGCTTCGCCACGCGTTTTCAGGCTAGGGGAGGAACTCCGGGGCGGGTGAGTCATCCTAAGCATGATAGGATGGCTCACCCGTCCCGGAGTTCCTCCCCTAGCCTGAAAACGTGGCGAAGCCACGCGGTTTCAATTTAACCGCGGGGCGAAGCCACGCGGTTTCATTATAATAGGTAATAGGTAATAGGACTATCGATGGGGGGTAGGGACGGGGAGGGGGGCGGGCGCGGTGGACACGAAGTGTCCCAGTACCAAAATTATCATCACAAACCAACAATGCTCTTAAAGAATAGCCACGTAACAAGCAGAAGAGCTTAAGTTAGATCAAATCTCCACATTGCTTTGGTTGCTTTCGTAAGTCAACGTTTTCTTTTCTACATGCCTCATCTTCTATAGTGCTTTGCTTGGTGGTTAACAGCAGCTCTTGCTCTATACAAGCTTTCCACTCTCAAGAGCTCATCCTTAGAGCTCTCCTTGCACCAACAGCAATGCATGATTATGCGCTACCGATCGAGCGCAACGCATTCATTATGCTCCAATCGCTGAAAATGCCCTATCCCATCTCGTTTGTCACTATCCTTTATGAAGCATGTATGCGTAAGAATACCTAAGCACATAAGCTGAGAACTACTTCGCTATTGCTCATATCGCTAATGGCCAACATCAACCATAAAGAAGTCATTCTTGGAATCACGTCTTCTTCTTCATCTATGTAGCTGCAATCAGAAAAACCATTACCCGTGGGATTAAGCCGATTTGTAAGGTCAAGTATTAAGTATAAATGTAGTATTGTTTCACGTTGTGCAACAGTTTTCTGTATTTCGAGCAAGCCTCATTTTCGCTAACTAACCGTTGTACCTTTTGTGGATGTCAGTCCTTTCCCACGCTTTCCTTTACGGTAATATTTTATCCGCTCGTTCTTGTCGTACACTTGTTTTCGTTCACATTCGAACTTGGAGTACCATGTCAGAAACGGTAAATCATCTCAGTCTCCAGGTCGAAGGAATGACGGCCAGAGGTCCGCTTTGTGTTGATAGCATTTTTAGCGTTTCAAGTGCACAGCCTTAGGGTTCCTTCAGACTCTACTACGGCAGTAAACCAAAGTAGAACTGTACAAAGAGGGTGCGCGTATTTCCGCAGTAGCTGAGCGCTTTTCCGGCCGTCCAGCAACGCAGTCAAATATGAAGGGCCCTTTAACTAAAGCAAACATTCTTCAGCTTCCGCCGCGACCCCCATATCTTCATCATAACACGCAGTGCAGAGGAGGAAAAACTAAGGTAATACACCTGCATCTGCGCCAGCTCTGCGTTTTTAAGGTCTCCCCCACTAGTTTCGTCTTTGTGTTATACGAATTTAAAGTGGCACAGACCTTGCAAAACATAAAAGTATGATTTGATTTTCACTGAAGTGAGCTCGTTCACATAATCGATGCTGCCAGGATTGCATATCGAAGCAGAGCTCCCTTTGTGCCATTCTTAATCATTGAGAGCGCCATTCGGCACATCATGGTTTTCATAAAACAATACTGATTGGCGGAGCTTATATACTGTTTTTGAGAGCGCACCGCTTCAGTATAGTTATTGGACCACCTTTCGAGCCAACATCTTGTGTATGAATATTCATATTGCACGTGCTGCATCTCAGTTACACATGTACTCCTCAAAATCCGAATTCCAAGCGGTATGCTTCAGGGAAGCACAACTGTTAATGCGTTGCATCGAATCCTTCTACGGTGAGTAATTGCCATCTATACAAGAACGATCTGGTTGTCATTAGTATGTCTCGGAAGTTGTTTGTTTCGTTGACGACGAAACTGTCTTGGAAAAAATAATGCCCTGTTGTTTCAACATGAAATCACAAGAATGATTGATATGGGATTAGATACATAATGGAAATAAAAATTCCAATTGAATCTTATGTTCTAAGCTCAGTAATGTCAATATTAGTTTAAATTAATTTTAAAAATGGCGTTTTTTTTGAGATTTGGGAAGTGAAGCTTCTTCTCAAATACTTGTGATGTGCTTTGTCACATCTTCCGGCTCATCTACAGTGACGCGGTCATTCAAAGTTCGCCCAAGTTCCGATGAGTTATGAGAGGTTAATTTTTATCGTTCCTCTTTAGTTTCAAACGAACGCAATAGAGTCAAAGCTTTCAAGTGCGTTGAACGCCAACATTCACATAGTTACGTCATATCCGCGTAGGGTTTTTCAATTAGATTTTACTGCTGTTGTGCGATAGCAGCCTTCTGTATCACTTTATGTGAGGTAGGCGGCTCTCCCATGGCAACCACAACCTCTGCCGTCGCGGTAATCACCCTAACCTTTATTTCATTCCATTTCTCCTCGGGCGAAGGCACATTCAATTTTCACGGCTTCTGCTATCTGTGTGTGATGGTGAATTTGTCGCAGTAGTTCTCGAAGAACGAATGAGAGAAGCGTCTGGAGAGTTACAAAAGGGATCTTCTCTCTATGGTAACTCTTTGTAACTGTCCGAACGACCGACTTTTGATTAGCTTTCTGTCGCATTCGTAGAAATGACCATCGAATTTGCTACTGAGCACTCGTACACTACTGATAATTGAGCTTTCAATAGGAACGTACTCGTTGAAGACGACAGCATAGTAGGGACTCTCATTTCGGAATCTCCTTTTGTCGTTAATCCGTATTCCGGAGACGTATTCGAGAATGTCTCGTGATTTGCTTCGAACCCGAAGCCTGACCGAACTAATTCCTTCCGAGAGAGGAATTCTTTAGACAGGGTAGAGAGAGAGAGAGGAGGAATAGCAAAGTTTATCAGCAGAACATAAAATAATAACGGGAACAGAAAATCGCACTCAATAGGTTTTTACCTTCCTATTTATGCAGGTTCACGAGGGGGGGACCTAGTTGACCATTACCGCGAGATGGCCCCGCTGACGCCACCTGACCTGCGGTAACACCGAGTACGGCGCAGATCAGGCGCGCCCACGGGCCTACCCCGCGTATCACTGGTCATTCGCCCTCGTGAACCTGTTACATCTATATACAAATGTATATACTACAACACTTTTGACTTTTCCCCACCTCTGCCTTCGGCTTTTGTGCAGAGTGTCTCAGTTGAGTGCTTGGAAAAAATGTGGGAGAAGCGGTTTCCCTTTTATTTGTAATAAATATGATGCGTCATACAAAATACGATTATAAGAAAGGAATAATTGTTGCCTTGAGTCAGGTCATTGGTTACGCCCACTGTCTGTGACTTGTCATGAAATGTATGTTTAGAAGCTCCTTGCCGTGTCTTTGATTTCGTCGATGCAAATGTGCATTTATGTAGTGTGCTTTTTCACCTAGCTCACTTCTTCAGAACATTCAAATGTGGATATGAGCAAATCTGCAACAATACTCCCAATGCTGTAGTTTTTGATTTTCTTGGATTATTTTGAATATACCCTCTTCTGCTGTGAAATGTACTCCAGTAGGAATGTAGCAAAGTGTTTTGTCCTTAGAAAACAAAATATGAGACGATGAGACAGACACTAGGGCAGCAATAGGTGTGCTGCATTTATTTATTTATTTTTATTTGTTTCATATTAACATTGACAGCTAATTTGTAGCCTTCGAAATATATAGAGAGAATTGAAGTGAGGTGCATTATCAATATGAAGCAAAAGCACAAGGGAAAAAGCGAAAGGACGAACTACGTCGCATTTTTAGGAATAGTCGCCAGATCGGCCTAAGCTGAGAGAATATACAGCAGAAAACAACTGAAAAATTCTTCTTTCAGATATATGCCATACCTTAAATCAGTTATCTTCGCTCGTATACTTTTGAGGCATTGCCTCGGCCCTCAGTTTGTGTATTTCATTGCGAAACTTTTGTGCCACTCTGTTACTCATCGTATGACTGTTTGTGACACCTCAGTTAACACATAACGATTGAGATGCAGTGCTTTGGAAACGTATTAATTAGCATTCATAGTCTTCCCAAAAAACCCTATCTCCATTATTCTTATTTTTTCATGTATTTATTTATTTTTTATTTGTGTCTGATTTTTATTTACTTGTTAGTTACGAACAAAATGCCTGGCAACAATGCGACGACGTAACAGCGAAATCAGGGGAAAAGTGGTGACAGCTAATGTCATGTTTTATCCCATAAATTTTGAGATTCAGCAGCGCTCTTGCGATTGTAGGGCAGCCAATTTCACCAGCTTAACGACGTGCGTCAAAATTGGGTATTTCTCTGTATAGATTTGCCACTATTCTTCGATTTGTGGAGCAAATGGTTGCATGATCGAATCGATTTTTGAGATCTTTGAGCAATAAGCCAATGGCACGTTTTTTTATATTGGTACGTCAATTACGTATCTGAAAACAGGTAGATGAAAATGGAGCAATGTTATATTCTCGATCAATTTGGCGTATTGTCACTCGTCTGCTTTAATATCAAGTTAATATTACTTTAGTAGGTAGCGAACACCATAATTTCCATAACAGTTGACGGATTTGCAGGTTTAGTACCCCTTATTTGAAACAACCACGTTTATATACCAATATATGTCAATCCTTTGGTGCGACACAGCAGGCCATTGCACTTCCTTGAGAGCTCTTGTTTTAGCTGTTGTATATTCCTTTATGAATGAAATCCCTCCATCAGTTTCCTCTGTCACCCTGATAGACAAAAAAAAACAAGTACTCGGTAGCAAAGAGCAGTTACTCACATTTTCTAGAACTTACATCCATCTCTGAAGGAAACAGCACCATCTATGCTGTATATGTGTCTATGTGTTTTCGTTTCGACTTGGAAACCACATAAAGTTGCTGTCTCTAATGGCATTCTGGGAGAGATCCCACGACCTGACCCGTTGATTTTCGCTTTTTTCTGTGTTTCTGTTCCTCATCATTTCCGCTTTACAACAGTCCTATTTTTTCAGAGCTTTCGAAGCATCATTCGGATTGTTGCCAAATGATGGTTCATCGGCCGAATTTTCTCTGTTTTTCGTTACCATAGTGACGAAGAGCGTAGTTGCGCTCCTCAAAAACAATGTGGTTCTCTTGTTAAATTACAGGAATGTCACAGTAGGGACGCTTGTTCTACGAACGCGAAAGCGCACAAAATGGTAAACCAAAGTTGTGATTTCATATCACGCAGATAAACGAATTCTTCATCGATTGAAACAATGAATAGGAACGTTTAGAACACACTGTCAGTCTGAATGGTCTCCTTCTTCTTATGATTTCAACATTTGGACCTCGTTTCACCACTGCGTATAAAATAAGTCTTCTTCGTGCACCTTTCAGTCCGCCGAGCGGTGAGGGAAACTGTGTGACGTATCCCGCAACTATGTGCAAACAAAGTTGCACATGCAATATCGCCGGCCCTGCCAATTTTGGCAGGGCTTCACGTGATTAGTTGCGAGCGTTTTTATGAAAGATTCGTCTGGTTCTCGCGTAAAAATAACTAATGTAGAGCTTAGATGTATATCGGCAAGACGTGTCTCACATTGTAATGGAACACACTGTAATGTGCATTGAAAAAATTCTCCCCCAAAAATGGTCATTTGCTCATTTTGTAAAGAATGAAGACGTTCAAAAATTGATTCGTATTTCATTGAGACCTCCTTTGTTCAGCTCCGACCTCCTTTCGTTGATTGTGGAAGTGATTCGTGAAGTGAAAATTGCTGCCTTTTGTTTGTCTGCAAAGGCGCTTTATTGCGCGTGATGAGTTGGCAAAGCAGAGTGCGAAAGACTAAAGCACTTTTATATGCTTTATTTTACTGCAAGCTAGCCTTTCTCAATACGAGATGCCTTCTGAATGATCGGAGTGCCTATTAATTCAGGCAACATCGTTTGTAGTTCCCTGGATAACTCGTTTGCAAATGTGGAATGCTCTGCGAGCACTCTCAATCTCACCACTATCTCATTATTGACGTTCAATTTATCACGGCAGCAGCACTTCCACTTAGTTCTTCACAGCCGACCCTTTAATGGTAGTGGTATGAGTTTTCTATAAATGTGTTATCCCAAACCATCACCTCTTTCCTAGCGTTTAGCATTTTGTTCCAGCAGAAGAATTAGATTCCACCAATTGTAGATCACATTCGATACTACCATTTTCATCTTCATCGTTTTCAAAAAACTGGTCATATTCATATTCATCGTGAACCGTTCCCTTGGTTTTTGATGTAAATTACATGTGGTTCAGTGGTTTGAACTACTTCGAATTTCGAAGGATAATGTTCTGCTATTCCTACACTATGTGGGTACACTAATAGGAGATATTTGTCAATGCTCTCGTGAAGATCCATACCCTCGTCTAGAAACTATGGAGCCGTATTTGAGAGCACACTCAAATTTTAAGTATACTTCTACTCTTACCTGTTCGTTTTTTAGCAATTTTGGATTGAAAATGTCAAGAAATGGCTTGAACAGTCGGTCTACGCTTATTTGCGTTCCCCTAGCACTTTCCTTAAGCCCGAAGGCTTCTACTTCCAGTACTCATCCGCGATGACGGCTCGAGCCTCGAGGCAGATTCGGCAGAGCACCAGCTAAGCTAAGAGCGTTTTACAATTAACATGAAATTTTAGGTTCATTATCGCTTTTTGCGGGTTATTATTATGTATAGTGTGAGTATAGCAAGCTAGAATGTGACTTTTGTGATGAACCTTGAACCACCATTACAACATCATATTCCAGTATACATACCTAATAGTAACCCGCAAGAAAGCAGTAAAGCTAGAATTTCATGTTAACTGTAAAACGCTTTCAGTTTAAGTGATGCAATGCTGAATCTGGCTCGCTGGTCGTCGTTGCGGATGAGAGCTGGACGTAAAAGCTTTAGGGCTTTTGAACGGTGCTGGGGGAATAAGAAATAAGCGTCGCAGTCGGGAAGGAGAGCTGTCACCTCAGTAGCGTAGTGTTTAACGCACCGCCCCTGATAGGCGCAAGACGCGGGTTCGAATCCCGCCTGAGGTGCGACTTCTGCGATCAACCTAGCATCACCACTACAAAATCTGTTTCACTTAAAGTGTAATGAATTCGCCGCGTGTTTAGCTATCTTACGATTACAAGCCATGAAGGAACCAGCGCCCACTGTAGAAAGAATCATCGGTATAGGATGGCAACCCTGACAAGGGAGGTCAGGTACAAAGATTATGAATGAAATCGATATGATTCTGTAGAGCAGCGAGGGGGAATGAGAGCAATGTAGTTTGTTTTTGCTGTAAGGGAGTGGTTTGTCCAAGAAAGGCAAGTGCCATCGTTCACTAAACTGTGCCGAAGGGGGTTCGAGATCGTATGCGTCTGCAACATTCTGTCTTGGTGACAGAATCACATCGGTTTCGTTGTGAATCGTTGTTTCACGCGTCCTTAGGAGATTGATGTAGGGTGACCTCTTTCTTTTACTTTAGCTTCTACCGGATTCACCGGCTAGAGTCATACTCGGAACGAGTATGGCCAATAGAGATGGCGCAAAAGTTAGTATCCACTAACATGTATGACACATTTCGACCGTAACCTACCAAATTCCATTCAAAATCCAGCCACGCGTTCTGTACGGGAGTTTGGTGAGCATTTGCTGTGAAAGGTGCTAGTATGTAAAGTGACTGCGATAAAATCAAATATATGTATTGCCCGATTTTTATCCATGAGGGTTATTTGTTGAATCTGACATTGTTTATAGATTTGGGATCGATTTGCGTAGGTTACGATCGGTATGGGTGAGTGGTGGTGGACATTGCCCTTTGTGCCCTCTGTGTTGACCGTACTCGTTCTCGCAGCCACTTTCGATACAATTGGGAAAGAAGCACGACCCTTCGCCATAGCTTAGTCGTCGTCCAAGCTCGTCCTGACGAGCCGTTCTTCAGCGCGCTGATTAGACTTGCGCGGGTCCCATCTCCTTCTCCAACTTGAACGGTCGCAGGTAGCAGTACGCCAATCGACACGCAGCTTCATCGAATTGCCATCGCGGACGTTGTTTCTGTAAGCCAGAGAGTCTTGCCATCGTAACGGCGCACGATCGCGAGGTCTTTTCTTGTCGTACGGCCTCCACTCGTACTCCAACGATCGTCGTTGCGCCTGATCACATGGCCAGCAAAATCGCTATCGCTATCGACCCATATTGAACGGTCGCAGGTTTCGACACGCAGCTCTTCCATCGCGGACGTTGTTTCTGTAGTAGAGAGTGGCCGCACGATCTCACCGTACTCAACGATCGTCCGTGTATAGATCGCTATCGCTATCGAAAACACGTGTCCATATCCATATCATACTTACGCGTGCCCTATTCTCACTTTCTTGCCAGTTTCTGCCCGGTTTCGCAGCTTTCTTACGATTTTCAGAACATATATCGAAGACAGGTGCGCTGGAAAGCTCGAAGCGTCACCGGATGGGCTTGTGTCAAAGCGACGAAGATAAAACCGAATTCGAGAAGAGTAAGGCAATCGACAAACAGATCAAGCAAGGCGCAGCGAATGATGAGCGTACGGTCAAACTTCTGCTACTGGGTGAGCTACTATAGAATACTGTTTAGAATTCACTTCGACCAAAATGAAAAAGACTCGAATAGTCTCAGAGCGGTTAACTGGTTGGTGTTCACTACATATACAGATGCTGAATTGGTGAAATTTCAGTCGCCACGATATTTAATGCAAAGATTTCACTTCCATGCCTTCATAAGAAACTGATAGAACTTCAGTAACAACTGTAGTATTTCAGAGTGTTTCTCGGAAGCCGCTGAATTCTTCAATATAACAACAATTACGAACAGAGCATAGTTCGGAATTAAGTGACCCACTATTCGAGAATTCCATTTGTTCCATCCACCAGTCCTGGATGTCATGATAGGAATTGAGTTACATTAGCATTCAGTTTATTTAAATGGGTATTCGCCTGCGCCGCATTGGGTTTGCTGAGCCTACACTATGCGACATGCATCCAAGATTTCTCTTCTACTATCTTCCCAGTGCCCTAACTTGCGAAATAAATCCCGTCCTATGCAACGAACCGTGTATTGTCTAATCGTTGCATCAAAGGTAGTCGAATCCAGCTTCTCGCCAAACATGACAGGTCGGCTAATGGATGAAAATTTGTCGTAATGGAAGAGGCACACTCGAGCTTGGAGCGTTTCCACACCAAGGGCTCTGAGGCAGTAAGAATATGGCAATTGTGAAGAGGAACTTCAGGTGAGAGGAGACAGCACCAAAGGAGAACACGACCGACACGGGGCGGCCAGTAGGAGTGATCGATCCGCTTGCTTACTAGAATAAGGGAACTGAATGGCTATACCGCGCTTCTGTCTCGGTATTGGACACTGGACAGTGCTCCTCTTTTGACACATTTGGCATATTTGCCCTTTTTATCAAGTTCAACCAAGCCTTCTCACCAAGTATGATGACGTGTGCCTGAATGCAAGCCTGCTTTCGAGGCGATTGATGACAAACCCCGTTGTCTCGTAATGAACTTTGTGGGATACGGCAAGTACTGTCGCAGTTTCTCCCAAAGATTCCATCATCCTTGCTAACGCGCTCCGTGGAGCCCAGCTTGTGCGCAAAGAAAAAAAAAATCGAGATAGGAGGAGAACCCGAGAAATAAGAAATAGCGAGGCTCAATTTCCAAACCGTTTCGAGCAGTTCAGCCGACTACATATTGTAATAATGTGAGCTGCTGCAGAGGAATTGTATTCCTGCGATTATTAGCATTGGTCGATGACGTGTGCTTGAGTTCGGACGAAGTATTTCAGCAAAAGTGTTATCTGTTCTAATTCTAGCTTAGGAGAGTATTCCCCTTTTTTATATCAAAATTGATCGCTTCTCCGCGGGCAACGATAAATCGTGTTAATCTCGAATCGACGTCCACCTTCTGGGAAAAATTTCATCATTGAAGTAACAGGGCATTCAGATTAACATCAGATTTTTGTTGCAGCACGCGCCATGGTTCCGTTATCAAACTACGATTTTTCGTTGCTAGGTTATTTTTCCAACTCCTAGCTAATGCATCGTTTTCCCACATCGACATCTCGTACCCTTCGTAGCAATACATGTTCTCAAGCTTCTTACCACGAACTCATAGAAATAGCCTTACTACCTCTACAACGTGGTTGATTCAGGTGCCGGCGAATGTGGCAAGAGCACGATACTGAAACAGATGAGAATACTTCATAATAACGGTTTTACTGACGATGAAGTCGTCCAACAGAAGCGCGTTGTGTACAACAATACAGTGACGGCAATGCATCAACTAATCAAAGCTATGCAGCAGTATCAGATCAAGTACTCGAGTCCTGAAAGAGAGGTGCGTGTAAGTATTGTTAGCCTATCGCCGTGTAATGTTTTTAATTATCGATATTTGAAGGCCGATGCACTTGTTGTGCAAGACGTCATTAAGCAGGGACGTGAGTCTGAACCGTTCACGCCAGAGCTCGCTGTTGCAATAAAGGTTTGTTTGTGAGCAATATCGCAAGTATCCAACACCAAGATGATTCACAAACTATCTATTACCTTCTGCACGGATTCCGAAAATTGCAGCGAAAGGAGTACAATCATACTGTGGAACATTATTATCTTGTATTTCATAACATAAACTTCCCATTTCGAACCATTGGGCTTTTATTGCTCGATGCATACTGCTATATATGAGCTTTTATACAGTTAGGGTGATCACTAGCGCTTTCTATACCTCTATATTAACCACCGCATTTCCGTCTGCAGACTCACCCTTTGTGAACCGAATTATGTAGTTCACCGGTTAGATATCAAAAACGTGCTAAGTAAAAACAGAATTAGTGGCACAGTGAGACAATATCCTTTAACGTTCACGAGACGCAGGGGTCATGAGTTTACCTTGTTTCATTACAAACAAAACGTCGTTAAGTAAGAAACGAATTTTTCTTCAATATACACATTTCATCCTTACAGTAGGTAGCAGGTGTCCAACCAAGCTTCGAAATCGTGATTCAAAGGACTGAATGCGTCACATCACAGCAAAATTCAAGCGAGAACATTAATGAAATATTCTAGAAATTGTGGAGCGACAAGGCGGTGCAAGAAATTTATGAAGGAAAACGACTGGAATGCCATCTACATGAAAGCACACGATTGTAAGCAACAATTTTTTCCTTTTGTCCTTTCTAGTTTACACTGATACCACCCCTGAGGTTCCTCATGCATGTTCTGATGTTTAATTTGAAAACTGCTACACGTTTCAGCTTTCTCGATAGCGTTGACAGAATTTCGAATGTTAACTATAAGCCAACGGATCAGGATATGTTGCTCACACGGATAAAGACGACCGGTATCGTCGAAGTGTCGTTTATTATCAAAAAAGTACACTTCAGGTGACATTGTTTTTCTCTCCGCATTCTCTTGTTTGTTACGTTGCTCACACACTTTCAAAGAAAGAATGATTGGGATACCTGAGAAATTTTGGGGTTTCCCCAGTTCCATGTTATATCGGACAAGCGCTACCCCGGTGCCAGTTAGATATAAACCTTTTTCTCCAAGATTATTTCCTTCAAATTTTTACTTCGTACGAGTTTAACCTCCTTTGTGATATTTCCCGAATGTAGCAAAATCTGCTTTGCCCACCATGGAAAATTAAGATGTTAAGAGTATTCTTGTTACTACTTCTTGTTACAACACCTTACTGCCGACGATTCTACTTTAATAATCGGCAACCCGCCGCCTGTCGCGATCGGAATGCTGCTGCTAACCCAAAACTATGAGAACTAGAACCTGCAAATGTATATATTGGGGCAGCGGTTTTCCCGTCAATTTCTCATTCTCAGCGACGTTGCAGGGTTTTCGATGTGGGCGGTCAACGATCTGAGAGGAAGAAGTGGATTCACTGTTTCGAAGATGTTAACGCCATCATATTTATTGCAGCGGTCAGCGAATACGATGAAGTTCTTTTCGAGGATGAAACAACAGTGAGATTTCGTTTCACAGATTAGAGCGAAAGTATATTCAGATACGAATGAAATTCAAGTCGGCATTCGGCATGGAAGTGCTTAACATTTGTTTGTATGTCGTTACGTACACAGACGCGAATAGCAGAACGACTCAACTTGTCTTTGGCTCTACCGGCGTAAAAAAACGTGATACGCTATGCATTTGCCACTGGTGCAGTCAGAAAACGTGCGATTGGAGCTAATTCCTCATAGCATTCATAGCATTACATTTGTTTTTTTTTCATCTCGGATTCTGAATTCTCTCCTCAACCGGAATCTTTAATCGCTGCCGCTGTTGCATGTACACATTGCAGACCCTCACCAGCATTCTAGTGCAAGTAAGAATTTCCCGTCGCGCGTTCTCTGACCAGATGTATCTTTCCCTGTTTTCAAGTAGTTCAGCAACATCGGAAAATATCCCCAGCAAGAAATTCCGAAAGTTGTTCATGGTCATGTACTCAAACGCGGACCTGATCAGCCTACTCGTAGTATACTAGTGTCTGTCTCACCAAGGTTCTCGCGGCTTTCATTGCTTCAGAAGCGGTAACTCGGCGGGGAAAAATCTAAAGTGGACTACTCCTTCCTTCTTAGCCTCGAACAAGCGAGGAACTTGAAAGCTCCGAGAGTAACAAAAACGTCCATTCAAGAGAAAAGCATAAAGTAAGTGTTCAGTCACGAGAATTTTGAGGTAATTGCCCCTCGGGACCCGTATGCGTCCAGAAACAAAATTAGTCACTTGAAACATGCCAGTGCATGATTCAGATGCTTTCTCTGTGCGATAAGCTCCGTTCAGCGGTATTTGAATAGGTCTTCACAAAAAAAGTCCACGTTAGAGGTTCTGGTGCAGCGAGATTTCTCAATACAAGATCCAAGCATACAACAGTCTTTTCATTTCTACTGGTTCTTGGTTTTGGTAACCGTGAAGTCGCGTGCCTTGACGCAAGGTTTTGACATAGGCGCTGCAACGAGGAACGGTGTTTCAGAATCGAATGCTGGAATCGCAACGCCTCTTCGAGTCCATATGCAACAGCCGGTGGTTCATCAACACGTCAATAATCTTGTTCATGAACAAAAAGGATTTGTTTATGGAGAAAATTACACGCGTCTCCATTAAGACCGCTTTTCCAGAATACGCAGGTTTGTCGCTTTTAAAAAGTGCGCCTCTCTCCACAACCCACTTTGTCGCTGACGGTATCGAAGATTGAAGAATAACTTTGTTCGCGTCCAATGAGCGACAGTTTTGCGTTTTTGACTACCCATTTGATCATAACTAGAACAACTACGTCTTGTAAGTAAGCCCGCGTTAAGTAATGGTTTCTTATGAACAACATTTCCATTCAGGACCGCAAACTTACGAAGATTCCATCAAATACATCAAACAGCGATTCGAAATGTTGAATCAAAACCCAAAGAAGACAATCTTCGTGCACGAAACGTGCGCTACCGATACAGATCAAGTGCAAAAAATCCTTGATTCTGTTATATCGATGATTATACAGCAGAATTTGCACAAAAGTGGTCTATACTAGCAGGCGACAGACTCAGCTCGAGTCAAACCCATGAATACGCCTTACTCATGTTTGTTAATCTACTGCAATGCAAGTGAACATCATTTTCGATTACCTAAACTGCGTGCTTTAGATTACCGTTTATGAATTTCTGATACGTATGTCTTAATTCTTATCCCATCCTATATTGTTATTGTTATTGGCGATCATCGTATATTTTCAGTCTTAGACCTTCCAAATAATGCCACTGGACTATTAACTAATCGATTACCCTGAGCTTTTGATTGCCGTTGAATCTTCACAGGTTCCTTGGAAGGCTTCACTGTATTACTACGTTGAAGGACGCCTATTAGAAGGAGCTTGTTGAGCTCTTTATTCACTGATTTTGTTACAATATTATGAGCTGTTCGCAGCCAAGGCGAATATCTTGCCTTCCAAACATGGGAAACGATAATTGTATCCGTTACGAGATATGTAGTAAACTCTATCTGTTGAGGGTCTCAACAGTTTGCTTGTAAGGTCCGAAAAAACGCATCAATAAATGTCTGTCAGAAGCTTCGCTTTCAGAAGTATCCCTGTCATGGAATCGAAAACTAACGAAGAATATGGTGATGATGTCGAATCAGCGCTAATCCGCTGGTCAACAAAAATCTCGTAGTCAACGAACGGGTTAACAAAATGTGAGGAAGATGAAAAGCACAACACATTCTAAGTGAAAATAACAAATAGATTGGGAATGAATGTAAGAATACTGCAATTGGATTCTCCAATCGGATGATTATACTTGGCTGACCCTACTTCTTCGTTTGCTTTCGTAGGACGAAGAGGGAGTGGCTACCGAACTGCGACTCTTTCGAGAAAAGGCCAGTGATGCGCTCTCATCTGGAAAATACTAAGTCTGTACGCTTCTAATATTATTTAGCAACGACACTAACATTTTACGAACCACCTTGATTCTGCCTCAATGCGAAGGAGTAGGCAGATGATGAAGGTTGAACAACACGATGTCGGACGGAGGGACCTGCCCAGCTGCGACTGTGCGCTGCAAATGTTCCGTGCAAGAGTAATTTCAGAATAATCTAATCGTAGAGGCGATAAACAAGTTTAGAAAAACATAGAAAAATCGTGAAGCGATTGGACCTAATAGGTGAACCATGAACGAGGTGAGAAGGAATGGCTCCAAGATACAAGGAAAAGCCAAGTGGAAGTGAGTCTACATAATACCATGTCTGGGTTTTTTTCAACTTAACGGACTCGGTTAACGGAACGGTACTCGGTTTTTTTCTGTCGTCGAAGTTCGCTCAAACTTTGCGCAGTGGGTAATTGAGGGCGCTGATCATGAATCTCCTGCCCGTTTTCACGGGGGTGGTCTCGGACCAAAGAAATCGCTACTTGGGTGTCCAGTCAGGATCACTGGTTCCGCTGAACTTTGTCTATGGGGTTATTTGGGGTCCTGAATACGATGATGAAGTCCGTTCTCCATATGCGGGCCGAATACGGTAGTTATAGGTGAGTACTTAACGACTTTACCTGGTGAAACTCACCTACAACCACTGCATTCGGCGGCCATTTGGAAAAATGGACTTCACCATCGTGTTCAGAGCACCAGAGAACTCCTCCCCCATACACAAAGTTCCAGCGAAGTCGGTGGTCCCGATTGGATCACCCAAGCAGTCGATATGGGTGGTCGGAGAGCACCGATTGAAAAACGGACCTCAGATTCATGTTCTAGACCACAAATAACCCCCATGGGCGAAGTTTCGGCGAATTTCGACGACTGAAAAAATCGATTACTGGTGTCCGTTAAGTTGAATAGTGCCCTGTGTCTGTTTGTAGTTATTATGGGCAATCATGAAGAGTCACTGGAATCCAGCATGAAGAGTAGTTGTTAACACTTGGTAAGCTGGTTCTATGAAACCTCTAGCAAGAGGTATCTTAAAACCAGCTTACCAAGTGTGAGATTAATGGATTCGCTCTCAAAATGCTTAAAAGAAGGAGAAACCTGGTATATACTGTTCACTTCCCTAACAAAGTGGGCGTTGAAGAGGATAAACTGGCTCAGAGAAGGCTCGCCTTGAGGAAGTATTGTCTAATATTTTTGAAAATGATATCTTCATCATCCTGAGAGGTACAACAATGGTACAATGAAAACAATGCTTCGAACGACTGGTCGCATAACAAGTGTTGAATCTATGTTGAATGTTGCATCTCTACCCATGCGTTTTCTACCTGTTTTTGCGATCCGCTAGCATATGTCTACTGGCGTTCAATAACAGGTTCGAACCGAGATGTCTACATGCTGTACACACGAAGACACTGATAAAATACAGGTTGGTAAGAAAGTCTTGAGCCACTTTGGTTGAAAGTTTTGGAACTTCCGACTTCTGAATTGTATCCATCACCTACTATGTGGTAAATGTTGGTCACTCACGAAGCAGCGTTACGATGGGTATAAATAGCCAACCCCTCTTCTTTAACTTCAGATACAACGTCACTTCCACAGGAGCGTACTTGAGCCTTCATCTTTGACGGACGGTGACACAGCAGTGGAGAGAAGGAAACCATTCGCAACACCAGCGCTGCACTGAAAGAAGACACCACAACCCACGGAATCGTCGAGCTTTGGATACCTCGTTTTACAGCTCGAGACTCCGGCTTCGAAGAGAAGCCTTGGTTGGGACGCCCTCCAGCAGTAGAAAATTCTACGTTTCTCGAAGCTGTCGCAGCGGATCCAGAAAAAAGCACTCGAGCTTCCGCAAGGAGACTATTGCACACTCATACTGCAGTTACCATCCTGCTCCATGCCCTCGCTACAGAGAAAAGCTGAGCGGACTGAGCTCGGACGTCCCGACCGACAGTACGCGGTTCACACGGGCATTCACTGCTCAGTCTGCCCTTCTCCGCTCCCTTAAAAACAAGATTGAGTAAGCATAGGTAGGCAATATTAGAAGCGGGAACCTTTTCCTTTCAAATCACCCAGTGGTGTTTTGCTGCCCTTAGCAGAAGCGCTCCTACGGAGGCAAAATCGAAATCACATGTTAAAAATGCTCTCCAACGAGACTTCTGGCACAGGACAGGAACGAAGTACAACAAGATGGTATCCGTTCGCCGTTCGAGAAAAGCGGTCAAGAGAACGCTTGGTGTACACTCGCAATGATGCACCAGGAACCTATTTCGATAAAGAGACTAGTAAAAATTCAAAGAAATGCCGTTGGCGCATAATTTTCCAATCATCTTATTACACTTATATTGTTCCCTATAGCTGTCAATTAACTTCCTTCCATGTTGCCTTATAGCTGAGAAAAGAGTGATCAAAGTCGATGATGTCATACGGGCAGTGAACGACTTCTTTGGTTTCCAGCCTGCTCAGTTCTGCAAGCAGAAGGTGGTTGTCCTGTCTATCAGGGACCACACGATTCTGGCTAACAATGTTGATTAAATCGTAATGTAAAATGCACTGTGCATTGAATAAGAAAACAAAGAAAAAGCAGACGTCAAACGGCTCAAGACTTTCTTACCACCCTATAAATCAAGAATGCATTTATGGATACTCGAATCAGGAACAAAATGTCATTATTGTCAACTTTACTTCTAAACGGCTCAGAAAATGAAGGCGTTTTTCATGCGGATCTATTAGGGAATCTTATGTGTATTTTCGACTCATTAGTTCCAATATGTTGTTATTTTCCGCGACTCTCCCCGCTTTCATGGACTGTATATCGTAATATGGAAAACAAAACCAAGTAATTTCAGACTGCCATCGAGTCTTTGTCGTCCAATGGTCTTCAACAGTTAATCAAAGTCGTCGCTAAAACGTTACCCGTGCGCAATATGCATAAGGGTATCGCGTAAATACGGTAATATTCCAGTTGAAGACGCAGAGGAAGAAAACAAGTACTTACATACAAAATATTTCAGAGCAAGAACCCGTTTACTCACGCATTTCTTCTGGTTGTTCAGCTTCTAAAGCAAGAGATGTCTTTTTCTTTGGCACATCACGAGTTGAAAGAATTGACGGCAGCAGGAATGGTGAACGAGAATTGCACGCAAACAGAGGCTGTTGATACGATGACCCTGAAGCAAACGTGCATACATGCCTTTTTACCTCATTTATCGGAAACAAATTCAGAAGCACTTTGAAAACGGAGGAAGCGGCAATTACCGTAATCGCAGGATGTAGTTAAAGTGTCGTTGGAAGCTGAAGTGTCACCTCTAACGCTGCTTGAGGTGTTCAGCTGGAATCGCACATCTGCATCAACCACAGAAGGCTACAATGGCATTTACTTTTGTATCATACAATCGAGGGTGCACGTGGTGGAGTGATAAGAAGCGCTACTGACACGCACATGGTTGAGCGATCGATCACGCACGAGCTAACCAAACCACGCATCTCTCCTTGGTCTCGTGAATTGGTATCAGACTTGTCTGGGAAGGCAAAGACGCTGACTCAGTTTAGCAGCTGGCTTTTGCAAGTTACTGTATCAGCCAAATAAGCATTCACTGTGCCTCTACGATTCTGAATGGACTACGAATGCGGCGACGCGTTCATAGTGAACTGATAAACGCCGACACTTTTACCTTTACACATCTTTGAATCGAGGCGGTGCTAGTGGGCTAGAAGACAATTTTCTCTTCGCCACGATTTTCTCTTATCGCTTTTACCTCTCGCCTTCATAACATTTGACTTTGTCTAGAAGAAGGGTGAAGACAGGAGATATCGAAACAAAGATACGAGTGGAATTTGTGTTGGTGTTCGCACGATCAGTAGAGCCAAGCTTTTTCAAGGGAAGTTTCCTACTATGTTCTTCAGTTCTAAATATCGCACGAAATTTTTTGAGCGATTTCTAGCTCACTACTGTAGAAGATTCCCCCATCATGAATGAGCGGAAAACGAAAACATTGGCAGAGTTATAGAAAAACTCGACGAGGACTACCGCTGGTTGTGCCAACTATCGTTATCGTATTAGAAACCACCACTGAATACGGAAGTTGCCTCAAACCTACAAGGGGAGGCACTTTGGTTCTGCTATCTTTCCTTGCAGATCGAATCGAGAGCGGTGCGTTTGGCAATCGAGCTGAGATGTTGCTGTTCGTCAACTTGTCTAAAGATTTCCGATTCTACAGATTACCAAAAAAGGCACAGAGACTCATCACTATAACGAACCGAGACGATTTTGTTCTGAGAGAGTATCCATTTCGCATGAGTCTTGGTTGCAGCTCCCTCTATCGCCTTCCATTTTCTCGCTTGATGTGCTGTCTTGAGACAAATCGAACGCTCCATTGTAATGGCCTTCGCAAGGAGGATATGGTTTATCATCCTGGAATATCACTTATCCTCTTTCTTAGTACGACTAGTTGGAAATCTTGTACGCGCGTGCATGGCTAATTGACATAGGCTAAACATTTTCCATCAGAAAAGAGTTGCAGACTGGACAAACACAGCACAAAGAATATATGTGTAGATAACTAATGAATAATGCCCGCTATCGTGAGCAAAATTTCATGACTAAAAGAAAACAAGCCTGAAATTCAATCTTGTCTCGCAGCTTCTCGAACATGCTGAGAATTTCCACAAAGGACGGTCGTTGATCTCTTTCATATGCCCAACACATATGCATAATTTTGAAACTGAAAATAGTATGAGTATAACTGAAAGCTTGTATAGACAAGCCATGCTCAGAGCTAAATCCTGGATTTTGGATTAGATCCAGGAAAGGTACAAAATCTAGCGGGTAAAAACGAATTATTTCCTACGCAATCATTCAAAACCAAGGACAACTCTCACAGAGGATCCGGACAGTAAGCTGGCTTGGTAGGCGTACCACCGTTTCTGACGTGCGTGAGTACCTGGAAAATATATGCATAAGTCAGTAGCTTGAAAAACTTCCAAACTACTTTGAACAGAGTTGGTTGAGGTAGACCAGTTAGAGTACAGTTATTCAATGTTCTGCGGTAAGCGATGCTATATTTAAAAATAAGTTAGGGATTAGAGCTGATCAAAAATTCTTGTTCCCTTCAATTTACGTTCCCTCTTGAAATTAACAAAATGCCCACGATTGCGAAATTTTATGCACACAAAAATTGCAAAAAATGAATTTTCATTTTCAGTAGTTTGCCCTCGAATAAATTAAACAGAATGAAAAATGCTCATCACATCAGATGACAACAAACAAAACCCAGGAATCTCTAAAAGAGAAGATTCGCAAAATAGGTACGCACTGGCTGAAAGTCACCTCGACAGTGATCCGATGGATTGTTAAAACGCTTTTATATACCATGGGATGAACAACGACTAGAGCTCGTTCCATTATAAACGCAAAGGCGCAGGGTTTCTTCTACGTGGTGAATCTCGAACCACTTAAAACGACAGCGCCTATATGACGTCTTCGTCTTATTTCTTCTGTTTCCTCAGTTGTGTATATACTAGAGCGTACTTGATTGCTCTCATCTTTTAGCCTGTAAATGCTTTCAGCTTAACTGATGATGCAATGCCGAATCCGGCTCACTTGCTCGACCCATTACTGCGGGTGAGTGCTGGAAGTAAAAAGCTTTCGCGCTTAAGGAAGATGCTAGGAATTTGTAAAAGTCGTCTCAATAACATAGTGGTTAGTGCACAGCCCCGGACAGGTTGAGACACGGGTTCGAATCCCGCCTGAGATGCGATTTTTGCGTTAAACCTAACACCATCATTGCAACATTCCATTCTAGTATAATAAATAGTAACCCGCAGAAAAGGGTAATAAAACAGGAATTTCACGTACTTGATTATTGTCCATGCGGAAATATGGTTTTTGACCAAGGCTAACAATCTCATACATGAGGATGCCAAATGACCACACGTCGCTTTTTGACGAGAACACTCCCTCCATTATACATTCGGGTGCCAACCATCTAAAAAGGTATCTATGTAGAAAATGTGTGCGAATTGATATGAACTATAAGTGAAATATACTACCTGAGTGGAAGAAAGTCCTCTCCACAAACTCGATAATACTCGCTGTTGCAGACCCCTCGAGCTAAGCCAAAGTCGGCTGCAAGGATGTTGTGCAGTACTCACTATGCATATGAAAATCGTAACACTCAAAGAGTTCAAAATTACCATTAGAGAAGCACAGGTCTATCATAGGTATTTTTCGAACCATCGAAAGAGCGAAGTAATGTATTAAAGTACACAGAAGGAACTTAACGCGCCTATATTCAAAAGTAACAAATAAAGTAAGGTTTTTGAAGCTAGTGATGCATGTGTACTTGCAGGAGACGAGTGCCTGTGACGCTATTTCCCTATCCCTACAATTTTTTGCGCAAATATTCTGAGCCTCTGTAAATGAACGAAGTGACGCCAATGATGACGATTGATAATTTGACATTGAGATCTAAATTGATTATTCAAAGGATAACAAAGTAGGAAATGAGGAATTATGTGAACTTACGAGCGAACTACTACGTTGTCGGAAAAGTAATATCGTTTTTGCTCAAATTTGCTCTAAAAGCGGAATGTTGGTGCAATTCGAAAGGGTACCAATATTGTTATTGATGTTATTGAATTGAGTTTCAACAAAGTTATTCAAAAAACCGCTTTGGAACGCTCCTAAGCAGCTTTTATGGAAACTGATCAGAAGACATGTCCGGTTCTGTACTTCTGTTAATTGTGTGGCTGTTCTCGACAGCATTCACCTTTGATGGAAGTTGTCTGGTTTGGTTCGTGTGGGAAACGCAGCCCACCTATCTTCGTGACTCGATGGGAGTGAGGGTTTCGTGAGCTAATCAAGCAATTTCTGGCAGCCAGATCGCGGTGAACATGACAATTGGATTCCAAGTAGGCGCCGCCGCGTCCGATGTCAATAAGCATCGCCAACACGTCCCGCAGCGACAGCTGTGAAGGGTGGGAATCAGTAGGAGAACTAAAACAATGGTGTCGAAATTTCAGAGGGATATAATGTGGTAAATTAGGGCAACGCTGCAACTCACCTCGCTCTCAGGAAGTTCACAAGGTCACCTCCTTCCATAAGTTCAAGAATGAGATACTCCTTTGGACCATCCATACAAACGCCCAAGAGTTTCACTATATTTGGATGGTCGAAATTGCTAAAGATTTGACAGAAAACTTTTCTTCACTCTTTTCACTCCGCACCTCCTCATGTAAAGCTCTTATGCAATATGTACCATTGCAATAGTTCCAATGTTGAAATGCAATATTATATTATTGAAAATTTTCAGCATAATTATGGGTAAGAAATGGAAGTAAATGTGAGCCTACTTCATTAAAATTGCCTCCTTCACGAATCTGATCTTTTCGGACTCCTCGCAGCCAGGCCGCAGAATCTAAATTTATTGGAGGGAATGTTAATTGAACATGAACGAAGACGTAATACATTTTTTTGCGCACTTTCACTGCAACTCTAGTCTCTCGGTTCCTCATCGGTAAGCGAGTAGCTACACCTTCCCAAACCTCTCCAAACCCACCATTACCCAACATCTTGTCTAGCCGAATGAAATCAGATCGGACGTGTGGAAGGTCTGCAAACATTTGATTCAGTAAAAATTAAATTGAAATGCTACGTTCATCATTAGCTTGAAAGTGGAACCTTTCAGTAGTGTAAATGGATTATAATCAAGAACGAGAGTTCATTAGATGGTGGAATGACAAATCGAGCTTGCGAGCACTACCTAGAGGAATAATAAGATTTTGATATTTACGCAAAGTCTGCGCTAGATACAATTCAGTTTGACTCAAATAGCGTAATAACTATGTTCTACGAAGCACTTTTACTTACTTTTAATCTCATTCAACATCTCCGGCGGCATTGGTTGACAAGGTGCGTGATCGAGTCCCGCTATTTTCTCGAGAGTGATGCAGTTTCTATCATGATTGCGCTCCTTTTTCAACCTCGATTCTCGTGTTCGCGCTCGAACTGAAATTTGTTGTGATTGACTGGCGTCGCAATGGATTTGATGGCGCCGCTCTCCAGAATCAGAATAGTTACTCATGAGGGAAATCAACGTCAGAAGCACGAGAATGGCCACCAGGGAAACGACGAGTACAGCGTATAGCCACGACTGAGAGTTCTCATCTGCTATGGGAGGAGCTGCAACATTTTTTTTTGCAAACACATTTACATTCTTTTTTTCTAAATTTGGTATTACCAGGCGTTTCACTCGAATAGCCGTACGCTCCGAATCCCTCAGCGTTAGTAGCTCGGACACGGAATTCCCATGATTGTCGGTCACTCCTTGCTGGCCTCCACCACAATTTCCAGCCGTCCAGACCTCGTTCGGCAATTTCCCACTCGGCGGAACGATTGTGTCTCATCTGAATGTGAATTTCTTCTCAGAGCACAAATGGAGGTCGCAAACTCACCTCCACAGCATAACTCGTTATCGGTGAACCACCATCACTAGCTGGTTCTCTCCAAGAAACGATCCACCCTTCTTCGTCCATACGAGCATCGACCTGCAGAGGTGCTGTTGGCACTCCAGCTGAAAAAAGTACTGTTTGAAAAAGCAATCCGCACACAAATTCGGGGATTAAAATCGTTGTTAGGGCTGGAGAATTCAGTGAAACCCAGATCATTTACACACAAAGTATATTAAGTCAGTTCAGTTCTTCTCAAATAATCCTCATTCTTTGTAGAAATCCGAGAAGCATACTAGTGCGAACAAAAGAAAAACAATCAGAACAGAAGTTCCGAAAGATCGAATATAAACGAAATGGGATAATGAATTCGTAGAATGAGAAACGTTTCTCTCACTTCCCTAATTGAACTGCTTTCGGTTAATTTGGATACTCCGTTGCATTCGTGTTGTTCTGATTTACTCGGATAAATTGGCACTATATTATATTAGAGAATTCAAACGTTGTGGAAAAGGAATACCTTTCGTCTTGGCTTGATGGACACTCTGATAATAGTATTCCTTGAAGGATACAGCCTTGTTCTCTACTGAGAATGTTCCTGTGTAAGCTGCCACAAAACGGTAATCATATGAAGTAGCGGATAGCAGACCATTTATGAGCACTGAAAACATTTTCGGTTCTTTCCAGGAACTGCTAAATGCAACGCATCACCGAACATAACCAGCAACCTATGACCTCATGTGGGGTTTCAATGGTATTATAAGTTTGCGCATAAACATCTGGTTCCCATTACAGTGTAAAGGATGCGGTTCATACATACACATAGATTTGGTCAAACATTTGTCACAACTAGCGGAACTACATATATGTATATGTGAGAAAACATAAGTCCACGAAGCGAAACCGAAGATCAACTCATATTACCTAGTATTGTTGACACCGTCGGATCAAATGAAGCGTTTGAGGGTGATTTCCATCCACCAGCACCTCCTGTCTGAAAGTAAACTGCCCTCGTTTAACAACATTTTCTAATATCATCGTCACATCGTGATTAGAGAGAAGAGACCAGAAATGATTTCATTGCGTTTTGTATCTGTCGCACCTCTTTATATTGAACGAAAACTAGAGATGGCGGTTGCTCAGCCTGTAGGCTATTCCACCGTAGTAGCAACGAAGAACCAGTCACATCATCAGGGCGGAGCGTTCCAGGTATGTCTTTCGTACGAGCAGAAGCCTGATGCAGTTATCAAGTACGAAGATCAGATTTAGGATGGTCTCAGAAGCTTCTATATCTTTGAGCGTGGGTGCATTTATACGTTACATAGCGACATTCAAAATTCGTGAGCATTCCCAACTTTTATAACAAAACCGTTCAAGAAATTCAAAACATTGGGATTTGGAAACATGATAGAAAAATAGAAAACAAATTACTATGAGAGAAAGGGTTCATCTTTTGTGCTGCATCAACAAATAACAAAAAGCGTCCATAGCTTCCACAACCAAGAAATTAAAACATGCAGAAACAGTGGAGTTCGATTTGCCAATATGCCTGTGAGTTACTACTCGGGCGAATGGGAAAGTGGTCTTCAACAACGAAGACTCACTCCACACTAATCCTATGGAATGATGTACCCATGACACTCATAGAACACCTACTTGTAATTTAAAATTGTTCCCTTGAGTATGCACCCTATACTACAGGTCAAATTTGTAGTACAAAATATGCAATCCTCAGCTAGACAAAAACAGCGGTATGCCTAAATGTATCCATAAAATTGCCGATTGTATTGGACCGTATATTGGAAAAGCTAAGACCAGTTGTAGGTGTTACACTTTCGCGCGATGAGCACGCCTACACGAAATGGAAGGGAAATGAAAGTGCTTGTCTACCTTCAAAACTTCCCTCTAGTGTTCCAAGAAAATATCTTAAATGTCTTGACGACTTCCGCCACGACTTTTTTGTTTTTTCTGTTTCCTTCTCCCGAAAAAATAATTTACCCCTCAGATTGCTTGAAATACTCACGGGGATTTTCTTACTTTCTCTCTGATCGTGAATCGCTCCTGCATTGGTGTCATGAATCAAGTCAGATATAAACAGAAAATGTGACATAACTTGGCCTCCCCTTCGTCAATTGGCCTCCCCTTCGTCAATTATTGAATCTGTGGCCTCCCCTTCGTCAATTATTGAATCTGTGGCTATACTACCTCCGTTCAGCACGTCAGACCACAATATAGTTTCGTTTGGTATCAGAAATGTTGAAGCATCCCCCAAAAATCATCCCAAAAACCACCACAATTACGCTAAAGGCAACTACGATGCTATAAACCACGCTCTTGCATCTGTTGATTGGGTCTCCCTCATAAATAGTGCGATAGATATAGAGTCTTGCTATCAGAGATTCGTAGAAATATGTGAAAACCTTATTGCTAAGTTCATACCTAGGTATGACGTACGAGAGAAGCCCCAGACGTACCCCTCATACATCCAAACCCTAAAGAGCAGAGTCAATTATTACCATTCAAGAAGGAATGTTTTCGGTCACGCCAAGTATTACGCCTACGCAAGAAAGCTCAAACGAGCACTAGCACGCCTCTCATTACGGGAAGAGAAAAAAGTTGCAGAGTGCAAAAATTCTTATCGATTCTATCAATTCTGTCGACAAAAACTTCAGCTGCAAGATTGCATACCGACCATTACTGGTCCTCTCGGCGAGCAGATAAAATCCGATGAGCGAAAGGCTGAGTTGTTTGCTGATTACTTTGAATCGGTTTACAAACCACCTTCTCATTCAGAACGTGAAGTGGATTTGCTTACCGATGTATCTTTAGAATGGGTTGACATCTCATCTGGAACCGTTTATGGCACCCTTCGTAGACTGCCAGGCAGAAACTCCACATCTCCTGATGGAATTCCATACATCTTCCTCAAAAAGGCAGCCGTTGGGCTGACGTCCCCTCTAACACTTCTATTTTCTAGGTGCCTTTTGAGAGGTGAGACTCCCAGCTTGTGGCGAATCGGATATGTGCGGCCTACCCACAAGAAAGGTCCAAAAGATGACGTACGGAACTACAGACCTATTTGCCTGACCAGCGCTGTGAGCAAAGTTTTAGAACGCATTATATGTAGAAGAATCACCGACCATCTCCTAACCCACAAGCTTCTCTGTTCAGCACAGCATGGCTTTCTTAAAAAGAGGTCAACCGCCTCAGCCCTTCTGTCCACTGTCCCCCTTTGGCACAGGGAAATTGATAGAGGGAAATTTGTTTCTGTTTGCTATATAGATTACAAAAAAGCCTTTGATTCTATCTCGATACCACTACTCCTCACGAAAGTAAAAGCGTTCGGGATTAAAGGATGTCTACTGCGGTTTCTTAAGTCGTTCTTAATGAATAGAACTCAAAGTGTTGTAGTAAATAGATCTCGCTCCCACGTGTACCAAACCACAAGTGGGGTACCCCAAGGTACCTGCTTAGGCCCCTTGATGTTCATGATGTTTGTAAACGACCTCCCAGACTCGTTGCCGCCGGGCTGTATTTGCTCTATGTATGCGGACGATACAAAAATCTATTCAATTAACGATTGCAATCGGTTACAATTAGGGCTCGATGCACTAGGCATCTGGTCTAGAAAGTGGGATCTTGACATATCGTTTGAAAAAACCGTTCTAGTTTGTTTTGGTAGGGGACATCCTGAATACGAGTTTTCTCTAGATGGTAGGCCCTTGACTCGCTCAAACATCATACGGGACTTGGGAGTGGTCTACAATGACAAGTTTGAATATGATGACTACATCAAAGACATTGTGGCGAAGGCAACTTCTAAAGCAAATTATGTACTGCGCGCATTCAAATCGAGGGACCCTAAGCTGCTATTTCGACTTTTCACTACATATGTCAGGCCACAACTGGAATATTGCAGTCAACTTTGGTCCCCTTACAAGAGGATTCTCGCCGATACCATCGAACAGGTACAAAGAAGTTTCACTTATCGATGTTTCCTTCGGAAGGGATTAGTTAGATTGTCATATGAAGAGCGACTGAACATCCTTGGTGCGAACACCTTAGAATTCCGGAGAACATTAGCCGACTTCTTATTCATGTATAAACTAGCTACTGGTGGCACCAACCTGGAACTATATGACATTTTTGATAAACCACCACTAGCTGAAATTACTCGAGGTCATCCGTACAGAATCAAACCTGAACGACCTACCACAGCGGCCTATGCTGGGTCCTTTTTAGCTAGGTCTGCAATGCAGTGGAACAAACTTGACGCAACTTTGTTCACGTGGAAGCGATCCAGTACATTTCAGGCCCATTTAGCCGATCATCTTCGGAGGCTTGCTACAACTCAACGAGCGGACACTGCCCTATAGCTACCAGCCGAGCACTATGCTACCCCATCTCATCCTTCGGCTACTGCATTGTTGCTGAACTGTCCGGGTTCCAGCTGTGATCGTTTTTTATACAGTTAAAACCTTTATTTATAGGGCGATTCGTTCGTAGGGATCGTGGACGGCTTAATGACCGTCTCGCCCTGATCGGTCACACACTGTTGCAGTTGGCTTGCCCCGTTGTAGCCGGACCGTGGCCACCTTAACTGGCACCAGCGACCTCGACTCGACGGTGTGGAGCGAACTGCAACAGGCTGGTGGCGGCAACGGTGATCGTCCTCAGTGGTCGATGGCGGCGGTGGGCTGCTGGTGGCGACTGCGGTGCGGCGGTCCTCGATGGCTCGGGTCCGGTTGTTTGCGGTGGAGTGGTGAACGACACAGCGTCGCTGAGTCGCTATATATCCCGATAGCGAACGTTCTCGAATAGGTCATGTCGCATGTGGTACGCACTTGATCAGGTCCCTGCTAGCAACGCTTGAGTTGGCGGTTCGTAGATCAGCCCAGGACTAACATCGGCTTATCAGCTCTAATTTACATCTTCTGGCTTACTTATCAGTGCTCTCCTCCGCGCCTCCCCACCTAGCCATCGCCTGGGGTGCGTATCAGCTCAAATAGGACCAACAGGTCCTGCCCCGGAATGGTCTCTCCAGTTGCGTGCTTGGTTGGGTCGTAGATCGTGCGTATGAGGCCATAAGTACCTTATTGACAGAATAACGATCAACAGAAGTGACTTCAGGGCTGAACTACTACTCCTCCGCATTGTCTCATTCGCTTGAGTTTGCTAATTATTTTCTTCTGATCCAATTGCCGTCAAATACCTACCCATTGACCTACGGTCAAATCATTCTGTGTTTGTTTTTGTTACTAACCGATTTGTTCTATTTTGGTTACTGACCACAAATAAATAAAATAAAATAAACTTCAGTGGAAAAGATTTCGAACGATGATCTTCTAGAAATTTGAAACAAACACACCTCTTGAGAAATTGCTTCGGAGTCTTCGAGAAATTGTGAGTTCAAATGGGATTTATGAATCGACGTCGTCTGAATGATCTCTTCTATTAGAAAACGCTTCTACAAAAGGTAACACAAATGTAAATTAACAAGATTCCCACCCAAAATTTGTACTCCGTAGCCGGCCGCAAGTTTGCCACTTTTGCACGACAAGGACTGACGAGGCAAGACGCCGAGTCCGAGGTGGTGGAAGAGTACATTCCATCTGCGTACTCTTGTACTGCGATACTTGTTGGGGACGCAAGTCCAGGCGCGTGTTGAGAGATCTAGGGTCGAGGGTTAGTCGAGGCCGTTAACTTCAAAACTTTTTTGAGTCCTCGTTGAACAAACAGGGTTTGGTTGATGAGTTCCCGCCTCGGGTATGTCTCTAGGAAGAATATAAGTAACTCTATAAGTAATATGATATCTTAGGTTCCATAGGCAAGCATTTTGGCTAAATCTTCGACAAAAATCTTTCCGCTTCGCTCGATCGATACGAATTCTTCCCCTTCGTTGATGGCCAGTACACCCGGTACATTTTGGTCATCTCTGTTTTCTCCTTTCTAGTTCGGTCCTCATTAGCTTGGAAATCTGCAACGTGGCATACGCCAAAGAAATAAACTTTTCAGTCTGTTAAAATCAGTTTGAGCTCTTTGACCAACCATCTGTCCCTTTCCTTCATTTTCGTATCATGCATTTGTTTTGTTTCCGTTCAGTTTTTCTGCGAGCTATGTTAAGCAGCTCGCCTATGAACGTAAAAGATAAAGATAAAGAACCTCATTTCCAAGACGTTGAAAGCGCCCCCAATACGACAGCTTTCGAAAACATGGATGTGGAGAATCTGCTAAGAATAAAAAGGTGAACTAGGTGATTGGTCCTTACCATAACCTGATCCAAGGCTAAAAGAGATTGCTCACCTTATATTTAATTTCAGCTATAGGAGCGTTTAAGGTATCTGGAAGATTCCAGTATAAATATATCGTGTCTGGAGTCACTGCAACGGCTTGTAAAGATCGCGGAGCAGACGGGTAACCGAATCTGAACATACTATTTTCTTTCTACTCGACTAGGACAAGTGAATAACATACGTACCCAGTTCGAAACTGCTTTGAATCGGAAATGCCACTCGCTTCAGAGTACCTATTCAACCATGCTACGGTAACGTCATAATCGGTTTCTTTGTCTAGAATCCCGTTTTCAACGTGAATCTTCTCCGTGTAACTGCGAATATGCTTGACCTTGTCAGAATTCTTCCGATGAAAGTAAACCTAAAACAAATACCTTAATTGTTTGAAATTTTGTTACGAAGTTCGATTCTTTTATACAAGTTTTTTGGTGACGAAAAACGTAGATGAACGTAGAAAGTGAAATGTATGTTTGCCGACTACACAAAAAGCGTGCAACGCAGAAAAAGATTAAGCATACCTCATAATGGGTTTGAGGAAAGGATACTCCATGACATACATTGGGTGGAGGCGGCTTCGAGACCTCTAAGAAGGCACCAGTTTTACCCTCATTGATAACTGTGAACTGAATTCCGGCAGAGGATGGTAACACAAAGCACGACCGGTCTAAATTACAAAAGCTGTGCTGCTTTGTTCGCGTTCATCATCAACGTTCTTGCTCGCCGAAACTATCTCATAAAAGCTTCCCAAATTTTCAGCCTCCCGGAAACTGGGATGTAAGTATATTATAGCACAGAGACATACCTCATAAAATTTTAGAATACGATAACCTGAACTAACCGGGGTATGGCTGACTGCTCTGACTGACGGCAAGAATTTGCCTGAGCGGAGGATAGGAAATAGGAATTGGCGACACAGTATCACGACCATAAATCAGCATCTCTGACGACGTTACAAACACGAACAGCTTATCAGCGATAGCGAATGCCGACATCGCCTTCAGACCTTTCTCTGTAAAAGTCAGTTACTCTATTAACTATATGCTCCATGAATAGTGTTGTCAAATTTTCATGCCAGTCCTTTCTTTATCTTATTTACGAGAGTAGAGGAATGTAAAGGAAATGGCCTGTCGAATAAATGGTTGCTCGCTAGAATTATCCCATATACGGGAGAGGAGTGCTGGAAGTTAACAAACCCTACGTGCTTAAGATAGTGCTAGGGGTGCGCAAATGACCGCCTCAGTTGGAGAGAGGAGCTGTTGTCCCAGTGGCGTAGTGGTTAACGCACGAGCACCGGTTAGGCGAGACGCGGGTTCGAATCCCGCCTGAGATGCGGTCTTTGCGACGAGCCTAGCACCACCATTACAACATCATATTCTAGTATTATATACATAATGGTAACCAGCGAGAAAGCGGTGATAAAACTAGAGTATCCCATATACATTTGAAACGCAATACCTCTACCCCTCTTGGCCTCTGCAGGTTCTCACTGAACGCTGAAGCTTAACCCAAGGCTCGTAAATGAAATATACTCTGATCACTTTCAATGAAACGTGAAGTAAAACAACTGTCTAATTTACCTCCAAATTTGTTCCAATCGATGCGCACCTCGTTGCATTTGTTGTTCTCCTCAACGTCGATAACCACTAAGCCATTCCACGTCAACGCGTAAATTTTGGGAGAAGTTGCGCGATTCCAAGCGAATTCTGAAATTATATTGTAATCCGCATGAGTTAGCCAAGGTAAGCAAAACCTCCTCCCCAAGGGTTTCTGAACAGCTCCTCTTCCGAAAGATCATTATTTTTTCAGATAATCTGCAATGAACGTTTTCGCCCTTAGTGATACTATACTCATTTGTATAGATCACATGCTCTAAAACACCTCTAGTACATAGTACATCGTTGCAGTGCGAACAATACAACAATGACCGCGTTCGCCTTTTTGGTTCTGTTCTCCATGCCGCTTATGTCTTCTCACCTGTCATCATCCACGTAACTGTCTGACTCGTGAGACATGGAACCACCAGGGCAAGGTTCTTCTCGTGTGTACGGGCAAGATTGAGCGAGAACAGCGAGCCGTTTCGCGTCAGCAGATATGCTGTGCTACAGAAATGGACCGCATTAATTACGAGTACTGGCCATCTTCAGCACTTGTAAAGAATTTCGACTCCACAGACGGCGGATAGGTCAAAAAATATGATGAGTGTTCGTCTGCGTGGGTTATTTGAGAAGTAGCTACCCGAATCTGCCGAAATCGATCGAAGTTCGAGAAAACGACATCCGCTTCATAATAGTAATAGGCATCCCAAATGAATTACGTAGGCAAATTTTGGTTCTCCAGTCGTTATTTTCTCGCGTGGAGCCAAGGTGAGGTGGGCGCGGCTTAGTGCATGCATGGCAACCACTGATCGTTCTTGATTTTCCTTGACCATTGCTATGACTGGTTGCCATGTGCGCACTAAGCCTCCCCCACCCAACCTCGGCTCCACCTGGGAAAATAACGACTAAAGTACCCAAATTTTTAGCCAGTTTCCATCCGGCTACCCAAACTGACGATATCTGTGGTCCTCGGAAACTTCGGAGCTTCTTATCAGCATGCGAAATAATTACCCTAAATGAAATTTCAAACAAAACAGTGATCATAGCTGGATCACCCTGCTAGGCCTTCAAGCGATATGGATATCCCTCGGCCGTAAATCACGTAGCGATCATTGGATTTGTGATCAGGGTGACCCCATATGTTTCGAGGAAAAAATTTTTGACCTAAGCCTGGTCGGTGGAGTCGGAACTTTTAAGAAGTGCCCAGCAAACTATTATTCACTTCTTGAATGGATCGAATGTCAATTGCTTGGCGTCCGTGGCTCCAGTTGAAAGTTCTATCAGCTTTCTAGGTGTGAGGAGCGACGTAGTTAAGAATGCATCGAGGGAAAGTTGATAGAGCGCTTGACCGGAAACCAGCAACAGACGATGACCAACCCAGTCGGAAGTCATCGTGTCGACGCGGGAAATGTCGCCACCGATGGATACCTGTAGTTAAAGTTAAATGTAATGGTTATGTATAGTGCCTGGCACCTCCTGTTTCTGTCTAAATTATTGGCTCTTGGTTAACTACAGGAAATACCAATGTTCGCAAAGACATATTAGTCTAAAAATATTGGAAACTTTGCTCGAAATGAACGGATCTTACGGATGAAAGTCGTACTGCAGCTCACAAGCACCCGAATGCAGAATTACCTAAGGAATCGAATTTCGCGGCAAATTATTGAAGACGCTCTGGATTTTCACGAAGAACTTACAGGTGAATGAATTAAATACTAAGAGTACAAATCACGATCCGACATGAACTGCAGCGCAAGGATAGGCGTCTTTGATTAGTTCATAAAGATTGCGAATAATAGCCGTTTAAGCCATGTTAGCGGCAACGGCTGCCGTGCCGTAAGCGTTTCGATTTCTACTTTCTTAATAGATTCTTGCTTCAGCACTGTTACAACAACTGGAAAAGACTAACAGATCCCGTAGAAAGGAACATGACCGTTTGAAAAAATCGTTTATACCCTATGATTTGTTTCTAATCCCCATGAATTGTCGTCGGTATTTTTATCAAAATGCACCTTGTGAAACTCGTTGTCTACGTCATTCGTATCGATCTGCACTAAGACGGGTTGAAGGGAGTCGTGCTCCTTTCTGATGGCGTACAAGTCATTATCAATAAAAGCAATCGCTTGATATTCCATCTGAAAAAGCTTTGCGATCGGCAAGGTGTAGAAACTGTCGATTCAGTAACATGTGTAGCAATTTCTGAAGAATCCCACTCATCCACATACAATGCGGTTCACGTGAGAGATCTGACGTTTTTCCCGCTTTGCTGGCTCATCCTGAGTGACGTTTGTTATGGCAATGAGAGCATTGGTAGAGTCGATTGCAAAGAGACGCACCAGAGGTTTCAACTCTAAACGTGCTAGAATAGTGGTCGAGTTGTGAGACGATATGTCGCGTTCTTAGTGAACTAACCAACACCGCCCCCTTTACCTTTTGCCTTTACCTATCACAGCAGAACATCGGAAAAAGAGGCACGATTGAATTTGATATATCTCCATCTCATATTGCATACGAAAATCATTCAAAAAAAGAAAAACCTAGAGGCAGAAGGCATACGGATCAGTAGGATGAAGACACACTGCCAGCACATTAATACGCAAGATTTACCACCGCCACAACATTATTACGAAAATCTTACCGCTACTGTCTATGGAAATTCTTGGCGAGAATTCACCAATGTTATTTGGTTCGTTCGCAGCTGCCACGGAGCATTCAACCTGAAACCATTTAAATTATTGCCACCAGCTCGACTATTCCAAAACGATGATGATGCAATTCAGCAGCATACATAAAATGGCAATACATAGCTCCCAAGCAAAAATCTCAGTCTTACTTTGCCACTTTTCACTTCGAAGGAGATGTGCGTGACTGCGCTTCCAATAGGGCCACCTTGGAAGCTACCATCTTCCTAGAAGGATTGCATTACTATGTTGCAACCAAATCACGAGGATATATACAAATATCTTCAAATGTCTGCATTTGAGAACAGCAGAGGACAAAGTTTTGCTTAGACCTTAGTACAGTTGACAATGAACTGGAAAGGCGCTGCATTCCATTCCAACGGTGGTGACCAGAATAACGATATTATGGCACGCGCTCCATCGACTGTTTTCTGAAAAGCGTTAACAAGTAGCAAGTCTTCGCTAAGGTTCAGAAAAATGATAGTAGCAGAAGCGGCGCTTTTTGCGTCGAAACCACAGTTTTTAGAGAGCCTCCTTAATATGGATTTATTCGAAGAAAGAAAAGCATATCTGACCCCAGCGATCCGAAAGTGACCCCGCGCTGGGAAGTGGCGCAAATGAATTGAAGTAGACCCCATAGTATGGGTAGTTGTACACCGGACATATCCTTTGCTCACTTTCCGCAAAGCCGCTTAGGAGCGTTCCAAAGCGGTTTTTTTGCATAACTTTGTTGAAATTCAATTAATTGTAAAACTTGAGCTCCGCAGCTCGAGCTCTACCGTTTGGTGTACAAATTATCAACACTTGAAAATTCTTTCAAAATATCGATTTTTTCGCGTATCCCTCGTATCCTTCGATTGCCTCGTCGTTGACGGGCCCCACCGGGGGGCGTCAACGAACAGGCCCAACGGGAGGCCCCGCGTGGTAGCTTCCTCGAGCCACCTCGTGGAGACCCCAACTCCTAGCTCGGTACAACGATCGCCGCACACTTACAGGCGAGGCGGATCTTAGAGCTCGAGCTGCTGAGCTCAAATATATGTATATTTTTGTACAAATAATTGAGTTTCAACAAAGCCATTCGGAAAAGCCGCTTTGGAACGCTCCTAAGCGGCTTTTCCGGGAAGTGACCAAAGGATGTGTCCGATACTGTGCTTTCATTTATGCCACGTGACGAAGGGAAATCATTGGTAGTCCAATAGTTTTCCAGTTTCCTGCCTGTTTTCGAAGGTATCTCCTCCACAATGATCGCGACAAAGCTCGCGAAGGAATTGTAATCTTCTTATTCTAAGTTTGTTGCTGTAACAAGCACCAAACCTGTTGAGTAGCATACAGTCGCACATTTGTAGGTGCTGTCGGCGGCTTCAGAGGAGCTTGTAGGCCCGTTTTGCTGGTGTTCACGGAGATCCAAGTAGTAATAGCTAAGTTTCTTCGCATTGGTGGACACAAAAAGGAGACAAAATAACAATTCAAATACCTATAACGACCTTACGGCCTTCATCACGAAGAAAATCAAACTTTGGACAATCTACGTGGCGGAGCACAGAACACAGGCTTAACAAGTCGATCACACAGCCGTCAATAGCAACCAACCGGCAACATTCACATCGAATCTCTGCGCCGATGTCCAAGCCTTTAAGAGCTCAGGTGGTAAAGTGAATTTGGTCAACGTCGTTACCGTGATAAACGCATCGCCAACAAACAACTTGTCTTTGTAGAGCGCAACCTGAAAACTTTGGTTGATTTGATGGAAGAGGTGAATGACCACGTAGGATGTGCAGCGTGGTATAAACCCTTTGAAGTCTCATAGGGACATATACACCTTGTCGCAGATCTCCATAAAAGCAAACATCCCTTGGAATATTTTTACGTCAAGACAGCTATTAAATAGTGCAAGAGGTCAGACATATCCGCTTATATCCACTGGCAACAGGAACCGACGTCGACGCCAATGCCATACTGGCCATACTTCAATAACGCACGCTCTGACACTCATGTGGAAAATCGGGCGCAAACCAACAATCATTACGATTTTGACGGTTATTGGAAATCAGATCTGGCGAACTCCTGGTTTCAGTTGCAACAACATGCTGTGTAAACCTACGGGTCACTTAGGCACGAAAACGGTGGAGAAATCTCAGTCGTTTCTATGAGCACTTATTATAAGTTGGAGTAGTTCGAGAGATCCAATTTTCTTTCTCTTTTCTTGTTTTAAAGCGTGAACCGTTCTGTTAATTTTAAGAGGACATCTGCCAAGAGCCAGTAGAATGAAATAGAACAGAAAGATAGGCCTCATCTCATGGACATCTGAACTTGAGATCGCGCTTATGCGAGTTTACTTACAGTGGAATAGAAGAAAATTACTTCCGCATTTGAGAAAATGCGGTACCATAACTTCTGGGATTCACTGGAGGTAAGCCAGCCCTAGAAAAAAGTAGCATCTCGCCTCGCGAATAAAGAACACTAAACGATTTCCAGTGCCGTTCCTCTCAATCTCAACCCACATCTCATCGTAAAAATAATTCTCAGATTTGCTCTTTAGGACGTTTGGTTTAATAGGGCAGATCACATCGTATCAAACAGCTATCAGCGTCGTATCAACTCAAACAAATAACGGAAAACCTTGTAGAGAACATTGCCCGGCTCCTGACGAGGCTCAGCAATCCATGACAATTCGTCCTTCTTGGTATCGCTCATGGTCACACCTTCAGCTGCAACAACATAACTTGGTCTGAATGGTGTAGCACCATTTTTTTAGTCATAACGCTCTCCATCTCTCTTACGCACGCCACCAAAGCAGGGTTTCGCTCTACTAGGGTGTCTCATAAGTTTTGAGAATTTTGGATGTCCTTGTGTAAAACAACACAACTTCCTGCACGTTTCGTGTTTTATTATGGTACTATGCTGACGTGTCCTAAGCGTCGCCTAGATCTGAACCCCAATCAATACATTCGATCAGCCCTTAGATTGCTGAGCGGCATCATTTTTGTCATGCCCAATCATACCGACTACCGAATGATTTTGCTACGATGCTTCCGTTCCGGCTTCAGCGCAAGCGAGTCGCATGAGGAGCTTACGAAGCTGATGGAGCCCGATGCCCCTTTCAGTGCTACGGTTACTGCTGGTTCGTTTGATTTGCCAAAGGACACTTCTCCATCAACGAAGCTATTCGAACCGGACACCGTGTGTCGACCGAAACAGCGGTCGTTCTCGCAGCTGCTGAGAGTGATCCAACCAAATCTGTATGCGACGTGGAGACAGAGACTGGCATTCCAAAGTCCATTGTGCATCGGGTCCTCAAACGAAATGGCCCTGTGTCTAAGCGTCCTTGCACAGTACCACACGATCTGACGCCGACTGAACCAAGTGCTCGTGTGAATGTCTGCTCTTCACTGTTGCTCCTCTACCGAACGACTGAGCGGACCGAGACGATAGTGGCCATGGATGAGAAGTAGGTTATGTACAGCAACCCTGACAGGAGGCCGAACTGGCTGCCTCACGATAAAGAGCCACAGTCCGTCCCAAGGAGAGCAGTTCACGGCTGAAAACACATGCTCTGTTTGTGCTACTGTAGGAAAGGACTCGTTTACTACGAAGTCCTACCTGCTCGGCAGTAGATAGACGCCGACGTCTTCTCGTCCCTGCTGGTAGAGATGGAGTCCAGACTTCCCGACGACCTCAAGTTCAAAGACAAGATTCATCGGTACTTCTACCGTTTGACTGCGGGGCGTGGCCAGGGGCGGAGCAAGCCCGCCTCCCAGCACGTCACTACTAGCACAGCGTGTAGAAACAGGTGAGAATGGTGAAAAGCATTGATATCGTCGATATCATTGATATCTTCGATAGGACTGGTATCGTCGTGTTTTCTGGTTAGTCCATGGCGTCGCTTAGCTTGTTCGATCTGCCCTCCACTGAAGAAGCTGCCGTTCAGTTCTTGCAAGAAAGAGGAGTATTCCCGCAGCACAGAACCTGCTCACAAGGCCATCCCATGAATCTCGCTCGCTCGAGGAAATGGTTCTTCTGGAGGTGCTGTAAGGTCACCTGCGAGAAAGAGCGTCCATCGCTGAGAAATGGAACTTGGTTCTACAACACTTCGATCTCGCTGGTGACCGCTCTTCGCTTCTTGTATTCTTGGACATTGGAAATGACGTCCATCAAGTTTTGTAAGGAGCAATTGGGAATGGGACAGACGACAACTGTGTTGTGGAATAAGAAAGTCAGGGACCTCATAGCCGAGCAACTACACCGGCAAAACTCAGGGAAAATTGGTGGCGAAGGATTGATCGTCGAAATCGACGAAACACTGTATTCAAAAAGAAAGAACAACGCGGGTCGATTACTGCCGGATCAGTGGGTTGTTGGCGGCATCTGTCGCGAAAGCAGACAGTGTTTCCTGCAGAAAGTCCCAGATCGGAGTGCTAGCACTCTTCTGAGTGTGATCAGAAACAAAGTAGCAGAGGGATCAGTCATCTACACTGATTGTTGGAGAGGCTACAGCTCAATCGAACTGAATGCTGCGGGCTTTCAACATTTCACAGTCAACCACAGAATGAATTTTGTGGACCCCACAAGCGGAGCGCACACACAGACTGTAGAAAGAATGTGGGGCTGCGTTAAATGGCGAAACAAGGCCCGTAGGGGAACGTCGCGTGATCATCTGGAGTCCTATTTGACTGAATTCATATGGAGGCAGCAGGTAAACTTTGGGTTTCTTGTAAATTTCAGTTGCGGAAGCATATTCTGCGAAAGTTTTCTTCCAGGTCCCCGAAAAGGATCGCTTCGACGTGCTTATCGAAGCAATAAAAGATCTTGGCTCGTCTGTTTAAGAAATTGGTCTATTATTTTCATTCTGTCTGTTACTGATATTAACTCTGTTGTTTTTTAATGACTGTGTTGTTGTTGTCGAAAATCGTGTTAAGTTGTTGTCATACCTGTTAATAAACTGGCTCGCTCTTGTGTAGTTGCCGTTCATCCGACGTGTTGGGAATTACCTTTCTGCGTGGCACCGGGCGTGGCGGGAGGCGGGCGTGCTCCGCCCCCGGCCACGCCCCGCAGTCAAACGGTAGAAGTACCGATTCATCTTCTGATGCGGGCCTACACCGGACAAAGACCACCCTGGACCAGCTAGAGAAACTGAACATCGTGAGGCTACCCCAATCGCCATACTCGTTCGACCTCTCTCCTTGCCATTTCCATGCACTCGGAAGTCTAGAGCACTTCTGCCGCGGGCGACAGTTCCAAAACCACAACGACATCGCACGTGCGGTCAACGAATAGGCAACGTCTCGTCCTGCTTCCTTTTGGAGGCAGCAATTGGCTTCCTTGCCCGAACAGTGGAGGAAGGTTGTGGCCAGCAAGGGATCATACGTTGTCGATTGATAAATGGTTGGTTCAGGTATAGTTTGAATATGACAAAAGTTGTGGTTTTTCTCAAAACTTATGGGACACCCTAGTAGAATACCAAGAATGAATATCAGAATTTCGTTCAGTACTCAAGGTGATCTTACGTGCAATATTTCAACGATGGTGTTGGACAATAAAAGTTATTTGCCAGTCCAAGACCGAATAGTAGGACTAAAAGTGTTATCGGAAATTGAGCCTTCGGCACTAGACTTAAACGACACCTGTGGGGCTCGGAAGTTCAAAATCCTCGATTTCAGTCGAGATCACGGAGCAAGAGTCAACTACATTTCTGTGATCCAGCTCTACAGGAGCATACAGGTCCCGGTAAAAGAAGTCGCTAGAAATTCCCTAACCTCGCCGCCTTTCTCATAATTTATGTAATTGCTCTCTATGTGATCGGATACGCTTCGCAATTGAAGGAACGACACCACTCTAGGTATTCCGGGTTTAGGCCGATCTCGCTTGAAATCGGATATGGCAGAACTCTTTGCACTACTACTCACTTCGTCCCCGTAAGAAACTGTCTGGGAATGACTTCATAGGTTTTAACAGTAAAAGAATCATCCAGAACAGCTCAACAAACATGCGCTCGCTGAACATTGCACAAACACAACATTTGCTAAAGCAGTACCGTGATTCTTTAGATATACTCCTCCCATCAAAGTACTGTAGAGCGTTATATGGAAGGAACTCAAATCAAGGAACAAGCGCTACTTAAATTCGAACGATGGTGCGATCGCGGTTTGTCCTCACAAACCAAGACCTCTGTCATTTCAGTGTTGGGCGAAGTTTGCCGGAGCTTTTCCTCGGAAGGTGGAAATACTGGCTTCAATCGCCACTGGTCAACGCAGGTAACTGAATAGGCGAAATACCCATTCACCATGCTTCTACGCATCGAATGGATCAGTGTGCAGTGGCGCGTTCTTAGCATACTAATCAAAGTCGAACACTTTGCCTTGCCCTTTACGTTGAAAGAATCACACTGTACCTGGAATTTTAAGCGAATTTGACACATCCGTTGGATTTATAGGCAGTACGGTGTCTACATCTATTAGGGCATAGTTGATATTCAGCGAGCCAAGCTTCTTGTCGCACTGGCCGACTCGACCACGATTTGTCACAAAGATCACCTTCTCGTTCGTCACCAATAGTTGACGTATTCTGCAAATGCATCTGATTGCTCGTCTGAGCCCATAACTGATAACATAATCATCTATTCGTCTTTTCAGAATCTCCAACAGAATGCTAGAATATAATTTAACATTCTAATCCTAATTTTGCGTCTAGTGCTGCGAAGGATTATAACATTGGAATACACTGAACTGCTCTGAGCGACTTATGAAGAACAACATTTCCGTTGGAACGCATAAGGTCGCATATCGTACTGACAAATCCTAGGTACCCACATAGGCAAGTCCGTAGAGGCGGCTAGGGCACGAGGTGTTCTGTGAATTTGATTCAGCTCGTACAAAACAGTTGTTCCGTTCGGAAACTGGAACAGTACATCTTACTGGTCAATAAAGAGCATTGAGAGAAAATAATAGACAGACTCGTCTAACCTGAGCCAAAAAATGAATCTCTTCGCTAATGTCGTTCGATGAGAGACCTATCACCTCGGCGCAGTCATCGAAGGGTGTTGAGCAAGAGTAGATACTAAATGATGGATCATTCTGCCAGAAGTCATCGGTAACTTCACTTACTGGGAGGTTAAACTCACACATGCTCTACAGAACCGGTTAGACGAAAGCTAATGATCTGATATGATGAGGCGAGAATAAGGCTGGCACGACTTGGTAGCACTGTTAGGAATTTGACCGACAGGAAGCTTGTGAAAGGGTACACTTCTGCCGGCTCAGATACACGGTGATAAATTACATTGCCCTGGAAGGAGAACGTGTGCAAGTCAACCCTCACATCACGAAAACATGAAGAAGGTTAAGTATTAATGACAGTAAACAGTAGAGTTAAGAAGGTGGTGAACCGCTGCGAAATCGCTTTTGATTGACTGATCAAAAAATCGCCTACTTAGAGGTGTGTGTTTTTTGAGGCTTACAATGTGAGCAACTAAATAGTGTATTATAAATCTCTCTCTTCTCACCCAGCAGACGTCACTCGATTGTGACCCTTTTGAGGCAATCCTTCACTAGGTTTTTGAAAAAACACACAGTTCGGGTCTCGAGAAGATAGGTTCTTTTTTTCGCGTCCATTACCTCGTTCGTATCAAGGCGATAGAGCGTCTTCGTGGTGTTGTCGAACGCCATTATCCCGTCACAGCACGGTTGAAACACACTAGCTGAAATAAATGTGTAATCTGAGAAACCATTCCATCTGAGCATCTTTTTTAGACTTCAGCTAAGTTGAACAGCGCTTCTAGATGTTAAACCAACTGTTTTACCAGTATTAAAACCAACTGATTGGGTCTGCTTGCATTTCCTCACCAAGCAGATCGAATGCCGCAGTAGCTTCGTTCGATCGTTTGAGAAAGGCAATGGGTGGATCTGTGCAAATAATTCAAACTGTATAGAACGTAGGAGTACAGTGTAATTAAAAATCAGCTGAATAATTTTCGTACGCTGCTGTACCGAACGAGGTTAGCAGATGGATTAGTTTTATCTCATGTCGGCAGCACTGTACCGGTGGATCACGACAAACGGGTCGGAACGTTAGACCATTAGTAAAACTGCTCCACCTTTTAACCTCGTACGGCACAGCAGCACACGAAAATCTTTACATCATGCCGACGTTTCTAGAAGATAGAACTTGGAAAATCCACTTGAATAAATTAACCATAATATTTCAGCAAGCGCACATTTCAAAGAAGAGAAGGCGGTGTTAATGACGTTCACAAAAGGAGAACACACTGCATGCCAACAGACGCGAACTGAAGCTGTGTATTCGGCATGAGGGCTGACAGGTAGTACCTGAAAAGAGCAAGGAAACGGTCAGCAAAGGGGAGGATGGAAAAAATAATAATTCTCAGTCAGCTCATTGATCACAAAGTGGTCACAGAACTGAAGTATGACAGAAGTCTGCAGTCTGAAGTCTGCAGTACTTCCCCGTGAGCAAGTCCACTTATGCTTCAGCACGCTCAGGAAGATCACTCAAAAAATAAAGGACTGGGAGCACGTTGCTCATCCACCTCGTAAAGCAAGTAACGAGCTTGTGGTCAACAAGCTGTTCTATTCGTTGTAACACTTCACAGCCGAGAACCAAACCAAGGAGTAGCTCAGAATGTACCTCCAATATTTTTCTTTTAAATGCTCAAGAACTCTGTTGCAGTGAGGTGAACAGGACAATCTGAAAATGGAAAGTGGCCGCTCGAGACTCCAAACGAATAGTTGGAGGCTTTCCAACACAATGCTCCTTTCGTTTCTTTTTCTTCCTAGGTAGAGAAATTGTGCGCCATTTCCACTCACACAAATGAGCAGTCGAATTTCGACCACCTCGCACCAGCTATCGCATCCTCGGGGTGGGATAAATTGGAACTAGACTCGAATGAGAATGTAAATACGCGGAATGGTACTGCGGCGGTGTCATTTCAACCACTCAGTATTCCCTCCGAGACTGATTCCGACTCGACATGTAGAAGAGGTCTAGTGTTCAGCATGCCTTCGATCTCAATAATGAGTGTTGTTAGTTCTTCACGTGGGGTTATTGTTTTGCCAATAGTTTTGTATAATGCTTTTTTAATTGATTGAATTAGGCGTTCGTATACCCCTCCTTGCCATGGTGCAAAGGGTGTGATGTAGATCCAATCAATATGTCTATTACTCATCTCTTTTTGAATAGTTTGGTTTTGCTTAACCTGTTGTAAAAACTCTGACAAAATTGTTCCTCCTAATGAGAATGTTGGCGAGTTGTCACATGTTATCGACGACGGTACTCCTCTTCTTGAGAAAATCTTCTTAACATTTGAATAAATGTTGTCGTTGAAGCATCCGTCACGATGTCTAGATGTACCAATCTAGTAACAAGACACGTAATTATACAGCCGTAGCACTTGTTGACCTGATCTTCCTCTTTCACTGAGAGAGGTCCAAAATAATCGAGTCCTACGTGGGCAAATGGACGTGATTTCTTCACTCTTCGTGACGGTAGATCGCTTTGTTCGGGATATTTGTATGGTAAGTTATTCATTTTTTGGCAGTTCACACACTTCCTTATGATTTTTGTAACTTCTGCGCGTAATTGTGGAATCCAGTACATTTCTCGAACGCGGCACATGGTGTGATTTGTACTCGTATGTAGATCGTTGTGACATTCCATGATGATTCTCTTTGAAAGTTTTGATTTCTGTAGAATTAACATGGGGTATTTTGCTGATTCACTCAGATTGCTTTTTCCCAATCGTCCTCGGCATCGTACTATCCCATCATCATCTTTGAAAAGATTCAGACGATGCAGTGAATTTTGAATAGTGTTGCTCAAATGTGAAAGCTGGTGTTGTTTTACTAGCAATTTGTTTGCTCTTTTCATCTCGTCGCGTCCTGGTATTACAAATTTCCGAGGGTTAAAATCTCTTAGAATAGAAGAGAGTATAATGGGATCTTTTCGTTTCTTATTCGTACAATCCGTAATATTTGCGATAAAGCGCATGACATATGCCACTACGCGAATGACTGACGAAAATTTTGAGAAGCGAATGTTATCGAAAAGGTCTTCATAGTTTTCTTCTGCTTGTGCTAGTATGTTGACTTCATCATGTTCTATAGTGATGTCGTTGGTATTTTCATTTCTACTATTTCTGTCATCTAGATCGATAGCTTTGTACGCCGTTCCCCATGCTTGTATGGACTGGGAAAGGAATTTCGGTCCTTTCCACCAAAAATGATCTTTTAGAACTACGTTATCCAGGCCTCTTGTGGCGCAAGTCAACAAGCTGTTCTATTCGTTGTAACACTTCACAGCCGAGAACCAAACCAAGGAGTAGCTCAGAATGTACCTCCAATATTTTTCTTTTAAATGCTCAAGAACTCTGTTGCAGTGAGGTGAACAGGACAATCTGAAAATGGAAAGTGGCCGCTCGAGACTCCAAACGAATAGTTGGAGGCTTTCCAACACAATGCTCCTTTCGTTTCTTTTTCTTCCTAGGTAGAGAAATTGTGCGCCATTTCCACTCACACAAATGAGCAGTCGAATTTCGACCACCTCGCACCAGCTATCGCATCCTCGGGGTGGGATAAATTGGAACTAGACTCGAATGAGAATGTAAATACGCGGAATGGTACTGCGGCGGTGTCATTTCAACCACTTCAAAATAACTAGATTGCAAAAAAGAGTAAAATACACCAAAAAAGAAGGATGAGAAAGAAAAGCTGACCACACTGGTGTCGTTGCTCATCATGAAAGCCACTGGCAAATCTGGAGTATCCGGAGATACCAAGCGCACCTCGTAAGAAATATTTCGCCAAGAGTTTCCAAACACTAAACATTAGACGTAAACACACAACGCTGTTAGTAAGGAAGCACGAAAATCAAAATTTCAAAGTTTTGAGAAAGAGCAATATTGTCAGTAAGTCTTATGTTGAATGGGAATTTAGTCTAATCTACAAATCACACTCCATCAACCTGGAAATGACTTGATACCTAATAAGAATAAAAACTTGGTCAAGAGAATATTGGACAAATGGCGAAAAATCGCGAAATTGTAATATGTAGAATTTTCGAAAAATTCTCATCGCCCGTCGGAGCCATTCATACCTTCGCAATCGGATGTTTTCAAAACTAAGGCTAAACTAACTCCATTTCTCTGGTATCGTGGGTCTAGATACGTTTTCAAGGACATGTATCAGTTGAATAACAAAAATATCGTGAAACGAAGACCAATCCAATTCAATATCGCTTCTAAAGGCGCCAAAAATTCAACTGAACAGGACAACCCGTATGATGTCCGGAAATTCAATTTCATCGTTGATTATAACCTAAACTATAGAGAGAAAACAACCAAAACTGAAATAAAAAATCACCCTGAAATGGCAAGTTAACCGGAGGGATCCAGCTGACTTTCGCTTTTGTATCGCTCATTATTAGCCCAATTTTCTCGGGTGGCGTGAGAGTCGGTGGAAGGATCGGATCTCGCAAAAGAGCGAAGTCCACTATCTTGCCGGAGTAGAGGTACCTAAGAGAGATTTTGAAGTTTTCGTATGCTCCAACAGCCAGTTGTTCAAGTTGTCGAAGAATCATATCCTTCCTGTAATAGAGCATAGTTATAATAATCACGTTGCCTTCACGGCCTCCGGAGAGATTGCAAATAATAAAATGATGAACGAAGCTAGAAAATCTCGTGAAACTCAGCTATAACTGAAGCTAACGATAGGCGATTTGCCAGACAATGAGGTAGATACCGAGGCTGTGACGTAGAAAGAAGGGAGAAAAACGAGACTGCAGATTGCTACGATAGAATCGCATCATTTTGTCAAATCCAGGCAGTGTGCGTGTAATACTAACAAGGGAAGTCAGTCAGCGTGCTCCGAAGATTCTTAACGAGACCTATATGGTTTTGTAGAGCTTCGAATGGCGATTACAACGGTATAGTTTGTTTTTGCTAAATGGGAATGAGCGATTCAAAAAAAGGCGAAAAATCTTTACCACTAACCAGTGGCAAACGGGCTTCTAGATCGCAATCACCAGAGGAACCAACCACCAGAATCGACCCGAATTCAGAAACAAATGTCACATCAGATTCGTGATCAGCGCCCCGAATAACCTTCGTAGACAAAATTTGGGCTAAATCGGTGATTTTGACCCAACCACCCTACTTTGTTAGAACGGACCCTAGCAAGCGCATGTGAGACACAATGGGAAAAGTCGTTAGATTTGTGAATTGTGGATTTGTCAGCAGCACAAGTGATCTTTCTTGATGAACAATGAAATAAACTCACCCAAAATGAAGTCTGTATTCTTCAGAGTCGAAAAAGTGGAGCAATAGAATGAAGAATATTTTCAGCAAGTGGACCTTCATACAACCACTCACTCGACACTAATAAGGCTGTTTGGTTCGAAATCACCGATTCAGCCCAATCTTTGTCTACGGGGGTTATTCGGGGCGCTGATCATGAATCTGACATTTGTCTCTGAATTTGGGGTTGATTTGGGTTGATTACGGTGAATGTGGGTCTCATACATAAGTGTTAGTAGATTTTCTCCTTCGTGTGTACTCTGTTGGTCATACTCCTCCCAAAGGCGTTTCTATCCAGCAACTGTGACAAAATTGCAAAAGGAGCCTAATTTGGTATCTAGTGTATGAAGGCAAAGTAAAGGGCTGGCAGACGGACCGATCTCCTAAACACCAGATTGTGAGCCATACATGCTACCGACTGAGCCACCATGCTACTATCTCCGAGGTTTAACACCTAGAATCCCTCTCGGCACTACTTTCTCGCCACTAGTTTGTGGTCAAAAATTTTCGCCTTTTTTTGGACCGCCCATAGCTATTTAGCAAAAACAAACTATACCGTTGTAATCGCCAGTCGAAGCTCTACGAAACCATATAGGTCTCGTTGAGAATCTCCGGAGCACGCTGACTGACTTCCCTCGAGTAGCATCAGAAATCACGAGATGCTAGCTTCGGTTGTATTCAGTCACTACCAGGATTGAAACTCTACAACCACGAAAACATCACTGAACTCCTGCAAGGGAAAAACCAAGACCTTTGCACTGAGTTATCCTCTTCTCCTGTGCAGGAAAATTTCAGCAACACATCATTGAAAAGCCCAGTTCTCGCCTTTATGTAATTCAGGATGTCTCAAAAAATGTACCCACTGTTTGAAATGCCATAACTTTAGCGAAATTGAAGCAATCAAAACGAACCATAGCTTGGATGGAGCTAAGAAAAAAGAAAATTTTCTGTTATGTGCTTGGTGAAGATTGTGCCATGTACTCGACCGACGCCTCGGATTTTGGACCTGATTGATAGTGCATGGGTTATATGCTTGCTCTATTTTGGCCGTAAACAGGTGATGTCGCTGCTATGAGTTACTCCTAAGGCACTAAACATGATGACTTACCGCAGCTTTTGGTTAAGCATGAAACAACATCAATATCGATCAATAATTGTAACCACTGCTTGAGAAGACTCTTCCAAAAAACACTAAAACTCTTCCAACAGTCCTTCTATTTGCCGCTTTTTGTTTAGCGGTTTATAGACGAGAACTAGTTGATTGACTTATACATGTCGCCTCAGAAGTAACTCATAGCAGCAATATCACCTGTTTATGACCAAAGTAGAGCAAGCATATAACCCATGCACTATCAATCAGGTCCAAAATCCGAGGCGTCGGTCGAGTACATGGTGCAATCCTAACCAAACATATACCAGAAAATTTTCTTTTTTCTTAGCTTTCATTCAAGCTATTAATCGTTTCGATTGGTTCACTTTCGCCAAAGTTACGGCATTTCAAACAGGAGGTATATTTTTTGAGACACCCTGTATATTTTGAGGTGCTAGGTTATTCGCAAAACACTGACATCGGACGGGAATTGAACCCGCGTCTTTCTGTTTCCGGCAGACTGCATTAACCACTGTGCTACCGATGAACGTTGTAAATCTCCTAGCATCTTTCTTAAGCACCGTCGGTCGGGCTGTTGCTATCAGCACTCACCCGTAATCACGGGAATGAGCCTGTAAGTCGAAATCGGCAGTTACCAGTTAAGCTGGTAGCATTTTTGATATGATACGAAACTATTGTGCTATTTGCCGCTTTTTGTTTAGCGGTTTATAGACGACAACCAGTTGATTGACTTTTATACTTTGAGTTGCAACGTACATCGGTAGCACAGTGGTTAGTGCAGTCTGCCGGACACAGAAAGACGCGGAATAAATTCCCGTCCGATGTCAGTGTTTTGCGAATAACCTAGCATCTCAAAATATATAAGTCAATCCACTAGGCAGTTCTTCCAACAGTGATGCAATCATAAGAAAAGAATTTAGAGCAATGTAAATCATAAAGAGACCATATAAAGCATAAAGATTGTGCCATGCACCTGTCCGAATCGTCGGATTCTAGACCTGATTAAAAGTTCACGAATAACATGCTTGTTCTACTTTGATCACCAATAGGTGATATCGCTGATACGCGTTCCTCTTGATGCAATAGACATAAAAACATCGAAACATAACAAGTTTAACGTGCACTTTAAGATGCACTTGCACAACGAGACAATGTTTTTTTATTCAGATCGAAATGAACAGAGTAAGCAGTATTGTGCAAGTGCATCTTAAATTGCACGTTAAACTTGTTATGTTTTGATGTTTTCATGTTCACTGCATCAAGAGGAACGCGTATCAGTTATATCACCTGTTGGAGACTAAAGCAGAACAAGCATGAAAGAACGAGAACAAGCATTTGTGAACTTTCACTCAGGTCTAGAGTCCGAGGCCTCGGTCGAGAACATGGCGCAATCCTCACTAAACACATACCAGAAAATTTTATTTTTCCTTAGCTTTCATCCAAGCTGTGAATCGTTTCGATTGGTTCACTTTTGCCAAAGTTATGACATTTCAAACAGTGGGTAGATTTTTTGGGGCACCTTATATAACGCCTAGCGTCTTCTGTTACCTGCTAAAATGGACGTCGTCGGTTTCCTTTATGCTGTCCTCCGAGTAGAAACAGACATCGTCTAGCGTGGTTTCGCCACACTTCTCACGCCACCAGAACAAGCGATCATTCTTGACCAGTAGGCGTTTTACTCCATGGTACTCTCCGTTGCGTTTCAATACTACTTTCCCAGAGATTAGGTTCTTCGCGATAATGGATCCTGAATGTTGCACAGCCAAGACATTCGCGCGCAAGGAAGGCCGATAAATTAACATATTTCCACAAACCATAGTAGTTGTAGCTTCCACCCAAGGTTTCCCGTTTTTAGGCCTCAGCATTCATATTGGGACTGTTCTTTTATCGTTTTTTTTGCTGCTCAAATAAAATCTCCCACATAGAAGCGTGTAAAGGGATAAACGATTTCAATGTCATTTTGCATGTTTTTATGTAGAGCCTTATTCTAGAAAAGCGATGAAATGGTCGGTACTCGTCATACCTTTCGAGATCTAGCAAAAGCAATGCACCTTATTAAGCTAGCGTTCACCAACGGAACAAATTGAACAAGCATAAGTGATAGCCGAAATGAGAACGATATTTAGAATCCACAAAAATCATGATCACAATGGAATTAGTGCTCAAAAGCGCGTGTAAGTTATAAGAGAAGTGTAGACGACGAATTAAATATAACGGACGGCTACTCATCATAGTTGCATTCGATGTTAAGCGAGCGTTGCTGCGAAATTTAAGGTTTGTTGCACCCCTTTCTCCCGTAGCTGTAGAAATAGGTTTGAGAAGACCCGTTGTTACTAAATTTTAAGCGCGTAGCATGCAAAACAAAAACAATGCGAAACAAAATAAAAACAAAAAAGAAGGAAAGCAAATATTACAGGTGTTCACCTACCATTTTTCAGAGCTGCCAACAACTGGAACTTCTCCTTGTCCACTTCGATGGCTGTCGCATGTGGTATGTCTTAGAAACGTTATTTTCAGCAGAAGAGTTCAATTTTTTGGTTCGCTAAGGATACCTGTGAAGGGTACAATGGTGGACAGCTGATAGTTTTCCACTTTCTCGAACGGCAGTAATTCCGACCGATAGACTTGATGGTCAGCGCCCAGAAAATAGAGGAAACTAGAAAAGCGAGATTTGTTTCGTCAAACAGTCGAAATCTCTAATTTTTTGAATAAAAGCTTACCCGTTCACACTGTCGACAGCAACAGCCCGAATGGGATTCAATGAATCGGAGTTTGGCAAAAGAAAGCAGGAGGGGCTCTCCAGCGTGCAACGCACTATGCCTTTGTCGTGAAGTACGACATAGACTGCATTCTGCATAGGATCTGAATAGCGCACTTAGGACCATATAGAAGAGTAGATGTAGCAGAAGTAAAATACATACAGGTCATACAATAAAATACAATAAACATATTAATTAAGGTCTAAGCTGTTTCTTGGTACAACATGTAGAGTGCATGAACAGCTATCTTCACGTCCCTGTACAATCTCATAGCTGCGCCACTTTACTTTCGAGAATGAGTGGAATTTTTGAGGAAGAACATAGAATGATGCTGTAACACAACGACCACCTTATTTTTCAGTATAATGCTCATGGAAAGGAGCATGGGCAGTGGTCATTAAATTCTATACAGCGCTGCGCAGCTTGTCTATTCCAACTGATCCACTTCCTCACCGTATTCAATTTGAGAAGCAGTGTGCTCTTCGTCCTCTGCCTGCCGTATCAGAGTGGGCGCAGTGGAGATAATCGTATCGTTGTACTCTAGCGAAAGCAGCCATAAAGACCCTCGAGTGCTTCCGACTACTAGAGAATTCGACGAGATGCCTTCTAAGCCTGAAAGAGATTCGGGCAGTGACAAATCCTGTCATATACTTCATGCGCATGAGAGGCAAAATAGAAATGGGAGTTGGTTTACTAGTAATTGAGTCGCCATCAGGGATCTCGAATGGCACTGGCAGCGGCTCTTCCGACACAATGAAGTCGTCCAAATTTCTCATTTGAAGAAGACGAGTACCGGTAGAGAAGATTAACCGTGTGGGTAGTGGAGCCGACTCTTCAAGAAGATTCAAGAAAAAGTGCTTCAAGATCATACAAAAAGAAAATTAAATTGTAATCTTTTGCTCCTTCACTCGATGTAGTCTTACTCAGTGGCTGAACCAAATCCAATTTAACGCTTGCGGATTGTCGCGGTTCCTCAATAGTGACATCAGTGACTGACACGCGACAGCAGTTCTCGTTCGGCAGCGATTCCAGCAGATAACACCTGATGTACACAAAGTAGTTTGTGCGACACATGAAACATTAGAGCAGCTCAAGCTATCACTGTTCGTATGCAGAAGTCATGTTCTTTCAACAACGATATAGACATATGTATGCACATATGACATAAACGGCTTCTGTCTATTTTATTAGGCTTATTGGCTTCAGTCTGCTACACCAAAAAGGTTCAACATGCCATGAATCAACCATAGTCGGTCATGGAATACAACGAAATGGTTGTACAACAGTTATTTTGAATTTGTTTATGCTGAGTAGCCTCAATATTGCGACAATCGCCAAATCTATTCAGATGAATCACGTTTTTTTTATATTATAGTACTCTTTGATCTTTCGTGACATATGATTATCATTCCTCAGAATCACAACTGAAGCTCACCTTTTCTCGTTTCCTACAGGTCATTTGTCAATTGTATCGCTAGTTCTAAATGTCGGGGGCGGGATGGCCGAGAGGTTAAGAGCTTAGGCCCAAGATCTCGATGATCAGGGTTCAATCCCGTCGCAGGAAGGAACCCTTGTCTAGCTTGGAAATAGTTGAAAAGGGTGTCGGTACCAGTGTCAGGCCCGCGTGACAGGTCGGCTGGTGGAGGAAAACTGTCACGATCACAAGACGAGTCGATGGTCGCATGCAAGGAATTGGCGCTCGAGAATCTGCGGTCGAGGACGATATGGCCAGCCCGCAAGGAGCTCAAGGCAGACAAGGAGCCGTATGCTCGTCTCTCCCGGACGTACGAGGCGAGCATACTGCCCAAGATGGCGGTGTGGCACCTCAACAATAACGGGAGCAGCAAGAAGAAAGAAGACGGAACGACTATCATGAAATACGTACCCCGTGCCTGATCAGGATAAAATATTTGTGGAATAAAAAAATCACTAGTTCTAAACGTGCATTAAAGTTGCATTAATGATCCGGCACCAAATGAAATATGGCTCATTTAATGAATGAACAATATAGGTTCTACTTGGAAACCATCAACCTGGTTGCTACTGATTTGATAACAAATGGGAATTTTCGACGGAAAAGCTTGACGGTTGAGAGGGTCCAGTAGTATATGTATTTACATACACCTACGTACATCTACGTATGTATGTACTCCGGGATGAGTATTTACCGCGTCGTAGTAATGTATAAGAACGCACCTCCTATCAGTGGTGTCGGCGTACAACGAATTCCCATCAAGGGTGGCTAGTACGATCTTGAACTGTGTCTGTAGAAAGGTATCTTTCCGAAAGAAACGAAAATATAGTCGATAGACACACCATATCAGGTGAACAGAGTTTTTAAATTTTCTAAGATTTTAGAACCTTGGAGAGCAACTAACCATCGACTGTTCTGCTTTCCAACAAACCGCCACCTTATCAGCGGCCAGCTGAAGTTGAGATGAAATTTCAAGCTTACTGGGCACAACCCGTAGCGGCATCTGATACGTTACAGCACGAGAAACACCGACTCGATTACGGTAGCTGAGGGCTAGGCGCACATGAAACAAGTATGTTAGTTCCTGTTAATGAGCCTAAGTCTATCATCAGAACGAACCTCAAGACCGGTGATCGACTCGAGGCGTATATGGACTTCTGTGGATAGAGTGGAGTTTCGAAACGCCTCAAATTTGTAAAATCCACGGTAGTTATCCAAATAGGAAAACAAGAGTAAAAAGGGTTAGAAATTAAGTAAAATAAGGAGGCTGGTACCGTCGGCTGGAGCGGGGTCCATCTCCAGCCTGTCCTCGCGTTGGAAGGTCTACTTTGTGCAAACCAAGACACATCGGCAGCAGCGATTTCTTGGATCTGAATGGTGGATAGTGTGAAGAAGAACTCAGCAAGGTTTATGTCAGGAAAACAGGGAATGCTAAAGTCGGGAAGACTGCAGTACATCCAGTGGTTCCCGGCTGAATTAGTTTCACAAACATGTCCGATATCATGCCTCATTTGAACTGGAGCTGCACAAGCAACGCAGTACTAAGGCTGATCACACAATTATATGTACAATGCCACTGTGAAAATTTGTATAACGTATTTTCGCTTGAAATATTCAAATGAAAACGAAACACTGGAGAGCGAAATGCTGTTCCCGACCATTTGTACACAAAGATTTTCGACCCATCCAAAGTCACATCTTCCTCATTAAATGAGTGAAATGGCACCTCCACGTGACTGCGTTTTCCAGACGTAGACAGGACAGTAAGGCCGCACAGTCAATCAAATAAAACCTGTAGCCACGTAACTAGCGGAGACAATCACCTGTATAAGGTACTATTACGGATACAGAGAACAAAATGGAAAACGAATGGAAGTTCGGACATCGCACAGGTTAATGTTGTGTTGTAGGCAGAATCATCGTAGAAATATAAGGCCAGTGACTAGTATCGTAGGTGAGCAACGAATGTCTCTTTTCAAAAGAGAGTCAAAGCGGCGAACTCAAGTATCCGAAAATGTCGCAAAAGTATGCGTTTGTGAGTACCGGAGTCTATCCGTACCACCATATTCTGTTCTACTCGAATATGTAGGTATTTTTAGTACACAGATAGTAAAGCACCTATGTGAAAAAGAATGTCAAATACATAGCATCAAGTCTCAGAATTCAATTAGTGAAACAACGCAGCTAACGTAGGAGAACATAAAATCAAAAAACTAAAATGCATCCAAAACAAAAACGTCAATAGTAGTGAGGAACAAGGAGAGAAAGGAGGGAATATGTGAGGTATCAAAGTGCGCCTTCCTTACTTATGGCTCTTTCGAAAGCACTATAGCTCAGTTGCCACGACCCATTGTTAGCTAGCTTAGCAAACAGTGATGCAGCATGATTTATGAAATAAAAACGTCTGCCATTGAGCTTAGAAACCCTAGCCTGCAGTCTAAACGAACATCTTCTGGATGCTCTACCGGAAGATACGTAGTTCCCAGAATTTATACCGCAGACTCCATGAATAATTTCATGGAGCACGAGCAAATCGTTCACCTTCCTTTTCTGCCAAAGACAGGTAAGACCAAGATTAATATTACGATCTCTACTAGAAGATATCCGATCATAGAGGAATCCCAATACTCTAGTCATTAACTTCCTTGTAAAGCTGTTTTGCTTTGTCTCTAGCTTATCGATACTCTCACGTTTGTAAGGAGAGAAAATGGGAGTACTGTATCCGAGGGCGGGCCTCACATAAACTCTATAGGCTCGAAGAAGAACTTTAGGATTACGCGAGAAAAGTGCTCTAAAGATCTTATTCACAACAGCATTGGCCCTTTGAGAAGCGAGATCAAAATGTTTGTCAAAGCTGAGATCCTTAGAGATTACGAACCCAATATCGGTAACCTCGTCAACACACTTAATAGGAACGTCATAAATAAGTGTGATAGATGATAGCATGATTCCTCCTAGTTTAAAACATAAGAGGATACAAGGAAGGAAATCATCCATCTCGACTTAACCCTGGAGACACAAATTTATTTGAGAAAGTGCCACTAAATAAATCGATAATAGGTGGTTAAGCATCGTGACAGTTTCTTTAGCAAAATAGATGATAAATAGAAAAGATCGAACAAATAAGTGCAAACCTGTGCCTGCACACCCTCTGGAAATTGCCAGCGTAGACGCAAGCTCTCGTCCAGAGCATCTATGGTCACCGTAACTTGATAGAGGAGTTCTGAATTGCTTATTTGCTCATTTATACCGAATCGTTGTATCAACGCGGTGCTTTGTTATTCGGTAGCGAGATGAAAACGCTTTGAACAAGCTAAATAGTCTGATCTTCATTGCAGTACACTCAACGTTGCCGTTGGAAAGTTTAGGTCAATACCATCCAGGTTCTATAGCTTCTCGTATATTCTTAATCCACTGACAGCTAGGAACGTAAAAAGCGATTAAACCACTGATCGCTAGGAACGTAAAAAGCCAAGTGTTTCTAAATAACGCACAGTATGAATGAGGAATATGGCAACAACAGTGAAAAAACTTTTTAAAGGTAAAACTAGGTTGAAGAGTAAAATAAACACTCGATACAGTACATCCTCACCTTGGATTTGAACAAGAAAAGCCTGCTCCACTGCATAGCAGCCTTGTGCGCAGCTGTCGAATGTTATGCCTTCTTCAGTACAACGCGTCTCACACTTCGAAAGTGGCTCATCTAGGTCTCTACAACCATGATGACACTGCAAGAAACTAGAAGCTACACGTGAAACACCAGAAGGGCAGTAATGTCAGCAAACATCTAAATAGAAGAACCAAAAAGCCGCTTAATCCGCTCGGATTTTTCCGTTCGATCAGAAGTTTATCTACTGCGATGGAGAAGTTATAAGCTGAACTTCATTGTCAGTGCTTTTGAAATTACAACAGTTACTTCGGACCACGTGCGAATGGAATGTGGCGAATAAAATTGGCTGAGAAACATTGCTATCCAACAGAGCCCTTTGCAAGCGCTGATGACTGTTCCTTCGCATATGTTTTCACGCCTCTGATTTTGTTTGCTTCAACACCGTATTTGTCCTCAATTCGGCATTTATGAAGCACCTCTGCGTCATGTTAAACGACTAAGGGAAATATACCGAGAAGGGAAAGAACACAATGAGAACGATCCCTCAAATATAAAAACACCCCTACTACTTAGGTGACGTAAGACCCTTTTTGCACAACATCGACACTCAGTGTTTTGCCGCAGTAAAATACGTATCTTTCTAAAACAGTTTTGAGTTCAATAGTACAACTGCAACTGGCGTGACGAGTCACCCGTCTGAAGAGAAAGATTACGGACTTCACAGGAATACCAATAGAGATAATCCTAATAGTTCGAGAAAGTACAAACGTTCCTCGCAACGAAGTTACCGGTGAAAGTGAGAAATCGCTTAAAGGGAGAAAGCATTAAGAAAGCATGGCTGTTCTGAAATTTCGTGCCATATCTGGCAAATTTGAAGAAGCTCGCTAGTACACTCACCGATTGTCTATGAAAAAATTGCGGGCGATTATTTTCACTACAAATTTGGAAGAATCGATACGTTTAAAGGAAGCACAGAATTGTGAACCGTCTAAGCGTTATCTTTCCAGCGCCATCGCTTTGTCGGAATGAAAAAAAATATCGCACGTCTACGGACAATATTCTTGGAAATATAAGAAGTTCTTTCAAATTTTCTAGTTGTGATATTCGCGGAAACAGAAACAAATTCAGCATCCGTAACAGGAATTCAAAGAATAGCGGTCAATTTCACAATTTCACTAAGGAACTCACCGAATTCACTCTGCAGACATAATCGCACTTCGACAAGTCCTCCTCCTTCCAAGAAAGCTCACCTCTTGCAAGAGGGAAGGCCTAAAATAAAGCATTTTGTGCTTCCGCATTGCAAACTTATCAATTAATACTTGACTGGATTCGATTTCTTCATTAGTAGCGCTACGTTACCGTTCACAACTAACGTCTGTTTTTCATTTCCACTCTAACCTTTGTGCTAATATTTGAAGTGCAAATAACAACTCAAGGCCTATAATGCCCTTACTTCTCGAGAATCAGGACCTGTTCAAACAAAATAAGGCAGTAAATCGACTCTGAAATTGAAATCTGAAAAAGGTCTGAATAGTTGGAAAATTCAGAAAATTGTCGACTTGTCTACTTGCATTTCGTTTTTATGCTGAACATATTAAAGCGGCGCTTTCAGGTAGACTCCCAACGATATTAGATTTAAATAATTCTCTTTCAAACAAGCTTCGACATTAAAACTTTAACCTAAGGCGTCGGTAAGAAGCATATATACGAAACGAAATAGTCACAACCACTACGGTATGAAGATGTGAGCCAGTTATATCACCTTTCCTTAAGGTTTAATACTATACAGGTGGGTATGTGCCTATGTACAGTAGCGGTCAAAAAGATATGTCACTTTTCACTTTTATGCACAAATAGCTCAGATCGAAAAGGATGTGATATCATTCGATAGCTCTGACGATTCTATTAGAAAATATGTTGAAACATACAGTTGTTGCAAACCGTTTCTGTGATTTTTAAAAATATTTTATAGCGATTTTCATATGTTACTTTAAACAAAAATATCACACAAATCGCTGAGGCTAGGGTCAATCTGAGACGACATTCCGATAGAGCATGGTCTATTTATTGTAATGGGTTACAAATACTTGATCCAGATCACCGATAAATAGATTTTTCGGAGCAAACATTTCGGTGGTCAAAAACTGGTCAATTTTTAGAACCATGTTTCAAACAAAATTCAATATCTTTCTAGCTCTGTATAGGAATTACCCCAAATTCGAGTATTCTATAGAGAATAATTTTCTCTCCAATCGTCTTATTTTAGTTTCGAGGCAGCTCTCTTGGTTTGCAAGAAAATTTCTTTTGAAATTGAGATTGCATAAACTGTCATATTCAAAAAAGTTCGTAAAAAATCGACTCGATTTTTTCTTAGTTCATAGTACATTTATAGTTCTTCTCATAGTATACGTATATTGAAATGAATGAAAGTCCTTCATATAAGTATATCGCTTTGATTAGCACGCGCTGTGCGCGCCTTTGCCCGCCGCCGTACACTGTATTGGTAGTGAGGGCGCGCACAGCGTGTGTTAGTCAAAGCTAAATATTTTTATGAAGGACTTTGATTTATTGCAGCGTACGTATTGTATTATAAGAACAATAAATGTCCTATAAACCGAGAAAAATAGGGTCGATATCTTTTGAACTTCTTTGAATATGACAGTTTACGCAATCTCAACTTCAAAAGAAATTTCCTTGCAAACAAAAAGATCTTCCATCAAACAAAAAATCGGGTATCAATGTGAAAATCATTTTCTATAATAAACAATAATTTGGTACAATTTGGTTAATGAGTTAGAAAGATACTGAATTTTGTTTGAAACATAGTACTAAAAAATGACCAGGTTTTGACCACCGAAATGTTTGCTCCGAAAAATCTATAATTTATCGGCGATCTGGATCAAGTATTTGTAACACGTTATTACAACTAGACCATGCTCTATCAGAATGTCGTCTCAGATTGACCCTACGCCCAGCGATTTGTGTGATATTTTTGTTTAAAGTAACATATGAAAATCGCTATAAAATATTTTTAAAAATCACAGAACTCGCAACAACAGTATGTTTCAACATATTTTCATATAGAGTCGTTAGAACTATCAAACGGTGTCAGATTCTTTTCGATTTGAGCTATTTGTGCGTAAAAATGAAAAGTGACATATCTTTTTGACCGCTACTGTATATGCGCTCAATGCACATCACATTGCAGTCACGGTGAAGATTGTGATCGTTGGTTGATATTGCTTTACTACGTGAAAGAAGTGAACATGACACGATGGGCGCGTCAGTTGTATGCATACAGGTTGGGGAGCGCGCAGAGAGAATGAGAGAAAGAACTTGTTTCGCTTCGTTTCACAGGGTTTCACATCCCTGATATCTCCACCTCACATCGAAATGAGCCCTACTAAAAGGATTACTTCATATCACTATCTTATTCAAGTCACTAGATAGAGGAATACAGGTAGATCTTGGCAGGTGGGCACCGTTTGCTATAAAATATTGCGATCACATTTACAGCCGTTCCGACAACCACTGCTCTCATTCGCTCCGACAACCACTGCTCTCATGGTCTCGGTGACCTTGAATAGTTCACCGCCGCTTGCGGTTCTCTCTCTCTCTCAATGTTTCGTTCACTTTAAGGACTCAATTATTGCTGACTATTTGATGTCGATAATTAATCATTTGTGAAGGACACGTTTCAACAGTTCCCCTTATGCCAATTTATGTACCCATTTTTCAAAATTCACTGGCTTACACTTGTTGAAAAGAAGCATACCAAATTGCGCTCTGAGCAATACATCTGGCAAATTTTCAGAGAATTTGAAAATACGGTAGCAAGTGTGGTGCCGCATATGACGTGTAAAACAATGACGAGGATGTATCTCATTGACCGCTCGCATTCGGCCAACGACGAATGAAGGGCAGAAGGTATATGGTCGACGATGATGACAGCGGTGATGGTTGTGGCGACGACGATGGTGTAGATGATCGTCACCGCTGCAGTTACTGCTGCTGACGTAGACGTTGACGAGCGAGAGGGGAGGCGGTCGCTCTCGCTGCTGATATCAATCACCTCTATTATCGATCGCAAGAAATAATAATCAATAAAGCATTCCTCACAACCTTCTTATATTAGAGGAATGAGATCCTACTCAGTCAGAGGGAGGGGTCACCATGGTTCTTGTCACATCAACGGCAAGAAAACTTTCTTTTTCTACTGAACTCTGTCTAAATGCCGCTCTTGAAATCTGTCGCTCAGAAGCTCAAATGGAACAAATGGCTTCCAGCCGATGCATGGCTTTTCTTAATAGGTATGATAGTCTAGTCTAAAACTGACCGCCGGGTAGAACGCATTTCTATATTTCCACTGAGGCTAAGTTGCTCAAATGATTTGCTTATTTGAGGTTTCGTTATGAGGTACTGTTCTGAGTTTAGTGTTTCCTGTTGCTTTGTTTGCTTCTTTAAACTGGTGTGTGGCGCTTAAATAAATAAATAAATACCCCATTTCAACTTATATAAATAAATTTCAACTTTCAACGCAGATAGCTGGTGGCGAAGTGGAACTTCGAAAAAAACATTGTAGTCCGATTAACGCACTATGTTACGAGTTGCATACAAATCGATTTTGAGTTCTCCAAATACATTCAGGCAGTCGCAAAGCAAACATGGAATTTAGCAAGCACTGGAAGTTAACATCCAGAAAAAAGTGATTCTTCATTGAAAAATAGTGGGTAAATTACTTATTTCAAGAGAAACTCAATCAAAGTAAATAGGCTTTGATAAATAAATAGAGAGAATGAATAACACAGAAAATGACAAATAAGAGCGTAATATGTGTCAAGCAGGTTTCCATTAGGACAGTTGAAGTGAGCGGTTACTCGGAGTCGCTGTCGTTGTTATTATCGAACTTTAAACGAAGCATTGCAGCTCTAGGTTGACTTCTCATCACCATTTTTCTAATTCGCTCGACATACGACCGTCTTTCGAGCATTTATAACGTTGTTAAACAACTTTCCAACAAAAAACACTGGCCAGGGTAAAAAAAGTAAAACATGGTGAGCATAATGGAAGCCCCGTATAGTAATTCAGTTGATTTTTTTATTGCGGAGGAGGTGGGGGGGGGGGGAAAGAAGTGAGCACAGTTCGTGGAAAGACGGCCTTATGGATGAACCTAAGATTGTTCCGCTATGAGATTTTCAGCGAAAAACACCAAAATAGGACCCTTCCGCGAAGAAGAAGATGAGGCGAGTATAACGATATACCGTGAGTGGCTCTTTTAGGTAATATTCACAGTTTCGTTTCGCTTACGCCTAACGTTTTTCATGACGATTCTGTGAGTTGATGAGTCCTACCGATTTGCATTCAGAGAAAATATCATTTTCTTGATTGAAAAAGCTCCCAAAATTGCACGTCCTACTGAAATAGCAATAGTCCTCAAAGCATTTCTGGCCCGTTCGGGTTGAGATTACAAGTCGGGTTGGTCGTTAAAGCGAGAGCGGTCAACATCTCTGATAAGCAGTAACTAGGAAATGCATGAGGCAATCGATCAAACACAAGTATTGCCACACTCCAAAAGCATGACAGCTCACAAATCAGCAGAGAGATTTCAGAGTCAAAGAAACCTACTAGACACTCTAAGTGCTGAGCACCACAGATCCTCACAGTCTCTCTAAGCAGATCACACATCTAACCTTCAAAAGGTCTGGGTAATTTGATAAAAACAGCTTGGAAGCTTTTGAATTAACGAACTCAACCGTAGTTGGGAGAAACGCTTGAGTTAACAATGTTAACTTACATGACCTTCTAACTTGCTCGCCTTTAAAAAGCATAAAAGCAGTGAATTTTAGGTTCGAGTCCAAACGATGCTAAAGCGCAGTGCTTTAATGGCAATTAATTTGCCTAACTTTGAAACAGAAAGTTGATTCGGTGCTCATTTCTTTGGTCCATTGCTTACTGTGATTAATCGCGATTCTGAGCGAGGGCTTTCTGCTTTAAGTCACATCTAGAATAATTCAGACAGCCAGCTCAAACTCTCTTACTCGCTAGATGTTTTACAACACGAGCTCCAACCATTTAATTCAAAGTTCCCAGACAACACGCTCCGTGCAGATGTTTGTTTCGTCGCAAGGTGGGTTACGATAAGCACAACCAAGTTTTCGCCGTTTCAACATTTTTCTTAATCAGAGCGTATGGGCGTTGCTTCCCATATAAGGACCACAGAATCGACTGGAACACACTCGGCGACCTCCCAACACTAGTCATGTGCGTCAATGACATGTATGAATGCCAGAAGGTATTGCTCAGAACCTTCATAATAAACTGTTTATTATAGAAGACGTCTTTTCAAGTTCAACGCTAACCACTTCGCCTTAAGGTCAGCACACTCTACACCGTAATATTGCCACTTCATTACGCTCCCGTAACGCTTCCGTTAACGCCCTACGATGCCTCTGCTTGGCCCGAAACTGCACCAATTTCCTCCTCCAGAGGATCCACTTCAGGTGAAGGAATTGTGTATTGTTTATTGGTGCATCTATCGAAAAGGAATACACTGACCAATTTTTAGGGCCTATCACCATTTCTACTGATATTCATCGGGCATTTCCCGAGATCGGTTCCTACGGAAAAGCAGGACTTGCTTGCTGATTGAAATAAAAAATTGAAATCAGCTGAGCGCTTCTTAGAGACTTTGTCATTCAGTCTTATACATTAACTTTTTTATTAGACTTCCAAATGAACGAAAATTAGTGATGCGAACATAATTTAAGAGCGCGTGGACACACATATATTCGGTTGAGCCTGGAAGATGATCAACGTCAACAGCGAACTCAAGAAGGTCGTAGCAACCGCTCAGTTCGTCCGTCGTGGATTAGTTACGCAACTATGCGTACCCTCTATTGGTGGTGGAGGCAAAATAGCCCCTCTATTACACGAAAGAAACACGGTAACTACCTAATCCTAACTAGAGCGATGCAGCCAATCCAAAGAATTGCTGCTGTACCGTTGATCCTAGTCTATTAAAATACTAAGTCCTCTGTTTCAATGTGTTGCACAGAACTTCTTGACATCTACCTACTTGGGATGGGGTTCCGTTCCTGCTTGTCATTAGTTCTGTAATTGATCCACACACCTCTAGAAGCTCTAGGAGTATAGATAATTTTAGAAGAAGAGTACGTTCCGACCAGTCGATGCCGCTTCTCCTCCGGAGAGCAGCGCTCTTTGCTTTCTACACTGGTCTTCGGTCCTCGCCGAGTTTCCAACAAGAGTCTTGGTGGCGATGAAATGATGGAGCAAATTAAGAGAATCCCGAACTCCCGGCAGATAACGAATCCCAAACTCCCGGCAGATAACGAAAACAAGCCGAATGAATATCATGGAGCAAATTATTTTGTCAGTTCATAAACTGGTTTCCCGGTTTGCACTCGAATCAGTGTGGAGATGTTTTCAAATGATTTCCAAGACTGGCTTAAACGACGTGATTTGTTGATGCAAGCTTTCGCCACTATTTATTGTTTTACGAAACGTGAAATAATATTATTACACAGAGTACACCATTAGGCGAGAATGAATACAAACCGTGTGATTTATATGTAATAATGTCACAAATATTCTTTTCGACACCACGATCAACGTCATTGAGCAATGTTAATACACCAGCGCCGAAGTGGCCATTTCCTGCACACCACAGACATTTTTTCCGCGATACAACCTAAATCATTCGTAAATTTTGGGAAAAAAATGAGCAAACAGTGAATTCTGGCCGGCATTGAAATTATGCAAAACACTAGCCACCCTGATTCGTAGGAAGTTCAGAAGCTCCAGCTCTCTTATAGTTAGACATAATGGACGGGGTATCTTGTCCAGCTCATTCGATCGAGCTCAAAATTCTGACCGAGAACATGTATGGGTTCACATGGGTAGGAATCCCTTAATCGTTTAATGTAGCCGCTCTGCGTAGTGGTTAATTGGTTGGAGACGGGATCTCTCTAATCTGGTCGACCTGTGGTCTCTCATTCGGCCAGGCCACTTTACTGAATGTCCCAAAATAACATGGTGAAACTTTTATGATCTTCCTAGTGAAAATGTAAATAGGAAACACGCCGCCGGGCAGCGTCACTTTTCTCCGCACATCTCCCCGGTTCGGTGAGTGAGATTTGAGTTCGACTGGACAACCACGAGATTTTCCGAAAATGTCAAATCAAAGAGCTGCGATTTTGGAGCTTCACCGCCAGGGAAAGCGACAATACGACATTGTTCGCTTGCTCGGTGTCGCACAGTCGACCGTTTCCAAAGCAATTCTCCGATTCGTGGAGCTTGGCCATGAATGCGACCGTACAAGATGAGGAAGGAGTGCAGCGCCAACACGCCCAGGATCCGCAAAATCATCAAAAAGCGGGTAGCACGAAATTCAAAGGTCTCCATGAGGAAAATCGCCCGTGACGTCGGCATCAGCTTCTCTTCTGCCCATCGAATAGCTAGAAAGAACCCACAACATTTACAAAGCATAGCTTCTGACGGACAAAAACACGCGTGTACGACACGAGCGATGCCAGCAACTTCGGGTGCGGGCCGCCGGTCACGGGTGTGAACGTATCCTGCTCACGGATGAGAAGCTGTTCACCGCGGAGCACGCATACAATCACTAGAATGACAGATTGTGATCTACACGAGCTTCAAGTACTTCTGCCACTATCAGCCGACGTCAAAATCCGCAGTCCGTCATGGTTTAGTGCGGAGTCTGCGCCAGAGGCAAAACTCTCCTTGTCTTCGTGGATCAGGGGTGAAAATCAATCAAGATTAATATCGACTGGATATTATTGGAGCAGTGGTACTTCCCTGGGCCCAGCAGCACTTCGGCAACGCACCATGGACTTCCAAACAGGACTCTGCTCCTGCTCATACTGCGAGGACAACACCGGAATGGTGTAAGGCCAATTTCTCCGACCTCATCACGTCTTCAGAATGGCCGCCGTTTTCTCCGGATTAGAATCCGATGGACTACACCGTGTGATCTATCTTGGATGGTGGGGTCGAAGTTTAGCGTCACTGCGGTTTCGATTCCTTAAAGCAATCTCTGCGTCGAGAGCGGGACCGATTGTCTCCCGAGGACCTGCGGCCCATCACCGAAAATTTCTTCAAGCGTTTGAACCTCCGTATCATCCGTATAATGGGGGCCACTTCGAAACTGTCAGAGTATAGTGTTACCTAGTGTTTATGCTGTTGCTGTATACTTTTGTTTTCCTGAATTATTAGTTGTTCGTTAGTTACAATAAAAAACGTTAACCACGTTATTTTGGGACACCCTGTACCTTGCTCCTCCGCCTTCCACATGAACGCGACGATGGTCGGCGTCCGAGATGACAGTGAGAGTCGTCTGTGTTTGGCTCCGAAGATCTGACACCCACCTCAGGGGCCGTATGCTCGTCTCTCCCCGCGACGAGTGGGGGAGTCCCCGCCGGTGTCCTCCATCCGAAATAGTACGCAGACGGAAGAGGAGAGACCGGTCGGGGACTCCCGCACTAGTTGCGGGGAGAGACGAGCATACGGCCCCAGACCGAGCCAACATCACGAACGAACATCCTTCACCCAATGGTCTCCTTAGACAGACCAATGTTCAACATGGGAAAGCAAGGAAAATATCAGTTCTTTTATAGAACATTTTGTATAATGCTCACAACAATCGTTAGTGCAAAGAGGATGACGTTGACGAGACTAGTAGGAATTCAATTTTTCTAGGTATAAATTTAAGTTACATACGTACTAGAAATCTGACAATCGTCTTTATCATGCGCGTCAAATAGCGTGGTTTGTAGTCGATACAGGTAAACAGACGATATAGGATTAGAATAATTAATGTATCAAAATTTACTAGGAGGTGGTTGAAGGTGCATTAATTTTCGAGACTTCGCTAACATACTGAGAAAGACGTGTGGATCCAGGGGGGGGCTCACAGCTTCTCTTGCGATTTTAGTGTAATAGGTAGATCTTTTGTCATCTATTTGAATTAATAATAAACTATTGATCAAAGGATGCGTGCCCCGATTGACCAGTGAATGAAATTCATGCCATAAAACCATCCAACTCGAAAAACGGTTAACATTACTCATCTCGAAACGCCGTGAAACGTTAGCGTTCGTAGGGGTAAAGCTCCTCCTGAACTTATTCTGCAAAATTCACCTGTAGTATCCGCTTTCTCCCCACTTTGCTCCCCATGAGTTCTTGATAATCCAGTACGGCCTCTTCCTCTCGCTTCCATAACCGACAATTAGTACGCCATGATTAAGCATAAAGGGCTCACAAAAGATTTTGAACGGATAGGAGATACCATGACGGTAGAACTGAAGCGTATTGGCGTTGATTCCTGTAATACAAACAGTGTGATAATTTTCTGTGATTTTCTTTTTGCGAACAAAAACACCGCTCTTCTATTTTAAGTTAAAGTAAATAGGCAAGGTGGATAGTCGGACCCAGCTTCAGCACATCAAAGAAAAATCTGCTTTAATGTACTTTCGTTTTTTAGAATCGCAGAAACATGGTGCGTATCAAGGGTGTGCGTTTTACGATTTACGACTTTACGATTTTTACGACATTTTTCGTAAAAAATCGTTTTACGATTTTACGACAAAAAATTGGGAATTTTACGAAATTTTTACGACTTCCATTTTGGCGCTCGAACTGGGCTCATAGGTCAAAATTGCAAGTGTTCGTGCCAGGACCCTTTGCTCAGGGCACTACAAAGGCACACTCTCTACTCTCAGTCAGCTTCACTAGCTTCAAAGTATTTTTCTGTTACTCCAGGGTCGCTTGAGATAGAGGGTTTTTTTTCGTCAGCCGGCCATGTTTTTAAGCGACTATCGGAAGATGCTCACGCTTGCAAGTTTCGGTGCACTTCTACTATTTCCTAAGATTAATGTACCTTTGATTTGGTTTGACCGAAAATTGTTGTTTTCTGTAAAATTTGTTTCCATTTCTTTCGTAATGATGTTCACTGTAAATAGATGAGCTACATATTGGGTTGGTAGAAAGGTCGTACCGTTTTTTCAAACGACTGTGGTAAGTTAAGTTCGAAAGCTTTTGCAGAACGTCACACAGCATTCGAAAGAGAATCATCTGCTCTTGCGAGCAGTATATTTGGAAATTGTGATGAGTTCGATTTTCATTGTTCCTTCGAATACTAAAGTAAAAGCGATAAAAAGTAAAAAAAGTAGAGCGTGTCGTCCTCTTTCGAATATTGTATAAGATTCTGTGAAACGATTGAAATTGGAGGTTTGCTCTGCTAAAAACTTCAAGTCGCTTTCCTCGCAATTTTTTTGAATCGAGAAGTGTTTGAAAATAAACACATCATGTGATAGAGCGAAAGATTCTGTTCAGAATACTGTACAGAAATCACCTCGGACGTTCAGAAGATACTTTGCAAATTATGGAACAAATAGGAATAAGTAATATAAATAGAGACAATCACCATCTTTCAAACCGTATATCATATTTTATTTGAGAATCTGGAACTGAGCAGAAAAAAATCGCTGCCGATGAGGTTATTTTTTCACTGTTTCGCTTTTCACTTTACTAGCCGAAGGAACAATGAAATTCAAATTCATCATAATTTCCAAATATACAGCTCGAACGAATATATAATTCTTCTTAGAATGCTATGTCATACTCTGCAAAAGCTGCCGAACTAATTTACAACTGTCGATTGGAAAAACGCACGAACTTTCTTACCAACCTAATATTTGGTTCAACACTCAGGTTATATAAACGTTTTGGTTTCAGTAACGTTTATTTGAGCCGCAATATTTTACGATTTTTACGACTTTTTACGACAAATTTTGTCGTAAAAAATTTTCGTAAAAAATTTTACGACTAATTTTTTTGCACACCCTTGGTGCGTATTTGACTAGAACAATCTCACCTCTGTGGACAGCCACTGTAATAAGCCGACTTCCTGAATTTCACCCACAAATTAGGTACCCGCTTACTTAACCTATGAGAAAGGCAAGACTGGTCTAGCTTGTGAAGGACCCATAGTCAACCGTGCAGGCGTCAGCAGCACCTCTGACCACCGCATCATGTTGTTCTATCTCAGATAATTTATTTAGATAATTTAGTCGGGCCGTTTTCCTGAAAATAATCTGAATGGGCACTTCCATTGCTTCAATACTTGGCCCTGTAAGTGTTAATTGCTTCCTTTTAGGAAATATCAAAGAAAAATTTGTTTTAATGTACTACTGCATGCGTGAGGAGGTTAACAAAATATCGCAATGACATGTAATGGTCAGGTGGTGGCTGAAAAAAAACCGACCAATAGAAATCGGTCCTTTTTTCACCAGCCACGCTCTCATGCTTTCCTCGTCATGTGGTAGTTCCACAGAATCATTGATGTAGACCGCAATTTCCTGAAACGACTGACGTTAACCTATCGCCGCGGTTTCATCATAGTTTGGCTTAACAGCATCGAGCTTTATCAAGAGCCACAATCACAGAGCACCTTCAGCTCATGTCAGAAACGAAGCCAACCAAACTATTAGGTGGAGTTATAAGTAAACGGACAGTTGCAAGCGTTCGAATTCAAGACCGAATTTCCCGCCAACGAGAGCACCGGTCTGAACGAGTAAGGTATCAATTGATAGAGGGAGAATAACCCTATAAATCGGTCCACCGCATTGCCTTTGCTAGAATTGTTAACTGCTACAATGGCTTCAGAATTCACCCCGTCCGAATCACATAATTGAATACGTAGTTGATTAGGCGGAACCTTTTCCCTGATAAACAACATGGATTTACGAAGGGAGCGTCTACAACAACTCAACTTTTGGATTGTATAAATGACTGGTTATCAGCGCTGAACAACAAATTACGTGTGGATATCATTTATTTTGATCTGTCTAAGGCATTTGACCGGGTGAGCCACGTGAAACTTATTTCCAGACTCAAGTCTTTAGGTATAGTTGGGCCTATGTTAAATTGGTTCAGATCTTACCTTTCTGACCGTCTTATGTGGGTTAAGGTTGGTGATGCCTTCTCTGGTAACTTTCCAGTTACTAGCGGGGTACCTCAAGGATGCACTCTATCACCAGTTCTTTTCCTTCTGTATTGCCTTGACCTGCCTTCTAGATTAAAAACACATCATGCAGTCAAGGTGCAAATGTATGCTGTTGATATTAAAATCTATGGGGTTTTTGATGATAGCAATAAATTTTTGGTCTTCAAAGCTCTCAATGAATCTATTGTGCGCTCGATGGACTGGGCTAAGGAATATGATATCCCAATAAACTTGAATAAGTCTTTTGTTGTTCATCTCGGTAACGGTCCAATTTTCCAGTATACGGCGATGTAGTTTTAGAGGTTAAAGATCAAATTAGAAATCTGGGTGTTAGGATTTGCTCTAACATAGATTTTTCCAGTCACATCAATGATGTGGTGCGCAAAGCAGCAGCCACGATGTTCGCTATTTTTAGAAATGTTAATAGTGGTAACAGAAATTCCATCCTGAGGCTCTATAATGCGTATGTGATTCCTCAGCTTGAATACTGTTGCCAAGTCTGGAACCCCTATAAGAGAAAAGACATAAGAAAAATTGAAAGTGTTCAGAAGTCCTTCACTAGAATTCTTTTCCAGATGACCCAACGTTATTCTTTGCCGTCTGTCGATGTGCCGCATTATGCTGCTAGGTTGAAACAATTTGGATTGAAGAGCCTAAGATATCGAAGGATCTTCCACGATCTTTTTCTCCGTTTCCGTATTCTCCGTCTAGATACCAAACTCCGACCTAGTGATTATTGGCGCTTTATGCCTGTTAACGGAAGGACAAATGCGTTCTCCATACAGCATATCACTGTGAAAAGGCCCCACTTTTTAAAGTCGTATCATTCCTTCTTTTGCCGAAGTGTTCGGATTTTCCAAAGGCTACCTGCTGATGTAATGGCATGCAGTAATGTAAGAGCGTTTAAATTGAAACTAACTAAACTAGACTTGGAGGCTATGTTTGATCATTCTAACTAACGTGATCTTCCAACTTCCAGGAAATAAATAAGATTTTGTTTCTGAATCATACTTCTTTTGTACGATTGTTACGTTAGAAATTGATCGAGTTACCATAACCTTCTTGTTTGTCAACTCTTTTTGCTTTCTGTTTCTGCGTGGTGTTGCTGTTTTTCTTATGTTCATATGTTTGGTATGTTTCTCTCGTTGTTTTATTCTTTGCATGATTTGTTTTCATGATTATGTTGAACCTACAGTGGCTTTTGAGGCTCAAATTTTTTTTCCTTTTTTCTGTCTTCAGACCCATTCTTTCAACTAGCCAGGTTTCTACGGCATCTAGGTTGGGTCCATTAGTATACTTTTGTTTCCTCTTAGCGTTTCAATGGTTTTTTGTTGCCCTTGAGAGATAAGGCTATCTTTTCCGTTGATTTTGGGCATTGTCTTTTCACGGCAAGTTCTAGGGTCACAGGTTGCTATGTCACTATACTTATAGTCCAGTTAGATTTGTTTTCCTTGCATACTAGAGTTAGCCTCCATTTTGGACTTCTCCCCGACATGGTACTTCGTTGACCCTTGCCGTGATCCTAGCTGTCCTGCTTGTTGTCTAAGTGATCTTTCTTCTTTCACTTCCCCTTGCCTAGTGCCTTATTCGCTTGGCTAGCTCATTGAGTTTTCTTCCTTTCGATTTGGGTCACGTCATTATCTACCTAAGTTTATTTTTTGTTTTCATCGCGCCTCATACCCACTGTGAGGTTCATCATAATCATTTTCTTTTTCTTTTTCTTTACTTTCTTTCGCTAATAGTATTCATCCAGTTTTTCTTACTTTCGTCTTGGTTGGTGCGCATCTTATAATGCAATGAAATAAATAGATAAATAAATAAATAAATAAATATTCGGAACGTCATACTTTTCCTTTTCCTATCTGGCCGAAACGCTAACCAATCTTTTGAACCTTGAAAGACGTTTATAGGAAAGAAGCGTCTGTTCGATGCACCGTCACCGTCAACTCTTGATTTTCGCAATTCAGTACTACGGCTACTACAACATCGAGAACAAGGACAAGTCAAGACGTTCGATGGAGTTGGATCTGTACGTACTAAGGGAAGAGGTAGAGGCAGATCCATTCCAAACCACTCGTGAATTATTAGTCACCCTCGGTGTTCCTCAAAAATCTGTGGATCGTGGATTTAAGTCGATCGGCAAGGTCAGAAAAGTCGCTCGATGAATACTGCATGCACAGACCCAGCGTGACATGGAGCGTGACATAGATCGCAGGGTAGACGCGGCAGTGTCTCTTCTCACTCACGAGCGCACAAATGAATGGCTTAACAATATAATCACTGGCAATGAGAAGTCTCTCTACTCTAACCATCGCCGCCGTGGCCAGTGGGACGACCATGATGCGAAGGCAGAAGATGTTCCAAGACCTGACAAACACGATGCTGATGCTCTGTGTTCGGTGGAGCGTACGTGGCGTAGAGTATTGGGAACTGCTGGATAAGAAGACGACGGTGACGGCAGAGGTCTATGCTCAACAACTGGGGAAACCGAAATCGCATCTCGATCTAACACGGGTAGAGGGGTCCAAAATTTATTTTCAGCACGACAACGCTAGACCACACACCACAAGAATGACGAATTCTGAGTTGGCGACGTACGACTGGACCATACATCCTCATCCTCCGTATTCCCCAGACCTCGCTCCCTCGGATTGTCACCTTTTCTCCCATATCAAGCGCTATTTGGACGGTCAGAATTGCAGAAAATTCGACGATGTCAAAAATGCACTCGAGATCTTCGTCAGCAGCCAACCGGCTACGTTATGAAGCAAAGGCGTATATGATTTACCGTCTCGTTGGCAAGGGATCATTGATGCTAATGGCACTCCGATTACTTATGAATCAACCTAATAACTATAATGTCACTCACCGAGCGGTCAAGCTGGCACTTCTCCCCTTTGCCGTCATAGGGATACGCTTCTTCCGGCTCCAATCCACCCATTCGGATGATTTCTCTGGAAAGTAGTTGCAAGTCGTTGATATGTACGTATGCTCAAAAATTAACGAAGAACTTAGGTAGGGTATTCGTATTCACAAATCCAAAGAGGAAGCGAATTCGAACACATTCAACCGTCACCAAATATGATATGTGGTATGTTGTTCTTCAGCGTGAAAATTCGCACGGAAAGGCAGGAGCCGAGTAGTTACTCACTGAACCTGCTCCACCAAATGGTCAACCTTCTTGCTCTCACTGATACCGAATCCGGTGAAAAAATGACAAAAAGACAGACGCGCATGCTTAGTAATTTCCGTACCTTGAATTATCCGCAGCAATTTCTCGAGCGCGGCAGTCATACTTCCTTTCCCTATTATAAAAGCATTTATATTTTGCCGAGTTTTAGCTGATCTCATGGAGTGAACACGCCCTTACGAAGGTTGCGAAGTGACTCTTTCTAATAATACTAGGGTGATCACAACATTTCGGCGCGCAGCATAGCAATGTACATGAACCTGAATGGATAGGAACAACTGACGGGTTGAATATGTGATCCGTTTTACCGTAGTCTCGCACTAAAAAGTCTAACGATAACGTGAGACTCGAACACTATAACAACAAGCAACTATCAAGCATCATAGAACATCGAACATCAGACCTTAGCTCCTGTGCAGTTTTTTAAAATCATATTGCAGTGTAAAAAACGCCGGATGTTTCTAGCAGTGAAACTCACAAAAAATACAAAAAAATACTCAGATCACGGCCCTGAAAAGGTGACAAACATACCTATATGCCTGACTAGGAAGTCCGCCGTCGCAGCCCTCATCGACAACATCACAATCCACCAGTTCCTGCTCAGAAAGTGATACCAATTTCTTCTTGGTTAAAAACCACTGACCTTCAATGTTTCCAGTTGTCGAAAACGCCCAACAGCTGCCACAGTTCCCTGCAAATCTCGCAGTATGGTCACGGTTAATAAACACAAAGTTCTCGCCATCAACGCAAGCTGCAGAATTAGATCAACTCAAAATTCATGCTAGACACATTTCACCTTGATTCTTCACGGCAGTCACGGCACCATGTGTTCGCCAGTCAAACGACTCGGGCAGTTGTCCGTCCACAGTGACACCTTCGGCAACCAAATTCGCCAAGCGAATCGGGTGGATCGGCTGTTCCCACGTGTATGACAAGTAGATCTTGGAATTTCCTAGTTTTAACCTCAACAAACTGCAAGTACTGAGCAAAAGGCAAAGTAAAGCAGTAATAGTATGTAGTAGCAAAGTAAAGCAATAATTAATCAACACTAGCCGCCATGCAAAAAAAACTACCCTAAGCAAAACAAACAAACGAAGAAAATAAATCCCAATATCCGTAACCTAATATAAGTATTTCTAGGACCATAAATTAAGCTAAAGCTTGTCGTGGTTCTAACTGTTCAATAACTTTATTTGATTGCGACAGGCCTCCATATGGCGTAAAGAATAAAAAATATGGGAATCTTCTGCTCTGAGATGTTGTCAACTCGATAAGAAGTATAAGTCATTCGAATCTTAACAAATGTAAGTATGTAATTTTGATGGATGTATTTATTTGTGTATTACAGTTTTTATTTTTTCAATTTTTTTTTGGTAAAAAAAAATAAATGAGATAAGAACGATAACCTTTTTAAATTCATCAGGAGTTAGATCGGAGAACTGCGTGATTCCGAACGTGGCCGTACCTTGATCATACTCTTGCCATCTGCGAGCTGACTGAAATTTGTAGGAGCTTCCTAGTCAATAGCTTCTCGTGACTCTGCTTCATATGCCCGATTATACTTTTTGAGTAACTGCTGCTAAATGCCCAAAAAGCGACTGTGTTCTGAATTTACCTTCAAGTTTCGCTTGAAAATCCTGAATCGCTTCATCATCTCACGCTTGCTATCATATGCTTTTTCATGCCTAAAGACATCGTTTTGCAGATAGAAGCGCCTTGCAGCAAAAATGACGGAAAACCTGTCGATGAAGTCCATGAATTGATTGAAGGCGACATAATCCCTAGGCTTGACATTTCGGTTCATTTTGGGATGAAATCCAACAGGAGAACGCCTGAAAGTGCCTACAGTTCTTGAAAATTCTTTTTTCCTTTGCTACCCGTCAAATCGTGTTGTTTGGAGCGAATACTTAATGTCCAATAAAAGCGTGCAGAAGAAACCAGCGACGAAGTCTGGCCCTTTTCATCTCTTTGTTTCTCTTACTTCCTCTTCCAATATTGCAAGTTCACGGCGGATCAAGGAAAAGTTCACGTAACGCATGCTACCAAACTCTCATAAGATTATTGAAGAGAATTACTCAGTCACAATTCTAACTTCGTAATCTGTTTTAATAACTTCATTTCACTTTCCCTGCAAAGCAGTAAATCGAATTCGCATCCCTCGATTCGACTCCAAGTTGGCTCCCAGAAAAATCCAATATATATATTCTCCATTGCTCGCTCCAATGGGCGATTGCGATTGAACATACATCAATTTTCTCTCAAATAAACCAACAATTGGTTGCCACCTGTTGTTGTTCTCAGAGTAGGCGAAGCGAGCTGCCCCGCAGCATGAACACGTCAATGGGGAGCACAATATGAGGAAGAGGACATTAGCTCACTTCTTCTTGAATACCTTCATCGTTCTTCTGAATGGTTCCTCGCAGAGCAAAATTTCAATTCTCTCGTAGTTTTCCCACGAACGATGCTCTCCTTGGGCTGTGCATTTCTGAACAGTCTGAGCTTATTATACTATACCAGTTTAGCTGCTCAGTTTGCCGATAGTTCAATGCCCCATAAAAACGACAACTAAAGTGCAGACACTGGATGAACGATTAGCCTGGGGATAGGGGAAATATACAGTTTGGTCAAAAGAATAATTGAGTAAGCAAACCAGAATATTAAAAAGCCACCTTCAGTAGATCTGTGTGCTTGCAATTCGTGGCGGTCAGCTGATTGCCCTGGAAAAGAAATGTGGAAATAACGCTTAACGAATGGTATACACAAGAGCTATTATAATTATGCAACTGGATGAAAACTTTCTAAAAATAGGTTTCCAACAAGTGAATGCCGCACAATTATGATAAACGAGTTTGTCAATACCAAACGAAATTCATCTTATCGTCTTTCACCAGCTAATTCGTACTCTGAGGAATTGAGTGGAATTTCTGATCAGATTTTATTTAGACCATACCAAAAATTAATCCAAAAATTAATCCAGAAACCAGGGAACAATTATGCTCGATCAACAGAAGAACAGCTTCAGTATCCCGCACACTGGGCTCTGCCGTCTTTAACATCGGATGGTGCGACAATCGGTGAGAGGCGAAGAAATCTCGGTTTGAAGACGACTATTTAATGTTTTGTAAATGCTAGAACAGTTTCCTCTAACGCTGACTTCTACGCTCTTCTCAAAGCTGCTGGTAGCATATAATATTATGTTAACCGTGTCGACCACATCCGAAATGTTGCGATGGTCATCGAGGTCTGTAATGGTAGTAATATCTGCCAAATAAAAGTGTAATATATGCCCCGCAACTTTCGTCGACTACGAGAATACCTACGGGTCAAAATGAATGCTATCCTGTCTGCGATAGGGCTTCAACGTTCCGCCAAATCAGATCACATTTTTTTTCCAAGAGAACAGTTCGAAGGTTCCGCGCCCTGTTGAGGGACAACGTACTTCAGATGTCTCTTGTAAATTTAAAAACTTTGTCGACCAGCAAATCATGGAATACTAGCTTTTTCATTCGTTGTTAGAGCATAGGGTATAATCTTATTCGTTTTTCACTGCGCTACAGTAGCTCAATTTAGTGCACCGTGTTCTATGATGTCTGTTTTATCTTGTTTTTATCTCATTTCTATTTTCTCTGCCGTTTTCGTTCAGTGATATGTGCTGTGCGCAAGGGTTCGCGCTTCAAAATAGATAAATAAATGAATAAACTTCGCGAGCAGCCGTGGTGCACATGAGATACGAATAACGGTATTTCTAATTATTCATGCTGTTTCCATACTGCCTGAGGTGTGTCGCCGTGAACTAGATAAATGAAAGGGCGAAATGCTGTGTGTGGTGTCGAGAAAGTGCATACAGCGATACCGGTTGCTCTCCATTTTCTGACAACTAGCCCAAATAAACTCTAAATCCTGCTCCTTATTGTAATACGCTATCTCTATTTCCATATGTCGTCCTAGAAAAAGCATAATGAATTCAAGTATCCTTATAGCGAACCATTTTCGGGCAGTCTGTTTGCACAAACGTCAGCTGCATGTCGTAACGTACTCCGTTGTACATTTGCTTGTGGACTTGGTCTACGGAGTAGACATCCCATCGATACAATTCATTCGACTTCGCGTTTAGATCATCAACAGCCTTCTGCGCGAGTTCCTTCAACAAATAGAATAAGAACACAGTCTCGTACAGACAATATCTTCTCATGGGGGACCCCTTTTACAAAAGTGTGCCCGTGGCATGTATAGTTATACAATCGAGGGATGAGACTGCAGCAAAGTGCTAGCTTCAACCGTAGACTGAGTCACTTGTGTGCATATTGCATAGATCGCTGACGAAACACATGTGACACTATTCTGATGTTAGTAGTTAGAAAGCCTTGCTGAGATTGCTAGGTGGAATATTTTTTCACGCCCTGACGTTTCGACCTTCTCATAGTCTTCAGAGGCCTAAACATGGTTCATGGTTAGTGACCCGAACGACTTAGCCCCCCAAGACCGCACCCACTGTACCATTTTTGACAGTTGCTATGAATACCAAATAAAAATGTACTCGAAAGAAAAAAGCCTCAACGATTCCACCGCAAACGGGTGAATAAGTAATTCTCAGATATGACGGCATTCTATTTATACTCATAGCTACACGGTCGTATCTGATATCAGCTCGCAATACCATTTCGGATTGTGTAGATATTACCACGAAGCAGTCGTCTACATATCTGCAATATAGCAACATAGTTAGGGTAGCGGCCAAAAATCTGTTAACACTCGGTCGCGCAGAAATTTCCACTCTTCTTTGACCGGCAGCCCACGAAACAGTTCGGAACGTTCGAGGGAGCTCTGCACAGGTTCTGATAGAGCAAATCTTCCTCTTTCAAACAGTGCATAAGAAATTTCTAGATGTGCTGAATCTGAAGAAATACAAGAAGTTTTTCAAGGCATACATTTTTCTTCACTCAAAAAATCACTTTGGTGACGTGTAGTTTTTCCTCAAACAGCTACGCGAAAAAACTAAACAAAACTCTTTGGCAGCGCAAACAATTTTCTTTCGAACGGTGTATTTTGTTTTCAACTTTTCTATACAAGTCTAGAATTACAGACAATTTCAAAGGAACAACTCACGAACCAAAGACAACACTACAGAGTATCTCAAAAGATGTGTTCATTGTTTGAGGAGCCATAACTTTACTGATAGTGAAGATCCAAAGATAGATTATAAACCATACGAAAGCACATAAAAAGCAGATCTTACGCCATGTTATTGGTGTGGATTGCGCCACGCACCTCTACGACAGACCAATTTTTACACCTGATTGACAGCGCTTAAGATAAATGTCATCGGTAGTTCAACAGTAGTGTATTTAATAGTTGTAGAGGATGTTCGCAGACAAGCGATGTGCAAAACAGAAAATGATCAAGAAGTTTCTTCTTTGATAGACCGCGAATCGCGGAAGCTGTCATGAGCATAATCATCGCCACTTGCTGTTTTTTTTTTGAAAATTCATGGCATCCTGCGCTAACAAGGTATAAGCTCGAGATTTTCTCGTAAAGGTAATCCGACACGTAGAATGCTATGGTGTTCTCATCCACCCTCGAGATCGCGCTGTTGGTGTACTATCAACAACATTTTGAGCGAACTCATAGTCTTGAAGTACTCCACTCGTTGAAATTTTAAAAATTCATGGCTTGCGGCGAGACGAGATATCTTATTCAAACTTTTTTCATGATGGTAGCAAATTATGTGGAATACGATTGCGGCGAGACGAGATATCTTATTCAAACTTTTTTCATGATGGTAGCAAATTATGTGGAATACGATGGTCCTGTCTTCGACAGCGCGCTCTTGGTGAGTTATCAGAGAAACTTGGGGCGGACCCATAATTTGGCACCACACGGTTTGCTTGAAATTTGTTCGAAAATTCCTGTCATCTTGCGTTCACGAGGTATTTCGCTGAAAGGTATTGCATAGGCAGTAAGGCATGGGAAACAGAATGGTTGTATTACCTAGCTCGCTCAACGCAAAATTGGTGAAATACCGAATAGTTTACTAAAAAGTCTGTAATTCTGAATTAAAAAAGTTGAAAATATAATACACCGTTCGAAAGACAATTGTCCGCACTGTCAAAAAAGTTGTTTAGTTTTTTCGCGTAGCTCTTTGAGGAAAAAGACACGTCACCAAAGTGACTTTTTGAGTGAAGAAAAATGTATGTCTCAAAAACCTCATATTTCTTCAGATTCAGCAAATCTAGGAACTTCTTGTACACTGTTTGAAAGACGAAGATCTGCTCTATTAGAAACTGTGCACAGCTTCCTCGAGTGTTTTGCGGGCTGCCGGTCAGAGAAGGGTGAAAATTTCTGCGCGACCGAGTGTTATCAGATTTTTGGCCGCTACTGTATATTGCAGATATGTGGACGACTGCTTCGTGGTAACATCTACACAATCCGAAATGAATGAGTGGTTCAGGAAAACGAACATACCAACAGTGACCATACATAACACTCACACGAGAAACCCTTCCCCAACACAAGTGAAGGTGTCCGATGGCACCTTCAACGTTAAGTGGTATCGTAAGGAAAGTTGTAAGAATATCTTGATTCATTCGCAGGGAACCGAGACACCGTGACGACAGAGTTCCTCTATGTATGCCCTTTATATCTGACAGATTCTCTGCCGCAATAAGAGAGTGTGATAGGCGAGCCCAGTTACAGGACGAAGTTACTGTTGTGAACATCCCTAACAGTAGCATCAATAAGAAACTGGTGCGACGTAGAATGTACGGCAACTGCGTCAAGAGAATGCATTATTTGCCCAAACGGTAAAATAGGTGATTGCTCCAAAGTAGGGGTAATATATCAGATCGAATGTAACGCGTGTAATGCAACATATGTGGGGGAAACAGGACGAATGTTGGCTATATGAATCAAGGAACATCTCGCCATGTTTAGGCCTCTGAAGACGACGAGAAGGTCGAAACGTCAGACCGCGAATAAATATTCCACTTTCAACCTCGACAAGACCAACTGACTACTATCATCATAATGCTAACATCAATGCCGAGGTTCAAAGAAGAGAGAACCTGGGACATGTGACAGTATAATGTTCTAGTTAGAGTGACCAATAAGAAAAGTAAGCTCAAGTAGATCCTCTTTATCCCTCATGAACTCGACAAAATTACATATGCACCTTTGTAAAACACCTAAACGCATTTTTTTCGAGGCGCGAACAACAAGATGGATGAATTATTCTACCTGATGGAGCTGCGCCAATGGTGCAGACATTTCATCCTCGCCGGCCCTTCCCAGCATCATAAGTTGAGTAGTGACGATGATAAAACTCACGATCATACCTACAACAATATATTTTACATTCAGTTACCAAAAACTGGTAGCATTTAGCTTACATCATCATGCACTTCCAGTTTTCATCGAGTAACATCTGGCTTCAAAACCGTCACACTATAGGCCACCCCATGGATTTCTGTTGAAAGACAGAGCGAAAGTATTAGGTTGGTAAGAAGGTTCCCGCCGTATTTTTCAAACGATTGTTGTAAGTTGAGTTCGAAAGCCTTTGCAGAGTGTGACACAGCTTAGGGAAGAGAACTATTTGCTTTTTCAAGAAGTGTATTTGAAATTTGTGATAACTTTGAATGTCAATGTTTTTTTTGGCTTATAAAGTGGAAAGCGAAAAAGTGAAAAAAAAACAACCTCATCGACATCGATTTTTTGCTGCTTAGCTTTAGAGGTTTAAATAAAACCTTATATACCTCATTAAAGTAGATGATTTTCTCTATTAGATGGTATATTACTCTTCCCTATTTGTCGTGGAAATTGCGACGTTTCGAACCCCCAAAGTTTGTCGTTCGAAAGACAGGAATAATTTTTCGATGCTGCTCCTGGTTTTCTTCTGAAAGTACGAGTTGATTTCGGTATAGTTTGCTGAACAGAATTTCTCGCTCAATCAGAAGTTATGTTTGATTTTGAACCGCACTCCGTTTCAAAGATTCTTCGCGAAAAAAGCGTATTAAAGTTTCTCAGCCGAGCGAACCTCCAGTGTCAATCTTTTCACCAAATCTCATAAAACATTCGATAGAGAACGATACGCTTTATTAAAACCTCTAAAGCTGAGCAGCAAAAAATCGCTGGCGATGAGGTTATTTCTTCACTTTCTCGCTTTCCACTTTATAAGCCAAAAAAATGGCATTCAAAGTTATCACAATTTTCAAATACACTGCTTGAAAGAGCAAATGATTCTCTTTCAAAAGCTGTGTGACACTCTGCAAAAACTTTCGAACTCAACTTACAACTGTCGTTTGAAAAAAAAACGGCGGGAACTTTCTTACCAACCTAATGGTTACACTGCATTCGCGTATTCTTAGCAATTATTGTTTATTCTCTTCCAATTGAAAGACGGTGGTCTCATCTGATTACCTAAAATGTTTTCAACTCGAATGCGTACAACAATACTATCTTTGTGAAGACCGAAATAAATGGAATGTTGTGTACATATAGGAAGGTAAGAACGTCTTGAGCTGCTAGAGCTTGAAAGTCTGTGCTTCTGGCATAGCATGAGAATGCTAAACTACAAGCTTTTCCCGACAGAGCAACTAGAAACTCGACGAAGCGGTTCAAGAAAAACCGCCAAGAATGCTCAATGCCGTCTGTCATTATAGTTAGAAAGGAACGCAGCTGGCCCACGATTTCACAAGCATCTTATCACACATACGTTGTCCCCTACAACTGTCAATTATTTCCCTATCTGTATTTTTTCTAGCTGAGAAAAGAATCACGAAAATTAAAGATGTCAGAAGAGTAGTAACGACTTCTTTGGCTTCCAGGCTGTTCAGTTCTGCAAGTATAGGATGGCTGTCCTGAGCCCACTGCTTCACTTTCTTACGAAATCATCACGGCTCGTCTATCCGAGAAGAAAAGTTAGAATTTCCATAAAGTCATATAATCATTCCAAACTGTTCCGCTTCACGTGGGGAAAAGAATAATTGAGACGGTTCCACTCATCACTGAGCAATTTGACAAACGCTGTTGAAAATGAGGATGCACAAGAAGGTTGTTTACTTTTCGAGAGGTTTTTTGCAGAGCTATCTCAACGAAGTCGATAGAAAAATTGGAATTGGTAGAGACGTATCATGTGATAGTGGATTGGCGCGATGCTCTATCTGAAGCGCTGATCACATCAAGGTTGGGGAGCAGATCTGCTATATCTTATCCAATATCTTTCATTAATGCATACCCCAACGAGTCCAACCACTGCTTCTGGTGTACACCTGTCGGCGACTTATTCCTTGAAGGCTTGATATTTTCCGATGATTTGCACAAAAATCTTCTTCTTCTTTAGCGTCTTTCCCGCTTCGAAGCAGGGTCCGCTCTGCCAATTTTCTGACGCCATAAAGATCTATCATACGCATGGTCTGGATGAACTCCTACTGCCTTTAGATCGGCATGTATCGTATCCAGCCAGCGCTGCTTCGGACGTCCCCTCGGTCTTGTTCCTGGTACGTCGAGAGCGAGTCCTATCTTACACACGGTGTCATTGCTTGCCCGAAGCACGTGCCCGTACCATCTCAGACGGGTTTCACGAAGCTTTTCAGCGATTGGGACCACTCCAAATCGCTCCTTTATGTCAGCGTTCGTTACTTGGTCTAGCCGTGTAACGCCAGCCATCCATCTCAACATTTTCATCTCCATGACGCTAAGGCGATGCTCAACTTCTTTCGTGGCAGGCCAGCACTCAGCTCCATACAGAGCAACCGGTCTTACTACCGTACGGTAGATCTTCGATTTCAGTCGCTCCCGCATTTTCCGATCGCAGAATACACCTGTCGCCGCGCGCCACTTCAGCCAAGCGCTGCTGACTCGGTTGTTCACTTCACAGCAGAGTCTACTATCACAAGCTATCGTCGAGCATAAATACTTGAAGGCATTTGTCCTTGACAGCTCGGTTCCATCAATTTTAACTGTTCCTGGATTATTCACCTGGGTGGTGAGGTACTCAGTCTTACTGACGCTGAGGCGAAGTCCAAACTGCGCCAGCCGATCACACCAGGATTGCACGAGGAGCTCAAGCTTTCCCCTGTCTTCAGACGCCAACATTACATCATCCGCGTACAGCAGACTCCATGGGACTGGACTCTGAAGATCACGCGTGACGGCGTCCATCACAGCAATGAAAAGAAGAGGAGAGAGCGGCGAACCTTGGTGGACCCCAATCGAAATTGGGAATTCCGAAGATGTTCCAGCAGTCGCCTATACTCTGCTTCTTGGTTAAGTATACAGAATTCGGACCCAATTTATGAGCTCTTCAGGAACCATCTGTTTCCGCAGTGCGTACCAGATCACCTCATGTCGTACGCGGTCGAACGCCTTTTCGAGGTCGAGGAAAGCAATGTGTAGTGGCCGTTGTTTTTCTCGATGCTTCTGTACCAGAAGCCGAGCAGCATGGATCGCATCTGTAGTGCTGCAGTTCGCGACAAAACCACACTGGTTAGTGGATAGTTCAACGATGTCGCGGATTCGTCTTTCGATAAGACGCTCGAACACCTTCATGGTGTGAGAAATTAGACGAATCGGTCTGTAAGTAGAACAGTTAGCTGGACTACCCTTGTTCTTCCACTATTTGCTGACTATTTGCACAAAAATCAACGAGTAGAAAATCATTCCACCATGGACAGATAATAATCCGAATAAATGTGAAGCTCCAAACACAAATGGCCCCGATCCGCGGCAACTGTGCCAGCGTGAACTCACAGTTTTGATTCTAAGAAGCGCATTATGAAGCAGCATAGTATTACACAAAAGTAACGGGGTGTAAATAGGGCTCACGCCGTTATATACATGAAAACTGCAAATGGAAAGACCGAATGAGCTTTTTCTAGTGATGATGCACAAATCTACGCAGTGACTGTAGACGCTCAAACAGATGGAATCGACGGGCCGGCACGAAAACATTCAATCACTATCACCACCGAGTTGTACTAGCCTATCTATCGCTAAGTGGAACGCGCATGGTGTTCCTTGGGTTAAGCACACACACGGAACAACATCGATCGTAGAGCCTGGGCCGTACGAAGCAGCGTTATCAATTCATACCCCAGGTTTTCTGTGTTTCTCAACCGCGTCTTTTCTCTACCTTTGTGTACACACAACACACACACACTTGATCAAGACACGTCCTGTTTAAGCAGAAATGCTCAGTCATGGTGAGCAGGTTTTGCTAAACTTCACCTGCAGCACCTGTGCTCTTCGATATGTTCGACTAACCGCTGGCTGTGTAACTGTCCTAGTTCCTCCCTCGTGTCGCATCCGCCATCTCGTACACAAGATATTGCAACACGCGAGAGCGGCCAGAGCCAGATGGGAAGAGCGAGTGCGGAGTCTTTTCTGCATCTCTGATTGGTGCAGCGCCGCCTCCTTGCTGGTCCAGCTACCGGCTGACTCATGCCATCAGCCACTGAGGGAACGAAGGAGGAGACCATTATATTGCATGATGAGTGGAGTGAGAGGAGGATAGCTTATGTTTCGGTAATTTTGTCCACTCAGGCTCTTACTACTGCTTAATTTTCGGTTTCATGGATGATATTTTGCCCTTGGATTTGATGCAGAGAGTATTCATATCAAAACAGATTTCTTCAGAAGTTGAGGTGAAATCATTCTCAATTTCCTCTGTTTTAACAGGCAACCGAACTATGTACTGGTTCACAAGCCTAACATTTCACCAATTCCCTCATTATTCTGTACACTGTTTGATTGCATACCAAGCTAATAAGTTGTTGGTTTATTTATCCTTTTTTATCATCCTACTATAAATAGGGTACTTATGATTGTGTGTCAGTCTGTTACGGACAAAACCAGATGTATTCTGTGAAGAAGACCTTACTGTAGCCCATCCTTCCAGACCTTGAGACGCAACGAGACCCTAAGAATGAGTGCTTGTTGAGTATTTTGTCTGTCTGTCAGTTTGTGTTTTTCAATTAAAGACATGGTCTCACAACGGATCAAGGAATCCGTGGGGAGAAAAGAATTGCAGGTAACGTGCTTCTGCCCTTCCGCTGACTCATGCGATTTCAACAAGAGAGCGTCACTACTTACGTCGAAGGGCAGGAGGGTGTCAGACGGCGTGCAAAAAACCGTGCGCCCACTTGGCTCGCTGCCTCGTGAACGAGCTGACCGGCACGAGCTCTTATCTTTCGTCCACTGATTACGCGAAGGAATCCGGTATTCCTCGATGTGGGCGTACGTATGTTATTCTGACGCGCTTTAAGTCGCTAACGGGGCACTTAAATGCACGAATAGTTTTGAGGTTTCTACTAATAACGAACAACTAGAGAGACAATGGAATCTGCAGCAAACGCCAATGATGCCAGTGGAGGTTACGTCGAAGGGCAGGAGGGTGTCAGACGGCGTGCAAAAAACCGTGCGCCCACTTGGCTCGCTGCCTCGTGAACGAGCTGACCGGCACGAGCTCTTATCTTTCGTCCACTGATTACGCGAAGGAATCCGGTATTCCTCGATGTGGGCGTACGTATGTTATTCTGACGCGCTTTAAGTCGCTAACGGGGCACTTAAATGCACGAATAGTTTTGAGGTTTCTACTAATAACGAACAACTCATGCATGGTAGATGGAAGAAGAAAGGCATCTGAATTCCACATTGTAAACTAATTAAAGGCGTCACTATTAGTGCTCTCACTTAGTTTAGAGGACTCCGCCTCGCGTGAACAACTTTCATAGTGTTCCACATTCACAATCTCTTAAGAAAGATTGGAAGAACGGAGTGATATAATGGGCACTGCGCCGAGGTCGTCTACGCTACCTACAGTAGCGGTCAAAAAGATATGTCACTTTTCATTTTCATTCAAAAATAGCTCAAATCGAAAATAACCTGATACCAATTGATAGTTCTGAGTACTCTATTTAAAAATATGTTGAAACATACCGCTTTTACTAGTTCTCTGTTTTTTTTAATATTTTTTAGTGATTTTCATATGCTATTTTGAACAAAAATGTCTCAAAAATCGCTAGGTATAGGATCAATCTGAGCTAATATTCTGATAGAAAATGATCTAGTTATTATAATGTGCTACAAGCGTTTGATTCAAATCGCCGCTAAATTATAGATTTTTTGAGCTAACTTTTTGGTGGTCAAAAACCGGTCAAATTTTAGGACCATGTTTTAAACAAAATTCTATATCTTCCTAACTTTTTGAAAAATTAGGATCAAATTTGAAAGTATTGTAGAGGATGGTATTTTCTTTGGGGTAGTTGTTTTTATTTTGGAACTGGTTCTTTACTTTGGGAGAAAATTCCTTTTAAAGTTTAGATTTCGTAAATTGTTGTATCTAAAAAAGTTTGAGAGGAACCGACTCAATTTTTTCCAGGTTAATAGTAGATTTGTAGTTCTTTCAATATCGCACGTAAGCTAGAATAAATCAAAGTTTTTATAAAAATATATCGCATTGACTAACACACGCTGAGGGCGTCGTCACTACCAGTACATTGTATAAGGGCGGGCAAAGACGCGCACAGCGTGTGTTAGTCAAAGCGATATATTTTTATAAAGAACTTTGATTTATTTCAGCATACAAACAGTATCAAGAGTACCGTAAATGTACTATCAAATGAGAAAAATTGAAGTCGATTCCTCTCGAACTTTTTTGAATATAGCAGTTTACGCGGTTTCAACTTTTAAAGGAATTTTCTCACCAATTAAGAGAAGAGCTTGAAAACAAAAACGAGACCTTCAAAGAGAAAATCATTTCCTATCACTCACTCAAATTTGGTGTAATTTCGTTACGCAGTTAGGAAGATATAGAATTTTGTTTGAAACATGGTCCTAAAATTTGACCAGTTTTTGACCACCAAAATGTTTGCTCAGAAAAATCTATAATTTAGCGGCGATCTGAATCAATTGTATGTATCACATTATATTAACTAGACTATGCTCTATCAAGTTATCATCTCAGATTGATCCTATACCCAGCGATTTTTGAGATATTTTCGTTCTAAATAGCATATGAAAATCACTATAAAATATTTTTTAAAAATACAGAATTCGAAACAACTGTATATTTCGACATATCTTGAGATAGAACCGTCAGCACTATCGAATGGTACCAGGTTCTTCTCGATTTGAGCTATTTCTGTATAAAAACGAAAAGTGACATATCTTTTTGACCGCTACTGTACATACGACTGGCATTCGAGCGAGCTTTCCACTAAATGGCAATGCTGTCTTACACAGAAAAGATGAAAACATGAGTAACGATTTCGTTGGCCGGGTTTCGTTTATGCATATTTATGAATTGTTGCCCTCTTCCAATAGAACAAGGCAACAAATCACAAATATCCTACTATATAACAGCAGCACTTATATGACATTCCATGCCTGCGTTGTAACTAGAGAGTAGAAGCAATGTGGTTCAAAATGAATCATGAAGTGATCAGCATTATGAACCTAATGAGCTTTGTCTAAACAAAGCAAAAGAAAAAAGCGCTATATTGAACAACTTTCAAGCAATCAGTGAGTACTTTAGAAGCGACAGGAAATAGAGAACTTATAAGCTACACTCTGAAATGCCTCTCATTCAGCTGACCACTTTGTTTTCAATTGTATTCTTACCTGATGCGTGAAACTGAACGCAGCGCCTGGTGGCCGAAGAGAAGTCGATCAATTAGCCTGCCACTTGGACTCAAGTACGTTCTCCGCCGACTACTGCGACCCGCGGCTCAACGTTGCTTACTAGCATATTTACCCTTATAGTTAGAAATGACTTGCGTCCTGAACTAGTTCTTTCCTTCACACAGCCTATAAAAGGGAATTTAGTACAATGGTAAAAGGAGCTGCTTTTATCCACACAATTAAATGCTTCGCAGCTGATGATGCTTCAGTAAGCCAAGGAAGTACAAGATTTATTCGGCCTATGCTTCTTCCTTATTGCCTTCGTGATATACGTTATTTGCTACATGACGAATTTGCCCAATTATAGAAGAGTAGCGAGTAGAGATGTTCACAGTTGCAGTTTATTGAAATGCTACTGACAGTGTAGGGTGCCTATATGAGGCCAAACTTATGCACTCTTTACGTTTATAAACGAACTGAAGTATTTCGCACGTATTTACTCAGTGGGGGCTAAGCCCAGTCGACAAACTTCTTGCAATTGGTGACGAAATTTGTGCACCGAAGCACGTTAAATGTGTCTCTCGGGTGTGGGAATGGACTGCACACTTTCCGAGCTTCAGTGAGAACATCCTCGCACTTTCGTATCGCTGATTGAGTTCGTTGTTGTACCTAGAGAGCGCAACTTATCTGAACCATAATTGTAGTTCTCCCCTTTGTTTTTAAATGATCATCTGTACCGGTTCACTGTTCGGTTGTGCTGGAGTTGTTTCAGGCACACAGAACTGCTCAAAAGCGAAACAAAATTGCAACACATCCTCTTCTACGTTAGGGTCGCTACAGAACTTCGGATAGTGCTTGTAGTACCTATAATAAGTAGAAATACATTTGGAGTTTGATAGCGTCATTAACTTGTGAAGTCTTCTTTACCGTTGACAGTAACGAAGCAGTGGTATTACTCCATCAGTCGCTGCACACGTTGTCGGGTAATTTTTGCAAAAGTGGACCTGGAGACTTCAGTTAGAAAAGTATGTTTAAGCCATCACTCTAACAAATACTTCTGTCGATGCACTTGCATTGCCCAAGTTGTCTAAAATCAAGAGTGGTGAGCACAAAATGCGATTTCATGACGACCATTGTACGATAACCGTCAGGGGATGGATTACACGTAACGGCAGAAGAGCAACATTTATGCCGACAACCGGGCATGTTGGTTAAGTCCCTAGGCAAGAGTTCTGATTTCCTTCGTATCCGTCGAGCGGGTAGGACTCACTGGTCTACTTTGTTATGTGACAGGGAGGAATGCAAGCGTTGATGGCACACGCCGAGCAAACGGATGGACCTATGTGTTCTAGTGAACTACTGCCCCCAATTTTTACTTTTGCTTTCTTGGGTTATTCCATTTTGTTTTTCTACTACGACGCGACGCAGTCGATCCCAGTAAAACAAAAGTTCACCTTCCTCGTAAACTGGTTCGAATCACATGTTTTCATTTGACTAAAAGGGGGAATTGAAGTCTCCTCAGGGCACTCTGACACCATACCGATAAGGAACTGAATCGCATACATTCTTCTCCTACGGCTTGCAAACTGCTACCAGTGAACCAGTTTTAATGCTGAGCTGTCCCAAGAGGTTCATCGTCTTGTAACGGAATACTAAAAGCAAAAATAGACTGACTCAGAAAAGAGTAGGATCATTGCATATGTAATGGCTTTGTTGTGGAGCGGTCTAGCATAGTACCACGGATAGTTGCAGCTTTCGACTCCGTATGAGTCGCGATTTTTCCGAATACAGTCTAGCAACAAATGTTAACAGCACATAGCACAAATATTCGGAAAAATCGCGACTAAATACGGAGTCAGAAGCTGCAGCTATTCGTGGTACTATGCTAGACTGCTGCACAACAAAACCATTACATTTGCCATATTCTCAACAAACGCGGGAGCAGCACCAAGTGAAAGAAGACGAGGCGACTATCAAGGAAGTCGTACCCTGTAACTGATCGGGATAAAAACGTTGTGGAAGGAGAAGTCTAGCACGAAATAGCCTCAAAACTGTAGACAGAAAAATAACGAAGAGACCAAACACACCGAAACCTGACTGACAGCCGACTAGAATAGATCTCTCACCTCACCGTGCACCACGTTCCCATGACAGTTTCTGACGAAACGTTCCCGATGAATGACGCAGTACCCGCTCACGAATACCATAACTGTCTTCTGAACGAAGAGTATAGAAGCCATTCAGAGTCGTGCAAATATAAAAATGGGTTGAATGTCGACATTGTTCTGAATGAATAAAACACTAGACGTCAAATTTGTTCATTCTTTTTTGATCTTCCAAAAAATGGGATTCCAAAAAGAAAAAATGTCTAATTGGGGATATTGCTACAAATGTCTCACAAAACTCTTCAATCAGAGCACATGTTGAACTCTAAAGTGCGCTTCCAGAGTGAGAGTTTTCGCTATTGCTCGCAGGCTTACGCCCCTACTGATCAGGATTTAGCTGCTCAAAATGTGAAAATGAAAAAAGACTGGTTTCCACTGAAATACCATAACTGTCTTCTGAATCTGTATTCAAAACCTTTCGGAATTTTAGAATAGAACACAGACGCGGCTTATTTTGGGACAAGAAAATATAAAAATATACTTCAATCGGTTCTCACAATAGAAAAACCCGATCGAACCCCTCATCCCGCAGTCAAATTAGCTGTGGCCAGATTCCTCTCCTTACATCGGATATCTGCCTTATTTTATTCCATTTCATTTGACATCCATCCAGTGTAATTCACAATCCCGACTAGAGCATGGAGCTGGCATTTTCGATCTTCCGACTTTTTTCGTATGAAATGGAATTTGTCGTAAAAATTTCAGAGGTTGGGCGGTGTTTAGTCACCGTACGCAAATTCATATATCGCAACTGCCATACACTCGTTGCTTGCCATTCTGTGCAGTGCTGATGATAAACATCGAATTCAGTTGAAGTTCAAATTTCGGAAAAAAATCACCTCGTCCTCGATATTGCTTGTAGTGGTGCTTTCATTCCCAGCGTCAGTAATATGTGGCGCAACAGAATGGATGTTAAATGGTGTCTGCAAAGTAATCCTCCTATTACTTCGCAACTGCAAAGTTCTAGTCGCTGGCAGCTCTACAAACATGGAAACTGATCATCGACCTACCTCCTCTACCGACGAGTCCTTGGGTTTGGGTAGTTTCAGCAAGCCACCAAGATCTTCCATCGCTTTCACTGACTTTTCAAAGTTTACTTCGCCATTTGTCACTGATATGTTCACCGTCGAAGGTGACGACGCAGCAGGATCTATAATTCGACTTAAACAATTTTTTTAACAAAACCCGAGAGCTTAGGTGACTCTTCATTGCTTCCATTAGCGCACCAATCCCAATAAAGCTAAAATATAAAACGACAGATTGGTTGGTATTTGTGCATGTCATATTGTACATATGATAGACAATTATGTACACAGGTGTTGAAATAAATTGAAATCATAATAGTGTTGGCAAGCAGCTAACCAATGGTAACACTCGATTCCACCTCAGGAGGGTTAATATGGTGAAGTTCGGTGCCAGCCCTCGATGTAGCCAGTATCCCAAGGTCACTGCAAAAGCTCAGACTTGGACGACGACGGCAGGCTCGCTGTAAGCAGTTCACTTCTTTCGCGCTCATCTTTGCTTTCCGTAATTGCCAATTGCTATGACTGCTAGATCAACGCTGGTGAAGTGAGGTGTATATCGCTCTATGAAGACACCTATATGGAGAATGATAAGAAGCAAATTACCTACGAACATTTCACGCACAACATTAAGGACATCATAGGATTTTGTGCACATATTACGCCGGTTACTATCCATTTCCATTCATTTTCAATTCAACATCCGAAAACTAGCGTTCGGTATTCTCGTAACGATGAACGCTCAGCAACGTATGCAATGGGAGATTAAGCAAAGATGCTAAGAATTGAGTTGTCCACTTGATGTTTGAAACTGATACAACATATAAAACGAAATCTAATGCCTAAATAAACTCACCTCGACAAGAATGGATCTGAAATGTTCCTGAGTGGAGATGGTCAAAACAGTCCAATAGCAGAACAGAAGCTGACGCATAATCGAAGTGCGAACACCTACTTCAGCAATCTATCGGACGATCTTTCACACAAAAGGAACGTCAGCGCCTATTGTGGGTGTGTGAGTACACGTCGAGGACAGAAATAGGTCGCCGGAATAGATGGAATCAACTGAATATTCGAAGGTTTAAAACATCACAGCATCGAAAGGCATCGTAACCATGATTGCAGAATACGAACTGCGGCAACTTCGCTCTTCAAAGGAGATCGCGCCAGACGTCGACGCTGTTACTGTTCTAATCAATTCGATACGGTCTGAAGGAGAGAAATGCAAGGCTGAACAGGTTCTGATACCCTTTGAACACCTCCAATGTTGCAACCAAAAATGTTTGTGTAATCTCCAACGATAGAAACAACATTTCACGTAACCGATGTATTTTGAGTAAGGGATTTATTGATTCAATTTGATCAGTTAATACTTATTACCGCATCTCTTGGGGCATACTACTAAACCTGAAAAGCGGAGGAATATGAGCAGGTAGTTCCAGACAAGCGATTTTAATTCGAATTTGTTCAAGAGGATTATAGTTCGATAGCTAATCAGTTCTACCCGACAGTGAGGACGCGACACATTCTACCTTAAGAAGGTGATAAGGTTTCCTAAAGATCGGTTATGAAAGTTTCGATACACATCTCTCGTTCTCTTAGCACATACTGAACAACATTATCAAGAATAAAAGAATGAATTTGATGAATCAATCATACATATCAATGTAGAAACATGTAGGACAGTTTTATCACGATGCGCTCAACATAATGGATTGAAACTACGCAAACCATGGTGAAGCGATAGAACGAGCACTAGCGAAATAAAAATGTGCCGGAATCTTGAAATTGGAGTGGCAATCGCATACTGTTAACACATCTTCTCTGGATGAAATATGTTAAACAATGCGTCTCAATTATAAGGCGAGCGTTGGTAAGGGAGGTGAGGGCTACCAACTTTGAAATATTGAGAGCTACAAAACGAATTTGATAATTCGTGCAAAATATCTTACAATATACATGGATAGATCCTTCTCCGCCGGTGTAGTTCAACGAGCTAAGAGCTGAAAACTGTATATTAATTCAAATCTGCTTGAAAACCACGCGCATACGTTAATGGTAATATGGCCTATTGCTTCACATGAACAAAACTGAATATCTCTCAACCAACTAAATGCGTTGTTTCGTTGATAATAACAAATACCACTACAGCAAAAACCGTCAGAAATCGCGCAAGAATTTCAAAAAATAAACCTATTTCAAAAAATAAACCTATGTTAAGTTCGATTTAGCGTTTTCATCAAAGCAGGTGCGCGCAAATTTCCCATATCACAATATACCATCTCAAATTACGGCCAAAAAGTGATATCAGTTTCCAGGTGTTTACGTGATTCAACTTTGTTTCCGCCGGTATGCTGAACAGTGATGTAATGAAAACAATGAGCAATGAACAAGATACTCTAAATGAAAGCCATGGTCATATCAGCATCAGGTTTCTCCCCCCAACGATTCCAATTAATTTATAAATGAATGCTCATCTGCCAATTATATCATTTCCTACTCATGCAGCATAACTATTATTTCCAACAATACCAAAGCTGTATTGACCAACCGAACAAATTTACATCATCCAGTAGTGTGGCAAATCGGGGGAAAATCTTCAGGATCATTGGCATCTGGTACGCGAGAACTACATTCAGTAGCTCTTGAACGACCTGAATGGAATTGACTAAAATTTCTATTCAATGGAGACTTTAAAAATATCTTGCTACCAGAGTCTCCTCTATTCATTTCATTTGCGCTTGTTCCAATCCTATGCATTTTCACAAGATCGCATTCACCACCAGAAGGAAGTACACGGTAACAGTACAAAAAACCATCTGTCGTAGCGACAAGGAGATGAGGCTGGCCTTGGATCCTGTGAAAAAAAAACTTGAGCGAAAGTTCTAAAATGACTTCATTTATCTTAAACGTGTATTCTTGTATTCGTGTTTGCTAGCATGCCATACCACAGATAACGCTCACGATATTGTCCACAAATCCACACAATGATTTTCGGGATACACCGTTAATTGTAGATGAACAAATATGATAACAACTTCTTCGTAATTCGTAACAAGTAAACACGTTTTCACAAATTTTGGGCTCAATCTAGGAAATTCTTTTGTCAGGATCTCAGCAAGAGACTGTAGGCCTACAGTCTCTTGCTGAGATCCTATCCAACAAAAAAGTGTTCCAAACCAGACAAAACCACTGGACTAACGTCGGCATCGCAGCAATATTTTTCTTGTTGGTTCCTGGTAGGATAGCCGTCGCAAAACTCCGTTCGACAGCCATCAATTCATTGACTTGAGTGGGAAGGTAACTCGACGCAGCCTGTGTCAAATATCCAAGCCAGCCACTTGAGGATTCCGAAGCTGATTCTCTGAGCATAGGAGAAATGTCTTCTACAATGAACAAGCCTGAAGACGATTATGAAACCCCTACGAAGATCAATTTCGCATTACATCCAATCTACGCATTCTTTAGTAGTACTAGTAAGGAGTAAAAGCATGCGTCAGCTGTGGGTACGGAACGATAAGGAAAATAATAGCAAATTCAGACCAGCTGGATCATGAGTTTTAAATTATAGACATTGTAAATAGAGAAATCTGAATAGAGAAATAGAGCCACTTGTATTGTCACTTCAAGCAATTGGAACACTCACTGCTTTTTCTCATGTTCATCCGATTTCTCCAACTTGAACACATGGACAGTCTCGGTATTACTGGACGAGCAGAGATACGTCGAGTCGGCAGAAAATGCCAAAGAATAAATAGTCACACATCTAGAATCCATCCAAATCGCGGAGCTATTCATGTTACAACGGTTACATCTATTAGATAAATCAAAATCTAATCAAACCCCGAAAACAAACGACTACCTTGACATTCCCCGGCGAAATTCGAAAAGCCTTGATCCTAAGGGGACACTATACACCCGTATCACTGTCCCTTTGACGCTTGCGGTGGCAATCATTGTCCCTAGAAAGCAAGCAAACCAATAGCTGATCTTTTAAGATACGACAGCAACATAACCAAGACTGACAGACTTGTTAAAACCACTTTTAAGCAGCATCTAGCAGAGGAATGAATCTCTACACGACTTTGAACATCTGAGAACGAGCCTCTAACCAAACAAATTGCAATCATTGAAGCACTGGTAAGTGCCTATTCCCTCGCCGGTCCACCGATTCAAAGTGGCGAAAACGAAATTAAGATTCGGTAACCATGCTGTGAAAGAGTATTACAAGCAGAGAGCTCCTTCTACGGTACAACAGATTCACAGATTTGTGGAATGGACCATATGAACGGGCTAGAACGGTATGCCCAAAGCCAGAAAAACTAATATGTGTTACCAATAAAATAGCAGTGTCAGCGCTATACTGAATTCTGCAATGTCGCGCCACAACAGTGAGTGGCGAAAAAAATTTAAACAGGCCGTTATGAACTCTGGACAATGACAAATCATCACATGTGCTGCATGGGGACTATTTGAAACCATGCAGCAGCAGAACAGCCTCTTCCAACACTGACCTATTTGCTCTTCTCGGAGCTGTTGGTCACCAAAAATGTCAGGTTGTCGCAAAACGAGAAGCATCACAAGTTTAAAAAGATCGAATCCCAGACCAGTGGAAGATTTCGCACAGTCATCGTGCACAAGAGAAATGAAAGAGATGATCGACGCAGGTAGGGATCGATTAGCTTGCAGAAAGTGTTCCATAAGTTTTACGAACTTGACCTTAGCAAACACATTGCTCATACTGAATGAGCCACAACCGCCAGATCAAGCTGGGTTCCGGAAGGAATCGGGATGCACTGATCACCTCCAGAATCGAAGCGAATGCTACCTCGTTTATCAAGGAGAAGAGTGATCCTCCAATCAACGTTTGGCCGACTGCTGAAGCCACCACTCCATGACAATTAACAGTGCAACTAATTTGGCGCCAAATCAACATTGTCCACGTATTAATCGCTGAACAATTTCTTGTATGCATAGAATTTCTTCCGTCGTCGTTCGGTAACGGAATTATGTCGGGTTGCATACATTATCCACGCTTCTCACATTACTGCGGACCATATCCCAAAGCTGTTCAGTTTACTTGAATGATTTCCAATGAAGTCATCTATAAGCGAGAAACGAATGTTGCCTGCGCATGGGAGGTGCGTAATAAGCCTTTAGCTCTTTTTACAACGCATTCATCATAACGTTAATTTATAACGCACCATCACAGCTGAACTTCAAGCATGCAAGAGGTCCATCATGAGCAGTGAAGGTGTTGACCGCAGACAGATTCTTGCTATCGAATAAATGGATCTGAAGATGAAGCATATAGTAATTTCTAGAGCATAGGACCAAGAAGGCAGTAAGAATTAAGATATATCAGCTAGCAATAACACGAAGCTATCAGCTAGCAATAACACGAAGGTAACCGAGTATAGGAGTCGGCGTTGATCAGCTCTCTTACGACGCATACGATGCACCAGCGCGTCTTCTATTTGGAGTAAAGGAGCTTAGTGAATGCCAGCCCTACAGGGGATCAAAACATGCGTGACATTCCACTCCGTTCTAACAATTGTTTGAAGTGTTTTTACATATCTTTTTCGAATATTTAATCGATGCTTGTTAATGAATTTTCAAGCGAGAATTTTTAATTGAAGAATTGTTCGAGTTCCAAAGCGGCAAGCAGAGGGATCAGGAGTCCGCCGTTGAGGATCGGCATCTAACATCAAGAACCGTCTAAAAGATTGTGAAACAACGGAATGAGGAAGAAAATGTTGCAGGCAGATCCAAGAATCGGTTGAAACAAGAGGGACAACATACGAGAGAAACAAGAGGATTGACCGACAAGATGATATTACTTTGAGCAAGATGGTTCAACAGCAGCCCAATAATTCTCGCAAATTTGTTCACGTGGGAGAAACAAATGCGCTTGGGCTTCGAACTTATCCGTCTGTCCAAAGGACGAACTGTTGCCGAACAAGCAAAATATCATCTGTATCACCTGTCGTCCCGTGATCATCGATTTGTTCGAGCAGGCGCCAGTAATGTCTCCATTCGCCCCTGTTACGTGACAGAGTAGACCGGTGGGCCCCACACGCTAGGGAACACCAAGAGCATGGAATCGATCGATCAGAGATTTGAAGAAGTTCGACCAGTCCGCCCCACCTGATTTTCGACAACATGACCCATGCGGCTGCGTCTCACGAGGGAGATCAGTGAACTTCCCCCAAAGACTCCAATCGAGACCTATATGGTGTTGTAGAGCTTCGAATAACGATTTCAACGGCATAGTTTGTTTTCGCTAAATGGCAATGGGTGGTCCAAAAACGGCGAAGAATCTTGACCATTAAATAGTAGCGAGAAACTAGTGGCGAGAGCGGTTCTAGGTGTTAATTCTCCAACGATAGCACTACGGTGGCTCAGTGGTTAGCATGTAGGGCTTGCAATCTGACGGTCGAGGGATCGGTCTCTTTGCTATGCTTTTCTTTTGCCTTCATGCGCTACTTACAAAATTACGTTCCTTTTGCAATTTTGTAGCAGTTGCGGGATAGAATCGCGTTCGTGACGAGTATGGTCAACAGAGTACGCACAAGGAGCCAAATCTATAGCATCTATTTACGTGACCCATGCTTACCATAAAAAAAACAAATCAATCCAAAATTCAAAAACAAATGTCAGATTCGTGATCAGCGCCCTGAATAACCCCCATAGTCAAAGTTTGGGCTAAATCGGCGATTTCGACGCAACCAGCTTTACTAGTGCCGAGTGAGTAGTTGTATAAACGTCCAGTTGCTGAGAATATCATCAATCTATTATTCCACTTTTTGAACTCTAAAGGATGCAGAGCCTCCATTTTTGGATGTGTTTCTTTCCGTATTCATCAAAAAAATCTCTTGACTGCTGACAAATCCACAATTCAAAAATCTAGCATCAGCTTTTCCCATTGTGTCTGACGTGCGCAAGTAAGGTGATTGGGTCGAAATCGCCGATTTAGCCCTAACTTCGTCTACGGAGGTTATTCGGGGCGCTGATCACGAATCTGACATTTGTTTTTGAATTTTGGATCGTTTTGCGTTGCTTACTATAGGTATGGGTCACATACGTAAGTGCTGGTAGATTTAGTCCCTTGTGCATACTCTGTTAGCGATATCCCTCTCAAACGCGATTCTATCCCGCAACTGCGACAAAATTGCAAAAGGAGGCTAATTGGGTATCAAGTGTATGAAGACAAAACAAAAGCCCGACAAACGGACCGATCCACTGGTCACCACATTGTGAGCACTACATGCTAAAAACTGAGCCACCTTTTTCGCCTTTTTTGGACCGCACACTACCATTTAGCAAAAATAAACTACACCGTTGTAATCTCCATTCGATGCTCTACAAAACCATATAGGTCTCGACTGGAATCTTTGGGGGAAGTCCACTGACCTCCCTTGTCAGATCTTCGACTGTCGACATAGCTCGGAGCTCCGTAAGCCATCTCTCGCTTGGATGAAGCGAGTCACTCCGAGCATCCTTCTCTCTATACTACGCTATGCGACGCAAATTGCATGTTCATCCTGCTTGTTTGCAAGGATTCCGGAGCGTACATCAATGCAGGTAGAACCGTAGAGTCGAAGATATGGGCGCAGAGTCGGGTGTTCTTCGTCTTACTTTCTATTTCTCCAACATTCTTGAAAGCGCTTCAAGCCGCTCGCTTCCTCCTGACCAGCTCTGGACTCAAGTCATTGGTTATGTTGACTTCCCGACCCAAGTACACATAACTGGACCACTCAGGGATGTTTGTTCCGTTGAGCGAAAAGTGGGCACCAGAAAGGAATCCATTCCCCATGAACAACGTCTTTGTCAAGTTCCGCTGCAAGCCGATATTTCCACACGCGCAATCGAAGTAGCTCAACATGCGTTATGCCTGATAGATGGCATTATCAGTACGATATCATGCGCAAAACAATGACAGTGCAACTCCTCGCCGTTGATCTTCACTCACACATTGTTCCATTCCAGTGTTCGCATGATGTTTTCGAGAGAGGCTAAACAGCTTCGGCAATCTAGTATCACCTTGACGTACACCGCTCTCCACGTTGATGCGGACATTGTTGAAGAATGGTGTGATCACGGTCGTAAATCGCTTGTATAGCTCACTGAGGATCTACACATACTTAGCGTGGACGCCTTGTTTTCACAGTCCCTCAAGCACCGATTCTGCTTTGACATAGTCCAAGTCTTCTTGAGATCGATGAATGTGAGGCATAAAGGCGTCTTGTACTCTCGGGACACCTCAATGAGCCTGAGCACGACGTGGATATGATCGATTAAGCTGAACCGTACTCGAAATTCAGCTTGCTCGAACGGCTTTCCTTCGTCTATCGTTCAGTCGATTTTGTTTAATGGTGAAGCAAAATAAGCGTGGCCTTCGGTCTAGAAAGCAAGTTCTTATCGCTGACGTGGTTAAACTCTCTCAGGATTCGAGACAGCATCGTTGCATCGGCAATACTTTTTGAATTATGCCAACGAAATGTGATAATATACGGAAAAGACCAAAGAAAGAGATTCACAATAGAGCTGTATCTCCTGGGAAGCAAAAAATCCTGATTTGAAGTTCCAGAACAGCTGTGCATCAGCCTCTATAAAGCCAAAGCAACGACGCACTTCGCGATGAACAAATCCAACTACGTGCTCATAAACTGAACACACCTCAATCCACTAATCTTACTCACTGAAAATCTATGTTCAAATTGATGAAATGGAATTAATGTTGATGTTGACTGTCTGTCATTTTATTTATCATAACACCGTTGCATGGCTTGTTCATGTAATAATAAAAAATAAATAAATAAATAAAGAATTCCAACTTTATGAAGTCCTAAAGCCACTGGCCATATCGATTTATGAATTTATGAAAAAGCAACTCAAGAGACGAAAGGCAAAACTTCCATTATCGAGATTTTATTGAAAATGAAGCCACTATCGATGACTAAACGACCACATACATACACCCGCAAACGACTTCACAAAGGAAAATTCACACCTATTTAGAAACTGATGGCCACCACAACGAAAACTCTTTGTGACTACGAAATTCTATGTCCTAATCTTTAGCTAACAAAATTCCCTTAATGCTTATCAGACGAGACAAACTTGAACGCTTTACATGATGCACGAATGAAACCTTTCGACACCCTATGTTCATGCATTTATAGTCATTTATTTCGAAAACTCACACTTCCAGCCTCCGCACTTGCTGGATAAGCAACCAAGGAGCTATCATCAGGTGAAAGGTCGATCAAGCCGAATCGGTTAAGTGGTGTGTCCAAAATAGTATGGAGTGGCTAGAAATATCCGATAATTTTTAGGACGTCACTTCTCCGCCACTTTCACATGAAATGTAGAGAACTAGAAACCACAGAAAGTAAGCAACCGGTGAAGTACCGTTTTTTTTCTCGCTTGAGTAATAAAAGCTGAACTAATCACGCTCTCATATCCATACAATGCGAATACAAAAAAAATACCTTCATGTCCTTCAACGTGTATATGAATATAGAATCCTCGACACAGACAACTACCCTCTGCAAAATTGTAAGTCTTCGACGTGTCTCTAGAAAGAAGTACAGAAGGAATAAACACCCACGTCTCGGTTGAGCTTGACGTTAAGGATCGATTTGGCAAATTTGTAATCGCAAATCATATTTTTACTTCTGAAATGGTAGATATGCATAACTCTCGGCTCCTTCTGTGAAACGATGGCAACAAGAGAAGAGTTGAAAAGTCGTTCCACAATAATCGCCTCATGAATTGCTGAAAAGATTGAGCTAAACAAGACTTGTTTGTTTCTTAGTATACAATTTTGAGGCCGAAAGTAGTAAAGCGGTAAGAGGCGCTAGGGCAAGGTAAAGACAATGATTTGTTATAGCGACAGACCACGCGAACTCACTGCATTGGTCAAATACGCACTCACCATAGCTCTACGATTCTGAATAGGATACGAATGAGGTCTTTGCAGTGCTGATCTAACCCATTTGTTTCTTCCCCTTTACAAAGTTATGAAAGTGACACGAAACTCACCCCAAAAACTGAATAACTAAAAATGCTGTGAACGACGGGGACATAGTGACATCGTTACGTCCGACTAGAAAATAGTTACTATGCAAACTGTTGTTCGAAGAAAATGTTGCAAAGAATCGCTACCCTTTGAATTCCTTACCCCACTGGTACTACTACATAGCAAACACGCATAGATTTACAAAATGACCACAACCAATAAGGCGCCAATTACTTTCAATCGACAGTGTCTTCTCATGTCGTAACTCCGGTTCCTAACTAGCCGCATCCACTCTGCAGCCAAAAATTGATGCGGGATAAGCATAACAATCTACATTTCATCTCACAGCAACGAATATTTATGATTCAGACCAATATCTGCAACGACGCAGTCAAGTCAATAATTCGACGTCGGAGATCGAAAGACCAAACATTACTATTGGGTTGTTGAAAGAGTTTGGTTCTTCTCCGCATTTAAGTGATTTATAACACACAATAATTCAACGAAAAAAAAAACAAAAAAATGACACATTGTGCTTCCCAAACTTTACAATGCATATTCCCCATGACCGCGAATGTTTTCATAGATCCTTAGGACTCTTGCTTTGTTAGAATGTGACATTAACACTGCATTTAACACATGAAATAATCCCAAAACATAATCAATCTTTCATACAGCCAGGTAGCTGAACGTCTGAATACATGTGCCATTTACCTTAAGTAGTCGCACGAGGTTGATAAACTACGGCACCGACCTGGAGAATTGTCCGAATCATCTAAAAGCACTGAAGACTCTAAAGCGTCCGTCGTCTTGTACAAAACGTAGCCACCTGCATGACCTACAGCCAGTGATCTAAAACAAGCAATGTAACACATAGCTTTGCTTGTAAACGCTCCAACTTCAGAAGACTGAATAGCATATACCAAATGAAACAGAACCGATCGAACTCAGTTTAGATACCTACCTCATTTCCCAAAGATATCCACTAAACGTAACTGTTCAAGATGAAGTCAAAGAATACGTGCTTACCTCGCATCCTGATTGAAATTCACACACAGAAGATGAGCCACTTCCTCTACGGTCATAGAACAACTGGAACAGGAAATCGCAATACTTTCAAAGAACGTCGTAGCGAGTTAGTAAGAAATAACCCGGAAAGACTATGCATATAAATACAGTACGGCTGCAATGTGGGAACGCATCGATAGGTCACTAGTGGCTGAACAATTTTGGAGCGCGTATTGTCAGTGGAGCGCTCATGCCGTGCCGACCGGCCAATAGCGTTGGGGGGCGGTCCATAGACGCATGCCGAGGGCGTGGCAATAACGACTCTCGATGGGGTTCAGGGGGGGGGGTGGGGCGAGTTTTCAGCCACTAGTGACAAATTGATAGCGCGGCAATGTGGCTCCTGAATAAAAGCGCGCAAAATCAGCTGATAGTGCTCTAGTACGGAGTACTCGCCCTAACGCGCTCGTCACGAGAAAACTCGTCCAGCCCGTTTTCGGGAATTGTCACGCGGGTTCGCTCAACGGTTCTTTCCGACTGGACGTAAAATAATTGGTACAGATGTCTTTCTTCTGTTCAATACAGCATGCGAGCGTAGGAAGAAAATTCCGATGAAAAGCGGAATCAAGGCAACGTTGTTCAAGTAGCTTGAGCTTGTCCTTTCTTCCCTGAGCGCATCCGGTATCCTTGACGTCGCGCTCATCACAGAGGTAAACAGAGACTTTATCCGACTTGTTCTTCACTTGTGTGTAGTAAAGAATATGTATGCGCTCAACGAGAAATAGAAAACAGTACACAATCGTCCACATCTGTTAACGACGCAGTCATTCATTACACTAACCACGATAGCTAGTTGAGATGTCCATGTTTACCTATGAGCCGATCTCACCAGTAGTTTCGGAAACGTTTCTCATATTCGATTAACCACCCTCCCCACCCTGCTCCCTAATAATTTCTGCATACATAACTTGGTAAAATTGGATGACCAAACTTCCTCGAGCACCAGAACTCCGGAAGCTGAATAGTGCCAAGTCCTAATGCAACCATCTAGTTGAAACAGTAATTGTACGCAAAGATCGTCTCCGTTTACATCGACCATTCACCAGCTCAGGACGAGTTGAGGGCATACAGCACTGTCAACCAGTAAGTAGCGTCAATCACACATCATCGGCGCCCATGCGGTGTCTATCGAGGCCGCGATCGCGATCGATGGCCTTTATGGGCGGGTGCGTTCAGTAAACATGCCATCTGCGTTCGTTCTGCGTATTGCTTTAGCATCGGTTGTGGTTACCAGCACAGTATCATCAATGGTTGGCGGTTTCACTCCTCAGGATGTGTCTGACCCAGAGTACATGGTGAGTTAAAATATTGGACACTATTCAACTTAACGGACACCAGTACTCGATTTTTTTCAGTGGTCGAAATTCGCTGAAACTTTGCACAGGGGTTATTGAGGGCGCTGATCACGAGTTTGCTTTCAGTTCTTTTTTACGTGGGTGCTCTCGGACCACCCAAATCGCTACGTGGGTGGTCCAGTCAAGATCACTGATTTCGCTGAAACTTTGTCTGTGGGGGTTCTCTGATGTCCTGAACACGATGGTGAAGTCCGTTTTCCAAATGGCGGCCGGATCTTTACGCTACGTGTTGTTTTCGGGGAGAAAGTTTGTCAACAGTAACAACTCTCTCAAATACCGATCCCGTTTGGGCGCTATGTGGGTGGGGGGGGGGGGTGCAGAGTGGTATTCCGCAACTTTACGCTTTCACGTGTTACCATTGTTATATCTGCCATTGTTTACGATCAAGTCGGTCAGTTTTGACATGTTTGACATGTAGACATGTAAACTCTTCAGAATTGTTCACACCTTAACATGTTAACCAGCATAGAGTCGACGCAATATTGCAGACCCCCATTCCGCACCCCCAACCCACATAGCACCACCTTTTGTACGTGACGCGGAAGCTCGACTTCTTCAAATTTCTACAGCTACTGATTGTTATATTCCCAACGGGTGTGGACAAAAACTCTTCACTTTTTACCTGTAAACGGCACCACGTATATACCAGCGCTAGTAGTCAAGATGTACTGTTGCCACCCCTTTGCTTCCAGTGCATTTTTGATGTGGGCCTTTAATCTTTAGTACCCCTCCCTCTTATATCGGAGTATATTTTCTGTGTAGATGGCGATATCATTCTTCATAGACCATCTTCGAATCGCTATAAAAACGCCTCAGGTTCACACTCTGTTTTCCTGCGGCCACTTTGAAAACGAAGCACTTATGTCAGACTGAATTTTGCCATTATACTTTCACCGTGGATGTCTTCGGTGCAAATTACTGTCCTGCTAGTTGCTAAACGTTCAGAGTCGGGCGACTTTTATGCCTAAAATGTTACAAATAGTGTGCATTAATGACTGAAGTTTTTATTGCTTACATTGAAGACACGAGCATGGAAGGCTGCGAAGGGAATTAATGATGACGCGTCCAATGAGGGACCATATCATATGATTCCAGTCAAGGTGAGTAAAGTTTGCGCTTCATTTCTGAACATCGGTAGTATATTATCTTGCAGAATAGGTAGGAATTGGACTATTGTGTGGCTAAGAACTTTAACGTATGGGTGGTAGTTTCCATCGCATTAGTTGTCGTTTCGGTCACGTCACCATTCTTGAGTAGTATGATTGCAACCGCTCCAGCAATCATCCCCGTCCACACCGTCCAAAATGCCGCAATCACGACCACTCTGTAATGCAGCAAATGTGGTTTTGTCAGTGAATGTCTGGAGTTCTGTTTTTCATAACCCTGCTCTAGCTCCAGCAGCAGTTCAACTTATGGTCGTCCAGTGGTCGGACGTTATATTTTACCCAGTCCTATTTATACATAACCTATAGATGTTGTTCGAGGTACTGGTTACGAATCTCACAACTGTTTCTCGAATGTCGGCCGAATACCACCCATAGTTTGAGAGTAAGTGCAAGAAGGAATGATTGCGCAGTGGCGCAGTCGTTCCTTCTTGTTACTTTTGAGTAATCACCTACACTAGACCACCCGTTTTGCTAATTGTGTTGGTATGGTTGAGATCACCAAGTTCGCTCAGGTCGATGCTCGATCAAAATTTGAAAGGCGAACACCAGATTCATGATCAATGCTACGGAAAGCCTTTCTGGACGTAGTTTGAGGACGATTGGATGAACAATTTCTCTTGCGGTCACTGAAGTGTGCCATGCTGAATATTGCCTAGCTACCTAATATGCTACCGTGCTAGAAAAGATAGCATCCGTCGTCCACGTCTTTCGAGTAGTTTTTAAACCTTGCCATTCTTGCGAGCAATACTTTTGCTTCCTTTATAATAAAAATTTCACCTCCATGTGCGCCAAAATTTTGTTTGACGAGCGCGTCCAAGTTCTTCCGCAGTAAGCCCGATCTGCGTTCTAAGCGTTGAGATATCCCGATCCTGCAAAGAAAAAGAAAATCGACAGTGACTCAACGCACTTCGCAGGATAGGTCGAGCCCTTACGTCCTACGGAGGGGAATAAAAATATTGAGAAAATGTTTCGAATGAACACATGCCTTCACGAACGAATCTGGATAGCGACCGGATGGGTGCCCATTCGAAGTGCGAACTGGAGCAGTTTTTTGATCTTTCCTTCGGGTTGATCCGTTCGTTGACATTGCAACTGACATGAAATCTATAAGAAAATTCTTGTGTCAGCAGTGCTAAGGTATGGGTCGATTCTACCAATTGTAGAGTTTGAGCGGCAGCAGTCGGGGGTAAGTGATAACAGCGCCCTATTTTCTTATCATGTGTACTATGTGATGTTGGTATTGCTGTCGCCTCGGTGTGGAAGCATCCAAAATCGATGTTTTCCGACATGGAAGGTTGATTAGTTGCGTGGTTTGTTGTCAGCAGACCATTTGCTTTTTGAAATGCTCCTTACTCTGAGTCCGAAAATTGAAAAGGTTTTTCTTCACTTGGTTTGGCTTGTACGTGTTAGTCTGATACATATTAGTAATTCATATGATTATTTTTCGAAAGAAACGAGAGACGTTTTGCAGTGCTACGAGGAACTACAACCACCCCCCCCCCACCCAATAAGTGATCCATATCTGCCCTAGCAGTTCATCCCCCGGATCGCGATAAATCGGCACTGCATTGGGGTAGGAAGGTTAGGATGTTCACTTCTGACTCCTTAAATTCTTGCTTAGGTTAAATGCGCATTAACCGCGTTCTGAATGGACAATGAATGCGCTGGTGTCTACATATTCGGTAGTGGATCGAGAAACAGCAACCACTTTACTTTTAACCTCTACTGTTACATAGGTAAAAGGGAAAGGTATCGGCGTTGATCAGTCCCCTAACAATAAGGACGCGCCGCCGCAGTCGTGTTCCGTTCAGAATGGCAGAGGCATGGTGAATGCGTATTTGCTCTATTCAATGAACTGCAGGGGCCAGCCGCTATACTAAGTGAGTGTCTCAACCTTACAGACAAGTCTGATAACAATTTACCCGTCCTGGAGGGATGAAAGGCTTGGTGAGCCCAGCCAGGCATCGATCACTCGACGAGGCGGGTTTCAGCAGTGTCTCTTACCACTGTACCACGCGGGCTCTCTACGTTTAGATATTTACTTTAATAGTTACTTAGAAAATTGGTTATCTCTCGCTATGCTTACTTTTGAAAGGTCTCTTTCATTGCGTGAACTAGGCTTGAGTGTGTACGAACATCACAGTATGAGTGTATGCAAGTCACAGTACATTAAAGTAATTCTCGAACTCATTTCAGATTTTAAACGCGAAGACTCAAGTGGTCGCCGGAGTGAACCATGTTTTCGAAGTTCTTTTCGGAGAATCTAGCTGCAAGAAAGGCGTGAGTGTGTGCAAGCATCTGTGCGGCCTCGCCGCAGTTGCTCGATTTATCGAAAATGTTTTCATTGGGGAACGACCACTTTAAAAGTGGCGTGGCGTTTATGTTGTTCTTTGTGTACGTTTTCTCTTAGGACCTATCTGCAAGCGAACTTACGGCGACGAACTGCCAATTGAAGGAGGGAGGAAGGAAAGTGGTATGTCATGTTCCTGTTTCATGAATGGCTTGCTCGGTTCTTTTTCGTTTTCGTTGCGCGGTATCAAAGCGAAGTTTTTTTTTTCGGATTTTTGCTATGTCAAGGTGTAGAGGTTAATTTACATTCGTCTCTTTTATAGATCTACGAAGTGCATCTATGGGAGAAACCGTGGGAGAACTTTGAGCAGTTCAATGTGAAGAAAGTTCGAACGCTTGCTCCAGGAGAGCAGGTTTAATAGACCGGCATACATATTTTAAATTCTACTCGCCAGTTATTCCTTTGTTGTGCTACTTTGAACACATGCAGTTACGTTGTATCGGTCAACGTTTCAAGTGCGAACTGTACATTAGAGAATTCGTCTTATCTACTTATCCGCACACATAAATTCGTTTCGTGTTTTGTACGCGTGAATGTCAAAGGGAAGATACAGGATTGAAAAATTGTGAAAAAAATAAATATGAGGATTCCCGGGAAACATTGTAAAAGTCATAAAGCAGGTAAAGAAGTCATGCTGTAGACTAAGAAACGTTGGGGCCTCCCATGATCTTTCCATTCCTCTGTTCTAGCATGATATGCATAGCTCTACAAAGCAGCCCGTGATTCGTAGCATCGTACTCGTGACAGCAACTAAAATTGGTGAGAGTGCAGATGTGGAAATTCCCATGGAGACTTTTCCAACATTTACGGCCTCCCAAGTATTTGAAGGGTTGCAACAAAGTTCGAAATCCTTCTCCTTGACCCCGGACAACATACCATTTTGCTTTATTCAGAAGGTAGCACACGTCATTGCTGGTCCGCTGTGTTATATTTTTAATCAAAGCCTAATGCATGGCGAGATACCACTCAGGTGGAAGCATAGCTTCGTTACACCTATTTTGAAGAAAACACCTTCCGATCTTCCTCACAACTATCGTCCTGTGAGCATTACGTCGAACATCTGCCGGGTTTTTGAGAAGCTTTTGAAACAGCACATCATTGAGCACATCGACAATAACACTATCATCCCTCCTGAGCAACACGGCTTCGTGAAAGGCCGATCAACAGAAACAAATCTCTTGGAGTCATTGGATGATTGGGTGTCCTCATTAGATGGGAAGCGATGTTGTGATGTAATATATTTAGATATTCATAAGGCTTTCGATAGTGTAAATCATGAGATGCTCTTGTTCAAACTAAGGCAACTCAGGTTTCATCCAAACATTGTTAACTGGATCGCCTGCTTTTTGCAAGGAAGAACATTTCAAGTTCGTTTGGGAGGTACTTTCTCCAAGTGCTTACCAGTCCCTAGCGGGGTACCTCAGGGAGGTGTACTGTCTCCGATTCTGTTTAACATTTATACTTCGGACCTTCCATCTCATCTTCAGGTGGATGGTGTGAAGTGTAAAATGTATGCAGACGATGTGAAAATTTATAGGGAAGTAGCATCCGAGGAGGACAGGAATGTATTGCAGGAGTCGGTAAATCGCATGCTAGATTGGTGTAGGAAATGGCAATTAAGCTTGTCTCCGACAAAAAGTGTACACATGCGAATTGGGTCAACGGAAAGCGTGGGTCGGTACTATTTAGATACTGTTGCTATTGATCGATCTGAGAAAGTAAAAGATCTAGGGTTTACCTACACTTGCAAGCTTGACTTTTCAGACCATTGTACTCTAGTAGCAAGAAATGCGACTTGGAGAACTCTCCAGATCTTTAAAGGCCTATGTACCAAAAACACACAAGCGCTCCTTCGAGCTTACATTACGTACGTAAGACCTATAGTCGAATCGGGAACTACAGTTTACAATCCAGCTAAAAAACGAAACATAGATACACTAGAAAAAGTTCAAAACAACTTTACAAGGAAAACTTTGCTTAGGACTGGTAGTTATGAGTACTCCAGCATTCCCAATGCGAAGAAAAGGAATTTAGATCTTGGGATGCACTCGCTAGCCTCCAGAAGAGACATGTTAGATGTATGCATGGCGTATAAAATCATTCATGGACTGATGAGGTTGAGAGTATGTCAATTTTTTACTTTTACTCCCTCTGTTACGCGTGGCAGTAGCAACAAAATAACTTTTGGTCGAGCTAGAACTTCAGTGCGCAGAAACTTCTTCACAAATCGAGCAGGCTCACTGTATTTGAAAGTGACCAAAACTTGCCCTTCCAAGATGTCGCTAAATTATTTCAAACGTAGAATAGCCGCTGGACTCTTGAGGCCGTAGTGAATCACATACGTTTTTAGCCAGGTCGTCTGACCGGATTTCTTCATGAATGTTGTATGTTGTGTTCTATTGTTGTTCTCTGTTCATATCTTACGGTCACCTTAAGTGTCGTAATAAACATAACAAGAGTGCCTCACCTGTGAAACCTCTGAAAGTTTCCATGGTATGGATGATGTCTGAATAAATGAACTCTTTCTGCGCTCGTCTGTTGCGCAATAATAGGAGATTCGCAAACTTGCTATTATTCCACAAGACATGGAGAAGTGGTATACCATGGAAATAATGGTAGAGCGTTCGAGGTCATTCATCGGTTTTGTCTTTTGAACAGCCCTTTACGCAGGGTGAGGTGAACGACAAATAGGAGTTGGGCTCAAAAATATAATATGAAAGAATGAGGAGAGAACTATCAATAAGTCTAGAAGGCTCTGGTGTTATACCAATATACTAAAGTGAGTGGCGCCCAATTGTTGCATAGCGAACTAGCTAGCTTTTTTTCATTTTTTCAGAACCTAACTCTTATTGTTTAAGAAGCGTCCCTATACGTAATTATACTAGGTTCGGTCGATGAGACGCGATGCCGTTCCTTTGTGCGATTTTGTATTAGATTGTTAACTAGCTATTTGCCGTTTTTTCAAGCTTCTGTTGTGCGCCTAGTAGAGAAGCTCCCGAAAACATCCAGATAGCATTCGATAGAGAATTATTTGCTATTTACGAAACCTTGAAATTTTGATAACTTTTTGATCATTGAAGTTGAAATCAAAAATGAGAAAAATTGACCCCACCGACAGGGAATTTTCCCTGCTTCGTTTCACGACTTCTTGCAAAACTGTATATACCGTCTGAAAGTAGACGAATTTCTCTATAAAACATTACGATTTGTTTTGGTTCTCATTGGTTTTTGTTTACTTACAGAGCGTCAAAGTGGGGTATCTCAAAGAAACCAATAATTTTTGGATGCTTGTGCTGCCTTTCTGCCGGACGTTTTTCATGAGCTCTAAATACGTCACGATAGAGCATTTCCTGCTTTATCAGAAGTACGTTTATTTTTCCACGCTAGCCGTTTTTTGAAACTTTTATCATGAAAGCGATTTCAAAATTTCTAGACGTGTAAAACTTTTCGCTGAAAACCTTTAGCAGAATTTCAGGTGCCATTCGAAAGAGGAGGATGTGGGCTATAAGGAGATGTATCATAGCTTTTAAATCGCACCAGGTTTTGTTAACTTTTAGGTCGACAAAGTGAGGTTCGATGGCTCGTGTGGCCGCGCTGCGCGGCCAACGCATTCACTAATATTTAGAATAATAGATCGAGGCGTTGTATATCGTAATATTAAGAGCACTGTGCACTTTCTATTCTGCAAAACTACTCACTGAAAGAGGTTCCTAGTGCGGTACAAATATCCGCACGGTAACGGAACTCAACAAACGCGATCTTTCGGACGTCACATGAAGTGCGTGAGGAGTAGTTCAGAGGATGCCAGAAGCGACTATACTTCTGTCCATTCGTTGACGTACATATTCAGTACTGGACGCGCCGCAACGATAACACGGCGGTAGCGGAGCGCCGAAAGCCGTAATTTTTCAATAACTTCTTTGAAATTGGTTTATTTGCAAAAATAAGTATATATTCGAACTCAGCAGCTTGAGCTCTATCCCTCCATATACACTTTTTGTAAAATTCGTGAAACTTGTTTTTAGTCGATTTTTTGACCCCTCGAGTTTCGGATCCCATTGCCACTTCGGTTCCTTGCTTGGTGACTCACCAATGACTAGGCTCCGCCCCTCCTCACCGACTATAAATGTGCGGCGGTCGTTACACCAACTGGACTCAGCCCCTTCATCGCCGTCTTTAGTGGCCTGCCATACCACCGTTGCGATTGACGCTGCGTCGATCGCTGCGATTAGGCGTCATACATGAAGTATTTTGTGTGCCACAGCTGCCTGCGAATACTGTAGGAGTTAATTATAGAATTGTGTTGTGTGATTGTGTTTGTGTGTTCGTGTTCAAATGTGGATGTGTTCGTGCAGGAAATAAGAGGTCAAATTTTGGAAATTATCTTAGCGGCACATGAAATTATCACAGTTGTGGGGAACAATTCAGTTGGCGCCCTGATATCTCTTTTCTTCGGTAAAGATTGTTTGTGTTTCTGTAAGTGAAGTCCATGTGTTTCACCCCGATCCCTGCAACCTTGGACTTAACGAGCCGACTACAAGGTATGGTCTTATTTTTTTGTGAGGTCCAAGGATTTCGTTGTGAAAATGCACGATTTTCAAATGGGTGCTGCCACGGGGTGACTCGAAGAAGCTACCAGAACTTTGCACCATGTCGGGCATAGGAGGACATACCGAAACCTTCAAAACCCACATAGTAAACGTGCAAGTGAGCACAGTGTACGGCGAAGAGCTTCAACTAGAAATTCAAACCAAGCCGATCATAACCAACGGCTTCCCAGGAGTCAACCTTAGCTCCATTGACGTCGCCTTCTTGAAGGCGAATAGTATCTGCTTGGCCAACTCCAAGCTGCGTGGGGAACATCAAAAACCTCACATACTGGTCGGATTAGACCATTACCACGACCTCGTTACAGGTCCAATCAACGCAGTGAAGACACCTACAGGTCTACACATAGCGAAAACTGTCTTCGGCCCTACCATATATGGAAAAGGGGTACAACAAGAAGAGAAAAAAGACGGCATATGCTACGGCATGACCTCCATCCAAGAAAGCAGTGAACAGGAAATACTACAAAAACTGTTCGAACTGGAAGGATTGGGGATCTCTAGCGAAGAGACCCAGCTAGATGAAAAAGTCCACAAATACCTTGACGACTACTCCAAGAAAATTGACTTCGGAGGTGGCCACATAACTGCGCCATTTCCATTGAAGGATAATATTTCCGAGCTTGAAGATAACTACTCCATGGCCGTTCGGCGGTTGGAATCACTCCAAAAAACCCTCCAACACAACCAAGAACAACGGAAATGGTACTGTAAAATATTAGAGAAGTATCAGCAGGAAGACATGATAGAAGTCTTCTCTGCAGCGGAGAAAAACGCGATAAACACCTATTACATGCCTCATTCAGGAGTCTGGAAACCAGCAAAAAAGGTACCTCTCCGCATAGTGTTTGATGCATCTTCAAAAAGAAAAGGCAAGCTTTCCTTGAACGATGTAATTCACAAAGGAGAAGCTTTCATCACCAAGATACATGACATTCTGTTAGCTTCTCGCAGCAGTAAAATCATCCTGATGTGTGATATAGAAGCAGCATTCACCCAGATACGACTGTTGAGTTCACATAAGGACTTATGCCGATTCTTATGGCTAAAGGATATAAATCTACCGCCAACAAGGGATAACCTTATCCAGTACAGATTCAAGAGACTTCCGTTCGGAGTAACGGCCTCACCTAGTATTCTTAATATGGCTCTCACGACATTCCTGAATAATAAAAATTCGGAACTAGCCAACGAAATTGCCAACAATTTATACGTTGACAACATTCTGTTACGAGCAGAATCCGTCACAGAAGCTGTACAAAAATACAAAGCTTCTAAACAACTATTCGCCGAAGTTGGTATGAACATCAGAGAATATATCTCAAACTCCCAAGAAGTAAACCGACAAGTTCCAAAAGAAGATAGATTGGAGTCCAATCAAATCAAATTGCTCGGAGTTCAGTACAAACCCGAAAGCGACGAGTTCGAGGTTGCAACGAGATTTCGTAAAGTAAACAAACTTACGAAAAAAGATATTGTTAGTCAAATAAACTCAATTTATGACCCAATAGGACTCGCAGGTCCACTTCTCGTCCGTCTTAAATCTATGATGCGAGAAGTGTTTGACACAGGTGTCGACTGGAAAACAGAACTAAATCCAGCAACACTCGAACGATGGAATCAACTATGCAGTGAAGTTGACAATGCTATTATGACAATAAGTCGACCAGTTACCGTGACATTGGGTGCGAAATCGCGCCTATGGACATTTGCGGACGCAAGCAAGGTCGCAATAGCGACCTGCGCATATATGCAAAATGTCGAGACTAGATCGATCTCAAACCTAATCACTGGAAAAACACGACTTACGCCAAAAAAGTGCCATCAGACCATACCTCGACTAGAGTTACTAGGAGTGCTAATGGCCATGCGGCTCTGCAACTCAATCATCGCTAATACAGCAAAATCTATAGAAAGTGTCGCAATCGCAACAGACAGTGAGATAGCACTATGGTGGTTGAAATCCAGCAAAAAACTGCCTATTTTCGTCTCAAATACGCGAGACCGAATAAACAAAATCAGAACCATCATTGAAGAAAAAGGCATCTCTATATCCTTCTTTCATGTTGACACCAACTATAACCCAGCAGATGCAGGGACCAGAGGTCTGACAACACAGACCATCAAAAATCATGATTGGATCCATGGCCCTCGATGGCTGGAAAATGATCGGGACACATGGCCAATCAAGTCGATCGACCTAATAAAAGAAACTTCGACGGAACTGAATATCGAAATGCCAATCCTGCTCGATATCCCAGAAACTCCCTCAGAAAATCCGATAGTAGTAATAGATCTGTCGAGATTTTCAGATTTGAACAAAGTCCTGCGAATAACTTCAATCGTAGCAAAAACACTGAAGAATTGGGCGATATCAACCAGTAAAAACCGCTCAGTAAATATCGAACTGACGAAAATCTCCCAGTTTAGCGTTGAAAAACAAGTTACGCCACGAGATATCGAACTCGCGGAACTAATAATTCTCAATCAAGAGCAAGGAAACGAGAGTCTTCAAACTCTACAAAAAAGGTTTCCAGAAAAAATACTTCTGCGAGACGAGAACGGAGTGATACGACACCAATCTCGCTTGCAAAATGCAGTGCTTCCAATAGATACGAAATCTCCCATATATATACCGCATAAATCGGAACTGGTGAGATTGATCGTACAGCAAATTCATAGAGAAAATGCTCACTGTGGGAAAGAACACACACTCACAATAGCACGCCAAAGGTTTTGGATTCCACGACCATCCAACGCCTTCAAGAAGTACATCAAAAACTGCACAACGTGCAAAAAATACCAAGGCCTACACCTGAAATTGAAGCTCGATTCAAGGACTACAAGGTATGGTCTTATTTTTTTGTGAGGTCCAAGGATTTCGTTGTGAAAATGCACGATTTTCAAATGGGTGCTGCCACGGGGTGACTCGAAGAAGCTACCACGCGGGTCCCCTGTTATGCATGGGGCGCAAATGAACTACGATTGACTCCGCCCGGGTCATCACCATACCTTGGACATTGGGATTTTTCGAATGAACGAATATATTCGGTTTTCGAAATTCCGAATGAACGAATGAACGAATATATTCGATTTCCCCAATTTCGAATGAACGAATGTGTTGGGGGTTGTTCAGTGGTTATAGATGAGCAGCAGAGCAGACGAGAGGCAAACCGTTTATTGCGGTCTAAGGTAACAAGAGTGCGTACAATAGGTGAGGCTCACCCTGACCCCATGAGGGGGCGGGGTGAGGGGGACGTGGGGGTCGTCGTATCGACGACACTCCGGCCAGCGAGGGATACAAATCCGGGATAATTTCACTGCATAATTACTATATGACAATCGACAGTATCACATCCGCGTTTTGCGTCGTGGGTGGCTTTGCGCCTGACCCCCGCCTGTCGGTGTTGTGTGATGGGCGCCGTCGCGGCTGACCCCTGCTCGTTGGCGTGAAGTTAGAGGTGCCATGGCGGTTGTCCCTGGGCGCGGCGTCGGCGAATGCAGTGGTGGCAGGAATGGCGAAGGCGGTGGTGGCAGGAACGGCGACGATGAAGACGGCGATGGAGAAGACGGCGATGAAGATGACGGCGGTAGCGATGAAGCAAATAGACGTTGTAACTCAGACAGGTCGTGATAAGCTAGCCTGGTAACCTGTAGTGGCTGCTGTGATTGCAGGGAACCATCTCTGGACTATCGAAGTACAAATTACTTTAATGGTGCAGGTTCTATAGTTATTTTCTTTTTTTGCCGTGCAATTTCACTGTGTTATCGCCGTTCAAAAACCCGCTTTGGATACGGGGCAGAGGAGCTGATGCTCACCCTGACCGCATGAGGGGGCGGGGTGAGGGGGATGTGGGGGTCGTCGTATCGACGACAGAATGAACGAATATATTCGATTTCCCCAATTTCGAATGAACGGATGAACGAATATACTCGATTTCCGAAAATTTGAATGAACCAATAAACGAATATATTCAATTTTCGAGATTTTGAATGAACGAATATATTCGGTTTTTGAAACTTCGAATCCACTAATGATACATTTGCGAATTTCCACCGTTGCCGGTCATCTCGTACACGAGGCAGCGAGCCAGGGCGGCGCGCGGTTTTTTGCACGCCGTTTGACGCCCTTTTAGGCCCTTGTTATACGTTCGCTCACCCCCCAGCGTAACTCGTCCATTCAGTATCAGACACCGTGGGGCCAGACACCTTTGTACGAGTTATCACGGTGACGCTGGCGTGGTGACGTTCACGGGCTGTTATGCACACGCTCGCGTACCTTCCACGCTATAGTCGCTGCGCATTGCACTGCGATTGACCCTTTCGCTGGGGGTGGGTCGATCACCTCGCGCATTGCTCTGTATGCTTCGGGCGCGTGCGTGCGTGCGTCGCGTGCTCAGCGTCTGAGGTTAGCGGCGCACGCGATCACCGCTCGCAAGCCGCTGACGCTAACCGCGAGCGAATGTACATATAACAAGGGCCTTACGCTTCAACGTACCCTCCACTGGCACCATCGCCGTTTGCCGCCCTCCGCAGCAGGAACGCTCTGCATACACACGGTTAGACCCGTTGTGAGACCGTGCCTTTGACTGGGAAACAAACAAACTCACAGACAGACAAAGTATTAGGTTGTAAACCTTCCGGTTGAATGTTTGCCACATCTTAATTTTTGAAATATATTTCGTTGAAAAGCAACCCACTTGAAATATATAAGGAACAATGTTGGGCTAATATGTGTCGCCTTACTGCTGGTAATCATTTTACCACATACGCGTGGAAGCACGTCGGTTTATTCGCGAAAAACGTTTACACTCCCGTTTTGAGATAGCCTACTTGTTGAGATGTTTTTCTCCCGTGAGATTCGTCAGCAACGCAACCGACTGGTACTCTGTAGGGTACTCTCTAGAGATTACGTTGAATGGGGACCGATCTCCAATAATCCTACGGAAAATTTTCCATGCGATTTTTTTGAAGGCGTCTTCGGCGGCGTTAGGTGGATAGCGTTCTCGGCCCTGCTTATCCTTTGGTCTGCAATCCATACAATACATTTTCTCACAGAATAGTTTGATAGTCACTAGTACATCTTTGGATAGAAGCTCTTATTTGATAAATTCAGAAGAACTCCGCAAAACGTGTAGAATCTCCTCCTTGAGGTGCAATTAGTGTTGGTGAAGATTTTCTTGGTTTACCAGGACCAAGCCGTTGTGGTCTACGGCAATGAGAAGCGTACTTCATTCACTTCTGATCTGCTATAGCCAAGGTACTTTAGCAGTTGAAGTTCCTTTCGAAACTTGGGAAGTTCGTACGCGAAGTAACTCCAGCGTTGAGCTGTATAGGTAAAATGGTCATTCCTCGCTCTCTCAGCAGCTGATGGCATGAGTCATCCGGCTGCAGAGCCAGCAAGGGGGCGGCGCTGCGCAAACCAGAGATGCAGAAAAGACTCCGCCCTCACTCTTCCCATCTGGCTCTGGCCGCTCGCGCGTGTTGGAATATCCCGTGTACGAGATGACATGTAATCAATTTCCACACACAATTCCCTGGCAACGAGATCTATTATAGTTTTTAGTCACACGGAAACGTTCTTCATGGCGAAGGATCTACAAGTTCTTCTTCGGACAACTCTATGAGTTCCCGTAGCCTACGCGTGAAAGGCGATGCGAACTCAGAATACAACATTCGAATGATCGAATAATTCGAATTTTCGCCTTTATCGAATATTCGAATGATCGAATAATTCGAGTTTTCGCCTTTACCGAATAATCGAATAATTCGAATTTTCGCCTTTATCAATTATTCGAATAATCGAATAATTCGAATTTTCGCCTTTTCCGAATATTCGAATAATTTACTGTATTCGTATCGGCGAAGATTCAGGTCAAGCAAGACCTCGCTACGGCTATCTTGCTTCAAGCATATGAGAGGGATCATGCGACTTTTACGCCTTACCTGGAACACTTTACAACAAACCTTCTCATCCTATCTAATAGAGATTGACACCACTCAACCACCGCCATTATCGGAGCAAAATGTGATTACTTCAGGTGAGCACTGCTGTTAGCAGGGGATTCATTCGCCATTGACAGAATAGTGAGGGTCAATAAAAGTCATAAGCCCGTACAGCGAGCTCTCAGCCATTTGTTACCGGTATCGGTGCCGTTGGAGTCATTTATGTCGCCGCTGCTGGATATGCTTGCTTCTTTGTTGCTTCTGTTGTGAGGTGCACCGTATTTCATGCAGATCGATTTAGTTCAGCGTTCGTTGAGTAACTTCATTAATCGGCATCAAAAGCTTGCCGGTCCGTGAAAGTACTCCAGTTAATCCGTGCGATTTTGTCGCACTACCGTGTTGCATGGGGAACAGCTCTTACTTCACTATTACGACTTCGTCAAGCTTATGACATGATCTCTATAAAGTGGCTGTGATTCTTCCGCCACGGCGCTTTTTCGGGAGATCATATTTTGTTTCTCCTGAGGTTTCCAGACCTCCAGTCTAGCGAGATGGACAGATGGACAAAAAGGCTAGAATCTCGTCGTTGACCCGACTTGTGGAGAAATGGAGAAATTTAACAGACTGTTTGAGCCAAAAACATACAGCTGTACGGAGATGCTGCGATTCCTTCTAACTATTTCAAGTCAATACTAGACTTCCGCCTGAGCTACTGTAGCAATCACATCTTGCAAATTGTAGGGAAACAAGTAATAGGCAGCAGTTTTATCACCTTTTCGATAGTAAGAGGTAACACTGGTTCTGTTTTATCACTGCGATGTAGAATGGACGAATCACACCTCGTTTTCATTGCACCCAGCTGATGATACTGCCTTGGATACTCAGTAAACTTTCGCATTATAAGCTTTTCAAGGATAACCAATCGTAAGGCAGAAAACATGGTCACGCATTTGTTCGAATTTCTCAGATGAGGCTAGGATTGGCTATGACGTCTTCTAGCTTCGTGGCGTTGAGCACTCCTCCTCTTGAGTAGATTTCGTATGTCTGAAGTAACATATGTTACTAATGATTTATTCGATCACAACTCTTATTCTTTTCATCAGCTCGCCTACATAGTTCATAAGCACATACGCCATTTTCGATTATTTTAACCCTCTCCGAGATGTCCATTTCTGTACAAAAAGCTACGAACATCCAACACGAAATATTGCTTAGGTGGCTCTTCGGCGTGTTCCGATTGAACGTAATCATAGATCTTACTGTGTTTTCAAGTCCGCGGCCTTCCAAGAAAACTCTCCCTAATGGTCCTCTGGGGTAGCAACAAAGTACACGAGCCCTTTTTTCGTTGATATAATCAAAAATGTCCTCTTTAAAATTTTCAAAGGCTGCAGAAAGCTTACTTGGAACGAGATCAGGAGGATTTGGTTAGCCTCAAATACCAAAATTTTGGAAAATTGCCCGAAAAAGGGTGGGAAAGCCCTTTCGCAATCATCTTACTTCAGATTTAGGTATCACTTTTAATTTGGTTATGTAGGCTGAAATATGAACTCCGGCTGCCCTTGTTGACACATGTGTACATATCCTGTACTGAATGGCTTGCCAAGTCGATACAACCGATCTTAAAGGAGAAGCTGCTCTGCAGCGCCGGATGTTAGGCCTTTCGAAACTTTCTACAAGCAGCAATGAGTTTTGAAATGTCGAGCGTGAGTACGCAGGTTGTACGACTGCAAATTGGGAAATGTGTGCACAACACCCGTCTCCATGGCAAGCAACGAAGTGCTGGCCCCACAGATCGGTTCTAATAACACAACCATTAAAATCAGACAATTAGTGGGTGCCGTAGCTACTGAGCGAATGGAGCAAAGTACCTCAAATTGCTGGCGTGGTCTCACTTATGATCGAACATTTGTTCTTTTCGAATTCCGTGTTAATATAAAGTCGTATGGAAATGGATCTACTTTCAAAAGGTATACAGATGGGGAAAGCCTAAGAGAAAGTGAGGAGCCGATCCCGACTCCAAAATACGGCATACACTTTCAGATAGCCATGTTATGTCCTTCGTTTTTTTTTTCAAAAGGAAAACAGGTAAGGTGTACCTCAGGTACATCGTACCTGCTTTTCTTTTGAAAAAAAATCTGAGCTCCGTTCAGACGGTCACGTCTGCAACCTCTGCTGTCAGCAGATGCCCAAGGTTGACGTTACACCGACGAGTGGACACCAACCATTAAATTCCTGCCCCACAGCGCTCGTTGCCACAGTGCGAGCGTAGCGCAAGAGAAAGCCACATTCAACAAAAACAAGAAAGATGGGTTAGGAGGAATGCGAAGTAGGAGACTGTGTAACCCAAAGTATGCAGTAGAACATCGCTCTGAAGGGAATGTGACTGAAGATTGCGGTTTTTGGCTTGAAATGTGTTTTGAGTCGTTAAAGCTGAATGATAGAAAGCTGCCAGTGACCCAACGACGGTGGTAAAACAAAAGGCTTCAGTGAGATCCGTAAGACGAATCAAATTTTTGGGACAAAGACTCAGAACCTCTGATCTCTCTAGCTAAGACCGGAAGTGAGAGTAAGAGTCGTGTAAACTTACGGCTTGTGCTCCTCCATAGTATAACGGACACATAGACTCGCAGATATCCTCTAATGAGTTCCCATCCTGGAATGAGTAAGGATTCCAAAACACACAAATAAACTAATTTCATGGTTTTGCGGTCGATTACTACAGCACAACTACTTAACCATTTTCTGTTCTTATATTTTTGCATTTTCTGATATTTCAGTTGTTCCGTTGGTCAGTTCCTTACACTTATGGTTGTTGGCAGTTGTTTGCTCTGTTTTTGTGTCGTTCTGACACCCACAAATAAATAAGAAAACACTGTTATAACTACTCATTTAGTTCATCGCCGACCTTCAGCGTCTGACTTATTCAGGATTAGGTAACACCAAAGCACCCCCGTCAAAATCAACGTTATTCTACATATTTTATTTCAGAAAGCACAATGAACTTACCCATGGACCACACCAAGCTTCATGAAATAGGGCTTTGATGTCGACAACGACCACATCAGCTATAACCATTTTTCGGACCGTGATTAACTGCAATGATCTTTTTTCTAGCTTGAACTGACTGGTAGGTAATGTTATCAGTATTATGTAAATTGGTGGTGGTTCGCTTACCTTTTTTGGAACCATAAATCGACCCTCTGTTACATCTGCATTCACTACTGAAGATGCGGCATCCCATGCAATTCCCTGCTAATTATTATTAATCACGTTGGAAAGTCTATGATGTGACACATATGTATAGCCTAGAATGCAACTTCATCCATCGACATGGTGGAATTGAAGTGAATACTATAAAACGTCGATTGAGCATGAGTGGAGCAGGTCAATCGAAGACTGTTCATACCATCGATACAGTTTTATGAGCACAACACCCGGACTCGTATACGTATACCGTATACCTCCACGTTTAAATACCTTCCACCAACGTTCCGAATGTTCAAGTCTTCAACAAATCTTAGTAACGAATATTTGATCGTCAGTGTTCGATTTGTTCAGAGATATACTCACCAGGTATCTCTCGTCCTCAGTGCTTTCGTCAGTCCATTCGCCTTGTCCAGTTGCTAGTGCACATATGACGAGTAGAACCGTAAGCGACAACATAGCCCACTTCTAACTTCCACTGAAGACCACTGCATGTTTGAAGTGTCCATCATACGCCGTGAGAGCCGCTATTGTTGAGAAAGATGAAAAGGTAAAAATTGCGTGATTGTGAAGAGGAATGGATATCAACTTTTTATGTGAGGAATTCCACTGTACTGCGTAATGAAGCGTGTGGTTGTCTACATGCAATCTACACATTTATTCGCAGGAATGTTGGACGAGAACCATTATTGAAGACTGGTATTGCTCCATGATGCCAGTAAGTGTTTTGATAAAATTACCGAATCTGCTGTCACTGAACAACAAGGACTCATCAAAATACGATATGTATAGCGATAGAAACTGCAACCCGTTTCTCTGCACATATCCTTCAGACCTAGTATGGTAGCATACAGTGAATAGCTTAATAGCAAATCATCGAAATGAATTAGCGCGTAATGTCATTCTCTATATTGCCATGGTAGAGAAACCAATTTGATTTTGTGCAAAAATTCCAGCACGTTCCCGCATAGATTCCTTCAAGGTAAACCTCTCGCCTGGATTTGTTAATTCGCATCGAATTACAGCAGAAGACAGTGAGGGGGTACTGTCGCTAGATAGGAAGAATTCTGTAGACCATATCCAGTACACAATCTGCGGTGACAAGCCTGCACAATAATACGAACATGCAACCAATAGAACCAATAGGACCAATAGGATTGAGGCCCGCCGCCGCAGTGCTTCCATCAAAATTGTGTCATGCGTTACCTGTGCCAATGTACAATGCCCATTTTACCGAAGAGTTTAATCCTCAAAATAACAACATGCTGCTCGAAGGTAGCGTATTGGTGCGTCAGTTACCTTGGAAAACAGGACGTACCCAAAGCAGGAGCAGCTTCATGAATAGGCGCCTGGCTGTTTGAGAAGACCGTTGTCAAGAAGTGCCGGTGTTTCCTCTGGGTAAAGGATGCTGTATAAAAGTGTCACCTTGGAGACGGCTCGGTTCTAGATCGAGAGCATTTCAGGGTGTCATTGCAAGCATGCCCGTTGGGTGAGAGAAATTATAAACATTATGTATTTCGCAGATCTGATATTCCACCATTTAATGCATCAAAAAATTCATTCAAATCAAAACAGCATTACAGCACACTTTCCTATTGAATTCCTGCAACGATCTCATTTCCAGTGTTGACATTTCAAATATATAGTAGGATAACTCTTGCTTCTGTTCACTGCCAACCTATAATTGGCTCGAAGAAAAAATAAATATGAAGGCGAAAAAGCGCATGAAGGTCACCAAAGTAATGAACAATGAGTGAACGACTACCGAATTTAAGGGAGGAGTGAGTATGCGCTTGAATGAGAAAATTTAACAGTTTAAGTAACTCAGCTATTTTAGTGAAATACAGTGCACGAACGTCGCCGAGTGTGAGCTGAGAAATAGGGAAACAGTGGAACGATCTTGGTTTTTGAACAATTGTAAGTGGAAAATGATGCGAAACGGTCATGCATGCAAGGGTCCCCAATACTGGTAAAAACCGGTTCTTCGGTTGGTTCCAGCGGAAAGGCGCCAATGCGTCCCATGAGAGAGATAATGCCTAGAGGCTTTTTTGGCCAACACTTCGTCCTCGCTGTCGATCCTCAACGTCATAAAGTAGCATTGAGCAGTTTCGACGTAGAGATTGTATGTTTGGTGTTTGCCTACCGAAGTCCTGTAACATATTTCTTCACTATCTACTCTGTTACTGTTCCATAAATGTCAGTTAAAAACAAGCATCACTAATCCATTATATTCTTCTCGTTTATTTCGTGGATTTACTTTCTGGAAACAGCGAACGCCTATGAATAGACACCGGTGGAAATGAAGCCGCGGTGTTATTGGTGTCGAAGAGCTGCCGAAAGCATTCCGCGATAAAACTGCTGACACCTTGACGTCTTGCATCTCAAAGTGCGAGAACGTTTGCTTGCTCCTCGACGGTTTTCTATTCTTTCGTGTACAGTTACAATTAGAAAGCCCTGGGTTTGTCATATACCTGTCTGTCGCGCATCATCACCTACACTCGTCAAAACTCCTGGCCTGACGTTCTACTCCTTCGTCCTTCACGTCAGAGGACCACCTTAATCAACAGCTGCAGCCGTCTACGCGCGGCAGAGAATGGGTGCGACTGTGGGAATCTAAAAGAGGTTAGAAGAGAGAAGTTTTCCAACAAGTTCGTCGTCGAATACTTTTAAAAACCAATGGCGAATACCACGGTACCGATGGATTTGGGATAGCCAGTAGAGAAGAGAATGAAACTTTGCCAGTTAACCTCATGTCAGCTGAACTTCTATTCGATGATTGCTGCTGCTTCGTAAGAAGAATACCGCCACTGAATATGGAAACCACCTGAAGGTCACTAGTCACCGTCATTTGTGCTCAAATCAATTACATGTTGAGAAATAGGAGACAGTACCTTTGCACTTCCTAAGCTTTCCTAGGTTTATGTGTTCAAAGTGGCAATGGGTGAGAATCTGGCCAGCGGTTGTACAGAATCGGTCGCCCTTAAATCTTCTTATTTTGGCATTTCTCTTTTTACGCTGGACGATTGTCTTTACTTTACCTGCGCTCCGAGCTGAGTAGTCTGCGACGTTGAACGAGATTTAGACAGCTTTTATCGCGTGGCACTCAATTGCATTACTGCGTGCCGCTGTCACCTCGAGACCACTCTTAGCATAGTTCTCGCGTGCACATGCCAGACCAATCGTCCACACTTCCTAGCCGTAAGAGATCCAATGAGTACAAATACTACCTGCCTTCTGCACTCGAATGGTTCATCCATCCCATATATGAACCGTTCGCTTTCTCTCTTGCATTCAGCCTCTTCTTATTTTGTTATATACCTACCTCATCACCAGATGAATTCCGGGAAAAGCGCTTATATATTCTTCACTATGTCTTCACTTTGTCATTAGAAGACCTCATATCCTTGCAACTGAAAAAGAACAGGTGAGGCCCAAGCTTTACAGATATTCTATGGATGTCACCCACTGGTGATGGCGAGCGAGGGAGGTTCACAAACAGCTCCTAGCGAAGACGTGTACTATGGTTTTAGTCGCGTCCACCCAGCCATACAAGAATGACAAATGAAATTTAGCAGAAGTATAAGGGGCGTATATTGTTGGAATCATCGTTGAGCTGTGTATGTGAAATTCACAAAGAAACGCCCGCCGCACAGAACTGTAATCCTTGGACTTGTCTCTTCTAGAGAGAACAACTAACTGCTCTATTCATCAGAACAAATAGTTTCTTGTCTCTCCACATTTTCGTTACATTTAAATTGGACAAATCCAATAGGGTGAGCGAAAACGTTATGTGTAATGCATTTTGAGGGAGAAATCTGCAGCGATTCGTGTGTTGTCTAATTTGCTCTTGTATTAGGTATGTTGGGGTTACTTTTTTCATTGATAAAAAATTGTGTGAACTAACATAGCCTTCCTGGAAAATGTTCTTGAGTTCGGAGAAGTTACATTTTATTCTGAGTGGAAACTTTTCCAGCAGCTCCTATGAGGAACGGGTTCGGTATCAAAGTGGCAACACTAGCAAGATCTGAAATTTTGAATAGCTCCGAAGAAAACTCTCCATAGCTAGGCCATGAGTTATAAGGGCACTTTTGCACTCGACGTCTGAAGACGAATTGGATAATGGCTTTCAGTCTCCAAATTGTTCATGAAGAAAAATTACGATGCTATTATCCGTTGGAGAACATTGGTATTTCTGAGTGAAAAATGTGAACAAATGAAGATTTTAACGTTCCCGTTTCCATTCCAGTTGACATGCTGTCCAGCAACTCACCCACAGGCCTCCCTTCTCAGTCGGCATCCGCGGCCAACATCGATTTTTCCCTCAGCTCAGTGAGGGGCAGTCGTAGTCTTCCAGCTAGCTCCCGCTCTCGTCTCGTCTCCATTCGCGTTCTCTCCCACATCTCACTGGTGGTGTTTTCGGCCAGCTTTTCCATGTTGATGCTCACTCGGTTTCTCTAAAGTGAAGTCTCATATGCTACATCTCGCATTCCTATTTGGGTTCTCTTGTTGCTCGCTGAACGGAGGACTTCTATAACAAGTCAGGTCATCAGCTTAGATATGCACACCTCCAGCTCCGGCGCAGAGCAAGTACGGCTCTTCGCCGGATCTGGAAGTGTGCATATTTTCGAAGGGATACTTGTCGCACTGTGTAAATAAATCATCAACATAGTGCGACAAGTATTCTTTTAAGAAATTGAGTGGATGAAGAAAACCTTGATATTGAAGAAGCCTTCTAGAAGGGAGCTCATAACTAGTTCATCTGTGATAGAAAAGTTCTAGACCAGTAGAGTCTAGCTGGAGTGGAACTTTATGAATTAGGTACAATGAAGGTGGGGCCAGTGCCTAAAAGCAGGACTCTATAGTCCAGTCTTTTACATTCGAGTCGCAGAAAACTTTCGAGGTAAACACTGCACTCGAGCACCGGCAAACTGGTCGGAGCGCCAGCCAGACACGGTTGAAGGAGAAGTACGAGGATTTAGCGAAAAGAGAATAGGCCGCCCTGATTCACATGACAGAAGAACAAAAAGTGTTCAAAGAAACACCCATGAATGTAAAGAAACTGAAATATTTATTTGGGTGTGCTAATCTGTGTTCTGTTTTGGAGCAGTCTCCTACTGCCGTACGATCTCCCGAATTGGGGATTTCTCCTCGCGCCGGCATGCTGAGAGGCGCCGGCGCCCAACGGCCCCTGATTAAGTGGTGTGTCGGATGATAATGGACCTTTTGGCAGAAAATGTTCTACGTTCATCAGTCACTGCTGGTCAGACCATTATTGGCTGCGAATCATCAAGCGGGACGCGAGGTACGATATTATGAGGTGGTTGTGTGCAGTCGAGTGCAACACAACATAACTTACGCGAGTACTTTGTAGATATAAACAGGGTCCGTTTATTGTACTCCTGCGAAATTGCATTTTCATTAATTCTGGTTGTGAGGAAATATATTTCTGTTTTCATTCTTCATTCTTATTAGACACTATGCAATGACCCATAGTCCTTATAATTCAAGAAAGCGTAGATTTGCCGCATGTCTAGCTAAAATGCTCTCGAATCCGTGGTCAAGGGGTATCAGAATGCCTGGTCACTGTGAGAGTTTGTTCTGAACGTGTTCAAAATTAGATTCCTAGGAGAATTCCTTCTTACATTTGCACTCTGTTCGATTATTTGGCATTTTACCAGCACCAAATTGATAGCAAGACGTTTTAATGATTGACAACTACATTCTGGTTACCCAGAATTCTGAATTGTCACTCATCTAGGCGCTACTCAACTTATGACACTCTATTGGTAGTTTCTTTCTAAATAACCTCTTCATCCAGTTTTGCTCAAACTTCAACCTGAGGTGCTGCTCACGAATCTGACGTCCAATCGCTGAATTTCCAAGGATACCACCGGTAGTGTTACTACGGGTGATTCAGTCAAGATAATCGGTTCGGCTCAAGCTTCGTCTTGGTATCTAATTTGGGACGAGCTGAAATTGCGACTGGGGTAGTGGGCGATGTCAGTGTTCTCGGCCAAAATTCAAAAAACGTACGTCAGATTGGTGTTCGGTCCTTCAAACAGCGCTTATAGATTAACTTTTAACAGGACTGGGTGAGTTGCTTCCTCCAACTACTGGAGTGCTGTAAGATTTCTCACAGGTAGTCCCAGTTGGTTGATGTCATCCATTGCGTTTTTTGGACACAGTTTAGTTTAAACATGTTGTACTCAATTCACATGAGAATGAACCATTCTTAAAACGCAGCACGTTCATAATTCAATCTGAGATCCAGCGCTTCATTGCTTTACCTCTAAACATGGATTAAAGAAAACAGTCTGAGAGGAGGGTGTAGGTTGTGAACCATATACCGAAAGACCAATTATAATTCTGTTTTGTGCAGATTCTGCCACTCGAGAAAATCAGCAACTGCCTAACTGCCCTGACACAGCTTTATCGATTATATTCTGAATTGTGGAACTTTCTTTTAGGTATAAGTACGAATTTTTGTCGGATGTATGTGTGACTTGATTCCGAATATTCTCAGGTTCTCTGAAACCATCACTTGAATTATCTCCGACGTGGAGGACTTGCGCATCTGTTCGTATTTGAAATGCTACTATCGTGCTACCACTTCGGTTACCAGATGATGGGCAGGTCGGACGTAAGGTCACTCGAAACGGAGAGAAGCCATGAATCAGTAGATCACCCTTGCCAATTTCTGCTTATTTGTAAATTGATCCTGTCGCGCTCAAATCATTCGTAGGCTGTGCGATCCGACTTGATCACAAAAAGCTTTGCTAACAGTAGAGTTTAGTTCGGTGAGCCTAACGGTGTAATCCCAGCAGCGTTGTCGCCTCGTTGGTCCAGTGTAGTGGCATGAGTCGCTGCGATTGATTCTCTCCTCGAGAACTCACGGGGTATGGGTGGGAAGGGGGGGGGCAATCGCTGATTGCTTCCAGGCACGAGTCCCTCCCACTCTCCGCCCAGTATTGAGGACGGACTTCTTATGCCGCGCGTGGCATCTATTGATTTTCCTCGAATATGGCCTCGTCTATAACATGTTTGATCAAATCGCGTAGTGATGCTCTCTACTTATCTGCTTGTCTTCTCTATTCAGTTTCCTGTGTAGTTGTACGTTGTGAGTCTTTGTGATGGTCCTTTAATGTTTCTTATTACAAACAAAGGTTGCGCCCTCATTTGCAACGCTTTTTCTCTGCCTAGAATTTACGAAATTTTATTTTTTTGTCAAACGAATTTCCTACCTGCTTCCTCCCGATGTATTCTTTTCACCCCATAAAACACCGAAAACATATTACATATTCTTTCGGCCGTGGTCGCTAATCATTACATAGCACATAGCTAATAGGCACGGATCTGTATCCATTTCTTGAACTTCGGCCTAAGACTATATATATCGCTTGTAGGGCTAGCAGAGTGATCCAACTGAGGTCACCGATTTGGCTAAATCATCGTTCGGAGTGGTAATTTTTGCATGCTGGTCACGATTCCGACGTCTATCTATTTTTTTTTGAGTTTCGGCGGAGGACCACCCATGTCATAAAATCGTGGGGTTAGGTAAAAATCACCGATTATTCCAAAACCTCGTATATTGATGTTATTTGGTGTGATTAATACGAATTTGGTGTATTTTTTAGATTTCGTTCGATTTCGTCGGATTCAGGGAGGTACTCCTCCGCACCACCACCCTAACCGTGGCCCCCAGGCCATCATTACTCACGCATATCTATCGTAACGGTTAAAATCGAAAAGCCAACATCATGAACGTAATCAACAATCTACCTGGACGAAGTCTGAGCCAAATCTGAAATTTTGATCTGACCACCAAAGTCGGCAATATCGGCGGTCTCAGTGGTCCTCAGCAGATATTCGGATAACATTTAAGACCGTATGCTCGTGTCTCCCGAGCCGAGGATTTCTCCGCGCGCCGGCATGCTGAGAGGCGCGGAGAAATGCCCGGCTCGGGAGACAATAGCTTACGGCCCAAGATTCGTTATCAGCTCCCTAAATAACCCTATTAAACGACGTTTCAGAAAAGAAAATAATTTTTCCCACCCCACACCCTGCCGGTGGAATCGGTAGTCTCTAATTTATTCTTTAGCGATGTCAAGAATTTTACTGTTTTGTTCGGTGAAATTCTCCCATGGAGCGATACATTGATACGTTTGTATGTCGTGTGTCAACACTAGGGGCCGTATGCTCGTGTCTCCCGGCCGGGCGATGAGCGCCCATCGCCCGGCCGGGTGATGGGCGCCCATCGCCCGGCCGGGAGAGACGAGCATACGGCCCTAGATGGATCACTTGCAATTAGGCGCTATGTGGGTTGGGGGGTGCAGGGCGGTGGTCCGCAATTTTACGTCGACTTTAACGTGTTATCATTGTTATATCTGCCATTGTTTACGATCAACTCGGTCTGTTTTGACATGTTTGACGTGTAAACTCTTCCCAATTGTCCGAACCTTAACATGTTAACCAACATAGAGTCGACGCAATATAACAGACCAGCACGCTGCACCCCCTAACCCACATACCACCATCACTTAATTCATAGCAGTACATTCTGTTTTAACTGTTTCCTTATTGAATGTGTTGGTCATTCTTATCATATTTGTTGCAGTGCTTCTGCAGATGTCTTCGCCAATTGATATTTTAACTGTTGTTACTAACGTTTAAGAATATTTGAAGAGCATCCTGCAAACAGTGTAGTTCAGCATGTGACGTGCAGATTCGTTTCAAACCACCCCAAAGCGTCACCTCTGTAGATTTCCTCACTAATCGGCTCACGGTCCCTATCGTCGCGTCCGTGCGACGTGTTTTACGGTGTCGAACGCTGTTATAGTGTCATCATGCGTATTCTCTTCTGAATGGTTTCATGTTTTCTATTCAGATTTGAAAGGGATGTCTTCACTCTATTCTGCCTGGCGTTTTTTGAGTTGAACTTTGAGGGGAAGGATCCGTGATGCCCGCATGTATTATAGATCAGTCTTCCTCGTCCGTTCTTTTCCACTTGGGCCGCTTGAAACAATTTGTTGTCACAGACATTTGTCCATGCCTGCATCGCGACTTGCGTACGTTTACAAATCATGTTATCCCTTCTCGTATTGCTCGATCTAATATTCCGTCATTTATCGTACTACTATCCATAGCAATTCACTGATAGGGCTCTTACAATTCTTGTCGCCGACTTCAAACTTGCGCAAGTTCTGCACAATTGCTGCAGACAGGCGCTGCTCTATTTTTCCTCTACCTGTTCTTTACACTTCCTTTACCTCTTTCACCTTTGTTATTCAATGTATAATACTTAGGGCCTTCCAGAAGTTAGAATTCATATAAATGTCAGATATGTAGTCAACGCGAAGATGGAATACCGCAACTTCACCTCTCTTTTTCCGGTTTTACCACCATTTTGCGGAATATTCAACGCTCTTCCACATTCAGTGTCCGTAGAAACCAGTTTTCTAGGGATTACTTATCGCTCGATATTATTGTGCGACCTCTCGCCTCACTTTGTGTTTCCATCTTATATCCTTGTTTGGAGACGCTCTAGCATGACACAGATAATCGAATACGTGCAGCTTTTCTTTCACTCTCGCTTAGTAGAATCATTGCGTGGGGAACTTATATGTGGGTTCTTCATGAGATAAAACGAGTTTCCATTGTTGCAGCTGCGCTTACGTGGGTATTGCATTTGTAGTCCGCATTATTACCTCCATTATTTCGGTGAAAGATTTCCTTGCGTCGTTAATCCTGCAGCTACACGTTTCTAGAAACCCGCTATCATATCATAATTTGCTTCGGCTCGAATCCACAATCATTCGCCGCTTACGTGAATTATGGGGCACGTCAAATAATCCTGATCATAGATGATTTTACTCGATCTTTGAAATCCGTTCTCATTTGTTTCAACAAAAAAGTTTGCTTTGAGGTGCTTCAATTTGGCAGTTGACTTTGAAGCCGTGCTGTCAATGTACCTCTGATGTTGTTCACTGGTACGATTCGAGTGCGGATTATAGAAGCAAAGGGTCTTCGACCGACTGAGTGGTCGCGGCGATTCAACCAGAATGAAACGGTGCGCTCTTTGTTATTCATTTGGCTTCTTTTCAGCGAGCCTTTCAGATGTGGATTACAATGAAAATGAAGCTTTTTTCATACGTAAAAAGTTTAAACGTTGAATCAGAGCAAACGTTATAGACATTGTTAACCAGTGTTATAGCTTTTCAATTTGGGTGTTTCAAGCGGACACGTTTTCTGAAGCCACTTTTTTCACTGTATAATTGCTTATTATTAACTGTGTTTTCGTTTTGTCGCACCGATTTATATAAGTTTCTCTTTCCTTGAATTGTTAGTGTACCGCTTTTTCAAAATTCAGTTCATTTAGTTGGAGCATATTTTTTCCATCACTATCACTTTTTCTGTTCTTAGATGTGTGATATTTAATTTTCTGTTGTTATTTTCCATTTGCTGTTTGAACACACTATCGCACTGTTTTCGCTTAGGGGCACTCATGTCGAAAAATTTCACTGAGGAGGTAGAAACTGAAGTTGTTTTGTTGCAACACGTTCATAGAATGGTGAATTCTTAAAGCATAGTCATCGTTTCGATGACCGCAAGAAAATATTAGTCGCGGATTGATTTGAAAGGAAAAGTAAACAATTGACCAGAATGTTCAGTTTGTGAGGGCATTTACTTAGTGGTTTTCATAACGCCATGACTGTTTTTAATAAATTTACTTTTGCTCCCACGATAGATAAGTTCTTCCTCTACTGTTTTGACTACATGAAATAGAGTATGTTTCACAATGAAGTTATATTCCTCTTCTTTCCCTCCTTAGCGTTTAATCCTGCGCCGTCGCGGGTCCGCTGTTCTTGTCAACAGTCGCCATCTAACTCTATAACTTCTACAAGTTCTCTCTTCTTGAAGCCTCGGCATGATGGTATAACTGTCGTATGCTGCTGTGCCGACTGAGGTTAGTAGGGTGGATCAGATTGATTGGCCTAACGTTTCCGCTTGAACTTCGTCTTCAGAGGCCTATAAAGTGGTCCGAAACTTCTTGACCATCGATCTATACGGCCAAGCACCGCATCGTTCCTAGCATTTTTGATTAACTTATGCAATCCCTCACGAAACTGAGAAGTTAGGAGAAATCTAATGACTTACCCCGTGATCTACCGCCAGAGTGTTGGCGACGTGCCAACAAGCTCTGTTGGATGACAAAAATCAGAATCTATCCCTCCTGATTTTGCTTTGACCTCTTTAAGGTCGCTTCTGATGACGTCCCTCCATCTCTTCTTGGGCGCTTGCCGGGTGCCTCGAATTTTAATGCTCTTCTTATTGGGTGGTCCTCCGTTCTCCTGACAATGTGCCCATACCACTACTCCCATGACCGACCTTACATCCTCATTTCGTACCCTATCCATCCGTGTCCACCCTCATGCCCACCTGGGGCCGTATGCTCGTCTCTCCCCGCAACGAGTGGGGGAGTCCCCGCCGGTGCCCTCCACCCGAGATAGTGCGCAAACGTAGGAGGAGGAGGTGGCGCGCGGGGAGCCCCTCCCCATCCCCAGCTATCTCGGGTGAGACGAGCATACGGCCCCTGACCATCCTCATTTCGGTTGAGTGTGTTTGTCTTTCATGTGCCTTATTTATGGGCCAGCACTCGCTGCCGTAGAGCAAAAATGGGCTCAGTGCTGACCCTTGGTGCACATCTACGGTGATGTCCACTTTCTTCGTGTGTCCGTGTGGGGGGTGAATTGTTGCTCTGGACCTGGCGTACATATCCTTTGTCATTTAGACTAAGACTCTCCTGCACATTTCATTGCCGCAGTAACCTCCATAGTAGCATACCGGGTAACCTGTCATAAGCCCTCTCGTGGTCCAGGAAGACCGGGTAGGTCGGTCAGAGCTTTTCGCGGTATTTCTCCATTACCTGCCTCGTTATGAAGATGGCATCCGTAGTAGATCTTCCTGGCATGAAGCCGAACTGCTGCTGTGGAATTTCGACCAAATCTCCCAGTCTACTTACTGTCTATCAGCCACTCGTAGATATTCATGGTGTGGGACATCAGCTTGATTCCTCTGTAGATTGGCGTCTCCCTTCTGCCTGAAGATAGGTACCATGATGCTGTCTCTCCAACTTTCAGGCATCTTACCTTCTTGTTGAGGAACCTCTTCAGCCATCCAACTCCGCGTTCCCTGAGCGCTTTCCATGCCTCCATCGGCATTCCGTCCGGTCCCACTGCCTTTCCTTCCTTCGTCTTCCTTGTAGCCGTCTGGACCTCCTCTTTTGATCCTTGGGCGTGCATCCTTTGGCATGTTTCACAGTCTTTACCACTCTTGCGTCTAAGCTTGCCCGATGCTTTCGCAAGCCTCTTAATCTTCTTGTGGATCGCGAGTTGCTCTGATGATCTGGACTTTTGCCATCTCTTTTATGTCCTTTTCTCTGGACTTTTGCCATCTTTTGTAGGCCCTTTTCTTTTCCCTTACCACCTTTTGTACCCCATCATTCCAGAACCAGGTAGCTTTGTCTCCTTTTGACCCTCCATGCGTCTCTCCTAGGGTTTCCTTAGCACACTGCAGGATTGTTCGTGCCGCCTGTTGCCATGTGTCACTCACTGTTCATTCGGGGGCCGTATGCTCGTCTCTCCCGGCCGGGCGATGGGCGCCGATCGCCCGAGCCCCGCCCACGTTTGAACGGCGGCCTGCTCGAAAGTGGGAGGGGCTCGGGCGATGGGCGCCCATCGCCCGGCAGGGAGAGACGGGCATACGGCCGCGGATCAGGGGCCGTATGCTCGTCTCTCCCGGCCGGGCGATGGGCGCCCTTCGCCCGGCAGGGTCATGACGAATAGACACACTGAGTTGTGTCTATTCGTCATAACCCGGCCGGGCGAAGGGCGCCCATCGCCCGGCCGGGAGAGACGAGCATACGGCCCCAGGTAAGCCTGCAATCATCACTCTACTCCTGAGCTCATTTCGCTCAGGGCCTCGCAATTTCCACCATCGGATTCTGGGTTCCGTCTTCACCTTTTGCTTCGGAGGGAACGTGAGGCTTACGTCTGCAACCAGCGGCGTGAGTCGCGACATCTTCGCCTGGGAGAACACTGAGCTTCTGCTTGTCCAGTGATGATATTATGATAGAGGATGATTAGCTTGTTCCTATAGACTATGAATTTTTTGACTCAAATCACTAATAAACCATAGATTTCATTCGACTAATTTTCAACTATTGTACAGTATCGTTTTGCATGCTTTTTTCTTCTAAAATATTTACTCGATGCCCATTATCAGTTTTTCGTAGAATAATTCTGATTTCCGATCCATTTCAAAAAACTGTTGAACTCGAAACACGATTGCACGATAACCGGCTGGTGTGTTGAAGAACTCGACGTTTTCTTCGATACCTGGTGTTCCTCTTTGAGTCGTCCAGGAGATCGTGAAGCAACGGAATAGCGTAGTACATTTTCAAACAAAACCCAGAAATGGGTGTAAATGGATTGTCAATATATAAGAGTGGAATAGTGTCCTTAAGAGGAGGATCGACTAATAAAATGACGTGAAGTTGATAAAAATGGCCGTACAGCTCGAACATTTTCGCAAATCGGTTCAAGTGATAGTACTTGAAAATCTTAGGCTTTGAAGTTATCGTGTATTTGAAGAATTTTTCAAGGTGAGCCGCGATGAGGTCGCAATGAGGACAACCTCTGTTTCGATGAGAAACTACTTACTGTCTTCGTGGTTTAAAACTTTCAAAATCACCTTCACCTTTTTAACACAGTTCCATTGAATAACTGCAAGCGAAAAACCACAGTGAGACTCTGATATTCAATAAACTTGATGGCTTCAGGCGATTTTAGTGCTTCAGGGACCGAAAAAAGTGAATTAGAAGAGTCAAACATACATAAAATGGGATCCAAACAAAAAATAATAAAATCCACCAGTGGTCCATGCCCGTCGCTGGCTGTTGCTTTACACAGCGCTGTAAGGCCTTTGTTATACCAACGATCGTGGTGAGCGTCGCTGCTTGCGAGCGGTGAGCGCCCAGCCGCTAACCTCAGACGCTGAGTACGCGACGCACGCACGCACGCGCCCGAAGCATACAGAGCAATGCGCGAGGTGATCGACCGACCCCCAGCGAAAGGGTCAATCGCAGTGCAATACGCAGCGACTAGAGCGTGGAAGGTACGCGAGCGTCTGCATAACAGCCCGTGAGCGTCACCACGCCAGCGTCTACGTGATAACTCGCACAAACGTGTCTGGCTCTACGGTGTCTGGCACTGAATGGGACGAGTTGCGCTGGCAGTCGCTGGGGGGTGAGCGTTGGTATAACAAAGGCAGCGATGGTCAGCGAGGGAATCTCTTCGCTGGCCATCGGAGGCCGTCGCCGATCGTCTGCGATTGTGTGACGGGTGTTATCAGGGCCCGGTCGCCGATGATCGGTTGCCGTCGCGGGAGCGGGTGTGGCTGTCGAGCCATCTCGATCCGAGGCTGCCATTAACAGTGGCGTTTTGAACGGTCCTGGAACGATCCGTACGAGTTGCGTTCCCCGATTACCGGCGATCGGTGACGAGGAACGGGTGTATTACTGCGGCCTAAGCTTGTGACGACTTCGTAGCGCTCTCACGGTGGAGCAGGAGGTAAGTCATTGATTTCTCTCTCATGTTCGCGATTTCGTGGTTGATAGTCAATAAGTACAAACGCTGTCAGAAATGCTACGGAGGAATCGACGCTTGTTCGCATAAATTAAAGGTCGCAAATTTCGATCCAGTTGCAGGCGTACAAGCGTCGATTCCTCCGTAGGGCCACTGTTATGCCAGCAATTTCGCTCAACGCTCGGTTGCGCAACTGACACTATTCAGTATCAGACACGTGGTAGCAGACGTGTCTGTGTCAGTTGTCTCGCCGGCCGTCGCTGACTGGGTGTCGTGCCATCGCCCGGTCGCAATTTCGCAACACTCGCAACTCCCACTCTCTCGTCGGAGCGATTGGGCCGTTCGCTCAACGCTCGTCCGGCAGTCGCTCGTACGCCGACGTTATGGTATAACAATAGCCTAGCATTTCTGATAGCGATTTTACTTATTAACTTTTAACCACGAAGTCGCGAAGATGAGAGAAAAACCAGTGGTTTGCCTCCTGCTCTACCGTGAGAGCGGTGCGAAGTCGTTGAGGGGGGCCTAATTTCCCAAATAGGTGTTGATCCACCTACTTGCCTACTTCAATACAACAGCGTAGCAGAAATACAAGGTCTTCAAAGATTTCCAAGAATGTCGACTTGGAGAATTACAGAAAATCATGTTCAAGCAGTACTCATTGGCGAATAAGACTGAAATACGAAATATGACAGAATTTTCATTCTTCGATTTCTAGGCAGCCATCGACGCTTACGTTAATGTGGACTGGGATGAATACCACGTCGGCAAAACATTGGTTCGCCCGAAGACAAATGAACCGCGATGGAACGAGGAATTTGCTGCAGTGAGTTTCCCAATTAATATAGCAGATGGAGACGAGGTCGTGGTAAATATGCGCTAATACGATTTCAATTTTAGTGTCAGACCATTGCGAATTCTAGCACAATGAAGCAGCCCATATGGTGAATTGCGAACTCTGAGCTCTGACCTAACACAGAACTATTAGGTTGAGTAAAAGTAATCGGACATTTCCGCATGTGCTCGAATTCGAGATTAAATTTTCCGACGATGACGGAACCTTCCAAAACGAGTAGGGTATCAATCGATAGAGGGAGAAAAGCGCTACACAATGATCTAACACATTCCCTTTGGTGACGTTGCTCTCTGTTAAAAAGGCTCCGGAATTGTACATAACCAGCAAATTGGTTGCTTGTCAGGTTTTGGAACGTCTTCTGCCTTTCGACCACTCTCGACCAACTGAAAACGGCTGGGATGGTCAGAGTAGAGCACTCGTTTCTCATCGCCAGTGACTAGACGGTTCAGTCAATCGTTCCTGTGCTTGAGAGTGAGAAGAGAAACTGCAGCGTATACTCTGCACCCCTGCTTCCTGGGTCAATGCTTGAGGTATCCGTCGACATGCTTCCTATCCACAGTAGTCGATAGTCATCAGATGACTGAAGAACACTAAAAGTGTCTGATAATGCACGTAAGGTTTGTCATGGGTAGCCCGTCACTTATCGTTGGGCGTCCTGACTTGTCTTTGTTTTCGATGGCGTAGTCGCCAGTGCAGAAGTTCGAGAACAAATAGTAGATGATGTGTCGAACAGGAGCACTTTTTTATAAACCTGGTTCAAGCATTTAAAAGATTGGTTCAAATAGTGATCAGATAGGGTGAGAATAAGCATGACATTACAAATACGCGATTTGAATGGAATGGAATTCCGGAGCCACTGTAACAGTGGTCGACGTTACTAAAGCGAACGTGGCAAAAGCTTTTGTAGTGCTTTTTCCGTCTAACGGATGATACCATATTCATTTTGATAGGTGTCCTCATTGTCTAGAAATTTCACCTTGCATCCGACCGCATGCAGATCTCCGATTACATATGACTCAACTATTTGGAGTGAAAATAGATGTCCCACTCCTACATGTGTCGATATTATTCTTGAATGACTTCCCTAATTTTACGTGACCAATACGGACTGATATATTTTCACTCCTAGTTAATTCGGTCCTTCTACCTTTCAACTGCTGGGCGTGGCCGGGGGCGGAGCAATCCCCCTCCCAGTACGTTACGCTACCAGCACAGCGTGGATCGTCGGTGAAGTTGACCAATGTGGCGTGGCGTGGGCGGTGCAAGCTGCGGCCGCGCCCGGCAGTTGGACGGTAGAAGTACCGTTAATTCTGGATGAAATCAGAGCGAGGTGATTAGAAGATCAGATGAAACACAACAACGGTAGCATCACCCCTCGTATTTTCAATAATGGTTTGGAAACTCACGACCAGAGAGCGTAAAAGTTTCACAGTCGCGATGTTTCTGCTGGACAGCTGTGGACGAGCTCAAATGGGAAATAGCGTATAAACAGCGTTAGAATTCACTCAAATTCAGCGAGAATTTGAGAGGGTTGTCAACGAAATGTTGTTGCACGTTAGCCGGGTGAGGGACGATAGGTCGTGAAACAGCGTCTGGTTTCTGCATCACAACAAAGACTGACATGAAAACTTTATTCGAGCTAGCGCTCCGGCTTCATCGCCATTTCAGGTCCTGGAACAAGCTGAGTCCAACCTGCGTAACCATCCACGTAACACCGCATTAAATCTTCCGTAAAAAAAGTAAGAGGTAATTGAATGACCATCGAGCGAGTAAAAAGGTTAGAAACGCTAACCTTCCCGATGTGACTTAGTGAGGTCCACTGAACACCGCAGTTAATAGGAAACGTATGTGACTAAGGTTCCAAGCTTAGAGACCCCCCGCCTAGAGGGCGTAAGTGTCATGAGCTTGTAGATGAACACCACACATGTCGACGAACGGTGGCATTTCGTGGGGATCTGCCACACGTACGTCCTTCCAATTAGGGGATCTGACCTTAATTCAGAGCGCTTCTACGATGGTGACTGTGACGATGAACCAGGTGTTTGTTGGTTGTGAGCGGGCGTCCTGTGCTCTCCCAAAGGGTCTGCCGGCTTGGACCTTCGTAATCCGTCAAGTTGTTTCTTTAACCTTCACCCTCTCCCGTTCTCTCAAAGGTGCAGATGGCGCACCGCGGGTGAGGGACGTTTGGACCGGTTGGCAGTTAGGGGTCCGCCGCTTGACCGGGTGACCTTACCTACGGATACGGAGCCGTGGCTTACCGTATCAGCTCGAGCCACCGCACCCACCCACCAGACGCGTCGAGCTGGGACAAGCATAGACGCATGGTAACGACAGTGACCCGAGAAACCAGAGTGCTCCACTGAGCCACAGATGACCCGGGAAACCAGAGCCTTCCACTGAAGGAGCACGTCTGGAATTAGTGTTCACAAGCTTCTGAGACTACTTTAGAGAAACTTCAAGAAACTTTAACTCCATATGTTTCTGGATCAGAATTTTATGCTCTTTCCAATGAGCATGACTAGAACGTGATCAGAACAAACATTAAAGTAGAATTTCCTGACTTGAGAAGTGAAACTGGTCGCTGTGAATAGAAGTTGAAATAAAGTACAATTAGTGAGTATAAGGTGAAATTGTGTTCAAAACATCACAAATTTATAGAGATCCTCCCAAGATTTCTCCGACTCTAGAAACATAATCAAACGCTGAGAATAAATATCGAAACGAAGTACAATTAATCATTATGAAGTAAAGTTGTGCTCAAAATGTCATAAAATCTTCAGGTCACTTGCAGGAATTCACATGGTTCAGCTAACGTTTCTAGACCTACTAACTGAACTTCCTTCGAACTTATATTCACAGAGCTCAGTTTCATTTCCTAAGTCAGGAAATTGGATTCTAATGTTTGTTCTGATCACGTTCTAGTTATGCTCATTAGAAAGAGCATAAAATTCTGACCCAGAAACATATAGGGTTCAATGCGTAAAAGCTTTTTGAAATAATCTTAGAAGCCGTCGAAATCGGCCATCGTGAACACTAACTGCTAGCGAGCTCCTTGCCCTGATCATTATGGTTTCTTGGGTCACTAGTGGCTTAGTTGAGCACTCTGGCTTCTCGGATCACCGTCGTCACCATGCGTCTATGCTTGGCCCAGCTCGTCGCGTCCGTTGGGTGGCGCGGCGGGTGCGGTGGCTCGAGCTGATACGGTAAGTCACGGCTCCGTATCCGTAGGTAAGCTCACCCGGTCAGTCGCCGGACCGTTAACTGCCAACCGGTCCAAACGTCCCCCCCCCCCCGCGCACCGCGCTGTGATGTATACGCGACAGTAGAAGTTCTACAGGCGACATACGCTGGTTTTCAAGGTTTCTAGGCGCTATTTCCACCAACTTTACCGTCTTATGCAGTTCCGCTTTTCTGAGACATGTTCGTATTGTGTGACTTATGCCGTCAGAGATATGCGGCGCAGAAATGCTATTTTCGTCCTGTTCTCGCTAGTTCTGTCAATACCAGCCGATCTTCTGGTTGCATTTGACCGCTCCTCATATGGAAAGCCATTCATTCCGTTTAGCGAGATACTGGAGAAGTCTTTTAGGCTGCTTCATATGAAACCATGCATGCGTTTTCGCTAAGCTCTTACGAACCCCGTATCTGTAACGAATCATAAGGTGTAATAATGGACACTGGACTGAAAATGTTTTCCTCCCGTTTCGGGTCAAGGTAACATGTGTAGTATGTGATATTTTCCGAGACAGTAGAAGTTCTACCCGAGATCTTCAATTTTCAGAACGACGTGCACTCCGGTCGAGCGATTGGTTTCACGGTTTTTCACAACTGCGTAATGCCGCCGGACGACTTCGTGGCGAACACTAGAATACCATTCGAAGATCTCAAGATAGGCAGCTCTAATGACATTTGGGTTGGTTTATTTTGTTGATACCTACTGTGCTATTTCATTGTATCAATGATTGATAGGAGTCGAATACCCTCGACTTTTTCGTTTTTCTTGCACTGTTTCCAACTCCGCAGGAGGACCAACATCAAAACAATCGAGTTATTGTTCGACGCTTCGAGCGTGCCACTTTCATCATACCCCAATCTGGCGAGGCAACGTGTACGAAACTACACCATTAAAATACCATCCCATCGTGCGCAAAATACGTAACGCGTGCCGTAAAGATTTGATCGAGCAGGTACAACGATTGTTAGAATCATCCTTCCACATTGTAGGCCGGCGAAATATAAACATTTCACGATACGCAGTTCCCTTCTTTAGTGTTTCGTGGATTTGAAACTCATCATTAATGATTTTTATCGGTTTGTGTGGATATACGAGTTAAGAATTTATCGATCCTTTTATTCTGCAATCAATATGCAAGCAATGCGAACAGTCATAGCGCAAAGATCAAATATCGGAATAAATAAGTAATGCTGATGCACATAGACGTATTAAAATATCAACCACGATGCCCGCACCGTCACAACTACTGAATTTTTTCTTCGTCTTTAGCTTTCACGATTGTTATAGGAGTTAGATTAATCACTAGGAGCTAATCACTCTGGTGTGAGCATTATGGAACGGCAGACAAAATTGAACAGTTGCAGATTTTCAAACATTTAGCCAGTTCAGGTAGACCTCGAACCGCATGGGCAACTACATGTGGTAATTGAACTACACGGGCAAGCTGTTGAAGGTGAGCTACTCATGCTCCTCATCATGTCACACTTTCCTCATCCTCGAATGGTAATGCAGTGTCAGTATCTGCGGCGTTAGGGATTCACGTCAAATGCAGTAACAGTATTTTCGTAGCTCCTGCTCGTAAACACAGAGAGATTGGTTCCCATACGAATTTATTCGATTCACCCTATCATATACCAACGCGACTTGCGCGGTGTGGCTATATTTCACTAACGCTTCGAAAAGCGCGCGAGATGGCGCAGCTTCGATGATAATGCGATACTGTTGAGGTGTTGTTTCTATATCGCTACGTTCGATTATGGTGGCATGCAAGACTCTTGAGAGCGACAATTTCGCACATCTTTTGTGGGAACTCAAACGATTGTTCAAGTGCACCACGAGGTCATGCGCAAGTTCTCGAATCTGAAAGTCAAAGTTCAATTCGGATACAAAAGGAAGTCGGGGTTCAATTTCCTGTTTTGGTACCTATGAACATTTTTCGATGGCAGCTGATGATTTGATGTGTATAGATATTTTTATATGACTCACTATTCGGGTGTTATGATCCACAGCGGTTTCCCAATGACACATGCAGTATTCGTCTGGTACTCCCGCCTCTCTGCAGTTTCGGTCCTTTAAATAGAGCGTTTTAGACCGCTGGGTTTTCTAAGCTCGCAAGATATTCATTAGAGCTCACTTTTATCGGTCTTAGCAAGCTTGTACCTCTCTGAGAGCAGTTCACACCATTTGAAGAGACATCATGTTTGAAGAGTTCCCAATCACCAAATTCACTCAGATGAAGAATATCACGCATTGTCTGGTGGAAGTCCCAGAAAGAAGTGAGGATCTGAACATTTTAACTGATGGTTGAGGATGTCTTATTCAGGGTAGTTTGTGGTTATTTTCCAGGAAACAACTTATTTGTTCTTGAATTCTGTGAGAAACCATTGATCAACGTGTTCTTTGATAGCGGAGTATGTAGTTGGAATGGGAATGCAAGCAATTTTTTCTCAGAATCTGGAAACGTCAGAAGGCTAGCGATAAATGTTAGATGTTGCGCTAGACACAGAAATAAAACTACCGATGTAGACTAGGGCCCACATTCACGAACGGACCAGCGGTCTCCGAAACCGCGGCGCAGCCATAACGGCAGAGTCGATGAGAGATTGCGTTTAACATAGGAAGTTTGGGATAAGTAGAGAAAGGTGCGCGCCGTACACAGGCTATATCTCGGGGTTTACCAATGATGAATGTGGGCCTAGGTGTTGCGATAGACGGAGAAAATATGTACGGTCGTAGGGGGAAGTAGGAGGCCCGACACTCTAGATGTGGACGCGGTTCAAAACTTGTGAGAAAATTTTCAAACAGCTGAAAAGTTGTGTAGTAAAAATAAGTTGTGAGATAAAAATGTGAACCTGAGTGTTTCGCTCAATAGTTTCGACGAGATGAGGGTACTTCTCTGCTAGCTCAGTTGGAATGTGCATCGAGAAGAACGGTAAGCTCTCCTCCATCCGTCCTACAGCAGTTCGACGAATGGAATCGAATCGATGACCGTGATCGGAAAGCACGAAAAGGAAAGAGCTCTGAAGAATATTCATGTAAATGTTGCACAAATGCTAAGCAAAAGCTTTTGTTAACAAAGCGTATACCTCAAGCAAACTAAAATGTGCAGTGAGAAATTGTTTAAAGTCCTCATCTGCGACGTTCACCATATTCATATAGTCGTGACCGAGTTCAGTGAACCAGCTCAAAGCAAACTTGGCACATCCTATGTCCATTTTTCAAGTTAGTAAAAGTGTAAAATTGTGTCTGCTATATTCGGAAATAAGCTAACCATCGTATTTGCGAAGAAATTGTGACAAGTAGTTTAGCTGGATTTTGTGCATTGCTTGATTACCGTAGCAGAGAAACTTGCTCCTTCGATGTAGGACACTACCGTAAACGTTTAGCCAGAATGGTCTGAAATTCAATATACAGTAGCGGTCAAAAAGATGTGTCACTCTTCATTTTTATGCACAAATAGTTCAAATCGGAAGGAATCCGACAACAATCGATAGTTCTGGCGCTCCATTTGAAAATATGTCGAAACATACCGGTGTTGCGAATTCTGTGTTTAAAAAATGTTTTATAGTGAATCATGCTATTTTCAACGAAAATATCTCGAAACTCACTGAGCATAGGATCAATTTGAGAAGATTTCTGATAAAGCATGGTCTAGATATTCTAATGTGCTGCAGACATTTGATTCAGATCATCGATAAAGAATAGATTTTTCTGAGCAAACATTTTGTTGGTTAAAAACTGGTCAAATTTCAGGACCATGTTTCAAAGAAAATTCTATACCTTTCTAACTTCCAACAAAATTACACCAAATTGAACTATGTTGTAGGAAATGATTTTCTCTCTGAAATAATCGTTTTAGTTTCGAGGCTAGTTTCTTATTCTGAATGAAACACTCTTCTCAATTTGAGATTGCGTAAATTGTTATATTCTAATAAGCTCAGGAGAAATCGACTCCATTGTTCCTCATTTCATAGTACATTTATGGTACTTTTAATATTATACGTACACTGAAATAAATCAAAGTCCTACATAAAAATATACCGCTTTGACTTCGACTCGTCGTATGCGCGCTACCAGTACAGTGTACGGTGGAGGGCAAAGGGTCGCACAGCGTGTGTTAGCCAATGCGATATATTTTTATGAAGGACTTTGATTTATTGCAGCGTACGTATAGCGTTAAGAATAGCATAAATATACTATGAACTGAGGAACAATGGGCCGATTTCTCTTGAACTGACTCGAATATAAAAATTTACGCAATATCAGTTTCAAATGAATGTTTCTCACAAAGCAAAATACTAGCCATGAAATAAAAATAAGTACCTCGAAGTGCATATCATTGTCTACAACAAAATCAAATTTGGTGCAATTTCGTTAAAAAGATAGAAATATATAGAGTGTCTTAAAATTTCCTAAAATTTGACCAGTTTTTGACCACCAAAATTGTTTGCTCAGAAAAATCTACATGTAATTTATCGACGATCTGAAGCAAATGTCTGTAACACGTTAGAATATCTAGACTATGCTCTATCAGAACATCATCTCAAATTTATCCTACGCTCAGTGGTTTTTGAGATATTTTCGTTGAAAATAGCAAATGAAAATCACTTTAAAATATGAAAAAAAAACACAGAATTCGCAACACCGGTATGTTTCGATATATTTTCAAATAGAGAACTATTGATTGGTATCAAAGTTTTTCCAATTTGAGTTATGTGTGCATAAAAATGAAAAGTGACATATCTTTCTGACCGCTACTGTATGTTCTAAGCCAAAAGCTTTCTATCTGTTTTACGTCAAAAAGCGTTTGCATAGACGAACTATGCACACTAAGTCGTTTCTACAAAAAAAAAGATCTAGGCACAAATTGAAAAAGCATACAATACTACGTAGTTTCTTATCAATTTGATGGAACTATCATGTCCTTCCATCGCTATTACCTTTGTTCGACTTAACTCCTAATAGAATGCTATGCTTTTGAGCTTGTTTCTCTTCTTTTACAGAATTTGCCGTTTTATTTGTACTGATCATTAAAAAGTAAGTAGGAAAACCTATATCATCTCTGGTACACCTCGAACATTGACGTCTATTGACAGATTATTCATTAGGTTGTTGCGAGGAAAGGTTATTTGTAGCTATTATAGGCAGCTAGATAAAACGGATAAAACAAGCAAATACTTTGCCAAACAATTGCTAAAATTCGGACAAAAAAGGGAGTTCGGATGTAGTCCACTACTTCTTCGTTCCCTGTTTCTTCTGATTCGAACCATTAAAGAAAATTCAAAAAAAAATAATTAAAAAAATTAATTAAAAAATTGGATTAAAGAAAAACTTGAATGCATTCCATGAGTTGACCTATTCCCTAGAATCATTTCTGGGCTCCGAAGATTTGCTGTCCTCCTCGCTTGATGGCCTCATGGGAACATGGGCGTTATGAGTATTACTTTCGGACGTTGCTTTAATTGTAAGTAACGACGGCAATAAACTTACCTTAGATAATGATGCACGGGTTTTCTTCGAAACCCTCTCGCTAGATAAGAAAACAGATTGAATTCGGGATAATCTTCGGCGTAAGAGGTGACGAACCCCTAGAAAACCATATACTAATCAACGGTAATACTTTCGCTACCCTAATTTCTGCGAATATTACAGCCGACCTTCTGCGCAAAACTTTTCCAAATTAGCGGGTGGTCGTCAAAAAACCCACTAGTGTCACCAAAATCAGCGGTGTGCTCACGACCTAAAGATGCGTATATGTCGTGAGGGCTTTCATCCGTTCACAATGTTTCGAAAGAATTTCCATTAAAAGTTCACCACCTGTTAGGAACGCAACGGCGTTCGGGAAGGACTGGTCGCCCACTTTACTCATTCCGTCGAAAACATGCGATTTGTACAAAGACTTGAGCACCTAAACGAGCTGTTAAATGTTACGTAACATAATTTGCTGACTCACGGACTGTCTATCGACAACCTTCCACTGTTTATGAAAAATTTTCTATCAGGAATCCTAGCTCAAAATCGAAGGGAATCATCGACATTCAATCAGTGACTACAGCATTCTAGTAACAGGAGATCCCTTCGAAATCAAAGAAGGAAGGACTACGACACTACCGCGCGCGAACATTTCCGAGAACAACAGAATCTTTCGTTACAAACTTGAATCATTCGTTCCTCCGAAAACTTCGAAGTTCGAGAAAATTTTGTCTCAAGTGTTGTTTTTGTAATGAACGACACAAATTAACTGATGCGAAATGGATTGATAAAATGAGCGGTGTACAACCTTACAACTTACGCACGTCAAATAAATTTCTTTATTCGTCTAGTATGCATTTCGGTTAGTTTCGTGTTCGCCACATGGTTCTAACTCACCTTTGGAGGTCTACTTCGTTACATAAAGAAGTGATGTGGAACTGTACTCGTTACCTCAAGACTCTTCGGCATATTTCGGACGAAATTCGAATGTGAGACAGAGTCAAGTACAATCAGAATGACACTCTTTTTTGTGGCCAAGCTGCATTCGGCGTCAGCACGTTTGAGGACCTGGTTATGATTGTTGTAGTACACTATAGTTCCTGGGAAGGTAGTCTTTTTGCAACGAGTCTCCACGAACTCGCAGACGAGTTTGACTCGGTTCTGAAACATTGCTTGTCAGGATTTACATCTCTTGGAGGAAGTCCCTGCTTATCAAAATTGATTGTTTTCAGGACAACGTAGTGTTTTATTGGTTTTCAGTGGAGAAAATTGTTTGTGACCGAACCCCACTTAATCTTATTGTTCGCGACCTTCAGTATGAGTTTAAGTCGACGAGGCATTCATTTAAAGCATTTTGGCGAATAGTTAGCGGCGGTACCGTAGTTTTTTTTGCTCTACAGCAAAGGAAAATGGGAATGGCAATCAAGTGGAATTTAAGGATTGAGTGGCATCCGGTCACAAACGATTTTCTCCTATCATGTACCATTGTTGTTGAAACTATGATGAATTAAATTGCTGAAAAGGCAGTCGTTGCAGTTTTGGATTGCAAAACGAGCATTTACTAACGGTGTTCCTATATATTTAGGAAAGCTGGTTAGCACGCAATTAATACCAAACCAGTTTTACTCAGTGTTCAAGCGATTTGTTCAGCTGATGGTGAACTATGGAGCTCACATTTCATTAGACAGTTTCACAACTCATCGAAATTACGTTGAAATTCAGTTCGTCGCGAATTCGGATAGTACTGCGCATTACGCTAAAGCGGTCTGGGAAGTTTCCAGTATCAACTTTCGAAAAGCATTCTCTTATATACTCTTGGAATTTCGAAATATTCATTCAGACGCTATTTTTAGGTGAATGACTTATATATTTCGAGATGCTAGGTTATTCGGAAAACACTGACATCGGACGGGAATTGAACCCGCGGCTTTCTGTTTCCGGCAGACTGCACTACGTTGCGAATCTCCTAGTATCTTCAAATATATAAGTCATTCAACTAGCTCTCGTCTATAAACCGCTAAACAAAAAGCGGCAAATAGCAGAATAGTTTCCTGCTATTTTTAGGATTTTTCTTCGCTTTCCCCCGTCCCGTGTTCGAAGGAATTGTCGCCCTAAATCACTAAAAATAAAATAGTTACAATAATGGGCATCCACTCGGAGTATCGTAATTCGTGATCGTCACCGGCAAGCCGGTCGTAGCATCTGTAGAAGCAGATCAGTTTGAGCGTTGAAGCCTTCAGAGCTGTCTGATTCACGTGAAGCCACTCCTGAGAGAAATAAAATATAGAGAAATTGTTAGAGTTCAACTGTAACATCTTTCTTGAGCCATTGGTTCACCAACATGCCGCTTTAGCGCTGCTTGTTCTCCCACTGGAAGCTCTCTGGTCAGCGGCTTTGACCGATCCACATCTACTTCTCCGGGGACTGCATTCGCGAGAGCAGATGGTTTTACCTTGTTATTATTAACCTTCCTGTCCAGCTGTTCTGTAGTGTCAGTGGACATCCAACAATACAGGGTGTCCCAAAAAATGTACCCACTGTTTGAAATGCCATAACTTTGGCGAAAGTGAACCAATCGAAACGAGTCATAACTTGGATGAAAGCTAAGGAAAAAGAAAATTTTCTGGTATGTGTTTGGTGAGGATTGTGCCATGTACTCGACCGAAGCCTCGGTTTTTGGACCTAATTGATAGTGCATGAGTTTTATGCTTGCTCTATTTTTGTCGTAAACAGGTGATTTCGCTGCTATAAGTTGCTTATGTGGCAGCGAACATATAGACTTGCCGCAGCTTTTGGTTAAGCATGGAATAACATCAGTATCGGTCAATAATTGTAACCACTGCTTGGGAAACAAAAACTCTTCCAACCGAGATGCAATTATAGAAAAGAATTTAGAGCGATGTAAAATGTATGAACTATGAAGATTGCGCGATGCTCCTGTCCGAATCTTCGGATTCTAGACCTGACTGAAAGTTCACGGATAACATGCTTGCTCTACTTTGATCGCCAACAAGTGCTATCGCTGATACGCGTTTCTCTTGATGAAGTAAACGTGAAACCATCAGAATAAATAGCGGAATTTGGAAGTACACAATTTTACCGAGCAGTGAGTTATTGCGTTCGCTTTCTGGTAGCAGTAAGGTTTACTGACATGCCCATGCATGGCTCATCACCTGCAGCTGCATGGAGCAAAGAAATGGGCTAAAGAAGAATACATATGTCCGTTGTGAACTCGACTATAACAGAACTAAAACATGTGTAAAATGAAACACTTGCGTACATCCTCTGAAATATGAGTGAGCTCGAGCTGTGATCCGCTGCAGTTCAGTGGTTCCGGTTTGTCCATGAACTTTCGAATACTAATATCGAACGGATCCAAGCGTTGGAGGCGACAGCCCTGAATACTTGCTGCAGAAAACCTGTCCTAATAATTTTTTTCCAAAGCATTAGCACCAAAATATGCTTTCGGGATTTTCTGCTGTTTTTTTTTCATAAAGTGAAACAGCTTTTTGGTTTTAGCAGTGAAGAGCCTACCATCCCCTGAGTCGTTTCAAGTCGAAGCGAATGGTTGTTTGTGAGCATCGCAGTATACAGCAATGTGGTCATTCCAAGTATCACTACTGGTACTAGAAGGATGATACTCTTGTTTCTCCTGCGCAACCATCTAATCATGAAAGCACCTGAAAATGGCTGCGATTTATGTTGTTATTACACGCTTGAGGCCTATATGGTATGCCACTAAGTCGCTACCCTTTTTGTTAATCTTGGGTACCTCATTCGATGTTTGCATAACCTTACATACCACATACAATTGCTCACTTCTAATCACCAATAAATGTTGGCATATCAATACAGTTATTGCAGCTGTGGCCTCCAAATTCTCGCAGCTTTATTCTATAGTCAGACCCATGGTGATAGCATGGCCGGTTTAGAGAAACTGTAACAGTATAAGACTTGGCGGAAAGACGCAGCACACAAAAACTGGGTTGTTGTTTCTGCTTCGTTACAAGAAATATACAAGGAAACAAGATGACGGTGGTCGGAGGGCGTCCGTGATGCAACATCCGCACGGCAAGACATAGTAATCAGGAGGTGATTGTGAAGAGCAGCAATACACCGTTATTCGCGACAAATACTAAGGCGGATGTCATGCGTCGCTCCAGCGAAGCGTCGCTGATTGGGTGTAGCTGGAGCGAAAGCGAGGGCATCATATCCGCCTGAGGAAAAAATGACGGTCAGTAGCACACCTGCTATTATGTAACTTCTCTTGAGCATTCTCAGCATCCCCCAAGCTAGTGAATATTAGAATCTCTGATGCAATGTTAGGATGCAAAGCGACCCGTAGATCTATTTATAGTTTCGCGAGGCTTCAACCTTCATCTTCATCCTCCACTGTGAAGGCTTAGCGTTTAAGCTAGGTGAACACAATTTTCTGTCATTCCTACCATGTTCACTAAAAAATTGACTTTCGTGAAAGATGTTAGGGTTTTTATTCCTTAGGTGATCTTCCGGTGCATTGTTGCAGGCTAATGATGAGTGGAAGTATTATGTTGTAACTAATTATTTGCCGTTTTTTTCAAGCTTCTGGTGTGCGCCTAGTAGAGAAGCTTCCGAAAACGTCCAGATAGCATTCGATAGAGACTTGTTTGCTCTTTTACGGCATGTATCTGCTATTTACGAAACGTTGAAATTTCGATAACTTTTTGACCATTGAAGTTGAAATCAAAAATGAGAAAAATTGACCCCACCGACAGTGAATTTTCCCTGCTTCGTTTGGAGACTTCCTGCAAAACTGTATATACCGTCTGAAAGTAGACGAATTTCTCTATGAAACAGTGCACAGTTTGGGAGGAGGATTTGGGCTATAAGGAGATGCATCACAGTTTTTCAGTCGCCAAAGTGGAGGTCAACAGGCGTAGCCCTTTATAGCCCAAATGCGAATGATGCCTGAAATTCCGCAAAAGGCTCCTAACGAAAAGTTTTACACTTGAGGAATTTTGAAAACCCTTCTATGATGAAGGTTTTAAAAAACGACTAGCATGGAAGAATAAACATACTATCTGGTAGAGCAACAAATGCTCTCTCCTGACGTGTTTAGAGCTGATGGAGAACGTTCGGCATAAAAGCAGAACAAGCATCCAAAAATTAGTGTTTTCTTTGAGATACCCCACTTTGACGCTCTGTAAGTAAACAAAAACTAAGGAAAACCAAAACAAACCGTAATGTTTTATAGAGAAATTTGTCTACTTTCAGAAGGTATATACAGTTTTGCAGGAAGTCCCGAAACGAAGCAGAGAAAATTCACTGTCGGTGGGGTCAATTTTCCTCATTTTTGATTTCAACTTCAATGGTCAAGAAGTTGTCAAATTTCAACGTTTCCTAAATAGCAGATACATGTCGTGAAAGAGCAAATGATTCTCTATCGAATGCTATCTGGATGTTTTCGGAAGCTTCTCTACTAGGCGCACAACAGAAGCTTGAAAAAAAACGGCAAACAATTAGCTAACAACCTAATACTTCTGTAGAAAGAAAGGTGTTTCAAAAACGCTCATAAAACAGTCAATGTAAAAGTGTGAGCATCCAATCAATATTGGGGGCATGAGACGACGGTATAGATTTATAGTTTCAAAGTAAAGCGGGACAAGATAGTAAGACGTTTTCATGCAATAAAGAGACGATTCACAACGAGTAGTTCATGCCGCTATCGATGCTGCTTGGGTGCTCTCGATTCTTATCCATGCATTCAGAAATTGTTTTCTGTGTGAAAGTTTATTCGAGAGGCATTTAGCAGGCCTCTTCTCGGAGTGAAATTGAAAAAACGCTAATGAAGCCATAGAAATTAAGAACGCTCGGGATTTAGAGTGTGCGTCAGTAGCCGTGAAGAGTAAGCGCCTGCGTTGCGATGGGCGGGAACTCATGCACCCTGCTGATATAACGTGCCCTTTGAGATTGCGAGAGCGCTGAAGCCCGTTTTGTCCGTGGTGCTGCTCTATAGTTGATACCACATTCTTATATAGCCGCTTTCATTAACAGTGGCGAGGTGTGGGACAGCGGGGGGTGCGAGGGTTAAAACAATGGTGCTTGAGGTACATTTGCATCTTTTTTTCGAGTGTACAGATCTGAGCAATATCCAAATAAATCCAAAACGTTCTCCATCTACCCGAATCCGCAATTCGAATCGAAAGCGGTGCGAAGATGTGAAAGTGGTGGAGGTGGTATTTTCTGCCGAAAAGGCTATAAAGGGTATAGAGGTGTGACAACAATGGCGGTCCGAGCGGTCGTGTGGCCAGGTGCGTATGGATTTGAGATGCGATGTGAGAATAATCGTTGGATTGATCCTCTATTTCAGCCTGATTGGTGACCTTGGAGGTAATCCTTATTAGCATTCGGATTCGGCGTTGGTTTCACGTTCTCGAGAGCGTGCTCGTTGTAGTTGTTATTGTTAGCGATGTCAAATGCCTTGTGAAGTTCGCCTATAACAGCTTTCTTTGAGCTGTCGGCCACCTTTTTTTCTGGAATCCGCAGTGGTCACGAACCCTATAACTAGACCAAAGTTAAGGAACCGACGGGCGTTACTATTGACGACTTTCTTTATATGAAGTATACTTACATTGTTTTCATCATATATTAAATATAAATATGAATCCAAACATGAATCAGGGGACTCTCACATCGGTATAAAGACGCCTGTTTTGAAATAGATTCAAAGTTAGAGAAAGGAGGAGGATGGAGAAAAACCCACCGGTCTTCGCCATAATATGGAAAGTTCCCGTATAACATATGGGTTCTACTGTTTCATTCTTGTTTTACGCTGTAACATAAGACTGGTCATTGTTTGATTTCTAGAAATATTCAAATCACCACTTCCAGAATCACACCATGTCAAGGATCGTGTATTCAAGGAGCGGACTGGTGCGTTCAACGATCGACAACGCCGTGGAGCCATGCGTAGGAAAATTCACGAGGCACGTGTAATATTATTGTTAATAGGAAATAATGCAATGAAGTACACCGATTGTAGTTCTTGAAAATCTCGAAAACCCCCTTTTTCAGATCACTGGTCACAAATTTATGGCTTTGTTTCTGCGACAACCGACATTTTGTGCTCACTGCAAAGAGTTTATCTGGGGCATTGGCAAACAAGGTTATCAGTGTCAAGGTAAGGTCATGAGATGCTGCATTTCATTACATCGGTCCGTTGAATAGGAGAACCGACTGTGAACGTCACCTCTTTTGCGTTACGTTGCTAAAAAAAACAACAGAAATAGTAATCTGGCTAATCTTGAACGTTACTCGAATGACTCGAATTTGTTCTGAATTTCTGTTGTTTTTTTGGAGCAACGTAACGCAAAAGCGGTGACGTTCACAGTCGGTTCAGAACAAATTCGAGTCACTCGAGTAATTTTCAAGATTAGCCAAATTACTATTAGGGGCCCACGAACGCAAAACTTACGATTTTGCTCTACTTGACCAAGAAGTTTTCATGGAAACGTTGACCTTTCAGTTTGCACTGTCGTCGTTCACAAGCGGTGTCATGAAGAAGTTGTATGGAAATGTCCTGGTAACAAGGCAGATGCAGTCGAAGAAATCGAAAAGGAAGTTGTCGAGGTAGGGTTGTTCAAAGTTTGATTGTCTTTCAAGAAAACGTTCATATAGTATTTCTTCCTCACTAGTATTTCTATCTTACTCGACGTTTGTCAGATTCCCTTCGTTTCATCTAAACCACATCTTAGCAAGTGTGACATATATAGTTAACCATAATTTTCGATGGATACGTCGAGTAATTATTTTGCTTCGCATGAAATATCTAAGGGCTCGTTCAGACGACGCGCGTCGAAAATGCAAAATCGAAGCGCAATCAATAAATAACGTCATTGATCGAATTTGCTCCTTTGCGTTAGTGGCGCAGTCCGGTTGCGCCTCATATAGGCAAAAAAAATTAGGCATATAATCACATAGGAAAGAAATTAAACGGAAAAAGTGAATTTCAATCTCAATCTCTCAATTTACTGTTTTCCCTCGGACCCCTGAATCAGTTATCAGCCGAAGTAGGAAGTTTCTCGACACGCCTAAAGTGTTCGGATGAAATATTCGCTTCCACTCTGCTATACGAATGTCGTTTTTTGTGAAGTTTCTTCCTGTCTAGTGTTATTTTTTGCTCCTTTTCTCTTTTGGCCTATAAGTCTTTTCCTCTATTCTGACGAAAATTCTACAGACTGGTATGGGCCGTTTTAATATCAACATGCCACATCGCTTCTCAGTCCACTCCTACAAGCGACCGACATTTTGCGACCATTGTGGTTCAATGCTCTACGGCCTCATTAATCAAGGTCTACAATGCTCAGTCTGCAAGTTGAACGTGCACAAACGGTAAGCATTACGGCCGTCAAAATTCTTCGTGTTGCTTATGAATTTATTCTGATGATTATTCTTCGGTCTATTCAGTAATGTATTCATTTATTTTGCTTATCCGGGAAACTGCCCCACGGTTAGTCTAATTGTGGAGTTTAAGCTAGCTGTTCATAATATATCTCACCTTCACAGATGTGGTTCGGAAAATTAGTGGCGTACGAACTCGAGCAAAGCGGATATGCTTGATCAATAAGCGCAATTAAACGTGGTAGTATTGAATGATGCGCGCAGGGTAATCGCTCCTTTCTCTTCTTGTTTTCATAAAATTTTCTTTTTATCCAGTACTGTGCTCATCCATGTTCTCGTGTTTCCCATGAAACGTCATTGGCCTGATTGCTGCCCATCCTCAACTAATTGGCGTACTTCAGTTCAAATATAAAGTTTTAATTGAAGGTGTAATCTAATAAAGGGAGGATGTATTGATCAGAAGCTTTATAACTCAACCATACGCAGAGAAAGTGAATATGTCAGTAATTGGTTTGCTCATTTCCAGGTGTCAGAGAAATGTTGCGAATAACTGTGGTATCAACGCCAAGCAAATGGCAGCCGAATTGGCTCAGTTAGGATTAACCGGTGACAAGATGAGCGTACGCAGCAAAAAGAAGGTTAAAGTTTTTAAAATTTCATTTGCTTTCAACTTCTAGGCATCATCACTCATCTTACTGGTTCATCTTAACTGTTACTTTCAAAATGTGAAATGTTGGGTTACACACCAATATTCCTCCAAAATATATTTAACAATAAGTTCGCTTTTAGCCCTCCATCATGACCGACTCCAGCTCAGATCTCACGAGCGGTAGTTCCTCAGAATGCGGATCAGGTGAAATTATCCTTTTCGACAACGAATTTCCCGAGAAACTATTTTGTATTCCGCATTGCATGTAGATTGACAAGGACTCCCCTGACCGAATATATATCATTTTTTGGAATGTCCTAGGAATGTATTCCGTATTCTGGTAGTTTAGCATATTTGCAACAAATATCGGAAGAAGAGCCGATGGTAAAAACTCCACGACCGACAACTGGTGGAGTCGGCACTTTATCCATTCAAGACTTTGTATTCATCAAGGTGCTCGGCAAGGGATCATTTGGCAAGGTTTGTTGTTAATTTCTTTAGTGTTAAATAATGGGCTTGTAGCTGCACTATTTCAGTGGAGCGCAGCGGCACATTTTATTAAAATTAGATTTATGAAGAGGATTATTTGCGTTGTTTAGGATCATGCTGAAAAGCACGGAGGAAGGTGGGGCTTGTCCAGAAATTGAGGCATTCGCCAAACAGTAGAAGGAAGGTGGTAATCAGAAACCAGAAAGAAGTAGAAGAATGTAATAAAGAAACTGATGGCACCATTACACCTTTGGTACCTCAGTGTGTAGAATATGTTCTCTAAATCAATTCTGCGCACACCTCATCTGTAAGAATTATTTTTCTTATCAATTCCGTTACCATGTTTAAACTTTGACCAATGCATCGATTTTGCATAGAACGCAAAATCGTATTGTAGTGCGTGGTTCAACTTTTGGAGCTCAGGTGATGCTGGCTGAGCGACGTGGTTCCGATGAGGTATACGCCATCAAAATCCTCAAGAAAGACGTAATCGTGCAGGACGACGACGTCGAGTGTACCATGTGCGAGAAGCGGATTCTCAGTTTAGCTGCGAAACACCCATTCCTCACTGCGCTGCACAGCAGTTTCCAAACTCCTGTAAGTTGAAAATGTTTGAAGAATATCGTCGAAAATTGTTAAAAATTATCTACATTGTTTTGCACCGTATAATAACCACCCGTAATATAAAGTACGCAACAGCGAGAGTCGTTTCTTTTTCTCACCATTCTCAATAGAAAGTACGCAACAACGAGAATCATTCCTTTTTTCGCACTAGAATTTCTCAGGATCGCCTATTCTTCGTTATGGAGTACGTGAATGGAGGCGACCTCATGTTCCAAATTCAACGAGCTCGAAAATTCGATGAACCCCGAGCGCGATTCTACGCTGCCGAGGTTACGTGTGCACTGCAGTTCTTGCATAGAAACGAAGTCATTTACAGGTGAGCTTCTACTGGCTCGACAGGCGCTATTTGGCAGTGTTCTTCCCATCTCCAACATATCACCCCATTGTTATGGTCGACTTTTTCTGCTTAATAATATATTGTTGGAGAGCGAGTATTTCGTTCTGCTGAAACAACTCGTTTTCATGTTTCTTTCTACTGGCTAGCTTCGAAATTGCGTCATAAAGTGCAAAAACAGTGTTCCGTTTCCATTCGATCCTTTTTGGTTAAGAACTTATTAGTTGAGAGGGCGAGAGCAAACAAATGACTTTACGGCCTATGTTCTCTGTTGGAAGATCCCACAAGCAAAGAAATCATGTACCACTTTCGTGAGGAAATCTCGATGACTGAAGCACGCACTGTTTCTCGCATTTGGATGGGTTGAGGTCGAAGAGCTGCATAATTTATCTTGCAGCAAATGCGCGAAACTGATAGGAGAATTTTTCGTGTTCTTGTTCTTGTTTCCTTTTCGCTATATTTCCTACATTTCATGTGAACGGTAATGATTCATCCTATCAGTGTTGGCTGAGAGCAGATGATAGAACTATTTCGATTCCGATCCCTTGATCCCTTGATCTCTTGGAAATACGTTACGTTACGTTACTTACGTTTGTTATTCGGGCTTAGCGAACCTACGTGTCATTTGACGCGCACCGATGAAAAAAGTGAAAGCGACGCTGCTGACCAAGACGGGTACGTCGGACAGAAATGCAACCTGTCTTCCCTTATTATGTCTTTACCTTCTTCTTTCTTATGATCTTTTTAATGGATGCAGAGTCGGGCATATGAATAATTTTTTGAAAATGAGTAAATGTGAAGTTATGGTGAGCGATACTTGGTCATCTAGTGTTTCGTCAGCAGCCGGTTTACGTACTGAGAGCAAAGAAACTTTTGTAATGTACTATTTTGTTGAAGCAAGTTGAGAATTGGAGACATTAGTAATTAGTGTATACCCATGAACATTTTGTTGTAGAGATCTCAAACTTGACAACATCCTACTCGATGCCGAAGGCCATTGTCGGCTCGCCGACTTTGGAATGTGCAAGGAGGGAATAACGAAGGATAACCTGACCAGCACTTTCTGTGGTAAGCACAGCACATGAGACCACCTAGAACCCACAGTTTGTTGCAATTTGACAAATCGATTCGTTAGGCACACCCGACTATATCGCACCAGAAATTTTGCAAGAGCTCGAGTATGGAGTGTCGGTCGATTGGTGGGCACTCGGGGTGCTCATGTACGAGATGATGGCTGGACAGCCGCCGTTTGAAGCAGACAATGAGGACGATCTGTTTGAGGTCAGCGTTAGCAATGTTTTGGTAGGCTAGTTCGTGTCGAACTTAGATTCAAGCTATCGCGGTAGACAATCTTTTTTTGCTGTGAAGTTAATCGCATCGCTGAAGGGAGAGCGGTGATACGCACATCAATATTGGTCCTGTAGAAGTTATTACCTCCCGCTTCCCAGCACAAATTAACTACATGTATTTGGCCTACTAAAGTCTGCGCCGCCGTCAAAATGATTTTCTTGTTGTTAAATAGCCTAACGAGATTTTCGAGAAGCTCCTCAATTCCGTTTTTGATAATGCTCGGGTAGCGTTGCATGAGTTCTTCTGTGCTTCATATCACTCATTCAGTTTTGTTGGAATTTTCATAGAGTATGGAAACTAAGCAGTGAGAATTCGGACCGTTCGTTCCCTAAGCCGGCGGCTTTTTCTTCGAGCATTCATCCATAATAACGGTTTGACCCGGTATGCCAGATACGGCTTTGTACTAGTTAAGCTGAACTCATTAACACTGCTTTCGTGAAATTCTAGTATTGTTACCGTGTTTTCACGAGTTACTGCTAGGAACTATAGAAGTAGCTGTTGTAATGATTGTGCTAGGATCATCGTGAGATACATGATAAGATGCATTTCGAAAATTTACCACTTAAGCTCCAAAATGTTGTATTGTAAAGTGCTGTGGTTCTTTTGCAGGCAATTCTTAACGATGACGTTCTGTATCCGGTGTGGCTGTCGAAGGAAGCTGTTAACATTTTGAAAGCCGTGGGTATTTTTACGCGTAGAGGTTATAGTGATTCTTATAGGGCGTGTTTGAAATGAAATGACTGTTTGAAAATTGTTGCGCTTGCAGTTCATGACGAAGAATCCATCAAAGCGACTTGGATGCGTTCAATCACAAGGTGGTGAGGACGCGATTCGAGCACATCCATTTTTCCGAGAGATCGACTGGGACGCGTTAGAAGCTCGCCACGTTAAACCGCCTTTCAAACCAAAGATCGTGTGTTTCTTTCACTCAACTGGACTTCTTGTTTGGATCTGTACTTCTTTAGCGTACATTACCGTGAACCAAGTAATATCAAGATTCAACAGATTATCATGACAAATGTCATATGTGTTAGAAAATTTTTGCACAATCGACACAAACCTACGACGTGATCGAGGTGTATAGTTGTCTCAGTTTAGGTGTTAGAGACAGTTTTGCTGACAACTGCGTCACTCTGTAGTTGTACCTTTTCTACTATCGCGAGTTCCTTAGAAATATGGCAACGACAGGAGGCCTATTCGTTGCCGCTAGGGCTTTGTTATTATTCGTAGATAGCATATTAAGTAAAGCCGTGAACGGCTTTGAGAAATGATACGGGTATAGATTTATTTACGGAGTTGTCGATTATGTGTTAAAGTCAAGTTCTCTACGCTCCGCTAATGATTTGGTAAGCGAAGAGAGTTAAGCCGTACGAATCAAAAGCATTGAGACCGCCGTACTCCAAGTATTGGAGAGTGTGTTCTTGGGTTGGTCAAGTGTAAAGAACAGGACTACATAATTTTTCGGAGGAAAACTATGCGAACCATCGCAGGGAATGGCGAAAGTATCCGCTCAGTGGAGGAACAAAAAATCGTGTTTTGCCTCGCTCCCAGCTTTCCTTTCGATTGTTGTAGTATGGGAGGGCAAGGTCGTTGGGTTTGATTCGTTATCAACACCACTGCTGGTAAGAACAAGGTACCTAAGGAGAAAGTCAGAAATTTCTATCCTAGTCCATACTTAAACATTTTTTCTAAACAGGTACACGCTCCTGGTTACGCTCATTAGTCAGCGCTCGCAATTCCGAGTTGAGCTTGGTAATTCCCTTCATTAATCCCTAAGGAAGTAGGTAGTCAATGCGTAGAATCAGGTCGAGCTGTACGGTTTACTTCACCTGGCTGAATTATCGTCGCTCTGTCGAGGTAGCGACCGTGATCTGTAAATATTAAAGTACTGAATGATAAAAGCTATCCAGCTGTTCTTACCCGTTTGATAGGATACTATGCTACTCTAACGTTTCCCATTGCAGAAGTCGAAGCGTGACGCCAACAATTTCGATGCCGACTTTACTAAGGAGGAACCAGTGCTGACGCCAACGGACGTTGCCGTAGTGCGTTCAATCAATCAGGAGGAATTTCGCGGTTTCTCTTTTGTAAATCCACACTTTGTATATTAGCTCTCACATCGCCTCATCAACGTTTGCGAAATGCGTTATCGTCAACTGATCTTGTTGGTAACTAAGAAGAATGTGGAAATCTGTGATGGGGTAAAGAACGCTTCTAGAGGAAGCTCTTGCGGTTAGTGATCTCATGAGCTGAACTTCCAAAGCGTTGACTTAAAGTTTACCTGATACCTAAGGCGAATCACATGGCGTGGGGTAGGTCGTACAGATGTATTATATTTAGGTTGAACTGAAATCGTTTTACCCAATTTTCTTATTCTTTCTTAACAGTGCTCTGGATGGTTAGTCGCTTCTTGCGCAATTAACGTATTGATCCAGACTTGCTAAATATTTGCCGATTTATCCCGTTCAATCTTTAGGGTCGTGCACAGTCGACGACCAATACGACACGACAAATCGCCGCACTGTTCGCCACGCGCGAATGAGCGTAAAGTGTGCTGCGGGGGCCGCAAATTGCGTACGCTACAACCGATAGGCGGGCCGTCAGCTGTTTCGAGCGACAGTTTTCCTGGGACAAAAAACTATAAGGAAGCTTTAAACAACAAAAAAGTAGCATAAACTACGTCGAAATGCTCTGACACACGCACACAAAAGCAAGTACTTCAAGATGATTAAAAAAAGGGTGAAACAACGTAAAAATTAGCAAATACTATTTTCTAGCGAGGAAAAAAGAAAAAAAGGAATGGTGCAAAAGCGCGTGTTTCTCGCACGCAATTCCACACAACCCTGTACGACACGACGCCGCACACGGGTGTCGTACTCGTCGCATACGGCAACTTCGGCAACACAAATGCCTTGTCGCACTTGTCGTATACGACAAGCGCGACACGACCAATACGACACCGGCCGCTATCTCTTATCATTGTCGCGTCGTATTGGTCGTCGACTGTGCACGACCCTTTTGCAACGTCGACTGCTGTTTTGATCTACCTGTTATGTTACATCGATTTATCTGATCTTGCAGAGCTGGCGCACTCTCACTCAATCCATGTCTGTTTCTATTTTTTGTTTTCTCTCTGCCTTTCCTTGTTTATTTTGTTTGTGGATAATGATGCTTCTTCCCGTTTATTCTCTGTCCTGCTTTATTTCTTTTCTTCTTCGAGTGAGTTTGTTTTCTTTTGCTGGCTTGCCTCATGTGTGCGCAAATTGTATGTGTTGATTAGTTGATTCTCTATGCGCCTTATTGGCCATGACCACACCCGTTTCCATCATATTCGTGCTACTTCATTATTTTTCAAGGTAAGTAGTATGTGTACAAACTTTCTAACTGTTCTAGTACCTTGTTTCTAGTCACTATATTCTTGTCTTGCCCCAGTTAGGTGTTAGCATACATTCCTGTTGTTAAATTCAAGACGCTGTACTTCATTTCTGAATTGTTCCGATGTATTCTATCGGCTGGCGGCTACGCCATGCAGTATTTTACTGTTCTAGGTCCAAGGCTTACATCAGTATCACTTTAATCACCCCTTGCAGATCCTCACCGCATGATATGGTCTTAGGGAGCAAATCTGTTGCTTGCAACATTTTCGACTGTTCGAAAATTGTTGATTGGGAAGCAGAAACTAAAGTAGGAAGGTTTATGAATGATAATATTAGAAAAAAGGTGCAATGTTAGAAACATTTGTTGATTGTCAGCTTCAGTTTTAGCGTATTTAATACATGAAAAAACATCGTGAAAACCCTTATCGCCTTGTCACCGCACCTTTGACGTCCAAAATCAATTAGCCTTGACCGATATTATATTTCATATCAAATGCCATGATCGTCTTCCTGCTTCGTTTCCGTGTTCTGGTTTTACGTAATCCCAGGTCACATCCACTCAACTCCGCAACCACTCTCCCTACGCGGTTAACAATGATTGACCTGGTCCTCTTAGCGTGCTTTTCATCCGTGATCAGTAGGATTTCCAGAGAAATCAAAAGCATCCGTTTCTTATTCATTTGTAGCTGCCATCAAATGGCATCTCATTAATGTTATAATGTAATAGTTGCCATTTGGCGACTCATTTCCTTCACCGTCAAGGCTTCGTCGCATTATGACTATGAAAACCGTAAATGAATTTTGTATACTTATCATCAAGTGTGAGGTTCACATCAGTATTCTAGAACGTGAATCTTTTGTTCCCGATAGGATCGTGTCTAGTGGTTCTGTAAATCATGCCACCGATTAGTTTGGTTAGAGGATTCGTGAATTTCCGTTCTGTGTCTTCAACAGCAATGCGCAATAGATGAAACGTATATTCTCCAGAAGTGGATGTTGTAATGTTGAGACTAGTATCATTACAACATCTACTCCTAGCATACTTAACACTAGAACGCAAAAACGCTGTAATAAAACTAGAATCGTGCAGTTCTTCTCATAATATGTCTGATGGATTAAAAAAGCAATGTTCACCTTCTGCCGCCCTTATGAGCCCATAGGAAATTATTATCGCCCTGAATGCTAATAGGTGCTGTTGGGCAGGTGAACAAAGGAAAGGTTACGCGTTAGCGCAAAGGAAAACGACGTTGAAAACGGATTCCAGAATAGTGATTGTAAGTGATTTGAAGAAGAAAACAAGCTTAGTACACCAAAAGAAATTTTTTATATACTTTTTGAATGCAACAGCAATATATGTATTAGGTTGGTAAGAAAGTTCCCGCCGTTTTTTTCAAACGACTGTTGTAAGTTTAGTTCGAAAGCTTTTCCAGAGTGTGACACAGCATTCGAAAGAGAATTATTTGCTCTTTCGAGCTGTGTACTTGTAATTTGTCCTAAATCTGAATGTCATCGTGTTTTTGGGTAGTAAAGTGAGAAGCGAAAATGTGAAAAAATGACCTCATCGACAGCGATTTTTTTCTGCTCAATTTCAGAGGCATAAATAAAACTTGATGAACCGTTCGAAAGACGATGATTTTTTCTATTAGGCGGTATATTACTTGTTTTTGTTTATCTCGAAAATTACAAAGTTTTGAACCACTGAAGTCTGACCTTCGGAAGGCAAGAATAATTTTCCGATGGCGCTCCTGGTTTTCTTGTGAGCACTTAAGTTGAATTCTGTAGAGTTTTCCATATGGAATTTTTCGCTCTATCAGATGATATGTTCATTTTCAAACAATGATCGATTTCAAAAGATTTTTAGGAAAAGGGCGTCTTGATGTTTCTCGGCAGACCAAACCTCCAGTTTCAATCCTTTCACCGAATCTCAAACAGCATTCGAAAGAGGACGACACTCTCTACAAGACGTTTTATATAGCGTTTCAAACCTTCCTGGTTTTCATTGTTTTTTAGGCCGTCGAAGTGGACCTAAATCGCAGGCGTGGCGCGTGGGGCTCGTGCGGCGCGACGTCAAATCGTTCAGGAGTGCGGATCTAGGTCCACTTCGACGGCCTAAAAAACAATGAAAACCAGGAAGGTTTGAAACGCTATATAAAACATCTTGTAGAGAGTATCGTCCTCTTTCGAATGCTATATAAGATTTGGTGAAAAGATTGAAAATGGACGTTTGCCATGCCGAGAAACTTCAAGACGCCCTTCTCGTAAAAATCTCTTAAAATCGATAATTGTTTGAAAATAAACATATCACCTGATAGAGCAAAGAATTCTGTATGGAAAACTCCACATAAGTCAATTTGAGCGCACACAAGAAAACCAGGAGCGCCGTCGGAAAATTATTATTGCCTTCTGAAGGTCGGAATTAAGTGGTTCAAAACTTTGTAATTTTCGAGATAAATAAAAATAAGTGATATACCGTCTAATAGAGAAAGTCGCCGCCTTTCGAATGGTCTATCAAGTTTTGTTTATGCCTTTGAAATTGAGCAGAAAAAAATCGCTGTCGATGAGGTTATTTTTTCACTTTTTCGTTTTTCACTTTACTAGCCAAAAAAACGATGACATTCAGAATTATCACAAATTACAAATATACAGCTCGAAAGTGCAAGTAATCCTCTCTCGAATGCTGTGTCGCACTCTGCAAAAGCTTTCGTAATAATCTTACAGCAGTTGTTTGAAAAAAACGGCGGGAACTTTCTTACCAACCTAATAGTTCAATTCTTCAGAAATGTATTAAATTGTAAAGAAGGTTCTATCCTTATATTTAAAACACCATGACTCAGGTCCAGCCGTTTCTCTAAATTGAAGCACCATTCGAAGGAGCATATCTTTCTCTAAGAAAGCAGTATAAACAGTGCCACCATTGCAAAAACCTGAAGATCTGAATTAATTAAAACATTCGACATCATGTTGGTATTCTGACCCTCTGCTCCGAGTGCGAATGAGGGTTGTGGGTTCATCAATTGGAATGGATTTTTCAGAGTCACTTTCCCAAAGATTTCTAATCTGCGACGAAGAATGGATGTTATACTATGATAAGAAGATCTTCCCACTGGACACGGCGGCAGTGGTTAGAGCAGAGTACGCACTTCTCATCGCCATAGACTAGATTGTTCAGCCATTCGTTTGTGCGCTTGAGAGTGAGAAGAGACATTGCCGCGTCTACCTTGCGATCCATGTCACGCTAGGTCAGTGCATGAGGTATCCATCGACCGAGTTTTCTGACCTTGCCGATCGACTTCAATCCTCGAACCACAGATGTTGAGGAACTCCAAGAGTGTCTGATTATTCACATGTGGTTCGGTGTGGATCTGCCTCCACCTCGTCCCTCAGTACGCCCAGATCCAACTCCATCGGGCGCCCTGACTTGTCCTTGTTCTCGATGTTGTAGTCGCCGCTACTGAATTTCGAGAACCAAGAGTAGTCGGTGCTTCGAACAGGAGCTTCTTACTTGTGAACGTCCTTCAAGCGCTTGAAGGATTGGCTAGCATTTTGGCCAGATAGGAAGAGGAAAAGAATGACGTTCCGAATAAGCGATTGGGATAGGATGAATTCCGGAGCCATTGTAGCAGTTAGCAATTTTAGCAAAAGAAATGCGGTGACCTGATTAGTAGAGCTATTCTCCCTCTATCGATTGATACCTTACCCGTTGTGACAAGTGCTCTCGTTGACAAGAAATTCGGTCTTGAATTCGGACGCTTGCAAATGTCCGATTACTTATGACTCTACCTGATAACTCCTATCTTCAGACTTTTGCGACAGCGGCGTATTTTATATTGCCCTCTCAGTGAAAGATGTGGTCTTTCGAATGGTTGTTCAATTACGAAAAACGGTGGTAGATGAGGCGAGTTAAGGCGTTTTGAATATAAGCTGAGCAAGAACACATCATCATTTCTTTGTGGTCACAATAATAAGCTCGAGGCTTCGCTGTCACTATGTTCGATGACTGTTTCCAGTCAGCATCGCGACCTTCTCTCCGATTACAATAGTGCTGGGCTCAGATTTATCATTGGTAAACTCTCCATAAACTCTGAAATGTAGCCCGAACGGCGCCCACCTTTGTCTATTTATCCTGAACTTCCTGTGTTAAACGTAATATCTCATTGACTCTGCCGTCTGGTTCTGACTGCGCTGTGGTTTCGGAGACCGCTCGTCCGTTCATGAATCTGGGCCCTGGATCTTACCAGCTAGCCTTTTCGCGTACACCGAGGTACACTAAAACATTTATTACAATAAGCCACCAGAACACTTAGCGAACAAATAGTGCACTTGCACCAGAATCAATGACGCACTGGAGAAGAAGAGAGAGTCCCTCCTAGTCCTACCGGTACCTATTTATAGCATTGTTCTCGCCAAGCGATCATTCTTACAGATCAGAAATGAGGATCTACGGTCATGTGGGTCCTTCCGCGCCTGGAGTTCAAAAACATCAAAAACAGCAAGGTCAGGTGATAATCAACTGCGTGTCCTACATCTCCTCCTGGGGTGGAGCGGCATCCCTGCCGCTGTGCCGGGGTCCTAAGCGGAATAGCGTCGTCCTCGTCCATGGAATCCATCACGTCCACGATAGAAACCGTCGCGTCCACGACGACCATGATAGCCTGATGCGAATCTCCGAAAATCTCTGTCCTCTGGGTATCCGTATATCTTGAAAAAATCCAAATACGGCTTCCTCACTCCGCCGCGGCGGATTCGAGCCTCCTTTTTTGCCTTGAAATAATTGCGCACTCTGTCACCGCGAGTGGATGACTAAGCAAAATGAGGTATATCGACTTCTGCCTTCACGTACTCGACCAGTGTCTGCAAGTACTCTTTCATCGTTTTCTTCGAGTACGGCTCCGAATTCGATTGTCTTGGGTGTGCTGAAGGGCCGCGGGACGGTTCAGTACTGCTTTCTACCATCGGTATTAGACTGACTATGTTTTACGCCATCAAAGCCACCGATTTTCTTGTCAACTCCACCGATTGGTTCACGTCGGTCCGGTTCTGAAAATATGCCGTATCCTCGCGAGAGGGCGCAGCAGCGACGATCTTCATTCCATTCCTAGCCGCCGAGCCGAAAGCTGATGCTAGTCTGCACCACTTCTTTTTCGACTTCGCAGCTTCCGACGTGGGTCCTCACATAACGCACACATCGGCATTGGATGACGACAAGATGTCAACAGCATTGCTGAGCTTCCTTAGACCTTCCGTTCCACCCTGTTCTGCTCCTTGAATGCCGAGTTTATATCCCGGAAACCATCCGGCAGCAGTAGAACTAATTTCTGCCTCTCGTTCTGGCTGGCGCAAACGTCACTCCACGAATTTTGCTTCGCAAACCGGACGCCCTCGTTGTTGAGTTCATTTAATTGGTTGATCGGAACGCCTGTACCGCCATCATGAGAAAGATTAAGCAAGGAACCATCGTGCAAAGATCACAACAATTTTTTTAAAAACGAAAAGGCTTTCTGTACACCAGACATTGTGACTAACGTATAAGATGAATCAGCCATCGAAAATCTTCTGCGGTCAACATCACGCTCACTTTCAAAAATCGAAATCAGACGTGCGAGACTAAAGATTGTGTCAAACCGCAGGTTTCCCATAGTTTCTCCGGTGGAAGGAACGACATCGTGGAACAGCTTGTCTCGAATCGAACACGAAAAGTCGTACGCGGCTCCGCTAAATAAATAAATATTTTGGTTTCATGCCGTTTTCGAGTGATGAATGCGGGCGCTGGTGTTTCAGGAGATCATGCATTGTTAAAAATTCATTAAAAAATTATTAATAATTTTAATTTATTATATTTATTTACTTTATTAATTTATCATCAATTTTAAAATTTAAGAATTTTCGCATTGACCCTTATTCTGGCTCCTGCAGTAGATGAATTGCAGACTGAATTCATTTCGGATTTGATAACCGTTTGGGTACGTTTCAAACGGTTCTACAGGGTGCGGCAAAAGTCCTTCAACACGGATACTTGACCGTCTAAACGGCAAATCTAATGCAAATGGGATGAAATTTATAACATTTATTGCCTTTGGCCACACACACGTAACAAAGCATCTAAGTTTTTAAATGACCTACTTTCGCACGATTACAGGCCCTAAATCTCTTGGGGAACGTGAATACGGTGGCACGCAGGACATCTTCCTCAATTTCCTCCCAGGATTTCTTCAAGGCTTCTTTAAGAGAATCAGTGCTCGCGTGTGATGTTGCGCAGGCTTTGCTCTTCAATATGGACCAGATTAAATAATCCATCGGATTAAGATCCCGGTTATTCGGTGGCCACTCTTTTGCTGATATGAAATCAGGAAAATTGTCGGCGCACCACCTCTGTACGGCTTCGGCACTATGGGCAGGTGCAGAGTCCAGCTGATAGGTCCAAGTGGTGTTTTCGAAGTGCTGAGAAGCTCACGGAAGCATTTCTCTCTTCAAAACGTCTTCCAGGACTTGAGGCTGTCGATTTCCCCGGACGCGTCAGTGAACCTGCGTGCCGCCGTAGACTCGTTCCCCAAGAGACTTAGGGCCTGAATTCGTGCGAGGTCGTTTCGAAACTTAGATGATTTTTTATATGTGTGTGGTCAAAGGCAATAAATGCTACGAATTTCATCTCATTTGCCTGAGATCTGCCGTTTAGACGGTCAAGTATCTGTGTTGAAAGACTTCTGCCGCACCCTCTACAATTGTTGGAGCGCAGCGATGCAGATGAGCATCAGCCAGTTTTGATTTCATCTGTTTGGGGGAAGTACCTCGACTTAATCTCGAGATAATGCTGGGTGGGAATATTTTGAAAGCTTTGGGTTTTGCTTTGCTCGGGAAGATTTGAATATTCTGAATTTTCCTTTCTCTTGATCTAGTGGAACTCTCTATTTAATATCATTCTGTTTTATACTACACCTCTTTGTCGTATCTTACACTAAAGTGTTCTTCATTATGCTTAATCCTTATCGCTCCAAACCTTTCGTCCACCCGGCTGGGTGCATTTCTGTTTCCACCGATCTAAAATGCAGTTTAGCTCTATTTCACCCTGGCAGGTGCTAGAGCACGTGTGGTGCGGTTGTAAGAGGTGCTCGAGCGATTGAAGCTCACCTGACCCAACCTATCATAATTAATGCTTAGGGTTTCATATCTACAGCCTAGAGCAAGTTATCAAGAAATCATTCCTTGAAGAGCGCTGTCTATTTTCTATTCCTTTCTACTTTCTTATGTGTTATATTTTTTATTAACTTATTATTTCTATTTTTACTATTTATTTTCGTATATATCTTCTATTTTTGAATGATTTGTACTCCATGCTTTAAATTGGTTTGCTGTCTATCTACCTGGTTTTGCGCTTGATTCTTGTTCTCAGTTGATGAATTGTTCTTTTAATTATCGCATGGTCTGCTTGTTTTGTAATATCTGCTTCCGTGATTGGCGGGCGCTTGACGTAATAAAAAACAAACTTTGGAGCTGGAGCGTGGAGCTTTTCTGCAACGAAACAACAACAATGTGCTTCTACCAGTGCTGTAAATTACTGCTATTTCACCGTGGATATCAAATTGTTCGAATCTGCGTCTTATACTTTCGTACATGTACGCACAGTTTCAGATCACATTATCGGCAATCCCTACACGGCGGATGATCACTTGATCAATGAAAATTCTCGTGTTGCATTTCGCGTTCCTCTCTATCGTTGGAGCGGACTCATCTGACCTGTCAATTCACGAGGACGTCGTCGGCAATCCGAATCGTAATCACGCCCGGTTAGGGCCGAGGCATACTAATGGCGGACGGCAGCGGACGGCAGCGGACGGCGACGGACGGGGATTAGCGATTCAAGGGAACTGGAACATTTTTGTTTGAGAGAACATATATAACATATAACATATAACATATAACATATATAACAACATAACAATTGTCATTATAATTGTTTCCGGATATAATGACGGCACTGGCCTGATTGCAAGTGTTCCTTCGGTCTGTTGTTCTTACGTTATCCTAAAGCTTCAATAATGTTTGTTTGTTTATTGTTCTTAGTTTTTTTCATTTACAAGACTAGTTATATTTGTTATTGTAATGACAAGTTGTCTGGAATACGTTGTTGTTGACGGGCGGCGACGGGCGGCGGCGGGCGATGAAGTATAACCCGGGCCTTAGTGAACATTGTGCGAGAAAATCCAAATATGCAACTTGTTGCTTTCCGTTAACAAGGAAATCTTGTCCTACGCGCGTCACGTATGAGTTTTCCTATAATCGTTCCTGAAAATTCAAATGTCTTGTAATGAAGATAAGATGAACGATGAAATAGCAGAGAGGACGTAGAGCGGCACGTTAATAATGGCAAAAAGGTGGAACAACAGCAGAAAAAGTCCTAGTTTGCTGGCAGTGAGGGGCCATCAAGGAGACAACTAGCCATTGGTTATTAACGAATTAGATAGAAATACCCTAAAACGATAGTAAGAAGGAAATGGGCTGGTGTACATAGGTAGGGTTATACGACTGAATGAGGCTAGAAGCGCTATTATCGACGTTTGTGAGCGTTAGATTATTTATTTATTTATTACCGCGCATAGAGGCGGGTCAATTATTTACGAAAGCAGTTATTAATATACAAACAGATTATAAAAGTAAAGGTAATGGTGCCGGCGTTAATCAGTCCACTGAGGACGCGCCGCCGCATTCGTGTTCAATTCATAATCGTAGAAGCATAGTGAATGCGTATTTGGCCTATACAATGACCTGCGGGGGCCAGACGCTATACCAGGTCAATGTTTTTACTTTTCCAGACAAGTCTGGTACCAATTTACCCGACCCCGGAGGGATGGAAGGCTTGGTTAGCCCGGGCCGGGGTCGATCGCTCGACCATGCGGGTGTCAGCAGCGCCTCTTACCACTGAACCACGCAGGCCCTACAAACAGATTATGCAGAAAATACATTAGTTTTTGAATTTGCTTCCGTTTAAAGTAAGTTATGATGGATACAGGTGGCAAGATGAGCAGCACTTCCTCGTTTTCGCAGGCCTTTTCGGTACCGTAGAATACGATTCCGAAAAAAATTTTCACATTTTTGGATATACGATGAGGAACAGCCATCCCGTAGAAATTGCATCGCCAAAGCTTGGCATCACTTCGACGACCCTCCTTGTAAGCTCCCCGGCGGATAGGGTATATATGGGTATGTCTTCTAGCTACCCTCCAGGAGGAAGTGGGAGAGACCTGAAGGATTGTCACTCTGTCCTGTGGTAATGTAAAAAGTACGGGTAAACTGGGCGTCTTTATTCAGTTTCTTTGAGGTGCGCCGTGCATTCGTGTTCCATTAAAAGTCGTAGAGGCGTTATGGTGTGTTTGGCCTTAACAGCGACTTACTCTACGCCGGGGAAATGGTAGGTATGGATAGACAGATGAGGATCGATTATCGATTAGGCCCTTGTTATACATTCGCTCGCGGTGAGCGTCAGCGGCTTGCGAGCGGTGATCGCGTGCGCCGCTAACCTCAGACGCTGAGCACGCGACACACGCACGCACGCGCCCGAAGCATACAGATCAATGCGCAAGGTTATCGACCCACCCCCAGCGAAAGGGTCAATCGCAGTGCAATGCGCAGCGACTAGAGCGTGGAAGGTACGCGAGCGTGTGCATAACAGCCCGTGAGCGTCACCACGCCAGCGTCACCGTGATAACTCGTACAAACGTGTCTGGCCCCACGGTGTCTGATACTGAATGGACGAGTTTCGCTGGGGGGTGAGCGAAGGTATAACAAGGGCCTTAGGACGCAACTTGCGCCTCTTACCATTGCAGCACGCACCCACAGATTACATGTGGTATAACACATTCGGATATCGATAATTTCTAAGCCGAAATGGATGCGCTGATACACTTTGGGATGCGCCATGCACTCGAAAATCATTCTGTTTCTAATATTAGGTTGGAAACTAATTTCGTGGACTCTCACGCACCTTCAACAAAAGTGTTAGTTACTAAATAAAGAAAAATGTTACCCAAACGACATATGAACCACCGAAACGAAGAGATATTTCTCCACTCTCTGGTTACTGCCCCATTCCACTTCCTAAGAAATGCTGAGTTTTTTGAAAGGAATTGTTTTCGCAGGTGCATTTTGACCTACACCTCATTACTGGATCGTCTTTGTCCCAGAGAAGGCAGGAAAAACCAAAATAAATGCCATACATATAGTGCTCTATCTGCACTATAACCTGCATAAACAAGAGTCTCCCAGCTTACATCTTCGGATTTTTGGAGCGACCGAAACTCAGCGTGATGTTTGGCGGTGTCTTGATGAGTGGTGACACAACTTTCAGAGAACTGCTTAAACCGACTACCGCGTAGTTCAACCTGTAGACAGCCAGGCTAAAGAGAGTAGGGCTCTAGGTGAATACTGAGACTACCACCGATCAATTTTCGAAAGGTGGCACCTTCGTAGAACCTCCAGACTGAGATCATCAGCCTCTTGTGAGGAGGTGGATTTGAGGATCTGTAGCGGCCTTCATTTTGTTTTGGGTGGCCGGCTAGGAAGTCAGTGATTACTAAGAGATATCCTCTTTCCATCGCACGTTACCCCTTTCTGAACCGGTTATTCGCTTTTGGAGAAAGCTCAAAGTTCGTTTGCAGCATCCGCCCCACCCTTGTCGCGCGACGGGTGAAATCGCAAGGCACCTGTTGGCCAGTTTTACAGAAAAACTAATATAGTGCAGAACCGTTTCAGTTCAGCTTTTTAAGCACTTGACTTCGAGCGTCTACATAGCCGTTGTTGATCTCTAGTTTCTTTCGAAAGAACTAGTTACGGCCTTCCGACCGAGCTCCGTAGGTCATCCGAAGTGCACTTTTGTTTTCGTTTGGAACTGCTTGCTCAAAATCTCTTGAAATCTTTGAGTGCCATCAATCGCTTCAAGACATCATCCTAAGATTCTGCACACACAAATTGTAACGTTTCAGTAACCTAGTGGCTAAACAGGTATTCATGAAGAAGACCTTGGCAAACACTGGTTTTGGATGTTTTCATTTCAAGAAGAAAAACATTCCCTGTAAACAAAAATAACAGGGTTTATGAATGGTTTTAGAAACTACTTGATATGCTCTATCAAACGGTTAAAAGAGCAGTGAAGTAGGTGAACTTTCAAGCAAGTTGTGCTTGCTAGAAATAATGACTGCAAAACAGTCCACGAAATTAGTTGCCAACCTAATAGTTGTCGATGCTCGTTTCAACGCTTTGTGTGTTCAAGACTGTTTCCCGTGGCGGAGCGTTGAAAAGCGGGTCAACGTCTGAGAGGAAGAGAACCTCTACGATACAGCCAGCAACGGCGCCTCCTACCATTCCTCAAGGTTGGTTCGTTTTTAGACTTATACAAAAAAAACGGTGGCTTGCCTTAGCTGTCTAGTGAGCAATGTTCATGGAGAAATCATTAGAGTTAAGTGTGACCCGTTGTCTTCGGTTATGGAAAATTTTCTGGTTTCCACTTTTGCCCTTTGGATCCAAGATTTTCAATTTTTGAAAAGATTTTGGTGACATTTTCCTTGAAAGAGATGTTCCCTTGTTTTGGAAGTGGATAGGTGGTGGCTGAAAACTAAAGAGTAGAGTTTTCTCCCTACGGGCAACTCACCGATGCTTGGAAAACAGCTCTGAAGAAGATCCGCAGCCAACAGCAGGTAGATGATACAGGTAGAGAGCAGCTCGGTGAGCTGAGCGGCCAACACCCATTTGCAAAATCCAGGCCGATAGAACTCGGCAACCTGAACGGTAGAAGATCACCAATTTCCAGAAAGTTCCGTGGGGGTCGGACCACCGGCGAATCTTTGCCGGTCAATTTTGATAATAAAAAATAACGTAAAGAGGAAAAACCAGGGAATTTGTCGACGATCACGCATCTCACGATAACTGAAGCTAACTTTCTTGTCTTTCTCGTAGAGACATTCAATCAGTAGTACTCCGGTCCAGTAGCAGATGTACGGTACGCCCATCATGGCGAACACCGACCACCACTCGCCAACCTAGAATTCTATTTTTTAAGTGAAAAAAATGAAAATGTAGAACCTAGAAAAGTTTAAGTGAAAAACGCATGCATGACACGAACCGGGGAGCTGATCAATGCCGACCCTCCTACCTTTGCCTTTATTGATCATCAGCGAAGGTGGCTGGCCCAAGTGGACCCACCTGCCGGCACGGGTCTCTATCGATGGGGCAAGAGATCAAACCGATCGAGGTAAAATAGAGCCGTAACCAACCCTCCTGGACCGGGTTTTGTCTTGATACCCATCGAAGGATACCCAGGGAGAGAGCTCTGGATCGGATTAACCCATTACCCTCTTCCTTAAGATGCCCATGAGTGAAGGAGTTCAGCAACAGATCGACCAGTCAAAGGTGGGTTCGATCAGTCGATAGGGGTGGCGGCGGCCGCCAGTGGCAGCGTTGCTCCCTCGAGCGTCGCCTACCTATTTCCATTGCTCTTCTCTTACCTAATGTTTGTCTTTTCTCGAAGATTCTCTACCATTTTCACTCTTTCTTGATGTACAACTCAGAGACATCTGTGTCTGCTGTCTCTTTGAAAGTATTTCTATGGAACTTTGGGCCCTTCTTTTCCGCTATCAAATCAATCACTTGATTGAGGTATCTCGTTCGTAGTCGCTAGCTTTCCTTGTCAGTGAAGCTCTATTTTATGAATTAATCCTTATTTAGAAAATGGCTAGGGAGTCGTAACCGCCGAAATGGATAGGTATTTTTGCCAGAAATGTATAAAGATAAGTAATCATACTAATCAATAATGTACCTGATGCATTTTTTCTTTCAACAGTCTTCAGTTCCTCGGCTTTTTTTCTGAATTTTATTCTTTAGGTGCTGTGATGCTAGTGATTCTAGCTGGAAGCAGCAGAGTGAAAAATTTAAAAGGAAAGGAGTTCAGCAGAAGATCGACCCGTCAAAGGTGGGGTCGATCAGTCGATAGCGGTGGCGGCGGCCGCCGGTAGCTCCTTCGAGCGTCGCCTACGTACTCCCCTTGTTCCTCTTCACTTATTTTTTTTCGAAGTTTCCCTGATGGCGTTTTTGATTTTGTAATCGTGCGAGGTACGATGAAAGGTTTGGTTAGCACGGGCGATGATCGACCACTGGACCGTGCTGTGTCAGTAGCGCCTCTTGCCACTGAACCACACCTGCCTATTATACATAATTTATTTGAAAAACGGTTAACTTACTTTGACGGCGATCGGCAGACTGACAATGAACATGCCCTGAATGGCGTTGGTGACATTCCAGGCTGCCTGAAGTGCTGTGATCGGTTCTCCGCCGGCATGTGGATCGCTGGCGATGTTGTCGACTTCAACCGGCGAATCGCCCCCGTCACCCTTCGGACCTTCTTCGACGGTACCTGTGCAGGTGTGTAATTTTCACTCGAAAGAGCTCAATAAAAAATTTTCAAAAATGAGACATCTGGCAGGGTTAGTCAGACCTTGACTTTAAATTTACTTAGTGATGGATCGGGAGACCAATAAGTATTGGAACCAGCACTCTCTATGATCAAAAAATGTGATAAATAATTTTGATTTTTTAAGAATCACCCAATCATCTGACTTTTGGTGCCGCTGTCAAGCAGCAATTGGAAGCCCTACAAATCTCATCGCTCGCAATGGATCAGAGGAGATGACCCCAAGAATGAGGTGCTTATTTACTTCTGAATTTCATTATTTTCTTTTCTTTCATTATTAAAGATCTTAGACAAGGGAAGAAATTGAAGATATACTAACGAGGAACACCGTAGATTAAGAAAGTGGTGAGGTGTTAGTTATTGATCAGTCCCCTAATCACGCGCCAGGAATTCGCCTTCCATTCAGAATCATAGAGGTATGGTGAATGCGTATTCGGCAAATACAATGACTTATGAGGACAGCTCGTGTACAAGTCAGTGTCTTTACCCTCCCAGACAAGCCAGGTACCAATCTACCTTATTTCGGGGGAATGGAAGGTTAGGTTAGCCTGAGCCAGGATCGATCGCTCGACCGCGCGCCTCAGACCTCATACCACGGCCCTTCTAAATCTAGGTAGAAAGGGGTATAGACGGATTCGGTCAGGAAGGTCTGAATCTGACCTGATTCCGCTTGAGCAGTGTAATAGAAAACATGACGTAGTAGGTGTTTAGTAGTTAAGGCTACTTTGTGGAAAAATTTCGAGGAACCAAGCTTTGTTACCGTATTCTGTTAATACTTTTATGAAGTACCCTTGTGGGCTACTCAAAAGTATAGTAGAAGTATAAATGATTAGATGACGTTAGTAGCTGTTGTAACGATGCTAGATTCATCACGAGAGATTGTGACCCTCTGTTGTATCGCGATTTAGCCCGAAGCTAGGCGGTGGACCAGGGTTCGAATCCGCCTGAGCCGTGGTTTTTGTGATAGCCTAGCATTACCGGAACAACATCTTCTGGGCTGATCTCTTGGAAATGCCTCAAAGGATCAATAAATAGATAAATAAATGGATTAATTAATTAATTAATTAATTAATTAATTAATTAATTAATTAATTAATTAATTAATTAATTAATTAATTAATTAATAAAACTAACCATAATTGCTGGGCGCCGCTGGTCGTTTAGGTCGCATCCCAATGCCCTCGACCTCGGGCGGCTCCTGATTCTAGTAGTCCATCGATGCAGTGAACACATGCTTATAGCTCCAGTTCTGGAGCGTCGGTAACCGCTGCGTCATCTGAAAAATCGGTTCCATCCGGGACCCGCTTATAATTGTCATATAACTGTCAATTTTTTTGATTGGGTCCTCGTTGCGCGCGCTTCGATAGACGCTTACGTTGTGCATCGATTGATGGGAATCACTCGACGCTCGTTCTCGGTAGGCAGCGGTTTGATATGGGTTTTTGTGAATCAAATTAATTGTTATTAGTCCAGAAATAGCTTAAAGTTTAACGTCCTTCATTGGAAAGCCGGAAAATAGCGATTTTTTAATACTTTTGAAGTGGGCACAATCCGGAATAATTAATGATCTCCGCCACAAGTGCACAGGAGTAATTTGTCAGAAAGAAATGAGAAAAGACGGAGGTGGAGCGAACTCGCTATATGGAACTCTTGAAGTCATCCACGAGCTTTTCCTAGGTAGAAAATTCGAAAATATATTTTCGCTGAAACCTTTCGTCCTTTATTAATTCGTGCAGTATCTCCATTATTGTAGTAAATAGCTATAAGCGTCTGTGATTTTAAGTAGTGCTTACTTCCGAAAAAAAAAACACAATGGAAAGATATCGGACGTGCTAGGTTATTCGCGAATGGAAAGAGGTATCTTAGGAAAGACGGGGTAAAATGTGATCTTGAATTAAAAATCTGTTGCTATTTTTAGAGATGAATTTTTGTAAGCCCTCAGGGCCGAAGGAGACGGTCGAGCAACGGCAACCTAAAAAATCAAAATGAAAGTGGCACCAAAATTCCTACTCCTACTCACTACTGTAACCAACAACAATGGTAAAATGATATAAAGTGGAAACCCTCCGGCAATTCCCTTTTTGAACATTTTTCTAGAATTTTCCGATCGATTTCTGCGTTTTCTCAGCTTACCGGTGTTTGCATGGTCATTGACAACCGCAATGGTACTCAATCTAAAAGAAACGACCTTTTGGATTGGGCTATTGGCAAGTCGTATGCTTCAAATGTGTTTTGGTCCTGACGTATTCAATAGAAAGATAATGCAAGGCGCAAGGTGGGGTGCAGTCGTAGGAGGCGCTACTACCACCTTCACGGTAGAGCGATCGATCCTCTCCGGGCTGACCAAACCTTCCATTCCTCCACGGTAGGTTAAATTGTCACCAGACTTGTCCGGAAAGGGTAAGACACTGACTTGGTATCCCACAGGCTATTGTATGGGCCAAATACGCACTCACCATGTCTCTATGATTCTTAATGGAACACGAATGCGCGGCGCGTTCTTGGGGGACTGATCAACGCCGATACCTTTACCATTTACCGTTACCTCTTTTGACACGACGCTCGAGTGGTCTATCAGCGCCTGCGGTCAGGCTTGCATCCCATCTCCCTCGTAGGTCTAATACACGGTCCCACAAGTTGAACCAAAATTAGAATCGAACTGAAATTGATAAAACGTCAGTTTCAAGAGAGCAAATTGAAAGTTTCCATTATTTTAGTTTTCTTGCAAATTCCTTCGGATAAGACGAGGAAGACGAATAAGGCGAATAAGGCGAATAAGACGAATAAGACGGAGAAGACGCATAAGTCGAATAAGACGGATTTAGCGAATAAGACGAATTAGGCGAATAAGACGAATAATGAGAGAGTAAGAGAAATGCGAGAGAGTAAGGGATAGGGAGGAGAGCATGAGAGAGTAAGAGAAATGCGAGAGAGTATGGGATAGGGAGGAGAGTACGTGAGAATAAGAGAAAGGCGATAAAGTATGGAAGAGCGAGGAGAGCATGAGAGAGTAAGAGAAATGCGAGAGAGTATGGGATAGGGAGGAGAGCATGAGAGAGTAAGAGAAATGCGAGAGAGTATGGGATAGGGAGGAGAGCATGAGAGAGTAAGAGAAATGCGAGAGAGTATGGGATAGGGAGGAGAGTACGAGAGAGTAAGAGAAATGCGAGAGAGTATGGGATAGGGAGGAGAGTACGTGAGAGTAAGAGAAAGGCGAGAAAGTATGGAAGAGTGAGGAGAGCATGAGAGAGTAAGAGAAATGCGAGAGAGTATGGGATAGGGAGGAGAGTACGTGAGAGTAAGAGAAATGCGAGAGAGTATGGGATAGGGAGGAGAGTACGTGAGAGTAAGAGAAAGGCGAGAAAGTATGGAAGAGTGAGGAGAGCATGAGAGAGTAAGAGAAGCGCGAGATAGTATAGGGAAGCGAGGAGAGTACGAAAGAGTAAGAGAAGTGCGAGATAGTATAGGGAACCGAGGAGAGTACGTGAGAGTAAGTGAAAGGCGAGAAAGTATGGGATAGGGAGGAGAGCATGAGAGAGTAAGAGAAATGCGAGAGAGTATGGGAAAGGGAGGAGAGTACGAGAGAGTAAGAGAAGTGCGAGATAGTATGGAAGAGTGAGGAGAGCATGAGAGAGTAAGAGAAATGCGAGAGAGTATGGGGTATGGAGGAGAGTACGAGAGAGTAAGGGAAATGCGAGATAGTATAGGGAAACGAGG